>JAVQMF010000056.1:14612500-15862500 GCA_032878935.1 Erythrophleum fordii | reverse complement strand
TCCATTGTCTCGGCCTAAGGGAGATAGCATAGCTAGGGAGAGTTTTAAATTTTTCTAAGCCTATTTTTTAGTCATATATGATGAATATACATGAGAGGAAGCCTTGGGAAAAATTTAAGAAGCTTAGTGAATGAGGTGGTGTCTTATATTCCATATTATGACCTAAAGAAGTAACATATAGTTAGGCTCTTGATTTTAATTGTGTGATGACTCCAAGAGGCTTAAAAGGAGTCAAGAATCATATTTGAAAGGAAAGAATGGAGCTTAGAATTTATTTGAGGGGTGTTGCTTCATTAGGTGCAATTATAGAACTATAATAAGGTTTATAGATCAAATTAGAGTTCAAGCAAGTTGTGTGGTCTTAGAATTAATTTCATGAACCTAATTGATTTTCATAAATTGTGTTTACGCCAAGAGAAATCATCCCCACATTTTTGTGTGTGTGTGGCTAAAAAAAAGAGCTTGGATTCAAGAGAAAAAATGTGTAATTGTATCCAAAGTAGTTTACTCCTCCTTCTCTCATGCATGATTGTTTGCTTTACTTGTCTTTGAATGTGTGTATGTGTATTTTTAAGCCATGAAAAGTGTTCTAGCATGACTTTGATTCCATGATGCCATGATATTACAATATGCTTTCATATGATATTTATCATGTGTGCTTGGGTTTGCTTGAGTGTAGTGAGGCCAAGAACCCTTAGCCATGGTAAGGATGAGCCAAGAACTCTTAAAATTGGTTAAGACAAAGCAAAGAGTCTCCCAAAAGCAAGATGAACTCCCAAGAGCATGGTTAAGTCTAAAAATCTCTTAAAGAATGAGTGAGGCAAGTCCAACATCCATAAGAAATTGGATGAGGCCAATCCACTTGCTTGGCAAGCCTTTGCATGCTATGTATGACTTTCTTAAATGATGAAAATGTCTCTTGAATGTTTGCACATGTCAATATGACCATAGATGCATTTATGAGACTTGTTTGCATCCATTATATATGATTGAATGAGAGATTAGCTATTGGGATTTTTTGAATCTCATCCCCTCCTCTCTAATATTCTAACATGTTAGGTGGACTAAGATAGCAAAGTAATAAAAGCCAACCACCTTGAAAAAGAGAGCTTGATAACATAATGCATAGTTTTTGATTATTTAAGATCATATTTATGTCAAATGATGTAACCCATTATTGTATATGGTCTATGATCTCTTGAACATATATAATTATGATAATATGTCATGTATGAATGGGAGAATATGTTATGTAGTCATTAGAATGTGATTTGAGTATATGGTGGCAAACTAGCTTTATTAATGGTATTATGAATTGTGTATAAGTGTGGATGAAATGGCCAAATTGAGATGCATGGACTTTATGACCATTTGGATAGTTCACACAAGTCCTAATTATACTTTTAGACTTGTCCAAGAGGTGTCAAACCCCAAGGAAAGCCATTTAAACATTTTGATATCCTATATGGAACCAAAATTAACCAATTTAGAACCCTATGTCACTTTTTACCCAAATGAGCTCTTCTTGATCCAATATTTGGCATGAAACTAGATCTTGTTGAGAGCTTTTTGGAAAGTTAAAGAACATAATTTTTGGAGGTATACCAAAAATTTAATGAATTTTTAAAGTTGGCAAATTTTTTTATTTTGGTCATGTAACTGTTCACTAAGGTCCAAAAATAAAATTTATCACATAGGGCTCAAATGATGTCTAATTGCCATGAAATTTTATAAAAAGAAACTAAACATTCCCAGGGACTTGTGACAATTAGAATCACCTTATTTGGATATCTAGAGAGGGAGATATCAATTTTCAAAGAATTTGTCCAGTATCAGGAAGTCCAGCTGACCTTTGTTACTATTTGACCAGATTTCAAGGTCTAGGCATATCTGAGCTAGCCTAAAGTTATTTTTTCCCTCTAGCTAACATCCATAGACTTCTAGATTGGTATCATTTGTATGGATTGAATTTTTTCAAAATTAATTGAACATTTTTGAAGTTTGCTGCAGAAATCTATAACAGCACTAATGAATAACTTGACCTCTAGATCTTTTCAAATGTCAAACATCTTCTATATTGAATTTTATGGTCTAGAAATATTTTTTGTATGAATTAAATATCTATAGCTTTCTAAAATGGCCAATAATGTATGATTTCAATTTTTTTAGAATTAGTTATGATTTTTCAAAGTTTGTGACAAAAATGAACAAAATTCTGGCCAAAAATAAATATGTATATTTTATGCTTCCAATTGACTTTCACGAGATGCAAGGCATATTTAATGATGGAAATGAGTTGTATTCATATAATTAAATATGATAATGTGTTATATGAGCCACATGATTCACGTGACACTGAATGAAATTTTTATACATGATGCAACGTAAAGAAATATATTATTTTAATCTATTTTCCTTACTCCTTCATGGAATTGATAATGTAAAGCATTGGAATGTTATGAAATAAGCTAGAAATATATGGTGTTACATTAAGGATCCACATTTAAGTTTTGAATGGGTAATGATAGATGTGTTAGGTAGATTAGATAAAAAAAAGACACTAAATCTTCACAAAATAAGTTAAAGTAGTCTAGAGTGTTACTAGAGGGAGAATTGGAAAGCATGAAATAAAATTTTGGGAGTTATAGGAACATAAGGGAATTGGCTGCAGACAAAATTGAATTAGCCATGGCCAAAAGTAATGAAGTTGCCCAAGGAAGGAAACAAAGAGGAATTCGTCGCAGTGAAATGTGAGAGGCAAGTCTGGTGGTGTTCCAGAGAGTAATTCACCACAGCGAAAAGGGTATTTGGCTATGGTGAAATGTGTGAAATTTGTGAAAGTGCTCAATTTCTCATATTCACCTAGAAACCTTATTTTCTCTTATGGCAATACCAAGGAGTGATTTAGAAATACTTGTAGGAGGTTTTTATGAGTTGGAATTGATGGATGGAGGAATCAAAGGCTCCTCGTTGATAATTAAATTCACTTACACATTCGAATAATTGTGGTTGTTTAGTTAATGACCCTATTAACATTAAGGTTTAAATTTCCCTGCATTTTCTGAATGTAATTAGTTTTAATGACTTTCAACCTTGATTTATGATTATTAATCACGTATTTAACCTTAATTATGATAATTAGAGGTTAAGGTCGTTGCACTTGCATAATCGGAGAACTCAATAGCAACTAACTTGATCTTCTTTTCTTCGAAATAATGGTGGCACTCAAACACATACTCAACTTTTCTTACTCCAAGTAAACCTATAGATTATTCTTTCCTTGAAAAGCAGGTACTTTCATCTTTATATTTCCTAAATCATTCTCTTTTCTTGAAGAAACTTGCTTGCCTCTTCTAGGTTTGAGCTTTTCAACATTAAAATCATCATTAGCTTCATCTTCTAGGTCATGCCTCTTTGCAACTTTGCTATTGGATGGAGTTTCAATGTCATCCAACCTAGCATTTAGCTTCTCTAATTGGCCTTAAATGGCCTTCATCCAGAACTTGAGATCAACTTTGCTTTGTTTTTCTGCACTAGACATCTTTATGAAACTTGAAAATTGAATAAAGAAGAAAATAGAGAAAAGGACCTCACTTCACTTTTCTCATGTGTTTCACTCAATACAATGTATATTCTCCCATGTTTCACTCTTTTATTAGCTTTTTCTTTAATGTAATCACTTTCATCTTTTACCACTAAAGCTTGCCCCCTATGAGTGTTCTTAATTGAATCACAACAAATCAAAGAAGCAATGTTAGTATAGTGGCAATCTCAAATCAAGAAATTCCAAAAGCTAAATTGCCAAGGGATTAAATAAGTAGGGTATATGACAGAAAGAAAAAAGAAGAAAAAGGAAAGGAGGAGTTGTGAAGAAGAAACAAGAAGGGGAGCAGGTGGCATGACTCTAATCTAAAAGGGAGGAAGAAAGAAGTAAAAAACAATCAAAGGAAAGGAAAGAAAATAAGAAAAGAAAGTAAGTAACTTGCAATTAAAGTTTAAGAGAATAGAAAAGAATTGTGACTTGCAACCAAAGTTTAATGAAATAGGAAACTATTTGCAACTTATAATCTAAGTTTGAGAAATTAGGAAACTACTTGATGTAAGTTAATCAATGTAGGAAACTTCTTGTAACTTTCAATTCAAGTTGACCAAAATAGGAAACTAATTATAACTTGCAACTCAAGTTGATCAAAATAAGAAACTACTTATAGTCTAAGTTGACCAATTTAGGAACTACATGCAATTCAAGTTAAATAGAAGAGGAAAGAAATTTCTTATTTGAATGCAAAATAGGAAAGTAGGGTGATACTTGGCAACCACTCAATTGATTAATTGATATGTAATCAAAATAGGAAACTAGCCTCCAATTTTCAAACTTGCTAAACTTTCTTCTTCCTTAATGCAATTTTCGATTTTGCTACCTCTTTTTTTTTTTTTTCAAATTTCTCTCTTTCTCTCTCCTTTTTTTTTTAACTTTTGCTTCTCTTTTCTTTGGTTTTTTCTTCCTTTTTTTTTCTTGAATCTAAAGTAAATACTCAAAGGTGTAAATAACAAGACAACAAGTCATAAGACACAAGATAACATACAGAAGAAAAAGAAGGAAGGGATGCATAAAGAAAGGAGGATGGGAGACGCAAAACACAAGGGGAAAAAGGTAAGGGAAGGAGATGGCACTTAAACACAAAAGCACAAGTGGAAGTAGAAAAGAACACTAAAAGAGACGAAGAAGAAGAATGGAATGAAAAACACCAAAGATGATACCTTAAGTTCTAACAACCTAGCAATAATACCAAATGATGGTAGACCCACTAGACGACCTGTTTTAAGAACATCTAACAAGATGTGTAACACCCAAAAATTAATTAAGGTGTTAATCATGGATTTAGAGTAATTAAGAATAATTAATAGAGGATAATTGGGCAAGTTAGTGAATGAAAATTTTAGAGAGATAAATTGTTAACATGGGTTTGAGAATTAATTGGGATAGAAATTTCATCTAGGCCCAAATTAATAGATCATGATGAGAGGCTAATGGAGGCCCAATGAGTTAGGTGCAGATCCAAACCCTTGAGCTCTTCAAACTTGGCCCAAATCCCATTAAACTTCAGCAACCCAATATATAAAACTGGCCCAATAAAATCCTGCAACCCAACACTTAAAAACTAGCCTAACAAAGCTAAAAATCTGGAGCCCATTAGGAGTTGGACTTGGAGCAACCCATGACCCATCCCTTGACCTAACTTAACTCCACTAAAACCCTAAAAACTGACCAGCCACCTCCCCCATTCTGCAAAACACAAAAACATAAGGAAAATTCGGAGGTGAGGAGGAAAGGCTAGGGTTCTTAGCATAAATCCATATTTTCTCACATTTGGAGCAAGATTTAGCCAAGGTAATAGTTATACAACTTAATCCCTTCATCTTTCTCTTTAATTTGGTCTAATTATTTTTTCAATTGAAGTATTTAAATCATACCCAAAATCTGAAATATGGGTGTTTTGGGATTTTCTTGGTGAAATTCGTAGGTTAAGGTTGGGGCTAGTATTAGGTGAGTTTAAACCCCCCATTTTAATGCTTTCTTTGTTGGTTTGAGACCCCCATAGCTTATTTATATTATGGGTATTAATTTTGTACAAATTTGCTTAGGATTTTGGGTGGAATATTGAGATTTCTGGAAGAGGACACTTAAATCCGAATTTGGTATTTGTGGTAGCTGGGTAAGTATTCTTTAGGTAGTTAATAGCATTTAAATCCCTTGAGTACTTATTGTAACTGTTAATGATGAATTAGAGTAGTAATTATTTGATGCTATGATTATAGGGAGACTCTGTACTATTGGTGGTTGTTGCAAATCTGTCTACGAGTGAGGTAACCGGGGTTTATATTAATTCCACGCATGTATCCGTTTAATTTTGTATTTGCTGTACATGAATGATTTGAAATGCTGAATGAACTGGTTGGCTATCTATTGTATGATGATTGGACCTTGTGAGTCCATGGTGGAGCTGTGGTGCGGCTGCCACCCGTGCATGTGCTACGATCGAGCACCAAGTTATGATCAAACCCCAGATGCACTGAGCCTTGGTTGTGCTCAATGGGGAGTAGGTGCCTTGGACGGGCCTCTCCTGGTGTTAATGGCCTTTAACATGTGAAAAAATGATTGCTAGTATGGGATAGTAATCATGATAGCCTAATTGCTTCATTTACTGATATGATTGATATGATTCGGATGTTGATTTTAATTCATGCTTATATGCTAATTAAACTGGATTATATGGTGGAATTGCCTTAGTTACTGAGATTATTATCTCACCCCGTTTTATGGGATTACAATTTTAGGTGAAGGTTCCTCGGGTAAGGATAAGGGCAAGCAAGTGGATGAACATCCATGAGCTGAGACCTAGTGTGGGGAGCTACACTTGGTCTGAGTGTAATAGAGTATATGCTAATTTTGGTAAGTCTTGTATCGCATCATCATGTATCTGTATTGCCAAGTGTAGGAGTCTGTATTTGGATAATGTAATGTGTACCTATTAAGGAGTAGGCCTTACTTTAAATTGGTATTTAATGTATGGGTTTATGATATCTGTTGTGAACCTTATTGAACTTATGATATGACTTACCATTTAGGAATGTAACCTTGAGATATTGATATGAATCACTGATGTATGAAGCCTCTAATGGAAAGTGTATTAAATGTTAAATGTCAATGAGGCATGAATTGTGTTATTGTTATTACCTAGACTTGCTGATATAGGGTAGTTGGAGGAAATGGAAATTTACATTTGAGTTTTGAGTTGGTAATGGTAGAATAGCTGGTTTATAACTACCTTTAGAGTTGCATAAATTAAGGTAGGATGGCCCTAAGGTGAGACTGGAGGAAGAGAGGAGAGTATGAGTCCAGATTTTCAGAGTGTAGGATCAGAAGGAATTTAGCCGCGGCTAAAATTGGGTTAGCCGCGGCCAATAGAAGTGAAATTGCCCAGGGAGAGTGCCAGAGAGGAATTCGCCACGGCGAAATGTGAGAAGTCAAACTGGAAGTCATCTAGAGAGAAATTAGCTGCGGCGAATTAAGGAATTGGTCGCGGCGAACTTTTAGGAAAATGTCCCCGGCATTTCAGAAAGGAATTAGCTGCGGCGGAAGGAGGAATTGGCCGCGGCCAATATCGAGAGGCGAGCGAGGAAGTTCCAAGAGGCTTCTTCACGGCGAAGGTCCAACTCACCGTGGCGTGATGAAGAAATGGGTAAAACATAAAGGAATTGGCCGCGGCTAAGAGTAATTAGGCTGCGGCGAACATGCTGAAACACTTATATTAACTAGAAAACCTTGGTTTTCCATATGTTAATCACAAGGGATGATCTAGAGTCATTAGGATGAGTTATAATTGATGAATAATAGAATCCAAGGCTTATAAATGGATGTTTAATTCCCTTATGAACATAAGTGTATGTAATCATATGATTGATGACTCTAATCACCTTAAGGTTTAAATTTCTCCATATTTTCATAACCTATGATGATTAATCGCGTGTTTAACCTTAATTATGATGATAAGAAATTAAGGTCGTCTCAAGATGAATCGTGCCTAAGGACCAGTTAGAAAACAAGAATGATCCGTGGTAGAACTCCAAAGAAACTTATCCCTTAAAGCCTTAGCCTTGAGACACTACAAAGGTTAATCATTCCTTTAATAAGTCAAGTGTATTCTTTCAAGAACACAAGGATAGCAAGCAAAGCTTACTAGAAAATACTCTCAAATTTTATTCAAGCCAAAAGGTTCTAATCAAATTACAAAGAATTTTATTTATAGGCAAATACCCTAAGAAAATCCTTTGTAATCAATAAGATAAGAAATATTCCTAATTAATAAAGTTTTCTAAATAATTTGCCTAATAACAAATGCAAAACAAAAACAAAACTTAAACACCAAGTTGTTGGCCTAAATCACATAGCCTTATTGTATGAAAGAAAAAGAAACAAAGCTAATCTAATTACTATGAGATATTGCACGCCATTCTCTCTTTAAGTGTTGCACATGACTAGCACATGATTTTTTTAAGTGAGTTCTTCTATTTGAACTCTATATGGGCTTTATAAGTATCAAATTGGGCCTCCAATAATGTGACTATGCTTCTTGGACCCTTTTAGCTCACTAATTCAACCATGTAAGTAGGCTTTCTTTCATGCAACTCTTGGAACATGTATTGCAAGGCTTCTATCATAACCCTTGCTCTTGCTCTTATCATTAGACCTCTAATGCCTTGAAGTGGATCTCTTGAGATATTGAGCTTTCACTCTTGCATCTTTGAAGAACCAGCATCATCTCACCATGCACCATTAGCTTCAACTCACCTTGGATGCTCTCCATGCCTTACTTTATCTTCACGCCTTACTTTATGCTTTACAAAGCAAATACCATAAGCCTATTCTTGTAATTGGCTACATGGATACAGGAGCATCCAAGACCATCATTGTAACACCATCACATACTATAGGTTATAACTTACTATGTTAGAGAACCTTGTACTTACTATCAAGAAACCTCATTGACAAGGTCTCGAATTTCAAATTACAAAATACAAGATCTTGTCGATAGCAAAAAATGTCATTTTCCTACCTTTCTTACCTGTTCTTCTTTTTCTCTCCTCCATCTCTCTTGGATGCCATGGCTACTCTATTTCTGGGCTAAATTGTCATTTTGGAAGGGTGGAGAAGCTGACTTGACTTTATTAAAAGGTATAGGAAAATTTTTATAACAATTCTCGAAATACCGTTTACATCCCTCCATTTCTGTTTCTTTATTTTAGTTCCTTTTTTAGAACTGTCTTTTTCATATGAAAATTTAGGTCCTCTAATTTATTAAATACATTTTCTTCCAATTTTATGGAGTTTGAAACTATCCTGAATCATCCTATCAAAGTTTCGGTAACCCTTTACCGAAAACGCATGTCGAGAGGGTTTTAACCATTCTGATAGTTCCCATAGTTTTCAAGAGCCCTGAGAACCCTAGTGAGTTCAATTTTATCATTCAAAATCCTTTCTTTAATTTTTTGAGAAGGTACCTAAAATTTTTGCCACTAAGTCTCGTA
This sequence comes from Erythrophleum fordii, assembly GCA_032878935.1. Taxonomy (NCBI): domain Eukaryota; kingdom Viridiplantae; phylum Streptophyta; class Magnoliopsida; order Fabales; family Fabaceae; genus Erythrophleum; species Erythrophleum fordii. Next base: position 15,853,410 of record JAVQMF010000056.1, on the reverse strand, counting down.
TTAAGTCGTTTAGCTATTTCTATTCTGATTTCAGGCTACCTCAAGATCCTTACTCTCATTTCTAGATGCTCTATTTATTAATCTAGCTTTAACTTGCCTTTCATTTCATTCTGAGGGTCTCCTTCAATAATTTGATCAATTTTGGTCTAGTTCTAGAAAATCAGAGATATTATAATCATGAATGTAACAATTTTTCCACTAAAGATATGGAAGCCTCACAATGAATATTTTAATGTTTTTAATGGGAAGATCTTCAAAGTCAACTTGATTTCTAAGAAATGAATTAAAATTAGGTTCTTTCCTAACTATGTCATTTGGTCTAAAATCTTGGGGATGATCTTTTAAATAAATATATTCTTATTAGCATTTTATCACAAAGCTGAGAAATTATAGATTCTTCTAAAAAGAATTAGATTTAAACATTCCTTAACCTTTTACACAAACATTCCAAAATTGTTTGAACCCTAATGAGTTCCACAAGGATATGAAGAGATAAGAAACCAACTTATGGAGTTTTGTTTAGAAAGCCATGACTCATTCTTGCATTCATCTCTATTATGGAAAAACAAAGATTTCTATATTCAACTTCCATTTAAATGGAATGAAGACATTAATCCTACTAAGGCTTTTCAACCTGGCATGAACCATAAAGACTTTTCTTTTATTTGAGAAGAATGTGCTTTTCTTCTTAGACAAGCCTTAATTAAGGGGAGAATTATAATAAAGGACCCAAAGATAAAGAAAATTATTCTTAAGGATGTATTACCACTCATTTTAGGATGATTACCATTGAATTTAGCAATAAATCGTTGAACCTAGTAGTAAAGGTCTTTAAGAATAATTTTCTTAATGTTTTGGTCCTTAAACATAATTTTCCCTTAATTAAGCCCATAAAATTTGAGTGGCTTTACCAAGCATTTTAAGTGGAAAAAAGATTAGAAATCAAAAGAAGAAAAAAGAGGTTGGTAATTGACTATAAACCCCTTAACACATTTTTACAATATGATAAATTTCCTCTTCCAAGGATAAGCTCGAACTCACTTTGCTTAAGGATGCCACAATATTTTCAAAGTTTAGTCTTAAATCAGGCTTTGGCAATTGGCTATGGATCCAATAAAATGGTACAAGACTACATTCTACATTCCAAATGCCATTTAGATTAACAGTTGCCCCATTACTATTCTAAAAGGCCATGACCAAGATTTATGAGTCTATTTTGCATAGTGCCCTCATTTAAATAGATAATATTCTTTTTTTTTTCAAAAATGATTGTGAACATAAGAGACTTCTATTACAGTTGTCATACCATACTATAATAGCACATAATTTATATGTTAATGTGCCTATAAGATTCATCTTCATATTTTCAACACTTTTAGCAGTAGAAATAACTAACATTAAAAGTCAAAATATTTCATTTTTACTTAATTGCACCATTTCTGTAATATCCAATTTTCTGAAAACTAGAGAAAACATGAGAAACATAACGTACGGTTTCTCTGTAAACGAATGAAACTCACCGGATACAAAAGGAAGTCCCCCAAGATGATGTAGTTAAGGTCCTGAAAAATTTGGAAAGCATTCTAAACTCCTAAAAATGAGAATCCCAGGCTCAGACGGAAGGAAAAACGGAGCTAGAATGAAGAAATAAATTCTTACGAAAAGCCTACGAAACATAATGGCATTTTCATAATTTTGAGTAACTTTTAGAATTCACACAGGAGGGCTTCTTAAATGAAATTTTTGAGTTCTCCAGGGTTCTTAAAGGCCCTGAAAATCATGGGAAGCCCCAGGACAGTTAAATCCCCTCTGGTGGACATTTTTTAATGTCAGTGTGTCCAAACTTTAACGGATTCGTTCAAAAAGGTTTTAGCTCCAATTTGAGTGATTCCAAAGCCATTTTTCTTACTTGGGAATCTAAATTTTATAATGGAAAAGAAATTTCTCAAAAAGGAGTTAAAACGAAGGAGAAACAAAAATGCAAACTGTGAAGGGTAAAGTAGAAATTTTTGAAAAATGTAACTTATTCCCACCTATATATATGATGCACCCTTCTCCTCCCTTCATTATGCATGACCATGTTTTGCCTAAAACCAGAAGAAAACCCTAGGGGATGAGGCTCACAAGAAGGGGAAGAAAAGGAGGAGAAATCAAAGGTTTAAGGTATGAAAATTAGTAGTTTTTCATGCTCTTTCTCTTCCAAACCTCTTTTCCTCCATTCTCCTTTGCTTCTTATGATTATAATAAAGTTTATAAATCTATTTTAAGGGAGAAATTGAGGGAAAAATTCGGATTTGAAGAGAGGAGCTCAAAGAACACAAGATTCAAGTGAGAAAAAGCATAAAAACAAGGTAATTTCTCTTCCTATGGTTATCATTTTTTGTTCCCTTCTCTATCATTTCGCCCCACTTGAGAAAACCCTAGGAGGAGATGATTTTTAGGTAGAAGCAAGCATCAATCTAAGGAAAAAAAAGGTGTGGAGATTAAGAATATGCAAAGAGAATTATCAAAAAGCCATTAGATTTCAAGATACAAATTCTAGGGTTTCAATTGCACCTTGTAAAATCTGATTTTGTATGATGATTCCTAGGCCTAAGTAAGAGTTTAAATGACCTCCCAAGATCCCTAAGAGGCTCCCCATATGCTTCTTCCCTTGAGAAAACAAAGAAAGCTCCATGGAACCTAATGTGCTTCATAGCCTCGACCTAGATGGGTTCTCCTTGCTAGGGAGAGTTTTAAATTTTTCTAAGGCCATTCTTGAGTCATATTTGATGAATGAAAGTGAGGGGAGGCCTTGGAAAAAATTTAGAGCTCATAGAAATTGATTTGATGCCTTAGGTTTCATATTATGACCTAAAGAAATAACATAGTGCTAGGCCTTTTGTTTTGATGATATGATGACTCCAAGAGGCTTAAAAGGAGTCAAGAATCATATTTGAAAGGAAAGAATGAGGCCTACAAAGTCTTTGAGGGGTTTTGCTTCATTAAGTGTATTTATGGACCATAATGGAGCTTATAGAGCAATCTAGCATCTAAGCAAATTGTATGGTCTTAGAGATTGTTTCATGAACCTAATTGGCTCCCATAAATTGTATCTAGGCCAAGAAAAACTATCTCCACTAATTTGTGGGTGTGTGGCCGAAAGAGGAGACTTGAAAGCTAAGGAAAAAGTGTGTGCTTGTATACAAAGTAGCTCTCTCCACCTTCTCTCATGCATGGATGTGTATTTAGCTTATCTTAGAATGTGTGTATGTGTATTTTCAAGTTATAAAAAGTATGCTAGCATGCCTTTATATGCCATGATGCTTGATGCCATGTTATGTTTTCAAATAATTACATGATATTTGTATGAGTTTGCTTAAGTGTAGAGAGGCCAAGAACTCTTTCCTTTGGTAGGATGAGCCAAGAATTCTTGAACTTGATTGAGACAAAGTAAAGAGTCTCCTAAAAGCAAAGTGGGCTCCCAAGAGTATGGTTGAATCCAAAACTCTTAAAAAATGGGTGAGGTAAGTCCAAAATCCATGAGGAAAAGTGTGAGGCCAATCTAAACACTTGATGAGCTATTGGATGTCTTGTATGATTGATTCACATGCCAAGATTGTTTTTAAAATGTCCATGTCTTACATTTTCACCATGCATGCATTTGAAAAGCTTGCTTTACATATATTATGTATGATTGAATGGGAGATGAGCTATTGGAATTCTTTGAATCTCATCCCCTCCTCTCCAATGATCTAATATGCTAGGTGAACTAAGTGGATATGCTAATGGGAGCCAACAACACTAAAGGAAGGAGATTGACAATCATGTGTTTAGCTTTTGCCACTTTAAGACCATGATTGTACCATATGATATATATGATATAGTAAATGGGCCATGACCCTTGAGACATGTGTAAATATAATATTATATGATGTTTAAATGTATAGATATGATATATGACCTCTAGAACCTATTTTGAGTATGTAATGTCAAAGTGTGCAATATGAAAGTTTATTGGAAATATGCATAAGTGTAGGTTGAATGGCCAAAATGATATGCATAAGGTTTGGGACCATTTATGCAGCTCACACAAGTCTCAAATAAGCTTTTAAACTTGCCCAAAAGGTGCCAAGATCAAGTCCATTTGGCAAATTTGGTACCCAATATGGAGCCAAAATTGACCATAATGGAACCTTATGTCACTTTTTGGCCAAATGAGTTAATATTGCTCTGAAATTTGGCATACAATTAGTCTCATTGAGAGATTTTTGGGAAGCTAAATAACATAATTTTCAGAGGTCTAGAAAATATTTGATAAATTTTCAAATTTGGGATTTTTTATAGATTTTGGTATCTGCATTGTTCATACTGGCAGTTTTGTATTTTATATCAACCCATGGCCAAATGATGTCCAATACTTGTGAAATTTTATATAGATAAACTAGATGCCATAAGCTTTCTATAGCCATTAAGATCACCTCATTTGGAGGTCTAAATAGAGAGTTATGCATTTTTGAAGTTGGCTATCAGTAGCAGTGGTGCCTCAGGAGTTCAGTTACTATTCCATAGGATTCCAATGGCTAAATGTATCTTTTTCATTCTGGAATTCTTTTTAGAATCAATTTAACATTTTTATATTTCCAGAATGACTGAATATATGTGATTTCAATTTTTATAGAATTAGTTATGAATTTCAGAAATTTGTATTAGTAAACTGAACAGCAGCCCAGGTAGCCAGCGACCTCTATAGTTTTTTGGATGTCAAACGTCCTGTGTGATGAATGTTGTGAACTGGATATATTTTTAGTGTGAAGTAGACATACTAAGCTTTCTAGAATGACCATGATTGTATGATTTCAAATTGTTTATATTTAGTTATGATTTTCCAAATTTGGGTCAGAAAAGAGGCCAAATCTGGCCGAAAATATACTTAATTATTTTGAGCTCCATTTCGGTTTCTATGAGTTATGGACATGATTTTGAGATGGAAATGAGTTTTATTGATGTATTTAAATATGATAATGTATAGAATGAACTCACACAATCTACGTGACACTGAATGGAAGTTTTAAGTACGACACAACGCAAAGAAAGTCACTATTTTTCCCCTTTTGCCTTATATCTTCATGAATATAATGTTTTGAGGCATGTATATATATGATATGATGAGCTAGAAGTTATGGTGTTACAACTTCAACTTACCAATCCTAACTTTCATCCTTAATATACTTGTTCAATTAGAAATATCACGAAAACGAAACATAGGATTCGAGTTTAAGGTCAAGCATCAAATACTAACATAATTACATCATTCCATCATAGTTCCATAATTATGTCAAAACTTCAAAAATTCATATATTGATCTAGAGAGCTCCAAATCACACAAATGAGGGCTTTTTAGGAAGCCCAAGGCATGAACTACATGTTGTAAGAATTTCATATCAAAACAAATTCATTTAAGCCATAAAAATCTAATGGAACGATAACATTATCATATTTTTATGCATATACAGACATGGAATTTTGGAAATGCATATCTTGAGTTACACAACTCCAAATTAAGTGATCTTGATGGCTATGAAAGGTTTATAATGCGAACTATATGCCTATAAAATTTCATAAGCATTGGAGTTTATTTGGCCCCTCTTAAACATACAGGAAACCAAAACTAACTAAATGAACATTGATAGGGCAATTTTGCATAAATCAACCAACTTTGAAAAATCATAAGAAATTTTACAAAGCCCCAAAAATTATATTCTTTAGTTCTATGAAAATTTCTCAATGAGATCTAAATGCTTGCTAAAATTCATTCATTTAGTCTAGTTTGGTTCAGAGGGTAGATTATAGCTCAAAATGATGCATTATGTATACTAAATGGTTCAAAATGACTTCCCTTAATACAAATGACCATTTGAGCACATCCAAAATATAAAACACAACATGTAAGATCATCTTAATAGGTCCCAATATATATCTAAATTTGACCTATTCACTTGGCATTATGCACACACTTTCCATACCACATACATAGCCAAATTACATATTCTTGCATTTCCACAACCATAATTAACATTTACAATGTAATCTTATATTTTTACATATGGTGGAGCTTTTACATTACAAAAATATAAATTAAAAATTCTCATCGATAATATAATGCATGAAAACTAAAACCATTGTCAAAGTCACATACTCCATGCTTGTTGGCTTCCATCCTTAGCCTCTTGAGATTTCTCTAGATAATATGGGGGAGAGTGAAATTCAAAAAATTCCAATAGTTCAATTATCCTTCAAGTACACTTATATGGCTTATTTTCATCTTAGAGAAAGTAAACATGCATCATATTCATCCAAACATCAAATATAATCATATTTATGAAATCAAATAGATCTGTGAAAATCAAAATCAAGCTTTAAGGACTTTTGGTCTAGTCTTATCTAATTATGTGGGACTTTTAGATTAGTCAATCCATTTTAGGAATTTTTGACTTAGCTTCACTCATTCCATGAGACTTTTGGTTTTATCTCACCTAATTCAAAAGACTTTTGACACAACCTCATCCATTCAGAGCTAATCACATCCCAAATGCATTTTACAAAATATAATAATACCATATCATCAAACTAATAGCAATGGGCATGTTTCATAGTTCAAACACACATACAAGCAATCAATGATAGTTAAACAACTAAGATAAGTATACAAGAATGGATGAAGAGTTACCTTTCTCAAGAAGCGCAAAATTCCCTTTTTGGTTCATACTTCCTTGCCTCAGCCTTACAAGCACACTTAGGAGAAACTTGATTTTTTTTTTTTTTGCCTAGATACATCAAACAAGACACAATGATATCAATGGAACAATCTCTAGCCTTACACAAGCCTTATATAAGCTACTTTTAGCTCTAGGCTTCCATATGGCTCCATATTGTAGCATAATAAACAAACTCATATAATTCATCATCTTGGCTCCACTTTCTCATTCAATCTAAGTCACATGACTCTATTTAAACTCATTAGAGTCATCACAAACTCAAATTAAGGAGCCAAACACTAAGTTGCTTCTTTATGTATAATGGAACCATAAACTTCCAACCGTTTATAATTCACATCTAGATCATTTCTATCTTTAGAATCAAAGAAAATTCTCCCTAGGTACTAGGAATCACTCTTAGCTGAGACACTCACACATAATGGCACCCAAAGAGTTTTGCTTGCTTTCTAAGGAATTTGGCATCCATAAAGCTTCCTAGGTCTCTTATGAACTCAAATATGCTCTTACATGAATTAAATAATCATTAGAAAGCTTGATAAATCTTTAGGTGTAATTAAAACTCTAATTTCTAGAACTTATTATTTATAGTTTTTTTTAGTTCTATTTGTTTCATATGATTCTTCATGCTTCAAAACCCCATTTCCTATCCAATTTGGACCAAAATCAAAATCTCTACATAGTACCCTAGGTCTTGCCTCGCACACACAAAGAGAAGCAAGTTTAGCCATGGTTTCATACCTTTTCTCAGAGCTTATCAAGTGAACTATTTCAAACTTCCAAGATTTCTTCCAAATTCCCCCCTTCCCTCTATTGAACCAGCCATGAAACACCATCATTTAGAGCTTCAAAACCATAGAGAAAGAGAGCAAAAAGAGGAAAAGAACATTAGCAAGGAGAAGAACATGAAAAAGTAGCAATTCTTTACCTATTTTGCTTTATTTTCTCCTTCCTTTTTCCTCCCTCTTGGTGTACCACTTGGAGAGGGTTTTGGTTCTATTTTTTGCCAGAAGGAAGTCGGTTAAGGGGAGAGGAGAAAGTGAGGCGTGCTAAATAAGAAGGTGGATGACCATTTATAACAATTTTAAATTTTCAACTATGTCCCTTAACTTTGGTTTCTTCGTTTGAGCTCATTTCAAATTCTTTTTGAAAACTATCTTTTTCATCATAAAATTTAAGTTCTCTAATTCATAAAATGCCTTTTGTTTCACCCAATTGGATTTAAACTCTAATTGAACCATCTGGTCAAAGTTTCAGGCAATCGATAATCTAAATCGTATATTAGAGAGGTTTTAACTATTCTAATGGTTCTTATAGTTTTTGGGATCTATGAGAACTATGGGAAACTCAATTTTCATATTTAAAGCTCTATCCTTTAAGTTTTCAAAAAGTTACTTGAAATTACGATTTTGCTATTATATTATTCCTTTAATTCATTCAATCATTTTAGCTCCGATTGGGTTATCTTGAGGCTCTTAACCATATTTTTAGATGTTCTAATTAACATTCTAATATCAATTAGCCTCAATTTACTTTACTTTGGGGTCCTCATTCATTAACTAAATGATTTTGATTTCAATTTCTCGTAATTTATACTAGCATTCGCTAGATTCCTGACCTTTATAAGTAATTCATTCCACTCTTAGGAATTATTATGAATTTCTAAATTATAAGATATTACAATAGTTCAGTGAAATAACCAAGAAGTACAGCATTATGTTATCAACTCGAAAGAGTCAACTAGGCTAAGCCCATATTGAATTTCTTGATATACATATATTAAATGGTCAATATCAACTAGGTCCACATATTGCTCAATAATTACAAAAGTTCCCCAATGAAAATCTCATGGTTAAACAAATATAGCAATTCCTTAAGATAATAAATTATATTAAAGACTTCATTCCACATGTCTCAAACCATACTAGCTCATTGTCCAACCCTTCAAAAAGAAAGAACCCCCACCTTAGGAAAAATACCAAATAGTTGCATTCTAATATCTTAAGAAGATCACTCAAAGTCCTATGCCTCTAAAGATATTAGACCAAGGCATGAGTATTTTATAGAGTGGTAGGAATTTTTAAACGAGGAGAAAAGTATTTCTTTTAACTAGCTCTAGGGCTAAAGGAGGGAAATGTTTCAAATTTTTACTTCTTTTTCATAACAAAAAACTTATTTCTTTTGTCATTCAAAACATTTTAAAAAGAAATTCAAAAAATTTAACCAAATGCAATGAATTACTAAAATAAATATTTTTTAAGCACTTTCTTCATGTCACAAACAAGCTTATTATTCCACTTCATTTTCCCCCATATAATGTGTTGCATTAATATAGATTATTTTCAATCAAATCACATGCTAATGCATATCAATCCCATACACATCTCTAAAGATGTGCAAAGGATGCACATCTTGATCTAGATCCTTTTATTTTATATTTTTAAGATTTTGATATTTTTTATTTTAAAGAAAGTAGAATGTAAAATAAAACAGTCATTTAATTGCAAATTAAAAAAAGGATTTTAATTAAGAAATAAAAATAATAAAATATTTGAAATATAGATGGCGTAGATTTTATCTTATGATGTGCATGGCCTTAAGATGTGCAAACAACTTAGATCCCATGCCAAAATAAATCAATGCAAGTTAGATGTAAGGTCAACCCATTTATATTAAAAATTTAAGGGAAAACACTATGCAAATTAAATGTGCCAAAAATATGTATTTAAAATTGTAGTTTCTCTTTCTTTTTTTCACTCGATAATTGAGTTAATGCATTTTGAAAATATAAAATATAACACATAAATACATTTTTTTCACTAAAAAATTGTTTAACATTGATTAACTTAAGCCATTAAGCATAACTTGTAAATTGTTGCTAGCAAATTTTAGGAGTTTTTTTTTTTTTAATCTTAAAAGTTGTTCTTCAAAACATAATGAAAGTTCAACAACTAGGTCATACAATGGAAAAGTTACTAACTATGGCTCTAATGGCAAACCTTAGGCCCATAAGGAGTAGCTGATGGCAAGATCGGCATCGTAAACTAACATATTATATTGATCAATATTTTCTTACACAAAGCATTAATGTGCACATGTTTATGGTTCACTAATAAAAGTACAAACATTATAGCTAAGTGAAAAAACATGCAATCTAAATCTCAAATCCCCAAGTCCTTTTTGGTCTTATTGCAACTACAAAAACTAGTCTATTCTTTAGGTCTCACTTATTTGGGAGATAAGGTTACATTCAATTCAAAATCGTAACATTTTAATAATTTCATCTATCTCTTTTATCTCATATTAAATTCCTATTTATCATAGAGGTATCTAAGACCTTAAGGATTACTACATACTTTAAATTCCATTCCATACCAATAGCATCTCTAGATGTTTAAGGTAAATAATGCGATTACTAATTCTAGATCATGGATATAATAATTTATAAGGTCTAAGTTATCTAGAGGCATGAGCACAAGAATAATGGTCAATTTTTGTCTTAACTTCTAGAAGCTATTTTCATGCTTATGGGTCTAAACAAATGAGTTTCCTTTCTTAATCAACCTAGTCAAATGTAAAGCTAATTGAGAAAATCCTTGTATAAATCTCCTATAATATCTAACCAATCCTAAAAAACCTTTAATTTAACGATACTTCTTCTTGTGAAATCGTATGGCCTGAAATCTTCATTTAATTCATATTTCACCAATTTAGCAAATAGTTGTTTTTCCTTGAGCACTTGCAACACTACCTTAAGATTTTGTTGATGTTCTTCCTCTATTTTGGAACAGACTAAGATAAAGACAATCATAAATTAGTTTAGATAGGGTTTAGAGATTTAGTTCATGTATTCCATAAATCTAGCAGAGGCATTGGTATCCAAAAGGCAAGACTAAATATTCATAGTATCCATATCTAGTCTTAAAGGCAATTTTTTGAATATCTTCAAATCTAACCCTAATTTGGTGCACCTTGATCTTAAATTTATTTTACAAAAATAGAAGCTTCCCTAAGCTGATTTAATTGGTCATCTATCATTAGGAAGGGATCCTTTTTTTTTTTCTAAGTTTCCTTAGTGCCTATCCACAATTTAAAACATTCATAGTTTCTCTTTATAAAGAACACATGAGCTCCCTAGGGTGACACACTAGCTTAGATGTTTTGTTAATAAATCCTCTATCTATTTCATAAATTTACTTAATTTCAATAGGGACATCCTATGTGGTACTTTGAGTATCGGACCTGCCCCAAGTATCAACTTAATAGAAAATTTTACTTTTCTTTTAAGAGGTAGATTAGTTATCTCAACGATGAAGACCTTAGGATATTTACTAACTATAGGACTAAAAACTTCCCTATCTCCATTAGCCATGCCTCTGCTGTAGTAAAGTCACAGTCACCCCAGAATGAAGGTGGCTTTGCTTTTTTGAATTTGGATAAACCTTGAAAATTTAGGTTCATTACTAGGTTTCCATTTGTAGGATTCCCATTACCTTCATTAGGCTCAGTATTTATATTTCCATTTTCTTAAAGGTGTTGTAAAACCTTATTGGTTGCATATGCTTGATCCTTAATAGAAATGGTCATTCTTTCAATAGCACTTTATATTTCTTCAATGTTATCAAAGGAATCTCTTTCAGTTGATGTCATAATTTACTAGATATTTAGAATAAATAACTTTTGAGTTAATCAAACTCAATATCATATGACTATTGTAATAAGAAAATTATAGCATTAAATGTTAATATGCAAGTATATAATCATTGGTACTAAAGTCATTATTCTTACCTGCCTAGCATAAATTTACTAGTTAATCATGGTCACCTAACTACTCTTTCTTATTCTAGGCACACTTAGATCAACTCACTTTGATACCATAGTGTAATATCCCCAGCTTTATTACCTAGTTGATTTCTTATGAACTATTTACTTAGATATTGCTTCTTTTTATAAAGAATTGGGTCATTGATATTTCTAACTTTATAATATATGAATGTAGGCTTTATCAAGTACACAAACTACTATATACTAAAAGAAAATTATGGGAAACACTTTTCCAAAAAAATAAAAAAATACAAAAAGGTTTCTTATATTTGTTGTCTTTTATATATGAAACAAATAAATATAAATCTACTGCTTCTTAGGCCACTAACTATAGATCATAGATGGCATGACGCCTACAAAGGGAACGTTTACACATAACACTACTATTTCAAGTGCCACTTTGAGGATTGTTTTGGTGAGCTAGGCACATCATGAAAATAATGGGAATTTATAATTTCTAGTAGATAATAACAAGAGTAAAAACTCATGATGGTACTAGTTATATCAAGCTATAGAAATTACTTTCATGGCTATACTATGTTTATAGTAATTAAATACATAAGCCATAGGAGAATATCTTATACTAATAAGGCATACATAATCTTGGCAAGAAGATATCATCTCATAATGCATGCATACTCATAACAAAATAATATTATCTCATAATGCATGGACACTCATGGCAGAATATTATTTTGATCTGTATCATTTCTTTATGAATATATTTGCTAATTTTACTTATCCTTATGAACTAAAACTAAATTGCTGAACACATTTTTCTAATTAAGGCATCTCCTAAAATGGATTTATAATTGAAGAATCAAGCAATCAAAAATCACTTCTTTTACTTTTTTATTTGAGGATCATCCTTTGCAGTTCCTCAAGCTCACCTCCTTTTACACTCTTCTCTTTAAAGAGCATTTCTCATTTCATATTGCTTTGCCTCGACTACTTTTTCATAACTCTCTTTATCATAACTTTCTTTATCTTTAGTTATCTTTTTCATAAAAAAATCCTATATAGTCTAAAAAACACTTTCTTTTGGATCACATCTTTTCTTAGGGTCATTTTCAATACCATTCATAGATTGATATAAAAAAACAATCCATATACATATTCATCTTTTCTTTAAGTCACCTAAAAGCAATCTAATTGGACAATTATGATTGAAGATGGGATAAAGTCAATGCATGTGTGGAAATAATTTCCTTTTTATATGCTCATTAAAAGTTCCATAATTATCATAAATAATTTAGAATATTTTGTTTGACATATAAACTTAACAAGATTCATAGTATATAAATGATATGGAAAATTAAACATATAATTAATTTAAAGTAATCTAGTATAGATATACTAATTTAGGCATTTAATAATAAATGATATAATTTATTTAACTTAATTACTTTAATTTATACATGCAAAATTTTAAATAAATTCTTTTGCATGATTATAAAACTACAATAACTATGAATCAAAATACTAGAAATATTAATAACAAAATGCTAAAAGGGGATAAAAACTATTATAATTATATTATAACTATGATAAAAATTTAAAAGATATCTAATAATAAAAATGCTGAAAAAGATAAAATTGTTATTTCTACTTTCCTAAGATTTTTCATAACTCTTCGTCACTTTCTTCTTCCTACCCTCTCGTCCTTGCTGGTGTGCCGAAGTTAGTGAAGGAGGAGGGCTATTTATATATGTTAAGCATGTTCATTCATAATCGTGCCACGCATATGCCTGACTGGACGGTATGATTGTGTTTTCTTTGTTCCTGAGTTCTTATCTACTGGTTCCTTTTCGTTAAATGTATGCTTCGGTGGCTTACCGCACAAAGCATCCTTACTGCTCAAGTGTGTAAGAATAACTTTCAATGAGTTTCGGCTGTTTCAAGAAAAAAGTCTACAGCACACAAGGGTGCATACACACACACACATATATATACATATATACATATATTAATTTTACAATTTATTGATAAATTTGGCTAAGGTAGTATATTTTAAAATTTCTAAGTAAAAATATTTTTTCCACATAAATTTTATCCAAGTCTATTTTCTTTTACTTAGTAAGATATTAAATTAATTTTTATTTTACCAAATAATTAATATTTGATTACTTCATTAATTTAATGCATTATTTTTAATTCATATATCTGCTTAAATTTAAACTAAGTATAATAATAATTATTTAAAGCAAAAAAATGTCATCAAATAAATATATTTACTAAAATTTTAACTTATTATCACATATCATAAAATTCACATAATTTATGATAATTTATTTTAACTATTGATAATTCTATAAAAATGTATTTTAATTTAAAAATTAAAATAAAAATTATCATAATTTATTTGAATTATTAATTGTGTAATATGTCCTAACAAAATGATGTTACATGTTATAACTCTTATGTAAGCTTTTTAAAAAGAGAGAATACAAAAGCATAAAAGAAAAAACAGTTTGAATATAACGATTTTTTATTCCTATGTTAAAAAACTGGTTTTCTGCTTTAAAAGCAAAAATAAAAAGTTGAGATAATTATATTTTGTCCCTATTGTTTGTCGAACTCTTCAACTTGGTCTTTATATATATATATATATATATTAAAAACAATCCTTATATTTTGCTGTTGCTTTCAATTTGGTACTTGATATTAAGATCACTCTGAAACTAACTTAGCTAATGAATTATCAACGTGTCATTAGATGATGTTAGCATGAATTTGAAAATTATGTATTCAGTTCCTATAGTTTGTTTAAATTTTTAATAATTCCTATAGTTTCATCAAATTTTCAATTGTAACCTTCTACAATAGATATTTGAAAGTGTTATGCTTTAAGTGCCGAGTTGTTTCCACAAATTTTAGAAAGCCTCATATTAGTATCTTATGCAGAGCGATACATCAAGTGCCATGTTGTTTCCACAAATTGATGGAAGAAGACACGCTGAGAAACTCACACCCTTGTGTTGGTTTCGATTTGTCCAAGAAATCTAGTTGCAAGTTGATGTTTGATGTTTTCTCCCTATGTACGCAAACATGAGTTATGAGCCCAATTTTTTTAACCATAGATGTTAATACCAACTTATTATGTCAGAAGATGTTTGATAAGCATAGGGCTCTAACATTTATAAACCTAATCATAGGTTAAAAAATCTGTCCCAAAAAAAAATCTGTCCAACATTAAGAAAAAAAAAAAACGAACTTAAGCTTGAGAAATAAAAGCCCCAAAGAAAAGGACTTATTTATAAAAGACCTTGAATATATGGGCTTAGGTTTTTCTTCAAGGTTGACCTGAATTCAAACCCAACTTGTTTTCTCTTTGAATATTTTTGCCAAATCTATCTGTGTATTTCTTACTTCCCTGGCTCTAGTTCTAGTTCTCTCCTGAGTTCAGGCATTGTGAGTTCTAATTCACATAAAATGGGGATTTTTATATATTGGTGTATTGTTTTCAATTACGGATTGCTGAAATTGAATATTCTTCTATCTATCAGTGTTTAAATGCAACCGAAAAAAAATTCAGGTCTGCATTTGTAATCTTTATTTTAGTGAAGATTTCCTCAAATTTGAACAGAATGATATGTTTACTGCTTATACAAATTAGAGAAGTTTCAGTATTTTAGGTACTAATAAAATTTGAAACTGTTATACTGAAGCGGAGGAAAGCAATTCATTTTTCCTTTTTGTACTTCTTTTAAGTGAAAATAACACAGATCCACTCTAGACCAACCACACCAAATTTCTATCATTTTTTCAACAAGGGCATATGGTAGGCCAAAAAGAAAATCAAAAGAAAAACAGGCCAGGCCTGAGCCTGAAAATGAAAAAAAAAAAACATAACATACAACCTAGGACCAATCTTTTTGCAAAATATTTTTACAAGCCCTGCCCATCTTTTAACAAGCCCAACCCACAATCAGATCCATGATATAAGAGCAAATTCTGACACCAAATGGAAAAGCGAACTTTGAAAAGAAAAAACTTGGTTCCCATTTTGAAATGATCTCAAATAAGTCACAAATTTAGTTGGTATAAAAGAACTAGAAGGAAACTATAAGAACTCAAATTTAGACAAACTATGAGAACCAAATATATAATTATCCCAAAATACATTTTCCACAAATGCTGTTTCTCACAATTTTTCAATATTATTATTATTATTATTATTGCGGTTTAGAACAAAACACAGCTGTTCTCTTTTGTTGTTCTCCGTCATCTCAGTTTTTGAAGACTGTTACTAACAAATGTACATGTGCATTGTGTTGAATGACCACATCAGGATGTTATAATGGTAGTCTGGAAGGAGAGTTACAAATTTCAGAAAATAAATCCATAGATCACCATTATAAAATCATATAATATATAAATATATATATATATATATATATATTCGTTCTCTCATTATGGCGGCGTATTCATTCCTTTTGTGTTGTCTTTTAATATTGGATCAAATGTGTAACACCTCTCTTCAGATAGTCCTCCATAAGAAGTATATAAAACTCTATAGAGATATATAAAAATTAAAAAACTACATTGCCAAGTTCGTTATGATTAGATTACCAGCAAGTACACCAATTTTACTTTTGGCTTTCTGCTGCCAATAAATTCATGCTTCAAATTATAAATAATGCATAATGAGAGCAAAGAGGGTATCTAGAAAGTTTTTGCTAAGTCTTGAAGGCCTATAGATCATGTACCATACATCATTAGTAGCGTTGAAAATTCCCTAGTTTCAACAGGTTTAAGAACAAGTTAATGACCACCACTTATGATTCATGTGCAAATGGAGCGTTAAAGGTTATTAAGGGCCAGCTATGGCTAATAAAATGCCATATATATTATGGTCAATTGCTACGTTATGACTGGCAATCATACGGACAAATGACTATAAAACCTTTTAAACTTGAGAGAAAGAGAGAGGAACTGAAAATTAAAGACTACAATACATAACAATTAACAACAAATAACTGATCATGGACATCATTATTTTTTTTTTGGGGAGGGGGGAATCCTATATATCTAGATGTCGAAGGACCATAATAACTAAGGTAGAACCCAGAAATTGAGCCTTTGAGTGAAAAAAAGAAACGAATCTACAGGCTTTTCCCATTTTCCAGCTTGGAGTACCTTGAACTTCAGAAAACTGCAACGTCAAGATGAGCTGTAATTAGAGTAAGTACTACAAACATATATAGGCCTTCACGACCATCCAGGTTTTAAATACTCTGGATTTCATTTGTTAAGCGTAAAGCAATAAGTAAAGGCCTTCACAGTCACACATACCTAAGCTCAAGATAAATCAAATCTAACAACTACACAAGTAATGTTGTCTGAGCTTCCCCGTGTGTAAGCTTCTTTAATAAGTTCTCTGGATGCCACTTCTGCATCTGTTATGTTTTGCACCAAAGACACAGCTTCCTGAAAAATAAGGGATGGTATAAACAGATTTATTTCCATGCCAGTTTACCAATATAATAAGTTTATAAAATAAAATACAAAACTGTCTCATCCATATTCAGATTTATTGCAAAAGTTTCGCATTCGTTTAAAATGCTGGTGAAATAATTCATGCATAGAGACCATCCCTTATTTGCACTGGCAAGGTAGCATGAAATAGAAAATTGGATACCATGAAGCTGGCAAAGCATGAAGACTGTTAAGTGCAAAAGTAATAAGTCCTTACAAGTGAAAACGACTTGCTGAAGAGGGCAGCAATTCATATGTGCAAATATTAATGTCAAGAGTAAGTCATTATTAAGAGAATGGGCTGGGCTGGGCTTACATTCGTGAACTGCATTGTACTATGCATACTGTATTGTACTACACTCCCTTACGGTTCTAAATATATTAGCCTAAAGTTGTATGAGCTCCAAGATACATATTCTCTCTTCCTCTTTTGCCCTTGGGGTGAAACCCACCTCACAAAAGCAATCCTAAATCTCAGCTCGGCGGCACAGTGGCTGTAGCCTGTAGGTGGTGGTTTTGGTCTAGCAATATTGTCCAAGTATCGTCCACCTTTTTCCACCACAATAGGTAGCCATTTCAGTCACAAATAGGCTCAATCAAGTATGGAGAGGACCAACACTACCTTAGGATCTTGCCCCAGAAAATTTCCTTACTGTTTGACATTGTTTTATAGGGACATAAGCCAATTTCAGCAGAGTTGTACATATGACAAATGTGTATCCAAGCTTCTACTGTGAGGTTTGACTTTGTCATGTGCAATTGTGCTTTGCTTGGTTCAGCAGTGTAGAGGGAAAGTGCAACACATTTCATTGCTTTTTCATGTTTGGTTGGAGGCATCAGATGCATTTGAAGGCAGGCAGTGGAAATGGATGCAGCATAGGGAATGGTAGGAGAGGAAAACAAGTTTAGAGCCAAAATGTCAAAAATCCCTCTTTGCCCTTGGCTTGACGAGACCCCCAACAAATTCTCCCACGACGTTGCCCATAAGAAAGTCAGAGGAGCTCCACCTCCATCTCCATCTCTCAGTGAGTCTTACAATTCATCTCACTTTCCTAACATTTCCCTTTCAATTCCCATATCCCCCTCCCTTTCCCTCTTTTTCTTTTTCTTTGCGCCATTCCACATGTCACCACCTGGAATGTACTCAACCTTTCATCCTTTAGCACATCGACACCCATGCCTCTCAATTTCATCATCTCTAACTTCCAAACTCATGACCTCAATGCATAGGTGCTTACAGTTCGCAACTTTGTATCCTCGCAAGGTACTGTTTCAAATTATCCAAGTCAAACCAGATACTGCATTTGTTCCAATCTAGGTTTTTTCGGGTACTGAAATGATGGGTTCCAAGAGTCTGAATAGTTCTTTGATGCCGCCACCTCCTCAGCAAGCCAAAAAGTATAGGATCACAAAACCCATCTTTCTAGCCTATCCCACTGAGGCTGATTTCCATCATAACATGGAATTGGAGAGGATCTTTCATCTTCCTTGAGTGTCAATTGAAATGTTTCTTTTCTTCTTTATTTATTTATTTTTTTAAATACAATTTGTTGATTTCTTTTATACTAGTTTTTGGTTGATTCCGGGCTTTATGAGAGCGAAGAAGGTGGACAGGCAGTTGTTGCAGGTGGCAGAGCTGAAGGAAGCATGCAGTGGCCGGAGTGTGTTGTTTAGTCAACAAAATGGAAGCCATATTTTTTAAAATTTATAGCTATTTTTTTGGGAAGAGGCAATTTGGTCATTAGGCCTTCTTGCCTTTCCATTCCTCACATGTTTTTTTTCCAACCATACGTGTGAATATCAAGGTATTCATTTTCCTTTTAGTGCCAAACCAAACACAGTCAAAATAATTACATTTGCTTCCCATTCCCTAACCCCAAATTCAATGAACTAAACAGCCCCTTGATGTTTTGAAGTAGTGTCTGACATTATCTCCCCCACATCCAAACAAGTACAAAGTTAAATGCAAATAGCATGGTTGTAAGAACCAGACTCAACCAGCTGAGACAACCAGCAAACTGGTGAACTGCTTGCGGTTTTTGTGCTGGTCAACTCCCACAAAATGGAGTATCTATGAAGGGGTCAAAAGTCAACTTAACCAGCAGTTCACCAGAAAACCAATGCAAACAGGCTGGTCCAGAGACTAAACCAGTTCTTCACTTGGGAATAGCTAGCTGCCATTTTCTTTAGAGAATGCCAATGCTTGAAATCAAACCCAATAATAATAACTCAAAGCAGAATGCACATAGGCCAGCATCACTTATTGGTATAAAATGTACTAACTATCATATTTATTATATATCTACCGTTACAAAAAACCCAATTCTCACTTAATATAATATTTTAATCTTCAAATACAATTTCTATTAATTAACCAAATAAAAATGATTAAAAATATATACTATCAAAGCTATCATGCAAACTCATAATGCAAATGCAAGAAATTGTAATTGTAGCACTATATATTTTATAATGAAATATATTTTTCCTCTTCACACACACACACACACATATATTAAATGATTTCATTAAGGGGAAATGCATTTTATCCTCTTGAACTAAGGCTTAGTTACAACTTTAACACATCAATTTTAAAATGAAAGAAAACACCCCCTTATTCTCAGAAAAGAACATAACACACTCCCATATTAAATGAGACTCAGAGTTAACATTTTTGGTGTTTTCTTACATTTTAAAATTGATATACGAAACTTGTAATAGGCCTGTAGTTTAGGGGGGGCTAAAATGTATTTTCCCCTTCATACTATTTAGAGCAGTTACAGTTTTTTCTTCATTTTTTTCCGGATTACATGTATATGTGTATGTGCGTGTGTGTGTGTGTGTATGAGTGTGTGTGTGCAGTGTATGTGTGTGCGTGTTAAATTTTAAAATTTCAGTCATAATGTCTTCTCTTCCCTCTGTATTCTCGTTCTCTGTGCTGTATTTCCCAATTGTCCTCTGCTAGCAAGGCTTGTTAGTTGGAGAGGCCAATTGAAAAAGAAAAGATTCAAAGTGTTATTTGGGATTTGGCTAAGGATAAAGCTCTGGGTCCAAATGGGTTTGCTTTGGCAATTTTTCAGATTGTTGAAATATTGTCAACAGGTATCTTCTAAAGGTACTTGGTAAATTCTACTGTAACAGAAAAGTTGCGGTTAGCATGAACTCAGCTTTTGCTACTTTAATACCAAAGAAGGATGAGTATATCAATATGAGAGACTATAAGCCTATTAACTTGGTCACTAGCGTCTACAAGATAATCACTAAGGTTTTGTCTGTCAAGCTTAGTCAGGTACTATCATAATACAGTTTCAGAAAACCAAAGTGCTTGTATCCCCGGGAGGCAAATCTTGGATGCTGCCTTAGCGGCAAATGAAGTTGTGGATGACATGAAGCAATGAAAGGGCCAGGGCTTAGTTTTTAAAGTCAACTTTGAAAAAGCTTATGATAGGGTGAGTTAAGGGGTTTTTAGACAAGGTTCTTGTGGGGAAAGGTTTTAGTGATAGATGGCAGAAATAGATCTTGGGTTGTCTTTCTTCTGCCACTTTTCTGTGATTGTGAAAGGTGAACCTAAGGCTTAGCTTCAATGTTAGAGAGGACTTAGGCAAGGAGATCCCCTTTCCCCCTTTTCGTTTACATTAGTAGTGGATGTTTTAAGTAAGATGTTAATTAGAGCTACAGAGAGGGGTTTGACCAAGGGACTTACAGATGGTTCTGAGGAAGTCATGGTTTTTTCCACTTGCAATTCACAGAAGACACGATTCTTTTCCTACAGGATGGTAGACACAGTTCCACACAAGTTTTCAATATCCTTTAGTTGTTTTAGGCTATTTCAGGTCTAAAAATAAATTTGGCTAAGTGTGGCGTGGCAAAGATAAACATTGATAAATGAGACCTTTATTCTTCTGTTATTTTAGCTGGGTGTCAGGTTTTACAATGGCTCTCACTTATCTGGGTGTGCCATTTGGTGGGTATCCGAGAGCTACTTCTTTTTGGGACCCAGTGTTACAAAAGATCTCTAAACACTTGGAAAATTGGGAAGGGACTTTCTATTCCTTAAATAGTCTTATCACTCTCATCCTGTCATGTTTATCCAGTATACCTATTCACTATATCCCTTAATAAAATTCTGGTAGGTGTAGCCAATAAGATTGAGAGGATTATGGGGAATTTTCTGTGGTCAGGAGCAGAAGAGGATAACAGAGTCCATCAGTTAGTTGGGAAGTTTGTTGCAAACCTAGGAATGAAGGACGCCTGGGTCTAGGAAACTTCTTGTCCAAAATCATTGCTTTGTCAACTGAATGTCTATGGCATTTTCCTTTGGAAGTGAATGCATTGTGGCATAAGGTAATTCAAAGTAAGCAGATGCCAACGCGGCATGTGAAGTGTGACTCATGTAAGTCCTTGGAAATTTATATCACAAGGATATGTATCCTTTTGGCCACTAATTAATCTAAAAGCGGATGATGGCTCAAATATAAGATTTTTGAGATAATATTTGGGTGGGAAATATTCCTTTTTCAGAAGCTTTCTTCATCTATATGCTTAATTCTCCCATAAACAACTTTGTTTTTATCTCATATTGCAGTAGATCTAGGAATTTACATTTTTTTTGAAACTTGAATGATAAAGAAAGTGAAGAGCTACAGTCCCTTTTGCCTTTAATTGATCCTGTTCCCTTTCCTTCTAATGAAGACATGAGAGTTTGAAGTCTAGATTCTTCTGGTATTTTTTTCTTGCAAATCCTACTTTTCAGTTCTTTACACATTCTCCTACACGGGAAAGTCTTGTTCTTGTTAAGAAAATTTGGAAATCTAAACCTCCCTCTGAAGTTAAATCTTTTGTTTGGACTGCAGCGCTCAAATAGATAAACACTAATGTTGTGTTGCAAGTTCAATGGCCCAGTAGTGACGTATCTTTGGAATAGGCTCTTTGGTATTTTTGGAGAGAATTGGGTGGGTGTTACTACCTTGGATCGGGTCCTACAAATTCATTTTAAAGCATTTGGTAACAAGAAGGAAACAAAATATTTTGTGGCAATGTGCCATTTATGTGATTTTGTTGTCTGTCTGGTTGGAGAGGAATGCCTGCATCTACCAAGGTGCTTCTTTGCCTTTAAATCTATAATGGGATATAATTGTTTTCATGGCTTCTCTTTGGTACTCTGCGCTTGGTCTTGCTAAGGGATTCACTCTTTCTAAAATGCAAAGAAATTGGACAGCCCTCCTTCATTGATCAATTGTATTATTAAGGACTAATATAGTTTGTTTTTCAGACCGTTTTTGTTTGTTTGAGGATGTTTTATCCTACAACTTTTTGTACTCTCCTCTTCTTAATAAAACTTCTTTTATAAAAAGAAAAGACTTACACACTAAGATGTGTGTGTTCAACAATTTCTCCAGCTTCATTTATCTACCTAAGTATTTCTAAACCCATGTATTTCAAGCACAAAAATGCCTCCAGCTTCATCAAGGCTAGGATTCATTGTATTCTCCCCTTCTATCAGCTTCCTAATGTAGATGGACTAAGTATGTGTCTCCATGGTCAAGGGAAAATCCTACAATCCTACTCAATTATAAAGCTATGATACCATGTCAAGGACCACTTCAACAAAAAATCTTAAGCTATTAAGTGAAAGTCCATGAGTTGAAGTGGTCCTTGATATGATTTGCCAACCTCTATGACCAAGTGATCCAAAGTTTAATTCTTGCCGCTCACAAATCTCTTAGAATTAAGTTTCAACACAAGGTACAGTGAGTCAGTGCATTGTCCACATTTCAAGCCCAAAGAGCTTTTGTGAAAGAGAACATGTTATAAGTTATTTAAAAATATTCAATGGCCTTTATTTAACAACCTGAGCTTTTGAATTGAAGTGATCTTTGATGCCACATATTATTGAATTTTCTAATCTAGGAACAGCAATTCTAACATTCCTTACTTCTAGTCTTGAATCCTCTGTCTTCTGCATATTGCTTCTTGTGGGCTACTATTTGTACACTAAGAAGGTATTCGGCATGTGGTCATCCAAATTTGATAATGTCATACCAAACAAAGGGAATTTGAATCATATATACCTCATGCCCAGATATCTGATAACAAATTCCCAACTAATTGGAAAATTAATATGTCCACTCACTAAATCCCTCTTGAAAGGGGTACTTAGATTTTCCAAGATTGGGAAATGGACCTTATAAACTGGTCTTGCTCCGAATAATAGGAATAAAATTTATACGGATAACACAATATAAATAGTTCCAGAACTCAATATGTATCACAAAGAAAAGTGTCAAAAACACAAAACATGAACCTGACTTCCATATGAAGAAAAATGCCTTAATTAATTTATTCTCATTGAAAAAGAATAAAGAAACAGATACAGATTCTAAACAAGTTCACAATTCACAAGATCAAATTTATTCTAAAATTCTAAAAGGGGGGGGGGGCCAAAAAAAGTTTAGGGCTATCTTTGATGTGTAAGATAGACTGACCTTGTTTGATATGACATTCCAAAGCCCATCACTTGCTATTATTATAAAATCTACACCATCAATCACTTCTTCCTAAGCCACAACAGTAATGAAAAGGGTGGGAAATTAGCAAATAGAATATATATGACAGAACAGGTCTAACAAATGGGTGGTCAAACTTATAATTTTAGACAACCTGAATTTCTGGGTCAGCAACAACATATGGCTTAAGAAGTTTGTCACCAAATGCACGGGAAACAGCAAGAACACCACCAACCCGCCAAGTGCCTGGTAAGATAAGCAGGAGAATGAGCAACTTAGTGCTATCCATGAAATGAAATTCTGCAGAATCTGCACAAATACAATCATATTTCCTTTTTATGGGAACCAACCATTGAAGTTGACCTTAAGAAAAGAGAAGAAATCAACCAACCCAAAGAGGTTGAGGTTGTAGTTTAAGTTGCTCATGTTCGGCTAAAACTTCTTCCCTCTTAAACTAAAATACTTGACTCCTAATTAGTTCATCCTATTGTCCACCCATAAATCTTAAACCCTTCACTGCTAAAGAAAATTTCAATAGAATAATAAATTTTCCACAAATAGTTGTTGGCTAAAAAGGTCCAAGCATTCTCCTATATTACACCATCTATTCGTGTAGCTAGACAGCCTAATCTTTCAGGAACAGGGCTGTAAATGAACTGAGCTGAGCCAAGCTTTAAAAAAACAAAAAATTGTGATCAAGTTTGTCTCATTTGATAAATGAGTTGAGCCCGAACAATTCACAAACAGTTCTATAAATATAATATTATATTTGCATGCACATATTAAACTAAATAAAACATTAGAAACTTTTATACCATGTCTGTGCATTGTGTATAAAAAAATTTATAAAAATATATATTATAATAAACTTTTGTATTTATAGAATTTATCTATAACCTTTAATAAAACTATATATGATTGCAATAAATTATATAAAATGATATTTTATTGCCAATCCAGTTGTTCTGAGCTTAATGAACCAAATATCAAATTTTCTAGCTTGGCTCGTTTAACTAAATAAGCTTATTATGTTGATCAAGTTTGTTTATCTAACAAATAAGTTGTGTCTAATTCAAGCTTTTGATGAGCCAAATTTAAGTACTTCATTTACATACACCCCTACTCAGAAAGATAACTATTGCCTAATACAGACACTAGTATAACTTTTATTTTCTTTTATAGTTTATAAGCCATTAACTTAACCCACATAAGGTCTCTAACATGTGATTGCAGTCAACTGCACTGACTCCAGAATCAAAAATTAATTATCAATAACTTAGAGATGGAAGACAAGATACAGGTTGGTAGAGCATTGGTAAGTAACAACAAAAATAAAATTTACCTGCCCAAATAATGAATCCCCCAGCCTGTTCAATCCTCTGACGTTCATCAGATCTGTCAGGTTTGTGATCAATAGACAAAGGGACAGCTACAGAAAAACATGAAAAAATTCACATAACAATGAAAGAGAAAGAAAAGGGGGGGAAAAAAAGAAATTAAATTTCTTGTTCATCTTTCCGTGCATTTTATAACATTTAAAAGAGCATACCACCCAAAACTTAAGGAAACTGAAGTCAATGAAAACCACCTTTGCTTGACAATGCACTATGTTTCGATTCATCAGCATCCTAGAATATACAGTTTCTTTCTTCCTAATTTAAACCTAATTCTTACCACATGCACAACTGAGAAGGCACCAACCTGAACCAGCTCTAGAAGCAACTACTCGGGAATCACCAACATTGGCAACAACAATTCGATCCCCCATCAATACAGCTGTCGATGCAGTGGACCCAGCATCTCTATGATAACCCTTTTCCTCTTTCAGGTAATCGACATCTGTCTGTTTAAATGCTTCAACTGCAATAAGAAAAAATATATGAAAGCAAACATGTTTCTCCTTCAAAACAGCTGAGGTAGCAAAATAGCATGAATATGTACTTCTCCACACCATATAATATGGTACAGGGTACAGAACTGATAGCCTCGAGCTATCTAAACAGAACTTGTATTAATCATCAACAGCTAATCTCATCCTTACTAACCCTTATTTATACTATTCATAGGGGATAGTAGGTAGTTACAATTGGTTAGTTATCTTAACTAACTTCCTTCAGTAACTAACTATGACAATTAACTACTAACTAAGAATCCCATATAAGTAGAAAAAAAATTTCCTTCCAAACACTATTCACAAACCACATTAGTTGTGACTCACATTGGGCTTTGTGCCATTTTTTTTTTCCCTTCTTTTCCTTGCCTCCCTCACTTTTTCTTCTTTCTTCTCCCTCATTTTTTTCTGATTTCCATGCATAGCACAGGGCCACCTAGTGTAACATAACAAATAAATGATGTTCATACCAATAGCTGTCTTTGTGTCTTTGATAAAGTCAGGATGGCTACTTATATTTTTAAAGAGATTTTTTTTCAGGTATTCAGCAGTCCGAGAACCTCCATGACCTAAAATGAAGAAAAGAAACAAAAGTAAATAGAAACGGTAATAAAACATGTAAAATAAATAACAATCATGAGTAGAAATGGCAATGGGCGGGTACCCACTCAAATTTTAGACATCCAAATTTTGAATCTGAAGTATATATCCAATATCCAAATCCTACTTGAATTTGACAAAATTTTATATTTCTAATACCCACACCCAAAATACCTGATATCTTAAATTTATTGAGTACCCAAAATACCCAAAAAATCTTACAAGGATAGAGTGTTGGGAATGGGATAAAGGATATTCGAAATATCCCATACTCATATGTATTTTTCAAAATATAATTTAAAATATATATTTAAAGTTTCTAATTATTAATTACTCTAAATAATGTATGAAAAACATTAATTTAACAAATAAACAGGTGGTAAATAAAGATTGTAGTATATAATATAAATTTTTTATGTATAATTAGCCTAATTACCCTATTTACCCATTGATATTGGAAGAATATCAGGTATCCAAAGGCTAAATCTGGATCCACCCATTAGTTTATCATATAGCAGTTTATGTTATCTGCACCTTATCCAATATCTGATACCTAATGGATATCAGATAATTTTTTTTTGGACCAATACCACCAGATACCTGAACCCATTGCCATCCCTAGTCATGAGCTGATCAAGCTTATGAAGGAAAGGAACAAAAGTAAATGGAAAAATGAATAAGAGGTGTAGGTGAGATATAGGCTAGGCTACACTCTATTCAAATTGAGTATAGAATTGACAGCCAAAGGCCGATCAAGCTTATGAAGTTTTTTAGGTCCAAAGAGAAGTTTACTTGTCAGTAGTAGGTAATTAATCCAACAGTCTAGTAGATTAATTGAATTCTGGGAATTAACATTTTGTACTTATTTGCTGTCTTGAACATTGATGGATTTTCCACTAATCTACATGCGCTAAAAGGGATTGTGTATAGTCTCTAGTTCGAAATAAGTAAATTCTTACTTTTATGAGTTTAGGAATTCTAGTCCAATTTAAAATTTGTGAACATGGCTTTGGCCTATTTCTGTATTACTCTGCACTAAAAACCCAACCCGAGCTATCTTAAAAATCCTAAATCCAAAAGGCAATACCAGAAGATAATCCACCTAACCGTTCTGTACTTTGTCATTTTTTCTAAATTTGATGACTTCTAGAATTGTAAGGGGTCATCATAAACAAAAGCAGGAAGCTTCCTAAATTTGTCTCAAGCCAAACTTGCAACCCATAAGCCAATGACGTGGACAAGAATGGGAACACATACATTTTTTAGAAGAGATAGTATAACACCTTTTTCTCAATTTTATGCCACAAAAATATTAACACTAACATCATAACACAGCTAGATAACTAACCAAATTTTTTTTTCCTTTTACAAAGAATATGAAGATGAAACTTGTGTGCTGGAAAACAGGAACTTTCAACATACCATCAAAAACACCAAAAAAGGCAACCATCTGACCCTCAACCTCTGATATCCTTGTCTCATAGAAATCCTCCATCGAAGTCCTTTTACCCTTGAAACTGGAATATCCATAGCTGAACCTTCCGTTTCGACTTCCCGAGAGACAGCTAATAACAGATAGTGCACTTTAGCCTTTTTATATATTTTTTGCATGAAAAACAGAGCACTCTATTCATTTCATAATTTTATATATTTGATTGCTTTAAGGCCAATCAAACAACATAAACAAAGTTTGAAGGAAATCGTGTAAATCCCTGGTGTTTTTTATCAGTCTTCAAAACTTCCAAATTCCTAATATTCATGGAATTTCTATTGAGTATTGACAGCCCATCAACAAGCACTCCATCATATCATCACACTTTTCCATGATATTTGCTCTGTTCAGACAAATCATGTGAGGTACAGATCCAATAGCATATAAAAGGGTTAGAACAGCTAAAAATACTTAGTATGTGGTATCTTCTATAATAACAAAAGCAAAAATTTATTCAGAACCCTCCTCAAATTTTATTTTGGCAGTGAAAACCAAAATTTAAAAAATAGTTTCTATTTCTAAACTGTGTTCACGGGCATGGTTAGTTTTATATATTTTTAGTTCCTAAGCACAAATGCTTCTGGTGAGAGAATCTGTCAATGGATTACTGTTTGGCAAATTTAAGTATTAGGGTGGTAATCAAAAGTTCAAAACAAATCAGCCCAAAGAAAACAGCTAGAAGCAGCAATTGAGACAAATTTCAAAGTCAAGATGAAAACATTAATTGCCAAAATTGAATTGCCAGGGGAGACTCCTGTTTGCTAAAGCCCACAAGTAACTCCAAAAGTTTTCTGATAAGAGGTTTTCATTTAAAGTTTTTACCATAACAACTGAGATGCATAAAATGGTAAGGAGAAAGCAATTAATCAGTCAGTAAAGACAAAATCTATGCAACCCAAATTTGTCCCACGTACGACAAACCCAGTCAAATTTTGGAGGGTTCAATTTTCCCAACAAATTAAAATGACAATCAATTTATACACATATTTGCTAAAGACAAATGATTAGCAGATATTATAGACTGTTTCTATTGGAAAGGAAAATGGAAAGAAATCTCCACAGAATGGTCATTCCTTTTGAAATAATATAAGCGTTTTATCAAGCTATAGTTTATACCAAACTAAAATGTCAAACAATTTAATTCTAGTTTCAATGATCTAGATTTTATGCTAAGGAGAAATCAAGTTATGGTTTCAAGTTATAAATGTTGGAGGGGAAAGTAATTGGTTTTTTATTAAAAAAAAAAAAAGAATTTATTGATTACAAAAGAAAGTAATACATCAAAAGAGGACAAATAATCCTCCCCAAGAATTAATAAAACAAGTAAAACTCTAAACACCACTAGCTCAAAAAGCTTTCCAATCCCGTTGCAAATCCTCAAGCGAAGCTCCTCTAAAAAAACCATTTGTTGACTGGACAACCAGAGGGAGGCCAAGAAATAATTCCTTTCTGAAGAAGACTTGACAGGAGAAACTTCTATTAAAAACTCTTAGCATTCCATTCTGAATATAGACACCAAAAGCCTGCAGACACAGCAATCTGCCAAGAGACTTTTTGCTCTTTATTACTCCCAAAACCCTTGAACATAATAGCTTAAAAAGGTCTACATCCACTGGAAGCTTAGTTAAAAGACACTATCTAATTAATAGATATTTTGAAAGAAACGAATCAGAAATGCCCCTCAATTTACATATTTTTCTAAATCCTTTACCTTTTTGGCAAGAAAAACGTATGTCAACTCAGTCAAATCATTAAATGCAAATTTGAACGATTATCATAATGAGCTTCAAACACTTCAGATATAAATATTAGATACCAGAATTACCATTAAAAATCTGTTCAAAGGCTAACTAATTTACATCCAGAAACCTAAATACTGTTCAATAAGAGCACTATCTGACATACGGGAACAGAAATACAAACAAAATTTCCAACACTTTACAGAAACTTGACAATCAGGAAAGTGAAGTCCCCCAAATGTCAATCCTTGAGTTAAATAAGTCAAAGTTCCATTAAAAAGTAATCTCTTAGGTTACACACAAGAAATAGATTGACAGGCAGTTTGGTCCATATAAAAGCATCATATAATTATTTATTCAGAATTGCAAGGTTTTATGGGTACTAAAATGTTGAAATCGCCATTGAATAAATCACTTCCTTAATTTCTCGTCACCTCTAACAACTGATTTTAATAATCTAACTGCAACATTTAATGATTTCCTCTGCGCAAATAATCTACACTACATGCTATGACCATGATGCAAAACACGATTCAAGCATGATAAAGGACCTTCATATCAATCTTAATATATTCAACATGCTCCTCAAAAGAACTTGAAAACCCAATATACAGCCAAATCAAGAAGTGAATTTAATAATCTAGTGGTAACATTAAATGAATTACCATGCACAAATTATCTACATACTATGATCATGATATGCAAAACAAGATTCAGGCATAATAAGAGACCTTCATCTCAATCTTTACATATTCATAATTTCCCGATAAAAACTTGAAAACCCAGGATACAGCCAAATCAAGCACACCCCGTTCAATTAAAAGCGGGGAATGAAACTGAAATGTTCAATATTTCAACCAAACAACCCAATTAAACGTCTCATGAAAAGCGGAAAGTGGGAGCCACCTGACGCCGCCACCGCTGAAGAGAGAATTGGGATCCTTGGAGGACATCACGATGTTCAGCGCCGGTGGCGGTGCGGGCTGATTGGCATCGGCGAAAGGCGGCGTGAAGGAAGAACGGGATGATGAATCTGTGGCATTGGAAGACGCGGAAGCTGTGGCAGAGTCTGTGGAGGCCGCAGTAGCAGGGCCTGCAGGGTCTGTATTTGTGATCATTCTGCCATTTCGGTGTCAGCGTACCTCGTTGCTTTGATTTCTCCCTTTTCGTTTTGCTCTGTTCTTCGCTTGCTCTGTTTTTAGTTTCCTCGCTTATTTCGCTCATTTTTTCCCCGTTGTCGTTTTTCCAAGTGTAAATTACATTACTTCAAAAGATTTTAAAATTTTTAATTTTGCTCTTGAAAATGTTGAGTTTTTCTATTTTGCCAGCCTCGCGTGATCATATTGATTCATTTTGAGTTAGGATCAATTTATATATCAGGTTGGGCAGCTTAATGCAGTCCATCTTAATTTTATTTTTTTAAAAAAATTAATTTATATATAATTTTTTAATATCAAAATGTAAATTTTATAAAGACTTAAATAAAAATTTTATTTTTTTAAAGATTATTTTATGTTTTTAGCAAAAATTAAAAAATAACCTAGCTATTGAATTTAAAAAAAGAAACATAATACAAAATTAGGTTGAACATTAGATTAGACCAAGATCATATTTATCTAGCTATAACACCCCTGAGTTGGATCAAACCTTCAAAAAAAAAAAGAATTTGGATAAACTGGGCTAGGCATCGAGACCTATTTGCCTAAGGCAATCTTATGATTTTATTATTATTATTTTTTAGAGACTTTTATGAATTTTTTAAAAATTATTTTATAACTTTTATAAAATATTTTGAATTCCAATTTTGCTCCATACTAGACCAAACTAAGAGGGGCTAATTCTGGATACTAAACTTTAAAAAATAGCCCAATGCAAAACTAAATTAGAGACTAGATTAGGATAAAACTCAATCTAACCTACCCTATAAATAACTTTATGACTGAGAGTTGGAGTAGGAAAGTGTTGGCAAAATTTGATTAACTTACATATTATTTTAATATATAAACTTATATAATATATTATTTGTATTAAATAAAATAATACATTTAAAATGTGTTAGAGCTAATATAATATACCAAATAAGCCATAGGTATAAAGATTTCATTACATAAGGATCACATACTTCACTATTATGTTAAATTCACGTTAGTTTAATAAACTAGAGGATTGAAATAATTGGAAAAAATTATTAAAAATCGAAATTGAGAGAGTTATATTTTAAAATACTAAATTATTAAAATTTTAATTTTTAGAGATGAAAGTGTAATTTGATTTTTTTAAAAATAAATTACATAGGCTTTTTTGAGTTTTGCTAAAATTATACAAATATTTTTTTGTTTTTAAAATATATATATACTTCCCTTAAAATAAAAAATTATCCTATACTTTAATTTAATTTTAATTTTATAAAATATTCTTTATTAACTTAAATACATATTTATTTTAATTAAAAAGTTTTTAAATAGAGAATAATTTGATCAAAAAATTTAAAATTAGATTAAAATGCTGGATAACCTTTTATTTTAGAGAATATTTGTATATAATTTGAAAATAGAAAGAAAGTTTATATAATTTCAGTAAAATTCAAAAAAAGTTTATGTAATAATTTATTCTTTTTTTAGTTATTAGTTTTGTCATTTTTCGTTGATTAAGTAACATTTCGTCCCTTGAAAATTAAATTCAGCCTCATTATTCAAATTCTCAAACGCCTATTCATTGCTAAATTTTCTTCTTCTCTGTTGTCCCTTCACGAGCTAGAGTCACAGCTCCACAAGTCTTCAAACGTATTGCTAACATGGCTTAGCAAAATAATCACATGAATGTTGACTCTTAAGTTGGCAACAAACGACATTGTGAAGAGACCACCAGGGACAACAAAATTTCTTGTAGCCAAGGATCCTCCAAGGGGATAGGGTTGTTCAAGTAGGTTAGTCTGATCTATATTGGCTATTATCATAAGTGGACTCGACTAGACAGGGTGCATACATATATCTTATCCATAATAAATCAATCCTTGTCAATTGAGTTGACTAACTTAGTTGACTCTAGTCCATCATCTCCAAAAGCAAGTAAACTTCCATCTGTCTCATCTTATCTTGATTGCATTTCATCTTGTTCCAACATAATCCTTTTCCTATAAAATTAAATTAGAAAATATTTAGAGAGTTACCTTAGTTTAGTTAGAAAGACATATTAATTTATTAAAAGAGCTATGATAATTTAATTATTAAAAGTATTTTACTAACTAGTTAGGAGAGCCCTCACTAGTTAATCAGGGGAGCTCTCACCGACTAGTTATGGGAGCCAAACCAATGCAAGGCACTAAGAAGGTCATGACTATAAAGCTCCCCTACTAGGGTCTATTGGCTTAATTCTTTATATACTTAGCTTATGGTGCCCTTAATTAAATAATATTGGGAGCATTGTAAATGAGTGATCTTCCGTCTCCTTTCTTTGAGAATCATTATTAGGAGCAACTTAGTTAGATTGAAACAATGTTTTAAAAACCAAACTATTCATTGAATTAACATATAGAAGATATCACGATTTAATAATTTAATTATAGTTAAATTAAAGTTGAATCATTTTTTAATATATATATATATATATATAATATTCTACAATTAAATTAATACATATATTATAAAATAATATTTAAAATAAATAAAATATTTTAAAATATAAAAATTAGTTAAAGTATTTTACATCTGATAATAAAATTTTATAAAAAAGATGGAGTAAAATCTAATGAACATCATAAATTATTATCATATAATGCCAAAACTTTGATTTAGATAAAAAACAATTAAAAAAATTAACTTTTTACCGCTTCACTATCAAATTGCTTAGTTTTTATTAGTTTTTTCGATTTTTATCTACCTAGTTAGTTTTTAACTAAGTTTTTACCCAATTAGTTTTTTGGGTTATTGGACTAGAAATTACAGCTAATTCACCAATTTTTTAACTAATTAATTAATTTGATCCAATTTTTCTCAACCATAAATGGAAGTGAAGATTTTTGCATACAAAGTTTGGATGCATGATCGTTCCAGGCATGCCAAGCAAACACTTGGCAAATAAAATTTATTATCCTCTTTGACCTTTCACTCCCCAACACCTTTCAACTGCCATACCCCATGATCTCAGCCCACTAGCTATTTCAACACATCTATCCCATGCACTAGATGTGTAGCACATTCTCAGCATGCCTGTCCTTTGCATTAACCCTCAACCTACATCCTCTGCTATCAACAGGACCCCATAATATCAGGAAAGGGGCGAACTATCGGGATTTTGACCAGAGTAGGTAATAGGAAGATTTAATTCCATCGAATGCAACGCTACCATTTTAAATTCTTGATATACATCACCATAATATTTTTTTTAAAAAAAATCTTTTAAGGAAGCAACCGTGTCCTTTTTGTTTTAAAAAATATATATATTTTTCAAGGGACAACCATGTCCATTTTTTTAAAAAAAAAAAAATTGTACATAAATGTTGTCCTGCGTGTCAGGGTCAACCCTGACATGCTGGACAGCGTGAAAAAAGGGACACGGTTGCTAGGCAACTGTGTCCTTTTGTATTGCGTGTCAGGGTCAAATGCTTGACCCTGACACGCAGATAAGATATGCCACGTGACAATGCGTAATTGGTGAAACCAAATTACGCTGCCACATGGCAATTTCTTAAAGGATGAAATATTTATCCATATTTTTGAATCGTTAGCTTTCCTCTCCTTAAATATGTAGCACTGTTCTTCTTCCCCAGACCCTTTGTTTTTCCATTTTTTCCATTCCACGCTACTTCTGTCTTCTCCGTCTGCTTCATGTAGTGCCTTTTGGTTGATGCTTGCTTCCTTCATCCAACTTTGAGAGTAAGAAAGATTTTACCACCACAGATAATAACCTCCTTCAGTTTTGGATCAGTTCAAAGGAAGAAAAATAAGTAGAGGAAGAAGTGGTCCCAGAGTCTTTACAAGCAAAGAAAGATAACAAGTAGAAGTGGTCCCTGATATTCTGATCTGGTATGAAAGTATTGAATATAAATTTTTTTTATTAAAAATATAAATTTGTTGTCAATTTAATATTAAATATTTGTGATTTATGTATGTGATTAAATTAAATTGTGGAATGATTAGTTATATTTATGTTATAAAAACTTAGTTGTAATTGGGAAAAAAATTGTAAGATTTGGATAAAATAGCCTAAAAAAATAATAATTTATATTTTTTTAATGTAAGAAGATGAAATAAATTTTAAAAATATGTGGTAAAGGTTGAAAAATAATAAATTTAAAAAAAAAATTACTACAGTGTAATAGAAGTTTGTAAATATTAAATGCTATAATGGGTAAAAAATTTGAAAAAAATATTATGAAAAAATGTTGTAGGAGAAGATTATAAAAAAAGGAAAAAAGTGATGAGAAATGTTGGGTTTTTAACTGTAAAATAATAACAAAAATTTTAAATTTCTTAAATATCCAGCCGTCATTCTTATTTCCTGAGATACAATACATAAATTTTTTTTTTTTAATAAAAGGGGTCACGATTGCTATAAAACCGTGACCCCCTTTTTTTAATAAAAAATAATAAGTAAATGAGTTGCTTAGCCACCGTGACCCATTTTTTTAAATATAATTTTTTTTAATTTTGATTTATTTAATTTTATATAATAAATATAAATTTTAAATTTTTAAATTTTAAAGTTTTATTTATTCTTATTTTTAGATGTATTAATATAAATATTGTATAAATAAATATATTAAAAAAATTAATATGAATATCAATCATAATGATTTAAATATAAGAAAAAAATGAAGATATTATAAAAAATAATAAATAAATAGTTTTAAAAAAATTAAATGTGAAATAATTGAAACTTGATAAAAAGATTAAAAAATAAAATTATTTTAGAAGAATGAAAGAGTATTGTTTAAGAAAAATTAAATAACAATTCTTTTAAACTTGATAAAATATTTGAAAAAATAAAATACTATTAGAAGAATTTAATTTTAATTTTTTAAAACTTGATAATTAGTAATAAATTTAAAAAAATGTAATAAAAATTTTAATGAATAATTAGGTATGCTTGTTAAGTAATATTAAACTTAATATTAAAATAATAAAAATTGTAATTAAAATATGAAAAAAATATAATTTTTATTTTAGTTACAATTTTTATTACTTTTTTTTCATATTTTAGTTACAATTTTTACTAATGAATATAGAATTTTCATAGGTTTGAAGCATTAGCATATACATGACTCTTAACTTTAACGTAAATTCTAATAATTAACAAGAAACAGACAAACCCATACTTTATCAATATTAGTTTGTTTCATCTAATGCAAGTGTAATTTATTTGTGCGTGCATGAACTTACAGCTAACTATATACAATGCTCAAACACACAACAAATGGAAATTGTTGTGGTTTTCATGAGTAATTAAATAGGCTTATTAAATAATAGTGAACTTAATATTAAAGTAATAAAAATTATAAGTAAAATATAAAAAAAAATTTCTTCATTTTTTAAGTAAATTATGAATAAAAAAAGTAATAAAAATTGTAACTAAAATAAAAATTGTAACTTTTTTTTTCATATTTTAGTTACAATTTTTATTATTTTAATATTAAATTCAATATTACTTAACAAGCACACTTAATTACTCATTAAATTTTTTATTACATGTTTAAAATTTATTACTAATTATCAAGTTTTAAAAAATTAAAATTAATTTCTTCTAATAGTATTTTATTTTTTTCAAATATTTTACCAAGTTTAAAAGAATTGTTATTTAATTTTTCTTAAACAATACTCTTTCATTCTTCTAAAATAATTTTATTTTTTAATCTTTTTATCAAGTTTCAATTATTTCACATTTAATTTTTTTAAAACTATTTATTTATTATTTTTTATAATATCTTCAATTTTTTCTTATATTTAAATCATTATGATTGATATTCATATTAATTTTTTTAATATATTTATTTATACAAATATCTTCAATTTTTCTAATAAAAAAGATATTATGAAAGTGTGAATTTTAAAAGGGGATATAGTGTAATAGTTAAGTCATGTATTAATCGAAGGTAAATTGTATTTGATATAAAAAAATATTAAGAGAAAATTATAGATTATAAATCTAAGATATGAAATTGTATAATCATTTTAAAAAATTATAAGATTAAAATTTAAGGTCCTTTAATATCAATATTTTTAATTTGAGATCTTAATTATAATATTCTCAAGCAATTGAAATATTGTGTTCGAAACTCTTTTAAAAGACATTTAAAATTTAAAATTCTTGAATCATTAATCTAAAATTTTGAACTATAATCTAAAATAATAAATGTTATTTTGAAAAAGATATAAAGAGATATGGTAAATAAATATTAAGATATGGAAAAAAAATGAGGAAAAAATGTTAAAGAATGTTGGGGAAAAAGAAAAATATTAAAGGATAGATATGGGAAAAAATAACAAGGAAAAAATTTTAAATATCTATTTTGAAAGTGTAATAATAAGAAAAATGAAAGTGAAAAAGAACAAAATAAAAAAAAAAAGTCAACATTTCAGTATAATATAAAATAGTAATGAAATAATAAGTTATAATCTTTCTGTTCTAGTTTGGATGTTAGCAATAATATTGTTTGGGCAGGCAACATGAATAACAGAAAGGAGGTTATATGCATATATGCAAACGGGCAAATATGCGAAACCGAAGAGGGTGCAACATTTATTGTAGATACAGTTGATGTAATGACAGTTGATTATAACATTTCGCTTTAAAACAAGAAGTTGCCGAACAGTTACAGTTGAACTCAAATCAATATGTGTCTGACTTAGTATATAGACATCCAGTGTCACTGAGGCCCACAAAATATCGAACATGTACGTTAAGGAGGGACGTCAACGTCCAAGCTATGTGGGTGGTAAATGCAAAGTTTCCATCACAATTGAGTTCAATAGAATTGTATGCAAAAATGTCGTCGAGACACATTAACTTAAATGTGGGAACTCAAGGCACAGTTGAAAATATGTCAAATCCCCTTCCATCATCCAGCCACGATAACGTCACCCACGAGCAGTCTACCCTGTTTATGACATACTTTACAAGTAGTGGTGAATATCCACCAATTGGTTCGATTGATTATACCTCTCATCCGAGTTCATCTCGTTTGCCAGTTGATGATATCTCGCACCCGTATTTGTCGCATGAACCAATTGGGTCCCCCCCTTCTCCTCCAG
This sequence comes from Erythrophleum fordii, assembly GCA_032878935.1. Classification (NCBI taxonomy): domain Eukaryota; kingdom Viridiplantae; phylum Streptophyta; class Magnoliopsida; order Fabales; family Fabaceae; genus Erythrophleum; species Erythrophleum fordii. The sequence continues at coordinate 15,815,876 of JAVQMF010000056.1, read as the reverse complement.
AATAGACAGAGGACATAATGGATGAATTTGAGGTAGAGGATGAATATGATGCTACTCCTTATGATTGCCAGGACGATAGTTATACAGATGATGATGAAGACACTGATTGTGTAGATGCCGTCCTGAATCCCGCAGCTCCCATTAATATTTATGATGACTTTACGATTGCATTCCTTGGACAAGTAGCTGCAGATGGTGCGAGAGTTTCTGATTATGCTGAAATGGAGGAAGCAATGATAAACATGAATGATAGCCAAGAATTATATGTAGGCATGCTATATAATGATCAATGCACTTTTCGTCGAGCAATGAAGATATATTCAGTTCATGTACATCACACTTTTAAGGTATACCATTCCTCTAAAAAATATGTAGAATACAGGTGTCTTCAATATGAAAAGGGGTTATGTAAATGGAGGGTTAGAGCCTGTTACTGAAAGAAAGAAAATCATTGGGAGATAACAAAATACAATGGGCCTCATACATTTGTTTCAACATCTTTGTCGCAGGATCACCCAAAATTAGACTCTGATGTAATTTCAGTATACATTGTATCTATGGTGACTGAGAATCCCGGGGTGTCAATCCGAGAGGTCATTGAGCGGGTCCATTCGATATTTGGGTATAATGTCACGTACAAGAAGGCCTGGAAGGACAAACATTGAGCCATTTCACATGCATTTGAAAATTGGGAGAAGTTGTATGCTTTGTTGCCTAAGTGGCTAGCTGCTGTTCAACATTTTATGCTGGGTTCCTACCATGACTTTATGTATAAGGAACCTGTACCAGCTAGCATTGCGAATGGTGAGTCTGTCATGTTTCATCGAGTATTTTGGACCTTTAGACCGTGCATTGAGGCATTTAACTACCTGAAACCAATGGTCCAAATAGATAGAACTTTCCTTTACGGCAAATATAAGGGAACTGTATTAATTGCAAGTACACAAGATGGTGAGAGAAATATTGTTCCACTTGCTTTTGCAATAGTAGAGGGGGAAACTTATAAAGCATGGGCATGGTTTTTGTTTAATCTCCGAGCACATGTGGTGAAAGAGAAAAATGAGCTTTGCTTGATTTCTGACCGTCATGCTAGTATCTTAGCTGCCATGGCCAACCGAAGCATAGGGTGGCAGCCTCCACAAGCTTATCATATTTTTGTCTTCGATATTTGGCTAGCAATATCAACAAAAAATTTAGACTTCAGTGGCTTAAAAAATAGTTCACAAAAATTGGTACATCTTATTACCATGTAACCTTATAATTATTCGTTTAGTATGATGATACAGTTTTGTCAAAATTACTATTTTTCATTCCTTTCTATGTCTAGGTTATTTGTATGAGTAGTGCAAAGTTGATGAAGAATTAGCTCACATACGATGACTCGACTCACACGCGGCTAATTGGATTGAGGAGATACCTAAGGGTCAATGGTGTCAGGCGTACGATGTTGATGGAAAACGATAGGGTCACGTGACAACAAATTTAGCGGAGAGTATAAACGCAGTTTTTAAAGGGGTTAGATTCTTACCTGTGCTCAGGTTGGTTCGGACAACATTCTATCGGTTAACCAAGTATTGGGTCCAGCGAGCCGAGAAGGCAACTGCACAACTTCAAGCAGGAGAAGTTATAGCTGAGGATATTAGACTGAAGTTGGCAATCAGAATTCGAAGAGCATCAACATGTGCAGTTCGTGGATTTGATAGACGTGGGTCGACATTTGAGGTTGAGGAGCCATATGATCTAACTAATCAACAATTTGGTCGATCTTGTAAAGTTAACTTAATCAACCGTACTTGCGATTGTGGTGAATTTCAAGCTTTGAAATATCCTTGTCAGCACGTATTAGCAGCCTGTGCTCACGTTCGAGTAGACTACATACAATATGTAGATCAAGTGTTTTGATTAGAGACTATTTTAAAGGCTTATGAGAATGAATTTCACCCCATTGGAAGTGAAGTGTACTGGCCCCAGGTTCAAGGGCCAACACTTATTCCAAATCCTGCAATGACACGTAGCAAAAGTCGACCCAAGGCAAGTCGAATTCGAAATGAAACGGATTGGCGAGAATCCTCAAGAGATATGCCACGATGTGCTTTGTGCAGGCAGACGGGTCATAACCGTGCGACTTGTTCCTCTCGTTGCCCCCCAAACACATAGCTTTTTACTGTGCTAGTTTTTTTTTCAGCTGGTGGATTGCAGCTGCATTGTATTGCTATGTAATTTTCCATGTGATACTTATGTGCTTATGAACTATTCAACAGTTGATGTTACATGTTTTACTATTGTTGTCAAAGATGCTGCTTTATATTATTCAATCCACTTCATTTTGTTCCTATCTACTATTTATGTTATTGTTTTATCATATGCTTTGTTAGGAGTTCGCTTGTTACGAATTAACTTATATATTTATCAAATATCGTACTATAAGTTTTAGCTCAATATGATCTTATACCCTTTGCAGTATAGAATTATGTCAGGCCCGAGGCACATTGTTCATCTAGGCCCAGAGGATGAATCATTGTTGTATTTGCAGACAAGACACGTTTTTCAGGCAGTATGGCTGAACAGGGTATGTTATTACTGTATTATAACAAGTAAATTTTTTTCTCTTTTCCTATTCTATCATTACAAATGGTTTTAATTTTTTTTTGTCTAACAGCCAGATCGCATTTTCTGACTACGTCGAGTTGCACATGGCCCACGATTAGAGTCTCCTCCACCAGCTATAGTGCCACATCTTAGAATTGCTGGCTTCTATGGGGTGTCTCATCTCATAGCACTTGATTTTGATGCAGCTCTTGTTTCAGTACTTGTTGAGCGATAGCGGCCTGAGACACATACTTTTCATACAACGCAGGGCGAGTGTACCATTACGTTACAGGATGTAGCAGTGCAATTAGGTCTTCCAGTGGCAGGTCTCCCTATCACTGGTTCACTGAACTTTAATTGGCGAGGTGTTTGTGAGATTCTTCTTGGGATTGAGCCGCCAGAGGAAGAGTTTGATGGCCAGAGACTTAGTATTACTTGGCTCACCAATCATTTTAAGGCACTTCCAGAAAATGCGGATGAGAATGATATACTATATTTTGCACGTGCCTATATATTACGTCTGATAGGTGGAGTCCTCATGCCAGACAGGTCAGGACATAGAGTTCCCCTTATGTACCTGACATTCCTCTAAGACCTCCAAGCAGCAGGTCAGTTCAGCTGGGGCTCTGCAGTGTTGGCATACCTCTATAGAGAATTGTGCAATGCCACTGATTATAAGGAGGTCAATATTAGTGGCTATCTAAGATTACTTCACTTGTAGGCCTAGGATCGGTTTCCTAGGCTAGCCCCTGAAAGGCCCCTACCTCCAGACTTCAGCTTGATGTGTACAATGTACTCCCTCCACTTACTTACAGGTATGAATCCTATTGCGAGCTAAATGCCTACTACGTAGTTCATATTACTTATATAAATCAGGATTAACAACTATTTCCATCTACACCTTACAGGTGGAGGCGTATGGGTCAACATCCACGTCCGAGAAAATTAGCAATACAACATTACAGAGTATTGTTAGACCAAATGAAAGCTGATGAGATTTAAAACACTTCCTACTAACTTGTTGCTTACTTACCTTAGTTATATTATATCCTTACATATTTATTTCGTTATTTGTAGATCATATGGCATCCATATGATGTAGATGATGTACGTTAATTGATACCTGACTATTGCCTGGTCTCTTCAGATATTTGGCTTGCATCTGTGCCACTTATTTCCTTTCACATTGTAGAGTGGTATCATACTAATCGTGTTTTACGACAATTTGGTCGATTGCAGCCAATACCGCATGCTCCCTATAATTTAGAAGAGGTCCATACAATTACTCTCAAAGGCAAGATTCATTTGGATTGGCAAAAGGAGCATGAGAACTTCATACATGCTTGGTGGAGCTGGCAAGATACTTTATCACTTACACCAATATCATTAGAGCCTCTAGATCGTTCTTCAGAATATATGAAATAGTATTGGACGGTTACTCGGCGGTGGGTCCATCCCATTAGTGGTGCCCAGGGTTTTGTGGTAATTGTTAAAGATGTAGCACATTTATTTTATTACAATTTTTTTATACTTATTATATGTAAGACTTTCAATTTTCTTTGACAGGCTGATGTTGCTGATTGCTTACGAGTTCTTGCTATAGATGACCGCTCACCGTTAGATCTTGCTGTGGTCACCGATTGTACTAGTATACTTGATGCACTTGGTCAGTATCGAGACATGACAATTTTTCAAGCTGCTCTTCCTGCCCCTCAATTGCCAAGGCCACAGCTTCCTCCACCTCGCACAACAAAGAGAGCTCGCGGTTTTATGTCCACTAGAGAGCCCATGGTGGACAATCAACATTATCGTGATTCCACCCTTGGTGTTGGCACTGCATCTGCAATGCCTGGTTCTTCTTTTCATACATCCACAGAGTTGCAAGTCCACTCTGATGCCGTTGGACTAGCTTCGTCCTCATCGACACAAACACAAATACATCATGACACTACAGGTCCCTCTTCTTCCACAGCGACACACACCCGTCATGACACGGCAGGTCCATCTTTTTCCATGCCACCCGTGCATTTTGTTGATTTTGGAGGTGTTAGCTCTTCATTTTACATGCCATTTGGTTCCGTCCCTTTTACACCTATCTTCGTAGACCAAGTAATGTCTGCTTTTGAATTTGCTTCTGGGTTCTCTTCATGCACTGGATCACAGCAAACGGGATATATCACACCCCATCAGCCAATTCCTTCACTTTAATCCCCCTAATTGAATGTGAATCCTGTACCCTACCAACAGGGGGAAGAAGAAGGAAACAATGAGAATGAAGAAGATGAAGATGAGGTCAATAATGATGAAGGCACCGAGCAAGAGGGTGAGGTACAGCAGGCAGAAGACGAAGACCATCCTGCTCGACGAGGTCAACGATTAAGAACACGAACTCGATGTGGCACAGGCAGTCATTTCTTTTGAACTTTCTATATTTCTCACTTCTATCTTTTCTCCCAAAAAAAATGAATTATGTCAATTTACCTAGCGTATTTTATCACATATGAATGAACAAAAAGTAATGATGCTGTTACATGTATTTACAATATCAAGATAACGTGTAATTAACCACGCTACAAAACATTAACAACATATTATCAAAAAAATTTTAATAACAGATTAAATTAAACAAACTTTAACCCACAGGAAATTACTTCTAAATTAACATCTAAGTGGGACTATAGTACCAAGACCAAGATAAAGAATGTTAATTAAAATTTGTCCAAAGACAAAAGACATGGCACAAAAACAAGTGAAGCATCCGTGTCGATTAGCATGAAAGCATAATTGCGGTATCCATTTGCCTCTCAAACATCATTTAGTTCTATTTCTGTTCCTTCTGCTGTTTATTTCTCTTTTTTCTTTCCTTTACTTTGCATACCATGCAATTCATTGAAAAAAAAAAATTAGTGTTCAGTGTTGGATGTTGCATGTCAACTATTTCTTATTATTTTTTAACACTTTTGGTCTTACTTTCAAACCATAATAAAAATATTATTAAATTATAATTACAATAATACAATACACATTACATAACAAATTTTTGAAACCTTTTTATTTTTTGTGAACATATATGTACAACCTAATGTATTCTAAATTTCAATTTTGCTTGCAGCTAAGTTAAAATATCATTCAACTTCACATAAAATTAATTTTTTTATCCATCAATCTTTAAATTATAAGCTATTACTTTATTAATATCAACTAATTTATTATTTGTGGTATTATTTGCTTCACTTAAAAAACACATTTAATATGTTTTAAAATTATTTATTATAAAAATTTTACCAACACTCACTCAACCACATAATATTTAACTATAATAATTATATACATATTATATTATTATTATTATAAAAATATTATATATTTATCATAATTTAATTTATATAATAATAAAAAATATAATAACTTATACATAAATTTCTTTTATAGAAATTTAACAAAAGAATATAAAAATTTTTATATAAACATTATTGAAGTGTTATAGTAAATTTTAAATTGAAAATTAAAATATTGTCACCATTTTTTAAATAAAAAAATATAAATATAAAAATGATTTTCTTTTAATGTATTTTCCTAAAAGTATTTTATTTATTTTTTTAAAATAAATTAATTTTTAAATTAATTAAATTATTTAAGAAATGAATATAAAAATTTTTATGTAAAAATTATTTAAGTGCTATAAAAATTTTTAAAATTAAAATATTCTTTTTTTCATTTTTTGAATATAAAATATAAAAATTCGAATATAAAAATAATTCTCCGATGCATTAAACTAAAAGTCATGTATTTAATTTATTTTAAATTATTTAAATGAACAAAAGAATATTTTTTAAAAAATAAAAAAGGATAAAAAAAATTTTTTTAAATAAAAAATTGGACACAACCGTGTCCTTAAAAAGTATTTTTTTTAAAATAAAAAAGGACAAGATTTTTTTTTTAAAATATTACGGTGATGTATATGAGGAATTTAAAATGGCGGCGTTGCATTCGAAGGATTCAAATCTTCCTATTACCTACTCTGATCAAAATCTCGCAAACTACCAGGTAGGGGTGTTCACGGGCAGAGTCGGGCTAGACATCTAGTATGCCCGATACCCGGTCCAATTAAGACATCGAGCTTATTTTTATACCCGTGGCCAGGCCAGACCAGAATAAGCTCGATTTTAGGATAGGTACGGGTTAGGGAGGCTCGAAATTTTTTTTTTTTTTATGAATTGATACTTAATATAAAAATATTTTTTTGTAGACTTATAGGCATATACTTCAAAACCATAGACTTTTGGAACTTTCATGTTTTTATCAATAATAAAAAAATTGCTCAGTATTATCAAACAAAATATAAGCTATACTAACCTAATTAGCTTTAGGTAAATAAGTGTATTTTCATTATTCAATAAAAGAAATGTCAGTAAGCATACACATTAATAATGAAAACAACTAAGAAATAGGAAGAGTTTAAGTAAATAATGAAAATTACAGTATGTAAAGAAAATCAGATAAAATAAACATAAATATATATATATATATATATATATATATAAGATGACAAGATATTAATAATTAAAAAAAAAAACTATTAGGGCAAGTTGGGCAGAATGTCTTTGCCCATGGCTCGGCCCAGCCCGATATAATTTTGTTTAAAGTTCTACCCATTTATATTTTTAACCCGACCTGATTAGGCCGGGTTAGGACGGGCCCCTAGGGCCAACTGAGCCAATGAACACCCCTACTACCAGAGACATTTGAAGTTTTGATATTTCATACCTTCATACTTCATACTTCCAACTTTTCTAAAGCCTTGATTATTCTCTTAGAATATGTTTAGTTAAAAGATATAACAGTAAAAATATAAGTAGATAGAAATAGGTGAGATAGAAAATAATTGTTTATTTTTATTGTTTAAAAAATAATTTAATAAATAAAATAATAAATATAATAAATATTATACAAGTTTTATAAAAAAAATACGTTCGCAATTCTACAAACTTATCGTAGAACGGATTTTCTCCTTGAGCTCAATGAGCTCAAGAAGAACACCCATGTATAATTTACTGATAATTTTGCCTTTCGGCCATTACAAAAGGGATTAAGGCAGTCCATTTTGGTTTCAATGACCCGTTATTCATTATTCAACGTCATCAATAACGAGTCAACAACCAAAAGAACCATAGCCCATCATTATTGGGCTTCACCGAAGGAGCCACAAGAGAGTTTTTGTTTTTTTGGCTTATTGAAAAGAAGTAGTCAAGTATTGTATGGCACTAGTGTTTTGTTTTTTTTGGTAAGAATATTATGCTCTAGGGTTTTCGAACCAGCTTATATTGTTATTTTGGAGCATTTTCCCTTTTTTGTTATGGAATATAATAATTCTTTTCTAGAATGATTTTGAAACTACTTTTTTTTCATTTCTTTAAATGAATCTTATGTTTGGCTTGTGAAGGGAATGGGAGATAGTAAGAGAGTTTTGTAAAATAATATTATGTTATTGTTATTATTATTAAATACTGTTTGTCTCTCTCTTTTTTTTTAAGTAAAAGGATGAGTGTTATTTTCCATTCATTTCATCTATATTTTTATTTTCCTTTCACTCTGTTCCTTTTTATTTCACTGTACCAAACATATAAATTTCTCAAAACTTAATATTTAATTCAATATTCAATTATGATTTTAAAGATTTTTTCTTGGAAGAAGGACACTCTCATTGTATCGGCAGTTTGGCCTTGTTTAATATGACATTTCAAAGTTTTTTAAAAATTTGGAATGTCATATTGTGCCCTTGTTTCACTGTACCAAACACTTTCACTCTTTGCCTTTTAATTAATATGGCCTTGTTTAATATGACATTCCAAATTAAAATTGAGGATCCTAAATTAAATATATTTATACTGAATAACTTTAAATTTTAAGATTATTTTAAAAAATTTAAAAATTTTAGCTTGAGATCTTTAATTGTAATTTTTTACACAATTTAAATTTTTAATTTGTAAGTCTTTCAAAATAATTTTAAAATTAAAAGTCTTTTAGTATAATAAGCATTTTCAATTTAAAGTCTTTAACTATAATTTTTTAATTATAAAATCTACACCATCAACTCTTCTTCCTAATATATATATATATATATATATATATATATGACAGTACAGGACTAAGAAATGGGTGGTCAAACTTATAATTTTAGAAAATCTGAATCTCTGGGTCTGCAATATCATGTCGCTTAAGAAGTTTGCCACCAAGTGCACAGGAAACAGCCAGAACACCACGAGCCCGCCATGTGCCCGGAACGATAAGCAGGAGAGTGAGCAACCCGCCAAGGGCCCCTGGCTTGCCTTAAGGTCATTACCTTTTTTTTTTTTTTTTTCTTGGGGCTAAATTAGAAACAAAATTAAGACATAAAGATTGAATTGTATTGTTTTTAAATGATGAAAAATATTTTTGACCCCAATTAAAATAAAAAACTAAAACATTTGCAATAATGTAAAAATTAAAAAAAAAATGTTATTAAACCTTATTTTTTATTAATGTACTCCTCCTCTCAGGCAATTCATACAAATGCTTCCAAGTTCCAATTTATGTATTTATTGCACTTCAGAGACTACATATACTTAATCCTCGCTTCGCGTTCTGCAACTCCTCAGAACTGAATAACTGATAAACTGGTGTATTTGAAACTGGCAAAAACAAAAACAAAAATAAAAAGACAAAACTGGAGTATTTGGAGAATTTCACAAATATAGTGTCTAATTTTATGTGTCAACATATAATTCAATAATAGAAGTGATGTCCATGAGTCACGTTGCTTGACATATATGATAAAGAAGTGAGAATGCAATTAATTCAACTTGCTATCATATTTATGGTTTTGGTTATCAGAATAGCTAGGTGCTTTAAAATTTGATCTTAGCTGTCGATACAGTTGGAAGAATTGACATTATATTTGCAATTATATGGCCTTTCGTCAAAGTTGTTCCACATAAACACAAAAAGGCAAACAGCATTTAATGTAAATTAATATTTTTCTAAAAAAAGAAATGTTTCAATTAGACAATTTTTTTAACTTAAAAAATTACATTCCTATTCTCTAATAAAAAAATATATATTATATTGATCTTTTTTATAATAAAAGATAAATTATAATTGCATCTATTTTGATAAAACTCTTTTATATTTAATTTCCTAATAAGTTATATTTTAATAAAAGAAATTAATATTATCTTTAAAATTATTTTAATCATCTTTTAATTTTTAGAGAGATTTATATATATTTTTATAATAAAAAAGGTTATGTAATTCAAGCACGTCTTGAGGGGGGAATTTAACCTAAAAGTTATTAGATGTTCAAGTGAAGATGCATACTTCTTAATTAATCTATCTTATTGATTTAATATAAAGGTAAGCCATTCACTCTTGGATGCATTATGGAAGGAAAAATAACATGAAATTAAAATTATGATTCTCAAAACTCAATATTTTTATTAATTAATTTTTCAACAATGAAAAGGATAACACTAATAACTCACTAGATCGAGTACATAGGCAATAGAAATAATAGATTCTAATCATACAAAACAATATTATTGGTACTTAGATTATAGCTTAGAATGAAAGACGAGGCTCAGTTTAACCAAAAATATATATATTACTTAGTATTAAGATCGAATTGCAAGTTCTTGCCTTTTTTACTTAGAAAAAAAAAAAAAAAGGAGATGGGCTACCACCAGCAGTGTATAATAGCAAGGTTCAAAATTCTAAGGATTGTGTCTTAGGCTCAAGGTGTAAGCCTTTCGTATACTAATGACTGATTGGAATTCTTTTTTTTTTTTTTTTATATTTAAAAATTTATGCCAACTGTTGTGTGATTGCTTATAGTTAATAAGGCTATCCTAATAATTTGAGCCTTAATAATGCGGGATGGTCTGTTTTGGACCTATTAAAAATGTGGTATAGTCTGTTTTGAAGCTAAAAGAGTATTATATGTGTAAAACACCTATATCACTTGTTCCCAATAGATCGGATCATAAGTCAAAAAGTCCATCACGCTCAATAAATCGGGCTCAAAAAAATAGATATATATGAGTTAAAAAAATAAAAAATGGATCTGTTGTAAAAAATTGGAATATAAAATAAGTTGAGGTTAGATTTTTTTTAAAGCTCAACTTGTATTATAATTATTTCTTATATATTATTAATAAATAATATTATTAAAAAATTATTTATAACTAGAGATATAAATAAAAAAATTATATGACATATATGATTATTATGTTTTTTTATTTTTACTTGTTGCATAATATATTATTAAAACTAAATTATAATTTAAATAAAATAAATTACTAATTAATAATATTATTAAAAAAAATTATGATCTTCAAAGGTTTTAGTATCTCATATATTTCAAGTGATTTAAATTTCATATAATATTTTTTTAGATTATTTAGTATTTAAAACCAAAAATAAATAAATCTAACAAATAATAAAATAGATATACTTAGTATGTAAAATATTTTTAAAAAAGATAAAAAAATTAAAAAAATTATTTTTTAAAAAATAACCCGAGTTGGGCTTGAGCCAGGCCTAAAAAATTGATAAATTTTTTTATAAATTTAACCCGTGATCGGGTCTCCCAAATGCCTTAGGAAGTAGCGATGATCTAAAGGGATGAAAAGAGTTGAGAAGGCGCCCATTGAATTTTCAAGGTTATGAATGCATTTGCAGGTGACCCATTGTACTACCTCTTGCTCCCTGGCACCTAACCGTGGTCAACTATGTTGCAGACGAGGTGAGGCAATAGAATGTTGGTGAGGTTGGTGATGACATGGCTCGCCTGCTGTAATTTGTTAAGGGTTTCCATCTTGGTGCTCTTTTGCTCTTATCTACGAGTTCAGAGCTGATATTAAGGGTTGCTTGTGTGGCTCGATATGATTCGCGCCCCATTGTTCGTTATGTTTGTTTTGTCTTCACCAAAGCTCCTCCTGTCAGGCAGTTCTCACACTCACACATGCTTCCGAGTTCCAATTTATGTATTTATTGCCCTTCAGAGACCACAGATAGTTAATCCTCGCTTCACCTTCTGCAACTCCCCAAGAACTGAATAACTAATCAGCCGGTGTATTTGAAACTGGGAAAAACAAAAAACAAAAATAAAAATAGAAAGGCAAAACTGGAGTATTTGGAGACTTTCACAAATATAGTATCTAATTTTACGTGTCGACGTCTAATTCAACAATTGAAGGCCGGCCCCGATTCAAGTTGCTTGACATGCAGACCGTACTGCAGTAGGCCAAAATTCTTTTTTTTTTTTTAATTTTTTTAATCTTTTAAGATTTAAAATTTAATATAGAGGATAAAAGATGTAATTGGGAGAATAAAAAATTTATTTGTAAGAAAAAACTCTACTTCAAAAAATTTAACTTTGTAAGTAAAATTTTTTATTTTCATAATTATAATTTTTATCTTTTATATTAATTTTAAATTTTAAAAAATTAAAAATCATGATTTTTCAGCTACTGTCATCCGGATTCTGCTGACTCTGCTTGACATGTGTAGTCAACATCCAATTAATTCGACTTGCTACCATATTTATGGTTTTGGCTATCAGAATAGCTAGTTATTTTAAATTTTGATTCTTGGCTGCCAATACAGCTGCAAGAATTGACATTATTTGCATTTGTAAAGCCTTTCGTCAAAGTTGTTCCACAAAAATAAAAGAAGGCAAACAAATTACTCCTTTTTTTTTTTAGAAATATTTAAATTAGACAGCATTTTTTTAATTGAAAAAACTACAGTCCTATTCCCAAATGAAATAAAAAATTAATATTAATCTTTCTTACAATAAAAGATAAATTATAATTACATTTATTTTGACCAAAATATTTTTATATTTATTATTTATATAATATAAAAAATATTAAATATATATTCAACCAACATAAAATATTTATTTTTTAAAATTTATAATAAATTTAATTTATGGTTTCCAACACAAAATGAATAAATTAAAATAAAGGTTGAAGAAATAATTTTTTAAATAAGTTATATGTTTAATAAAAGATATTAATATTATCCTTGAAATTATTTTGACCATCTTTTAGTTTTAGAGAATATTTTTTATTCATTTTCATAATAAAAAAATAGTTGTGTAATTTGAGCATGTCGTAATAAAAAAAAAAATACCCCAAAGGTTATTAGATGTTCAAGTCAAGATGCACTCTTCTTAATTAATCTATCTTATTGATTTAATTAAAGGTAAGCCATTTATTCTTGGATGCAATATGAAAGGCAAAATAACATGAAATTGAAATTATGATTCTCAAATCTCAATATTTTAATTAATTAATTAATTAATCAATCAATCAACAAGGAAAATGATAATAATAACAACTCACTCGATTGAATGTATAGGCAATAGAAATAATAGATTTTAATGATAAAAAAGAGTATTTTATGTGCTTGAATTATGATTTAAAATAAAAGATGAGGCTTAGTCTAGTAACAAAATAGTATATTGCTTAGTATTAAAATCAAATTACTAAGTTCTTGCCTCTATTAGCTTAAAGGAAGAAGATGACGGGTTACTACTGCCAGTGTATAGTAGCAAGGCTCATAATTCTAAAGATTGTGTTCTCAACTCAAGGTGCTAGTCCCTTGGTTACTTGTAGCTAATTAGGAATCGTTTCCCTTTTATACCTAGGTATTTATGCCTGCTATTGCGTGGTACCTTAGGGTTAATAAGGTTATTCTAGCTTGTGATTTGGGCCTTAGTGATATCACTACAAATATGTGGCAAAGATGGATTGAAGCATTCGACTAAATCTGACTACTTGTATTTTTTTTTTTTCAATTTATATTGTAGTTTTGCAGGGTGTCGAAGATGCTGGCTGGCCATAGTTTAGTCAACAATTATGTTAAGTTTTAAGTTGTTGAGTTTCTTTGTGTGTTCAATTTTTTTTTTTTAATGTATGTTGCACATTTATAGGAAGGAAAAGGAAGAATAATGCAAAAGCAAAGGAAGATGAAGACAAAAAGGAAGAATGATATGGAGGAAAAGGAAAAATAACTGCAGAAAGATGAAGATGAAGAAATGAAAGATGTAGGAAGAATAGATGATGTATGATCTTATTTTGAAAGGAAAATTCTAAAACAAAATGAAAGGAAAGGGGAAAAAAAAGGCAAAAGCAGTATGATCTAAAAAAGAAAGGGGTTTTGATTAAAAATTGGTCAAATTTTTCAACCAATTTTTAGTCAATAGAGAAAAACTTGGAATTGCATACTTACTATTTTTCTACTACAAATCAATCAATAACCCATTACACACTAGTTAAAATCTAACTAAAGCTCTGACTCCATTTTTTAGTTGGAAATAACATGTTTCTGAGTTTACCATTTTGTCAACAAATGCTTCAATCAGAATTTTAGCTTTTTGCTGTAGTGTATGGGTTGGCTTATTTTGGGCCTTTTGGGGTATTATACTTATAAGACTCCCATGACATTTGCCTTAAAGTTTTTTAATGAAATGATGAGCTAAATGAACTCAAAAGAGTTAAGGAGGCATCATTTAAGCTTGTGCTTGCTATAGTTTGTTAGACGTTTCTGTTTCTGTCTTCATGCTCTTTTGCTTTTATTTGTTAGTTTAAAGCTGGTACTGAGGGTCGCTAGTGTGGTTAGATATGCTTCTTTTGCTTATACTTGATGGTTCATTATCTTTGTTTTTTCTTTACCATTGCTAACTAACTTTTTGTCATATAGCCTTGTCTTGAAATAATGAGTTTTTCTACTATCTAATGAGGCTTTTTGCCTTAGAATGACCTGACATCATTCTAATGCTTAATACCATTGATGCCTTAGTTTCTGTAACATCCGGTTTCTCATAAACGTAAAAAATTAGCCAAATATAAAAGGAAATCCCCTAAATAGAAAGATTCGAAGCCAAATAAAATTAGGATAAAATTCCAAATAATGAAAAATAAGGATACAAGACTTAAGATGTCCTAAAATCAAAGCCAGAAAAGTTAGAAAATTTTGCCAAAATAAGTTAGAGCATTTTCGTAATTTATGGTAGTTTTAAAAAACTCATATGAGTTTTTTTTAAACTAAAATTTTGAATTTTTCGAGGTTTTCAGAGACCTTGAAAATTATAGAAACACCTAGAACAGTTAAAACATTTCTGGTGAGCGATTTTGGCAAAGGGTTGACCGAATAATTTGAAATAGTTTCAAATCCAATTTAGGTAAAACCAAAAGCATTTTATAAGTTAGAGAATCCAAATTTTATGATGGAAAACATGGTTCCCGAAAAGGAGTTGAAATAAGGTCAAATGGAGAAACCATGATTTAGGGATTGAAATAAAAAATGAAAAAGTTACAAAAAAATGACCTTTTGGCTCCTTAATACACATTCCACTCTTCTCCTCCACTTAAACCGACTTAGCTTTTACCTAGAATAGAGGAGATACCAACAGCAACTAACGCACAAGGGAGGAAGAAAGAAGGAGGAAAAGAGCTTGTAAAAAGGTGAGAAATCTTTGGATTTTCATGGTTCCTCTTTCACAAATATTGTTCTCCTCCTTTCCCTTTTTCTTTCTATGGGTTTCATGAATGATTTGAGACTATTTTAGGTCTAGTTCATGGGGAGAAGGTTAGAGTTTGAAAGAAAAGCCTATTGCAATGGAAGAAGCCTTTGGAAAAGTTTTGAATCAAGGTAATTTTCTTAGCTATCCTTGCATTTCCTTCTTGCTCTTCAAGGGTGTGAGTTTGCCCAGCCTATGGCCCATCCAAGAGGAGATAAGTTTTGACCTAACCAAGAAAGAAACATAGGTTATGGAATGTGAGGAGCAAGAATATGCAAAGGAATCTAACTAAGATACATTAGAAATTAAGTTCACACAACTAGGGGTTTTGAAACAAGTGATAAAATCTAATTTTTCCTAGAGATAATCTAGCTTAAGTAAGACATGGTATGAGTATGTTAAACCTTTAGGAAGCTTTACATGAGCCATTTCCTTCAAGAAAATAAAGACAACTCTATGGGCTCCACACACTTGCTATGTCTCAACCAAGGAGGCTTAGAGCATCTAGGGAGAGTTTTAATTTGTTTTAAGGCTAGAATGAGACTAGATATGATAGGAGAGCATCAAAGGAAGCCTTAAAAAAATTTAGAAACCTTAGTTTATGAGATAGAGGTGTAGGCTATATAATGAAGCATTAAGAAGTAATTTATAGTTAGGCTCCTTAAAATAAATTTATGGTGATTCCAAGGAGCCTAAATAGAGTCAAAAGACTTAGAAGGAAGGAGAAAATGGAGCCAAGATCATGGATTCTCATAGTTGCTTCATTAGGTCTTTTATGGAACCATAATTGTGTTTTAGAACTAAGTGAACTTCCATAGTAAATGCATAAGGATAAAGCTTATTCCCATAAGTGATCCATGTCTTATTTGATGTGTTTAGGCCTAAAGAATCAAGTGCCATCTAATTCCATGAGCTTGGCCAAAAAGGGGAGGAAGAAAGTTAAGGAAAAAGTGTGTAGCATTGGCTTTAAGGTAGCTCTCTAACCTTTCTCTCATGCATTACTTGGATATTTTCTTGTCCTTGAATGCTTGCATGTATGTTTATGCCATGAGAAATGTTTCTAGCTATTTCCTACATGATATGGTACCTTGATGTTCTTGAAATGTGTTTTATGAATGTGTTTTGGCTTGAATGAGTATGGTAATTCCAAAAGTCCCTTAGTGTAACACCATAATCTACTACCGCTATCTAGCCTCTCTCTGGGCTCGGTTCCATATGATTTCCAAAGAATCGACACTAGTCCGTGGCATTTTTATGCTAGGAAACGGGGTTTCATACACTCAACTTCTGCCCCGTGGGTCTTATGAACCCATCATTCATGTTCTCTACTCAAAATCCACTTATAAAACTCATACATAGCATAAAACAAACCATAAGTCAAGGGTATAGAGCCAATAACCCGAAAAATGCATTTTCTCACTTGGGCCCAAAAGTCATATTTTGGCTCTCACTTTGAAAAATCATAATTAATTGTAGAAAAATGGGAATCTAGAAAACTTTAGCTTTCTGGAAATCTCTAAGTGTTACATTTATACTAAAAATAATTCCCAATCAAAATCTTAGTATTTGGATTGTGTTTAACATCGAAAATGGGAGGAAGGTCCAGCTGTCACTGTTTCTAGTGCAGCTTTCTGTCATGACTTTCAAAAATCCATAACTAAATCCACAAATATCCAATCTGGGCACACTATACCAATTTGGAAAGCTACGGATGTTTACTAGAGGAGAAAAATAAGTTTAGATCAGTTTAGGAGCCCCTACACTTCGAAAATCGATGGAACAGTGACGGGGGTCAGGTAAGCTCCCTGATGCTAATACAGAACTTCAGACAGTTCAATCTCTCTCTACAGACCTCCGATTTAGGTGATTCTAGTTGGTACAGGTCAATTTGGTTTTCTAATTTATGTGTATAAAATTTTATGATAGTTGGACTCCATTTGGTCTATGTTTGACATGGTTTTCATTTCTGAACTATATGAACAGTACATGACCAAACTATGGATTTTACCCAAATTCAACAATTCACCAAATATTCTCTAGACCTCTGAATATTACCCACTTTATCTTTTCAAGAAGCTTTCTACAAACTCTAGAGGCACGCCAAATTTCATGGCAAGAGGAGCTCATCCGATCATACTTTGACGGAGCTCTCAAAAACATCGATTTTGACACCCAAGAGGTCCAAAACGGGTCCAAAAAGCCTCTCACACACTCAAGCCACTTATGAACAAGTTTAAAAGCATAAAATTAGGATATATAACAAGTTCATATGGTCCAAATCAACATACATTCCAATCTCGCTATGCTACGGCCAAATATACACTACTTCATGCATTCAACAAAAGGGGCAAAACCCTCATTTCCATTACTTTGGCTATAAACATAGTTCATACATCACATTTTCATACATTTACACTTGTTACAACCTTTACATCTCAAAAATAGAAGGTACATACTCATTTTGGCACCTCTTTACATCAAAATACATTAAAATATCTAAAATAAGCTACTATCTAGCTAAGCATGCTTCTAGGCTCCTTGGTGTGTGCTCGGTTCTCCTTGAGCTCCACCTAACATATTTAGTCGGAAGGGGAAGGGGTGAGATTCAGGGAATCTCAGTAGCTTATGCACTCAATCAAGTAAACAATCAAGGCATATAACAAGGCAAAGTATGTGAATAAGCATTTAGCCATTCTCAAACATCCAACACACATTGTACATGCTATGGAATCACAACAATGCCAAAAAATGGGCTCCAGGGACTTTTGGTCTAGCCTCACCCGAGTTTAAGGGACTTTTAGATGGCCTCACCCGAGTTTAGGGACTTTTGACTTGGCCTCACTCGGTTGAGACTTTTGGCCTTGTCTCACCTATTCTCAAGGGACTTTCGGCTTCACTTCACCCATCTCAAGGGACTTTCGGCACTACCTCACCCGAGCAAATCTCACATTTCAACACACAAGCATATTGGCATTCAATGCATCAAAGCAATAACATATGGCATATTTCACACAACAAGCATATACATAAACATACAATGACTATTACATCCAAGAATGCAACAAGAAAGAGTGGGAAAAGAGAGCTACCTTATGAGCCAAAGCTAACACTAGCTTTTTCTTTCAATTTCTCCTCTCCCTCCTTAGGTTCACAATCACACCTTGATGAAGGTGCTTCACTTGAGCCTAGGCACACAAAAACATACAATTACACTCTTATAATGTGATTTTTAGATCAAACTCTCCTAACATACTAGAACCTAGAGGTTCCCTCTCTCTCTCTAGAATGCCATCAACTCTTCCTCTCTCTCAAGCTCCCATGGTAGTGGAAACAACATTTTTAAAGAAAACACAAAGATTCAAAGGTGTTTTCCACTTTCCCTCTTCTGACCCATGCCCAAAATCTAACCATTTTCACAAACAAAACCGCAGAAAGAGAGGGCAAAGAGAGGGGATCAGAGTTCTAAGAAGAAATGGGAGAAGTTTCCTTACCTTTCCCTTGCTCTTCCTCCTTCTCTTGATCTCTCTCACTCTCCACGCCTCTTTTCTCTCCTTGGGTCGAAGTCTAGGGCAGATATGAGAGAAGAAATGAGTTTGGGCGTTTAATAAAGTCTAATTCTCGCTATTTACTCTCTTCCGGACTGACCCTCGCTACGGCGAAAATTAACCTTCGCTATAGCGAGCTCGTGTTATCTGGCTTCGCTATGGCGAGGTGTAACCTTCGCTATGACGAGATTCGACCTTCGCTATGGCGAACTCGCGTCAGTTCCAGACCTCACCCTCGCTATGGCGCACGCTACGGCGAGCTGTCCCCTAGTTTCTATATGGACTGCTGCCCGCACTCGCTATAGCTAAAATCTCTTTCGCTATTGCGAACAAGCACTCTCGCTGTAGCGAGACCATTTCTCGCTATTGCGAGAGGATTTGGCAGAAATTCTGGATTCCAAAAATTTCCAACTTCGTACTTTCTTTCTTTTCCTTTTCTTTTCTTTTTCCCGGTTGTTACACTTAGCAAGGGTGAGGATAAGCCAAAAGTCTTTAGCATTGGATGAGAGAAATCCAAAAATCTCAAAAAGAGTGAGGCTTAGTCAAAAGTCTCTTGAAAATGGGTGAGAAAAATTCAAAAGTCTCAAAGAAAATGGGTGAGGATAAACCAATGCTTTTGAAAGCCTATGTATGATATGTATAAGTTTCTTGAACATGAAAAATGCTTTATATATGTCTACTAGTAGCTAAATTGTCATGCATGTATTCTTTGACTTATAAATGCATCCATTATGTATGTGTGAAAGGGTTAAGAGTTATTGAGATTACTTGAATCTCATTCTTCCCCCTCCATATTCTTATTCATGTCTAAATGAGTCAAGAAGTCCAAAGAAAGGATATCAAATGCCTTGGAGCATGATACTTTGATAAGGAAGTAGCTAAATAGTTGTTTTAAGGACATATTGATGTCAAGAAATATATTCATATAATGTATATGAGATGTAATCATTTGAAAAAGTTTGAATGTATATATATTTGATGTATGTATGAATTTTGAAGCCAAATGTATAGAAACTAGTATTGCCTTGCAATATGCAAGGAAAATTTAAAAAATCCATAAAAAAATAGAAAAAAAAAAAGAAAAAAGAAAAAAGAACAGTAACTGTATGGGCATGCATTGTTCATGTACGGACACTAACAGTATCATGGTACACAACCTGTGGAAGCCGCATTGTTCATAAGTCGCGGCTTGCACGGGTATTAGATATATATATATATATATATTGATATGAGAATTTGCCACTCTTGTGCTAGTACGTGTTTATGTATGAATGCAAGTGGCATGGTGAGTCTAAGCTCTACGATGTTTGGGACCATTTGAAAGGCTTTCCTAGGTTGTGTTTGTGCTATGAAACTTGCTCAAGTGGCTATGGTATATTAAGAAGACCATTTGGTGCCTTATTGACCCAATTATAGTGCTAAAAGTGACCAAAACTTGAACTAAACCCCAAACTGACCAAATGGACGAATTTTTTCATGAAATTTGGCATGAATATAGGTATCATCTAGAGCTTTTTATAGAGTTAAAGAGAATCTAATTTGGAGCTCTAGAGAATTTATTATGAATTTTTAAAGTTGGGAAAGTTCTGCTGATATGGTAGCAACATTGTTCATATGGTTAGTTTATATTTCTGTGTCACAAGTAGGCCAAATGAAGTCCAATGCTCATTAAATTTTACGAGTATAAATTAGATACCATAAGCTTTTCATATCCATTAAGATCACCTCATTTAGAGCTTTGTAGAGAGAGAACCAAATTTTTAAAGTTGCATGACAGTACTAATAATGCAGCCTCACCTTTGGTGTTGTTCCCTCAATTTTTGTAGGCTAAATGTTTCTTTTTTTATCTAGAACTAATTTTACTTAGTAGTTAACATCTATATCTTTTCAGAATGTCATATTTTGCTTCATTTCAACTTTTTTAAAATTAATTATGAATTTTCAAAGTTCATATCAGAAATCTAGCTTGCTAACCCAAGACCAAATGTTGGTTTTTGGAAGGTATGGCTCCAAACCCATGATGCATGAGTTAAATGATGATTTTTATGACTTGAATGGA
Source organism: Erythrophleum fordii (assembly GCA_032878935.1). Taxonomy (NCBI): domain Eukaryota; kingdom Viridiplantae; phylum Streptophyta; class Magnoliopsida; order Fabales; family Fabaceae; genus Erythrophleum; species Erythrophleum fordii. The sequence continues at coordinate 15,795,118 of JAVQMF010000056.1, read as the reverse complement.
TTTTTTATAGATAGAAAATGATATGAATGAGTTCATATGGTCCTTAAAACCATAAATCACATATATAGCCTCCCAAGTACTCAATTATTTATGTATGAAAACACATGCTTTCTCACAAATGTTGTCCCATATGCTTGAAATGGATAAGGATGTGTTATTTTTTATATGTATGAAAATTTCATGGATGAAAATGAGTTGAGACAAATTTAAATGACTTGTGTAGGCAAAATTGAATAATCTCAGTATCCATACACTAAATTTCGGGTACTTAAATATACAAACCCCTCTTGAATGAGTATGTAATGCTTGAATAGTATAGTATAGGGTGTATCCCTCCCTCTTATTTAGTACTCCCTCTGGTCTTGATTATAAGGGAATATTGTGTGTATAGTCTTGGTTCAGAATATAAGGGAAGAAAAATATTGTCTGATGCATTCATTATAATTTTTCCATATCTACCCTTATTTAAATTCTGTACTTTCACGATGTGGCGTTTTGCTTCTCTGATACATTAATGCATGTGGGTTAAACTTTTTCCAACAAAATGAATTACTCATTAACTCTTTGAGGGGAGAAAGCAGCATGTGTATAACTGAAAGGTCATGGTCCTTCATCAAGCAAAACCATTTACGATGGAGATAGGTGAGTTTTCAAATGAAGTTGCTGAGGATTCCTCTGCCATTGTTAAGGATTCATTTGAGAAGGATGGTCATTTCAACGACAGTGAAGAGGTTCATTTTCCCGGCAAAGTGCAATTAGACCATGAAGAGCAGTTAAGCGGGAAGAAAATGACTTAACCTGACGCCATTGTTTGTGGAATAACTAATGGACGTAAGGGTAGCCAACTTTTTGATCTTAACAAAATACCTAATGTAGTTGCTACTGAGAATAATCTTGATGATTTCAAACAACCCGCTGGCAGGTATTTGTTTAACTTGAACAACTTCCCTAACGAAGGATGCAACTTCAGTTATGAGAACGACGACATGAACAAATTTGTTATGACAATGATCCAGATTTATGTGAAAGGATTCTTTTGAGCATAGTGTCATTTTCGAATCCTAGAATAAGTGTTTTTTGGTTTAATCATGAGAAACAAAGCATAAAAACTCATAGTGCCATAGATTCAAAATCTGCTTTTGTTGAAGGATGTTGCTTTTGCTTGTTGAATATGTTTCTCGTTTTAATTCCCTATATGTCTGAATTTTCTACCCAGAATCATCTGATTTTTGAATGATTGCTATATAAATATTCTTTGATGTGTTTGAACCTGAAAAACAGAGTTTAATCAATACTAGTTGTTGGTTTAGTGTAATCTGTGTTAATTAGAATACGTAGCTTTTCCTTTCATGAAATAGATAATTAACTTCTAATAATTTTATGGGAACCTATAAGAAAAAAACTACCCATTTCATTTCATGATGATATTGTGTATAAACATTCTATATTTGTCATCAAGAATATTAGTATTTGCATCGTGCCTTGGCCTTACCACACTCTCGAAGGCTTCTTCACTCAAATGGTCTTAATGCCTAGAACAAAGTGATCTAAGGCAGTCTTCCCGCATATGGCTTAGTGGTTCAAGCCTTCCAGTGGCCTAAGGTTTACATATGAAATATCTAGATTTGGTGATATGATCTAAGGCAGGGTCTTACAAAAGAATAAATTGAAGTGTTAGAAGTCCAACAATCTTGAAGCCGTTGCTTCTTTCCCCAGGGTAACGAAACTCTTTCTATAGGATTTCTTTAATGATTCTCCAGCATGTGCACAAGCAATTAGAATTTCATCCGCATCTGACATAAAGCTCTCGACTAATAAGGAGAGGGTTGAAGCTCCTCTCCCTATCATAGATAAAGAAGATCCCTATCATAGGCGTTTTGGAAATAAGTCTTTTTGCTTCCCGTTCATCAGTTGACTTTGCTGCTATCATAGATAAAGAAGATCCCCCAAAAAATGAGATTCCTTTTCTGTCTATGTGCAAGGTCTTCATTATGGGTATGATGTTCTTTGGATTAAATCAACCTAATTCTCATGCTGGGCATTATTTTCTATCTCAAATGAGCCATGTTGTAGTACTTGGACTCTGCTCAATGCAATACAGAAAGGACAATCAGGTTTGTTGTAAGAAGTTTTTTCTACTCCCATATCCACGAACACCTTTCATGAACCTTGGAAAAAAATAACAGAAAAGCGAGTGGTCGATAAAGCTTTGAATAACAAAAGGAAAAATAAAACAATGCAAAAGTTGGTGGTCCAAAAGCTTTGAATAATAAAAGTAACCAACAAAAGTGAAAAAAAAAGCTGTAAAATCTGTTATGCTACTTCCATAACATAAGCAATGTTCTTGTGCCATATACTCCTACCAATATTGATGTGCACCTTCAAGAAGAAAACTTGGAAGAAGGACTATTTCCTTTTAAATTAGTCTTATTTCTTCCAATTGTTGGTTCCTTATCAACCTGGAAAATTAAAAAAAAAATTAAAAACAAATGAGACATTAAACTTATAATGAAACAATAAAAAAAAACAAATGATTAAAAAATCCTTATAAAAGTAGTAGGAATAACATTAAAAACGAGACTAAATTATGCAAAATAAATGAACCACATTACCAATAAAATATTGTGTGAATTAATTTAACAAAAAAATTCCAAAAAATAATGCACCTTCCCAATCTTATGAAGCTTCAACATTTTGTAAGTATTCAATAACTTCATGCACTAGTGAATGATCACATTTCAGTTGAAGTGGAAGTACATTGTGGCTAAGTATCATGTCTTTCTTCATATGAGGAATTTTGTACTTGTTGGATCCTTTGATTTTTATGCTTTCCACCATGCAACTCTGAAGTGTAGGGAAAATTTTGTTTGATTCTTTTGTTGAAAAAGCATCAAACGATTTAACCACAGCCTTAATTAGTTCATCAAATGTATTTGGTGCTTCTTTATGCTATAGTGACTGAATGGCACTAAAAAAGCCTAAATCCAGTACATTTATATCAGGGGAATTTGGGGGTTGACATGTTAAACGGATGTCAAACCCATCTTCAAAGGCTGCTTGACGAAATTCTTCATCATCTTCATCAACATGACATCTTGCATTATCCTATTGTATGAATGTTGTGTCCCCTATATTTTCTCTTGGCCATTTTTCTTTGATTGTTGGTAAAACTACATTAATCAAGAATGCTTTACTAACCTCTTTGGTGATAGAAGTGATTGGTTTTGCTTCTAATGTCCCTGCAGCTCTGTTCACACTTGTCCTTTGCACTGGCACTTTCTTGACCATAGGAAACACACCAATTTTTCCAAAAAAAGTTTCATTCCCTTCATCATCAAATCTAGGTCAAGCTACAACAACGAAAAACATAACCTTACCAATAAAATTTTTGCTCTTACATGTACGATGTGGCTTATCTTCATCTACAAGAAAGTAATAATTCATGGATTTTTTCGTCATATAAAATTAGTTTTCATCTATATGAACAATATTATGCATGGTTTTAAATTGAGGATCATGAGGTATGCTACTTTCTTCAAGCATAGATAAGCAAAACCTGAGACGAGCTATCATATTCTGATATTTCAAGTACGGCTTAATTGCATTTGTATGTCGTCGAATAGCTCCGTCTTTTTCAAATCTTATCAATGCAGTTTTGCTAATATTCAAAGCATAAGCAAGAGACTGAAGAGTAGTCCACTTTGATAAAGGGACTTCACGGAATAACACAACATCCAATTGAGCTCTTTTCCTACCACAATTTTATGTTTTCCTATGAGATGCGTCGCCCATTTTCTTAAGTTGATCCCAAATTCGATAAATGACACTTTTAGGAGTTGAGTATAATGAACGTACCCGTCTTACTGTACCTAGTCTCAATTTTCCATTACTACTAGAGTGTAATAATAGGTGAGATATTGCCTTCCGTTGTTCATTTGTTAAAAAGGATCTTTTCTTAGAAGTTGACTCTATTTGGACTTCAACCAAATCTGCTAATAAAATTTACATAAAAAAAAAAAAGATTTTAGAAAATCTAAAATAAATTAATTTTACACATTGCTATGGAGCAGAATATAAGTAATGGATACATAAGGAAAGATAACATAATGAGAAAATTATGCATAAATTCAAAGGGGAAAAAAAGACAATAGAAAACAAAAATTATAAATAAAAAAAACTAAGAATTTCTAAATACACCAATCTACAGAGAACATAATAGTGTTCAATCAATTTATTGCAGACGCAAGTTTGTGGGAATTGAATTTTGATTCTTTGCCACGAACTATATACCCTTGTTTAACATCACTATTTTGTAAATTAAAATAAATAAATAAATAATCTATTAAATGCAATTAAAAACTGCTCTTCATGGTTAATTTTCATAACAACCAAAAGATAAACATCATTTATGCAAGCCCAAAACAGAGTACTCCTACCAAAATCATAACGCTATAGTTATGTCATTTCAAACTCTTTATAGCCATTAAAGCTTTAATAGAAGGTTCTTGATATGTGTACATGTGAAATAGGAAAACAAATATTGCTTCTCCATGGTGCATTGCTCACCGTGTATTCAAGGAAGTGTCTTTGTCAAATAAGCAAGAGAGATTGAGCGGGTTCATTGCATTCAGGGGAGTATATAATGTTTTATAATGTTCTACACTTCTTTTAGGGGGGAATATCTTGTCATCCTCATTTATGGTCTTCTCTAATGCATAAATAGTGTGGATGGAGCATACAAATAGCAATTAAATAGATGAAAGAATTTGTAAAACACAATACCATTCATCTCTGCCTCCCCTTCATCCAAACAGGGGTCAATCGAATTTGTCTCCTCCTCAATACATCCCGTGGTGTTGATTATGTTCAAATGGTCTTCAATTTCAATGCATGGGGGCTCATTTAAATCAAACTGAAATGAAAGTTACCTTTTTTCATACAAGTGAGACATAGCACCGATATTCATCTCTACAACTAGTTCATCTTCGACATCACTATCGGAATGACTGAAACCCACATTCAAGTACGAAGTCTTTGCCTACAACATGGACCGAATACGAGTTCAATTTATAGACTTCAGATGATCGTCAACATCTGGCTGAAGTGGGTGCTCCTTTGAGGTTGTTCACACTAGCTTCCTAAACCACGAGTTCTAATAGGTCTTATTTTGAGTCTGAATGAAAACGGGTCTTCTCTGATGAATGCAAAGAATAATCTCCAGCAGAACACTATGTGTTATCATGCATGCAAGGAATTGTGGATGGGTTATATGTTGAGTCTGTATGAGGAAAGAAGCTTGGGAGGAATATCTTTGACTAAAAAAATTTTCAACCTCTCTGACAGTACGAATTCTAGTGTGTGAAGCTTCATTTAAATTTTTTGTTTTATAAAAGGGATAGATTTATGGCCCGCCAAATGATTCTAAAATTTTGGTGGGAATTTAATTTTTTTTTTTCAATCAAATGGTCCCTTCAGCTTTTTAAATTTGAATTGTTATTAATGCTCTTACATCAATACCCATTAAAGAACATCTTATACCAAAAATTTGAAGTGAAAAAAGTAAATGAGGGGTTATTGTGGAAAAATTTTTTAGTTTGAGGCAAATTTAAAACTTTTAACTATCATTAACTGAATTTCTTAAGATATGTGTAGTATTTTTTTCCCTTACATTTAAGACCGGAGGGAGTACTAGACAAACCTTTTTCAGGAGTTGTGTTGCTTTTGATGATCAAGGTCACTTGTGCTTTCTCATTTGAGGTTATATAGGCTCTTTCAAGCTTTTTACCTGATCTCTTTTTATTTATATAGGTTTTTTCTTTTCTTTGAGATTATGCAAGTCCTTTAATTAAGATTGTGTAAACCCCTTCTTTTGATTAAGGTTGCATAGACTTTTTCTTTTGTTGAGTTTAATTCATGCATATTTTGCTTGCCCTAAACTTGTTAAATTTGATCCCTTTTAAGTTAGTATTTATACAATTTCATTATGATTTGATCAAGCATTAACAAAGTCAAGTAATTATAAGGAAATGGGAAAATTAGGAGCCAAGTATAGCAAACACCATACTTAATTTGTATTGGAGAACACAAGCCATATCTGGGGCTGAAATGAACAAAATAGGGACCAAACGGGAAGGCCATGCTGGTTAAAACACTTATGTTAAAGGCCTCTGCATCATAATGTTAAGCCGAAGTTGAACATGGGAAGGCCATGTTCTATGATAACCTTGACACAAGTAGGCTATGCTCGGCATCAAAAGCACAATTTTAGAAGGTTTTTAAAGTGTTTTAAAGCTTTTTTTTTTTTTAAGGAAACCCTTGGGTTGCAATATATAAAAATCTTAAGAAAGCATTCTAGCCATTACACAACAACTTAGGAGAGCTTTAAAATCTTGATGGACACTTGAGAAAATTAGAGCTTTTGTTTAGAGATTGTTGCAACCTTTGTTGATTTTCTATTCTTATACTTTTTCTTTTATTTTAGCATGAATTTTTTCTATCTAGACTTTATGTTTTTATTTTCTATCACGAGTGGCTAAGCTCCTCATTATGGGGTTTGAATGGATATACCTATAGATTTTGACTAAACTGAGGATACTCATGTAATGATTTTATATTTATATTAATTTATTATTTAGTTTATGTTTCTTTTACAATTTGCTAACCACTTATTATAAATGTTAGATATGTAGTGAGACTGATAGGTCAATTGCTATAGGAGATCATCTAAATAATAAATTTAAGAATATGTTTTCTAAAGATAGTAATCTAGCATAGTTAGAATTGTAGTTTGCATGCATGTTAAGTTGCTACATGCATGGCTACACTAAGATCCACATAACTTAATGGGTTTGTGTTATAGCATGCGATCATGAGAGTAGATGTAGGCCTAGCATAAACACATGTGATTTATCTTAAAAGGGAATTTCTCATAATAGGAAATCAAATATTAATTAGGATGAAAATGAATTGTATGACTTGAATTGGTTGGGGACAATAGTGTAAAAATTATTCCTATTACTTTAGAAATTTTTCTTTTTAATTTTTACTATAATAATTTTCTTTCATTTTGATTTTTAGTTTTCTCTTTTTTTTTTTATGGTTGTGACCTGAGTCATTCATTAGGAGCTCCTTTAATGAAGCATGACCTAGAGCCAAAGCACATACTTCACTCTAGATAGAGGCAAGAAGATGCTCCATAAGAGACTCAAACACCAAACCAATAAGAGACTCAATGTAGACAACCTACTATAAGAAGCCAGGGCTGCTGATATGTGGGAAAGTTTGCTATGCCATATGTACATAAGCTGAGCAACGGTATAGTTAGTAGAATAGTTATAACCAATAATTTTGAAATTAAGTCTGACATGATTCAAATGGTATAACAAAATGAATTTGAAGAAGGAGTATATGAGGATTCGAATGCACATGTGACCTACTTTTTAAGGATTTATAATACCATAAAAATGAATGAGGTACAACTAATACAATCCAACTCTGCATATTACCTTTCTTATTGAGAGATAATACAACATGGTTGGATTCCATGCCATTCAATCTTTTGCCATATGGGATGAGTTTTCACATGCTTTCCTAGCCAAGTACTTTCTACTGGGTAAAACTATTAAGTTGAGAAGTGAAATTCAAAGCTTTGTATAAAGGGATGGTGAATCTTTATATACAACCTAAGAGCAATATAAAGATCTACAAAGGTGATGCCCATACCATGGCATCCGAGACTAGATGTTGATTTAGATATTTTATAATGGGTTAGAATAATTACTCAAGGTCAACTTAGACTCTATAGTGGCAAATCACTAATGGCAAACTTCACTGATGAAGTAGTTGACATTAGTGAGGAAATGGTTGTAAATCATTGCAATTGGCCTAGTAAAAGACATGTGCCTGAAAATAGCTATGAATGGTATAGAAATGGATAAGATACATGTAGTGAATAGTAAACTTGATATTTTAATGAAGCATTTTGATAAGCTTGGTGCAAATGCAATATCTAATTCTTCATCTTACTCTAGCTATAAACTTTATGATAGTGAACATGCATATAACAAATGCTAGATGAACAACTTTGCAACGTCGTGTGTTTTAGAGTAAGTATAGTATGTTTCAAATAGCCTTAGATAGCAGAATAATCTCTATTTAGCAACTTATAACCTTGGATAGTAGAATCACCCTAACTTAGCATGGGGCAACTAGGACCACCAAAGTAATAAAGGCAATCCTAGTGGGTGGTCACCATCAAAATAAAGGCAAGCCTTCTTTGGAAACTGCATTTGAGAAGTTTTGTAATGTCACTACCACCCAATTTGAAAAGTTGGAAGCAAAGATAGACCATATAATTAGCCATAATTAAAGCTAGAAATATAAGTGGGTCAATCAAATTCTAGATCTTGAGGGAACCTAACCTAGTTAAAATAAGATTAACTAATAAAACATCAAAAGGGGATCACTCTGAAAGATGACATACAGTTATAGAGTGCTAATAAGAAAGATGCACCACTCGAGCATCAAGCTATAGGTGATGATGTGGAGCTTAAGAACCCTAGTGCAAAGTGATAAGGAGAGGCCTTAGGTGGTTAAGCCACTGGTAGTGATTCTGATCAAGCTTTATTTTTTGCCTATACCTTTTCCTCAGAGGTTGAAATGACAAAAATTGGATAAACAATTTGACAAGTTTTTAAGTATCTTCACGTAGTTTCACATAAATATTTCATTTGTATATGCTTTAGCACATATTTCTTCTTTGTTGGGTTTCGAAGTATAAGCACAGCATAATAATTTAATAATTTTTTGAAACCTACCAAGGATCCTTGTGGAAAGGGCATAAACTAGTGACAAAAATATTATCTTTTTACGAAGATCTCTTCATGAAGTTGAGTCCACATCTATTCAACTCATAAACTCCTTATCCCGCAAATGCACATAGACCTAAATGGATTTGTGATCTTTATGTTCGTGTGCAAGCAATCATAAATGTATATCAATGAACTTATGTTTATATGGTATCTACATATGAGTAAATCAAAACTCTAATCCTAGAATGATTGGATGGAGTCTCTCTTGTTTCTCAGTCTCTGTTAGGAGACTTGCTCACTTTATTTGGTGGCTCTCACTTGGTTTCGTCTGTACAGCCACCAAACTTTTTGATACTTATTTATAGACAAATGTCTAGAGTTTTGTGATGCCCAACAAATGGGCCCTAGCCAAATAGATAATGAGTGGAGAGATAATTGAGTTTTAGTTATTAACCTAGTTTAATAACAATTGCCAAAAAAAGAATGTAATATAATAACGCCTAAAGGAATATAATTTTACTTTAATATAAATTAATAATAATATATTATAATATAATTATATTAAAATCTCTAGTCCAACTAGAATCTTAAATTATATTATATTAGCTCCAATTTTGATCTATTCTTTGTGTGTGACCCCATAGATTTTTATTACATTGGTAGTAATAAAAAAAAGAATTATATTTTAGTATCACAAACAGTGAATAGTATTTAGTAATACATCACTGCTACCCAAATAATAAGAATATCTGTGATTCGACATACATAATTTGTGACCAATATTTTTTGTAGTTCAGTCCCTTTTGTCTAGATATTTAGATTAAACACAAGGCGTGGCATGTGTTATCCTTTTGATAATTCAATTTATGTGTTTCTTGATATCTAAGTAGACTAAATCAAAACAAATGAATTAATATCATATGTTGATCTATTTGAGCATAACCATACATTTCTTAGTCTTATTCAATCAAAGAGCCCATAGATATTACTCCTCTTATATTATAAGGACAAAATCCCATATATATCACTCACATCCTTCTGCATGATTTGTGATATACCTAACTATTGCCTTTTGGTCATCCTTATCAAAGGTGAAGGTTGATGGCATCAAAGTATATAACCCTTTATGTAAGAAAATGTAATAATTTTAGGTTAAAGGATAACAAACATCATGGTCATTGTAGGAATAGCTTATGACACATAACAATCCATGTAGCATTCTCATAGTAGATCTGTCCAATATAGTTGTTCTCTAACATGTACCCATGTAATGACTTGATATCTCATATCCCTAATCATGGTCATTAGCCAACATACATACTAGTCTTGCCGTATTATTACTATCTCAAATCATAATTATATTTGACTAAGGATAGTTTAAGAATAATAAATTATTTTAGGAGCAATTAATATATTTATTTATATTATGCAGATATAACGTTAAATATAAACATAATAAAATGTATATAAGTACAATCATCCTTTGATTAGCTTCTAAAGCATGCATCAACACTCTTATTTAAAGTTTCTAAAAGAGATATTATCTAATAAGCGAAAAGATCAAGGAATATGCCACTATTACACTTACTAAGGAGTGTAGTGTTGTTGTTTAGAATAATCTTTGGTCTAAGTTTTTTTATTTTTTGAGTTTTTCTATTCCTTGTTTTATTAAGGATGATCTTTTTTATCAATTTTTATTGAGTTTTTCTATTCCTTGTTTTATTAAGGATGATCTTTTTGATCAATTTTTATGTGATTTGGGAGCCATTATGAGTTTGATGCTTCTATCTGTGTACAAGAAACTCGAGTTAGGAGAATTGAAGCTTATTACAATCACAATGTTGCTAGTTGATTGCTTAGTCAATTACCCAATGGATGCTTTGGAGAATGTCTCAGTAAAGGTCAACAAGTTTTTTATTCTTGTAGATTTCATCATGTTAGAGATGGAAAAGGATTTAACTATGCCTTTGGTTTTGGGGAAGCCCCTTTTTGCTATAGTTAAGGCCATCACTAATGTGAAGAACGACAAGTTGACCTTGAAGGTTAGAGGCAAAATAGTTGAATTCAATTTGTTCAAGGCTATGAAGAACCCATAGGATGAATTGTGATGCTATCAGATGAATGTAGTTGATGATGTCATAGGAGATACATTCAAATAAATAGCCATAAAATATCCTTTGGAAGCATGTCTATCCCTAGCTACCTTAACCAAGCACACCAGAGAAAATCTTGTAGTTGCAGCTTATAACACCTTAATAATAATAATAGGCTAAACTAATATAGATTCAAGAATAATGAAATAAGTCAAAGATTTTGCTAAGACATAATTATGAAAAAAACACTAGAGATTTGAACTAATTAAAATCTTAAATTTAAGGATCCATACAAATGCAAAGAACTAAGTAATCACCCTTATATTGAAGCTTACTAATATTTACTTAAAAATCATCTACAACTTTTTAGGATGATTTAGTCATTCTTCATCCTTTGAGTGTCACTTGAGATCCTTAGGTTTTCCTCAAGGACCTCTAAAGAGCTAAGAAATTAACCTTAGGAAAAAGGTGGCAAATCCTAGAATCAATGGTTAAGTGATTAAGGATGAATAGTTGATGGGTCACAGAGGAATGGTCAACTAGTCAAGGGCCTTTGGTTGACTGATCATAAAGGAATGGTCGACTGGTGTCTTCTAGAATTAACCACTTCTCTTAGGAACCATGTCAATCGATTGGTCACTAGCTTTTAGTTGACTAGTCACCTTAGAACTAGTAGCCAAAATTTGCACTAAGGGAAATCACTTAAACCTCTCGCGGCAAATTCTCCCTAGCAAATCCAACACCCATAAGCCATTGAAAAGCACTTTCTAAGGACCTAATAATGTATTAAATCTCATTCCCTTAATCATTTACTCATTTAACCCCCTAAGTGCACACATATCCATTAAAACTTCAAATATACCATAAAGTGACTTTCCATGATTCCAAAATCACCTCTACTAACACCATTCTAACATATTAGGTCAAATTTTGATACCCCAAACCAACCTCAAAGTGGTGCCATAAAGTCCCAAACCCTTATAAATCAAAATTCAACCTAGTGACTTCCTCTAGCCACAAATTGTTCAATCATCAATTAATGTCATCTCATATCAAAACCACCCTAAAACATCAACAAAGCATCCATCAACCATTAGGGTAAAGCTAACATCCACATATAACCAAACATAATAAAGAGTCATGATTACATGTAATCTATCATCAATCACAAGATAATTTGAAGGTAAATTATAATTACATATGAGATCTCTTTACAAAAGAATAGGGCATCATTTAAGGTCCTAGTTGCTGTCATTACCTGTCCACATTATAAAATATGAGTAATCTTACACTTGCCCTTCATATCACAAGTTGTGAGATAATTACAAGTCATCAAAATATAAACCAAAACATCAACTATTACAAAAGTATGACTAATCTAGTCAATTAGTTCTCCATTTATGTCTCTTTGTCAGCACTTAATCCTTCACTTGAAAAATATTAGCCTATAATTAAGGTGAGATACAAAATTTTTGTAACCAATAAGCATATTCCATTCACATTTATATAGACAAATCACAAACAATGCTCAATATACAAAAACAAAAAAATCATGAAATATATCATATTCAAGAAACCACACGAGATAAGTTTGATATCAGTATCATTATTATGGTACAATATGGTTATTATGGTATAATGCTTAATTAAGTATAGGTACTATGGTATGATACCTTTACTATGGTATATAACATAGTATTGGCTAATAACCTTTAATAGGCAGGACACACTTATGGTTTGTTTGGATGGGGTGAAAAATAAGGGGAGAGAAAAGTTGAGAAGAAAATATGAGAAAAAATAAATTTTACCCTATTTGGATACAAGAGAAAAATCAGGAGGAGAGAAAAGTCAAGGCGAAAATTGAGGTAGATCCCACTAAAAAGTTTTCTCCTAAAAAATTGAGAGATTTTGAGAGGAAAACTCTACGTGTAACATGTTTTGAAATTCCAATTGCAATGCAATCAGAAACATTTCATTGAAAAATTTTCGACTGCATCACAGTTGAAAAAAGAGTGTTGTCCTACTGCAATGCAGTAGGAAATAAAAAAAATTTAATTTAGTTTAATTAATTAATATTTAAATTAATTAATTAATGAATTATTTAAATTTTATTATAAAATTAATTAATAATAAATATATTTTACAAAATAATAACATATTTTTAATATTAAAATCAATAAAAGATTTTAAAAAAAGTATATTGACTACAATACAATGATATACTACGACCAAATGGCAATTGAAAAAAATTTTCATTTGCCATTTGGTCAAAATATGTATTATATATATATATATATATATTTTTTAATATATAATATTAACATATTAATATATTATAATATATTATATATAATATATAAATATAATTAAAACATATTTATTATATTTAAATCAATTAATATTTTAATTAATTAATTATTATTTATTAAAATTTTATTATTAAATTAATTAATAATAAGTATATTTTACAAAATAATAATATATTTTAATATTGAAATCAATAAAATATTTATAAAAAAAAAAGTATACCGACTACAATGTAGTCGGTATACAACAACCAAATGGTAATCAGATTTGGTTGGATTATGTATTATATACATACATATATATATATATTATTTATATATAATATATTATTATATATTATAATATTATATATATTTATTGTATTTATATATATTATATTTAAATCAATTAATATATATTAAAATAATATTTATAAAATTTTAAAATAAATAATTATACTTATTGTATTAAAATAGTAATTTATAAAAAATTTTAAATCATTTTCTTTTTTTTTATTATTTAGCTATTTTTTTTAAAAAAATTAAAATATGATTTTTATAAATTTATTTTTTAAAAATTTATTATTCTTATTTCTTTACATATATATTCAAAATAATTAATTTATATTTAAAATATAATTTTTTTTAAATATCCCATTTAATGAAAAAATTATTAACGAGTTTTCTTTTCATTCATCCAAACATACAGAAAGAATGTATTTTCTTTTCACTTTTTTCATCTATCCTTTTTCTCTCCACTTTTTCTTCTCTTCACTTTTCTCCTCTCCCATCCAAACATAGGGTTATTATTACTATGGTAAATAACAAGGTCCATGATGAAATGTAATAAGTAGTCAAACTTAAACACAATATCAACATATCAACACATGCATGTTCAAGCCATCAAACATGATTTCACTTAAAATGAATGGAATTAACCTTGGTTACCTTAAATGATACCTTTTGTGATTCAACTAGTTATAAACACCTTCCAAATGGAGTCTTAAGCCTAGAACAACCATAAATAACAAACATACACTTATCAATTCAAAAGGGCCCTTCATCCTAGCAACCTTGTTTGGCACTAGGTGAGAATCCTTTTTTTGGAATGTGATGGTTTTAGTTTAGGCCTAGGGGTAAGCTCATGACCTATCGTTAATGGCCATTACTTCATTAAGGTAATTGTTCATGTCTTTCCAATATGTTGGGTTTAAGGTAAAATTATGTTAATGACTTCTATTGTGGCCATTAGGGCCAAGGTTGGATCTTTTACTTTATTGTATGGCATTTGCAGTGTTTTTCTTTAGTTGGCTTTCTTAACTCTTCCATCACCAAGATGTCTTCAAATGTTATTTCATCTTTCGTTGATAGCTTATGCCATATAATTTCACAAGAAGCCTATTTGGATCGTTCTTCTATTGCATCTTTGAGGTCTTTGCAATACTCTAAGTTGTACCCAATATTACAACGATAGTAGCAATTAGGGCCTGATCACAATGCTCCCTTAAAGTTATTAGTGGCTGAGACCTTTTCTAGAACCTTTGCTTTTCTACATTCATTAAAATTTTGATCGAAAATACTATTAGTAGAGTTACCTAGGTTTTCAAATGTTCATATTTTGTAAGTTGATCCTTCCTTTAAGCCTATCTATTAATTGGCAAGGTCGCTCATCTCTCTTCTCATCTTTAGGCTTATTTTCCTCCTTTCTTTACTCATCCTCAACCTTAAGGCAATTCTCCTCCTTTCTTTGCTTGTCCTTGGCCTTAAGGCAATTCTTTACTTAGATGTGTTATGACAACTTCTACAAGAGTTTTATAATAGTTTCTTGGCATTTTTTGGCTAACAAGAATTTTAATCTTTTAGATTTTAGGCTTATAGTCATGGTCGTAATAAATGTCCTTGGATTTGGGTTTATGATGGTGTACATCTTCTTGTTGAAGCATTTGATGTAGTCCTTTAGGGTTTTTTCTTCCTTTTGGTATATTCCCAAGAAGGCATATGCATCCAAAGTTTATATTCTACTTGTTATAAATTGAGCTTGGAAATGCTTAGTGAATTGTCCAAAGTTGCCAATCGAGTTTCTAAGTAGGTCATTGAACCACATCTTAGCTCTTTTTTTAAGAATGATAAGGAACAACTTACATTAGTATTTAGCTAAGACATTACCCTAGTCCATATAAAGGGTGAAGTTTTGCAAGTGGTGGGTGAGGATAGCCTTCACATCACACAACTATTTTGAAATAGGCTTGTATCTTTTGGGGGAGAGTACTTGCCAGATGTCATCTATAAACAAGGAAGTATTGAGTCCTAAAACACTTGTGTCGATCAAAAGTCAACTTATAAGGTGTTTCTACTCCCTTGTCTTAAGATGGCTTTTATGGCATCTTGCTTTTTCTTTTGAGCTCTTTGTTCTTCTATTACCCTTCTCGGTGTTTGTAACACTTTATCTTTCCCATCTGCGCATTCTTAGGCTTTGCTTAGTACTTAATTGGCATTTCCTCTCTTGAATTTCTAGGCCCTGCTAGCTCTTAGGTAGACATTGGTTCATATGGACTTTTTGGATCTCGGGTTGACATTTCCCATGTTTCTTACAACTCTTCTATCTCCTCATTTGTTGCCAAAAGTGTCTTCTACACAATCTCCTACTTCACTTAATTCATAGTCCATCTTGTCTTCCTTCAAAGGTATGTAGTCTTTGTCAATAGATGTTCATCTACTTGGCTTCTTTCTTTGTTGCTCTAAAGATTATACATAAATCTCATGCCATATTTTTTATTTAACAATAATTAGTTCAATTCACAATTTTGGCAGTGAAAATAACTGTCATTGAAAGCTTTAAATAACCCATTTGTGCACAAATAAATATTATCATCTTATTCTCCAAATTCATGCGAAACAATTTTGTTATGTTTAGAACATCACAAAAAGAAGCATAAATTTTGTGGTTTGCTTCCTATACATATTTTCAACACTTTAGCATATATTAGGGGCCAAAATTTGAAAAATCATAATTTGAGCTACACAACTCCGATTAGTGCAAATTTAGTGGTCATGGAAAGCTTATGATGAGAACTATGCATTTAAAAATTAAGTCAAAATAAGTTCATTTGATCTCTTAAAAACTATAAAAATAGAAATTGACCAAGTGAACAATGTACTGCTACATTCTACAGAAAATAGCCAATTTCAAAAATTTATAATAAATTTTACGTAGCTTCAAAAATTATATTTTTTGACTTTGTGAAAAGCTCTCAATGTGCCTTAAATGTTGCCAAATTTCAACCAAAATTCATCCATTTGGTCTATCAATAGTTCATGAACATATTATGGCTCAAAGAAACAGAAATTTGGTTTCAAATGGTTCTAATTAAGCCATATCATGCCATGTCTCTATTTGGGCATGTTTTAAATGATAAATGTAACATGTATGGCTAGCTCAACATGTTTTAAATGATAAACAATTCAAAATCACCTTCTCACTTGCAAATTTACACATATTTATCTAGGAATGCAATGTACCATTTTACAAGATATTACATATTTCAATCCATAATGTGTCTCTATATCATGATCTAGTACTTTCAGACATGTTTACATGATCATACTTCATAAGATACAAATACATATTCATAGATATGAAAATATGCCTTAAAATAACCATCAATGTCAAAGTAGCTTTTCTTAATATTTTTTATCATCATTCTTGTTTCCTTGAGCACCACCTAGTCATAGTTAGTAGAAATAGGAAAAAAGCGAGATTCAAAGAATTTTAATAGCTAATCCAACATTCAAGAACACATATATAACTCAAAGTCCAAAATACATGTATGCATGACATACACCCATGTACAAACCATATTGATGTATTAGGGATCCCATGACTCTATCAAAAGTAATCTCATGCTCTAGGGACTTTTGGTTTAGTCTCACCTAACATCTAGGGACTTTTGGTTAACCTCACCCTCATTTAGAGACTTTTGACTTAGTCTCACTCACAATTAAGAGTTTTAGCTTTGTTTCACCCACATCAAGAATTTTAGCCTTGTCTTATCCATATTTAGGGACTTTTAGCTTCATCTCTCCCGTTTCAGAGAATTTTTGGCACAACTTCACCTATTTAAGAGCTAAACCAATTCCAAATGCCATCAAATGCCATGCAATTGCATATAATCATCAATCAATCAACAATATACATAATTGTAACCAATACATACAAGCAATCTAAAACACTTAAGTAAACAAGCATACATATATAAGAATAAAGGAAAAACTACCTTGTCACACAAATTTTCATTAGTTCCCCTTAGTTTCTTCTCTTAGTTCCATGGCTCCATGGTTATCCTTGGATATGCTCTCACTTGTTTGGCCTAGACACATCAAATAGAGTATAAAAAAATCAATGGAACCATATTCACACCAATATTAGTCTTATACAAGTCATCTATCACTTTATATATATATATATATATATCTCAATTGCATGCCTTATGAAGAAACCTTTATAAATCAATTTCTTAGCTTTAAAATCTCACTCAATATAAGTTATATGACTCTATTAGAACTTATTAAAGTCATCATAAGCTTATTTTAAGAAGCCTAGGACCAAGTTTCTCCTTTAGGCCTAATTGAACCTTAAATTTTCATCCTTCAAAATAAGGCTTGTAAATGTAAACTAATAGTTCCTTTGATATTTATATTTTATATCTATACCATTTATAACTTTGGAATCATCAAAACAACTTCCTAGGTACCTGACCTTAGCCTTGGCCAAACTAAGCTTAAGAAAACATTCCATAGAGATTTGTCTACTTTCTTGGGAATTTCAAGGCTTTAACATAGCCATGATTCATATCTCTTTTAATTATGATATTAGAGAGCTTAATTAACTCTCATAAGGCTTTAAATGATCTAAGGTCCATCTAAACCCTAAGTGAGCCATAAGCCATTCTTTAGCTTGTTTGTTAATTCTAATGGCATAATATGAATCATCACCCTTCAAAATCCCCAATTCTACGATGGTTTCATCAAACTCAAGCCCCCTCTCATCCCCCTTATCTTGGCCGAACCTAATAGAGACAAAAACACCAAGGAAAAGTAAACTTTTGATATAGCACCATACCTTGTTTGAATCTTTGTCCAATGGAGATTTTTGTGATGCAATTGGTTGTTTCAAACTCCTTCTTTCACTCAAGTGTTCAGTCCTCAAATTCATCTTTTTAAGAAGCCAAGAACACTATTAGAAAAGAACAAAAAGAGTAGAACAAGATTCCTAACTACCATGGTATGAAATTTTGCATATTTCCTTACCTTTTTTACTTCTTTTTTTTTTCTCTCTCTCTCTCTCTCTCCCCTTCCATATTTGGGGCGCCATGGATGCTAGTTCAAAAGCTCCTTAAAGATGTTTTAAATAATTTTGATAATTCCTTTTATGTTCCAAATTTTTAATTTCTTTGTTTGAGCTCATTTCATATCCTTTTCAGAAATTTGCTTTTCCATATGAAAATTGAAACTCTTTAGTTTATTAAAAGTATTTACTTGAAAATTTTTTAGATTTAAAACCTTATCAAATTATCTAATCAAAATTTCGTTCAATTGATAACCTAAATTGTAAATTGGAAGGGTTTAACCTTTCTAACGATTCCTATGATTTTTTGGGCTTTTGAAAACCTTAGTGAGCTTAATTTTATGATTTGAAACTTCCTTTTTCAAGTTTCTTAAAAATTGCCTTAAATTATGATTTAGCCACTATGATTTTGCTTTATTCTGTATAGCCATTTCAGCTTCAATTTTGGGCCATTTTTTATTTTCCAACCTCATTTCTAGATGCTTTATTTAACATTCTAGCTTTAATTTGTCTCAATTCATTTTACTGTGGGGTCCTCTTTCATTAACCATGCAGTTTTAATTTGAGTTTTTCTTAATTTGTATTGCCTTTCTTTAAGCTCGCAACCCCACTTAAATAACTTATTCCACTCTTTAAGAACTATTTTGAATTACCAAATTATAAGATATTACACTAGACTTCACTTGTACAAGTCTATGGTGGCTTTAGGTGTGTCTTGCACATGAACTACTTTTCCTTCTTATATTATTGCAAGCTTTTTCATATGGGTATCTTTTTGTAACAATTAACTCTTGCTGCATTGTTATCATGTCTTATTATTATTAGCATAACACATGGAAGATTTTAGCATTATTAGCTTGCGGTTGTATTAAGGTTCTTGTTATTGCAGGGTTGACGTAGTAAGTAGTAAAGATGTGCCTGACATTTTTGGCCTAGTAAAGGTAATGTTGTTGTTTGTCTATGTTAGAATGTTAAGGGTATTTTCTAGTCCAAATTTGGCTAGAACTAGTAGAGTCACTATGGTTTAGATGTTAGGAAGAGTCTATGTGTTATGTTTGCTATCCTTATTAGGCAGTAAAGAGGAAATGACTTAACAACGTGCTCCTAGGCATATCTTTCACTCCTTACTTTGGTGTTGCACTCATTATTCTATTTGTTAGAACAGTTTCTCCCTATTTGCACTATGGACCGTAAAGGACCAACAAGTTTAAAAATTTGAGCTAGGGTTGCTTTTTTCGAAATAAAGAGTTATTACAAACTATCTAACACGTCAAATGTTGGCAATTGGGTTACTAGTTAGAATAAAAGAGAAGGCTTAATCTAGCAATAGAATAATGTATTGCTTATTACAGAGATTAGATTACAAGTTATTGCCTTTATTAGCTTAAAGGAAGAATAAGATGGGCTATTACTGCCTGTGTACAATAGTAAGGCTTAGAATTCTAGGGATTGTGTCCTAGGCTTAAGATGCTTGTTCCTTGCTTGCTTATGGCTAATTGAGATTCATATCTCTTTTATACCATAGGATTCATGCCAGTTGTTGTGTGGTTCCTTAGGATTAATGAGATTACCTTAGTTATATAAACTGGTCCATTCTGAACCTACGAGGATATTATGCCTATAATGTCCCATAATAAGTATCAATAACTAATCATAATTTTAATAAAATACTAATGGGATGATAGAAAACTCTTGAAACTCAAATGCACTTAAATAATAAACTAATCTTAAAGTACTAAAATTGTTAAATAATTATAAATTCATGATAATCTTAATAACTAAAACATGTTTTAATAAGAAAACATATATAGTTTTGTAAAATCTATATGTAATTTTTAAAATTTTTGCTATCAAGTTTTCTAATTAAAGTATGACAATTATATGGTTTTCCAATAATCATATGACACAAGTACATATTTTTGTAGACAAATGTATAGTTCTCTAATTAAACTATACATATTATGTTTTAATTAAAAAAATCATACACTTATTTTATTTCAATTGAAAAACTTGATAGCAAAGATATAAAGTGTCACGCCCCCTCCTAAAAGAAGAAGGGGTGACCAACTCAGGGAATCCATACGGAATTCTTATCTACAGCTTGCATTGCTATACTATACTAATTCAATAATCTTTAGGAGGTTCTACACCGAATAGCGGCACATTAAGTGTAATCCCACCCTGTTGAATATATATATTTTCTTTTGCTTTTGTACAATAGCTTTTCGTAGAAATTTTGGCAAAGTGTCCCCTGAAAATAGGACATCCCAAATTTCTACAAACAGCCATAATCCAACATAAATAGCAACGGAGAGCTCAGCTCTCTTTAACCAATCATTAAAACATCAAAAAGACCAAAATAGGGAAGGGGGAGGCAAATCTATATCTATTGGTCCCACTTTTAAAATATTTTACAATATGAAAAATCAACTCATTACAACAAATAGCAAAACCAACAAACAAAAAAAAATTAACTAAGCCTCCCAATTCCAAAAAGGAGGCTCACCGCCATAATGCCTCGGTACCTAAGATGAGGGAGGCAGATCAGGTCCGGTGGCACTATCTGAAAAATTTAAAAGTTAAAAGAGTGAGCCAAAACTCAGTGAGTAAATAATGGATTTCCACAATTAAATCAAGAATCATAACTAATGAATTAAGGGTGTATAAATTGACCATCACACATTACAATTAGCAAATCCCCAACCTGTTGTATGCACGAATACCTATTTAGACCTGGGTCTCTCAATATGATCACTTAATGGAGGTTTATCACTATGTCAGATAAGGTAGCGGCTACACCTCGTTGGCAGCTCCTTTCCCTGTTTCACCCTGGTGGCTACGCCTAACGGGCCGCTCCTTCTCTACCCTTCTTACTTACATGTCCTAATTCATACTTTCTGGGGGCGGCTACACCTCGTTGGCAGCTCCTTACCCGTTTTACTCGGGTGGCTACACCTAATGGATAGTTCCTTCTCCACCCAGATCCCTTCACAACATCTGACTTGGTCCCATTAAGGACGATAGCATGCACTTGTAGATAAGGCACACACACCAACCTATAATCCTTAATTCATATTTATATATGTATATCCTTGCCAATTATTATATATATATATATATATATATTTGTCTTGTACAAGGAATTTGGGATTATAGGGGATAAGAATTAGCTCAAATATCAAATAATTAAATTAATCAATATAAATGCATAATTTTATAAATATATTTAAGCAACTAATCAGGACCAATAAATAAATAACTAAAAGTTACTTCTCCAAATAGTTCCTCCCTCAAGATCAATTTATTGCCACAAAACAGGTATACATATATATATATATATATTTAACGACATTTTATCTCACTTAGAATGATTTCAAAAAGAAAGTAATGATATCAGGATTAATAATAATGGCAAATGCTTCAAAATCTGTTATTTACTCACAGACGGTGCCCAATACTAGCCCGATACTTGTTCCTCATTGAAAGGCCAGTTTCCTTCACTGCCTACGCTTATAGAATTTCCTGATAACACTCAACTCACCAAATCATTATGCATACCCAAAAAAAATTAGCAATTCTTAGTGGGTATCTCATTCAATCATAATTAACTAAATAACTTTACTTATTGCACATGCAACTGCCTCCCAACTTAACCATTTTTTTCTCTTGAATTCTAATTCATCATTTGAGTTCACAGATCACTTTAAGGAAGTGAGAATCAAAGATTTGTGCAAGATTTGTATGACTAGGAAGCCTAATTAAAAGATCCCCATTTCATTCCTTCATTTTCGGCCAACCAACCAAAGGCAAGAACATCAACAGTAATAACACTCCATTGAGCTAGGATAGGCCGAAAAATGGAAAGAAATGAGGAAATTTAATAGATTCAGCATTAGGAATGAATAAAAAGCATAGATGGCTCAGAACCAAAATGATCACCAACATCTCAAAATGCTACTAGCTCATTCACAGACCAGCACGCTCGAGTCAATAGCGAAGGAGCTTAATGGAGTCTACATAATGCCGGAGGAAGCTTCGCGGTGGAATAGAAGGAGACAGCAGCTCCAACGGAGAGGAAACAAATGGGCTTGAAGGGGATGAAGGCTGACGCGATGGAAGGGAAAAATAGATGGGCACCAACGATGGAATAACAGGAGAAGTTACTTGAAAACATCTAAACGACGCCAGGGAGGTGATTAACCAACGGAAGGGGAGCTGGGGAAGCAACAGGAAATGGGGCAGGAGAAGCCAGAAGCAACAAAGATGAGGAAGAAACAAAATAACCCAGTGAGAAGCGACGGAAAGAAGAAAAGGAGAGAGAGAGAAAAATATATAAGTAAAGGAAATAAAATAAAAACAATTAAAATGTTTATATATATATATATATTCTAATCCCCCTTTCTCTCTCTCTTTTTTTTTTCTTCAGTTATTACATAAAGTGTGAACATTATATTTTGTTTAGACATGCGCTAGAAATAATAATAAAATGAAATTAGCAAAGTAAAATAAAAAATATTTAAAAAGAAAAAAAAAAAGAGTTAGTAGTTTGAGTCATATTTTGAACTCTAACGAAAAATAATGAAAAATAAAGAGGAAAGCTTACCCACAAGAAAAAAAAGAAAAGAAAAAAAGAAAAATAAAAAAAACACAACCAAAATATTCATTTCTTTTCTCCCAAATTCCTTGCTTTGTCAGCCCAACCATTTAGCCTTGTTAACCCACAACCAAAACCTATTTCTTTTAGCCCTAATACCTTAAGAAAAAAAAAAAGAGATGGCCCAGGGGTAGATGAAGCCTAAAACTCCTGTCCTTATCTTTTGGGTCGTAGCAAGGGGTCTTTACATCCATTTGTGAACCCTACCCATGGTTGTTCCTCTCTTGTGTTCTCTATTGGTTACTCAGAAGAAGCCAACAGAAATGCACAGAGATAATGGAGGAATGAAGAAAAGCTATCTTTTTATAGAGAAAGGAGGTTGCTTAGAGGGTAGTGGCATGAGGGACCGTTCCATGATCCTCAGCTTCGTACGAATGAAGGGAGTGAAGACATGAGAGTGAAATTAACTCTTAGATCCATTATAAAAAGAGAGGCTATAAAGAGCCCAAGGGGATTCAGTAGGAGGAGAGACGAGAAAGAGCTGGGATTCAGTAAGAAAGAGAGAGAGAGAGAGAGACCAAAAGAATAACATGAGAAGGGAGATTAAGGGGGATTTTTAGTTGGTGGTTTTAGGGGTTTGACGATCTAAGATTGAAAGACCAAAAAGATGGAATGAACAGAAAGCAAGAGACATTGAGAGCATTTCTTTTTTGGGATTTTCAACTAGAGGTTATTTGAAAAAGGAAAACCAAAGAATTGGGGCAGAGACTAAAAGAGGAGCAAATCCCAATGATAAATGCCATTTTTTTATATATTTTATTTCCTTTATTTTGGACTTTTTGAAGATGGATTATGGCTTAATAGATTTAATTAGGTGAGATTTGATTTTATTAGCCATGGTTGTATCTTAGCTATTAATTTACAAATTATTGGTTTTTAATGCATAAATTTCTTTAAATAATTTTGTGAATTTTTCCTATTGAATATTTCTTATTATTGGTGCAAATTTTCAATGGGCAATTGGAGCTTGAATGGGAAATTGAATTGGAGAAAAGATAAAAGCTTCAAGTGTGCAATCTCAAGGAAGAAATAATTGCCATAATTTTAATGTATTTTTAAGAATATAAAATTGAGAAAAAAAGAGATGAATGGGCATATGGGTCTGGTTTATGTACATGAAGCTACCACACACATACAAAGGTCCATGAAGTCATGGCATTCACATCCACGTCTAGCCCACTCTTATTGCCACACACTTCATTCATGCTTACACGTAGGAAGTCATGTTGCCATCCACTTATTTACACACACACAGCCATCCACGTACACACATAAACACACAGAGTGCTTCATGCAACAGAACACATGAAGATAGGAGAAAAAGCCACGGGTTTAGGAGGTCTAGGGTAGGAGAGAGAGCATAGAAGCTTTGCATACACATGTACGGGCTTTGTCTCACTTATCCACGTAGTAACACAAAGCACTAATCAGTCTAGGATATACACACACGAGCTGGAGAGAGGCCACTCACTTTTCATGCACAACACCTCATATCATTCATCCACATTACTAGGGGCTCCTCACCTCACTTTTCCTCACACATATAGTACACACGAGGCACGAGCTTCAGTCTCGTGAATGGTCAGTGCTCTTTCTCATGTGGAAGGACATGGAGGGGAGGATACACACACACAGACACATGAATGAGAGACACAAGATGCAGAATGTATAAGACACACACTCATACACTCTTCCACATTCCATTTACGCATTCTACACCTCCAGCTTACACTTTCACTCCACGCATGACTCGTACACACTCATTTAGTCACACAAGAGAAGCATGCGTAGAGCATAATTAGAGAAAGAAGTATGAAGAGCTCACATGGAATCAACAAATAAAGCTCAAGTACTAGGAGTAAAAGATCAATCTTGAGTTTAAGGGGAAAAAGGATGAAAAGTAGTATGAGAGGAAAAAGCACGTGAGAAGAAGCTCAAACATAGGTAGCAGAGAGGAATAAAAATTTCACGTGCTTCTCATGAGCAGCAACAGAAAAGTGGACCAAGTGAGAACATGAAAAGTATGGGAAAAAAGGAAGAGAAGGGCAGAATGTGCTGGGGGTCTGGAGGAGATTTATGAGAGAAAAACGTGCTATGGATTAAGAGCTCGAAGGATGCAAAAAAGAGACATTCATTATTCATCCATCAAGCTTCAATGGTCGTGGGTTCTTCCTCCCAATTTCCTCCATCCATCTCTTCAATGGAAACTTAAATTTGCTTGGGTAGCTAGCTGTGACTGTGACTTTCATGAATGAAGATTTTGAGCTCCAAGATGCATCCTTAATTTGGCTAAATTCTCTTCTCTCTATCCTTTACTTTTAGCATTAATTTTCTTGTTTAATTTGGCTAGGTTTAGCTTGTTAAATGGAAAATTTGGTGGCTGAATGTATTGGATTAATTTGCTATGTAATTTTTATTTTAATTTCACATTTAGAGCTTGTTATGAAGCTTAAGTATTTGTAAAAATTCCATACTTAATGGCTGACTAATTTGCTAGTTAATTTCTCTTGTTTTTAGGTTATTTAGTGCAATAGTTATTGTATTAAGTGGCTGGACTTTTGTGTGATATTTGTACTTGAGAAAACCTTTAATCTAATTGGTTGATTAGTATCTTTAAGCAAATTATTTAGTGAATTTGATAAGCATTTAGGTACTATTTTGGTGTATTTTTATTCCTAATTCAAATTGCTAGTTTTTCATGGTACTTTGTGATCACAAATTCCTTGATCATTAGTAGCTTGAGTCTTGGATGGTAATTCAAAAATCTTTATGAAGAATATATAAAAAAGAAAGAATTTAAGTCCAAATTTTGGTATATTAAAAGGGAGTAAGGATAAGTGAATTCTAGGAAGTCCATTCAAAAGTTAGTTACCACACTTTTCCTAATTGTTGCCATCACTTAGTCTTAAGCTTTTCATTCTTGTTATTTTTCTTTAATTCAATTAAAATTAGTAATTCAAAACCCGCTTAAACACTTCTCATTTATTGTCACTAAGAGAACTTTCTTATAAATAATTAGAAGCAAAAACTTTTTGGGAAATGACTTAGATTATACCATTAGCTATAAATCTTTAATCAACCTAGTTATTTAAGGTTGCTCAGCACAACCATTACCCAACTACTGGAAACTGTCTTTCCTTTCGACAACTTGATAGAATAGTGATGAAGGAGGGGGTAACAAAAAAAAGTTTCTAGCTGTTTGAACTGAGAAGGGAGAGCTCTAGCCAGGAAGAGAGAAGAAAGCCATTTTAAATTGAAAGAGGTAATCTTCAATTCCCTTTTCCCCATCCTCAAAACGTTACTCCCCATTTTCGATTCCTCACAGTTGGTGTTGTTATGTTGGTTGCATTCTCTATTTTGTGTGAATATTAACTTCCTATTTTAGTTCATAAACTATTGGGTGTTATTTTGGTTGTATGGCTTGAATTCTCAGTTTGATGTGTAGTTTAGCTACTCTTTTTTATTCCTAAAGCCATGGGTGCAATTGTTTTGGTTGTATAATGTGGCTTTTCTGCTTAATGAAAAGATTAGTATCTAAAACCATGAATGGTGTTATTTTAGTTATGTATTTTTGGTTCCTTGTTGATGATGCTTCAAATCCCTTCAAGTGGGTTCTTAGTCTTTGTGACTTTAATGGAGTAGGTTAAAGGCTGAAGAAATTTGGGTCTCTAATTTTTGTTTCTCTATTGTAAAATGTTTATGACCATTGTATTGTTATTGCTCAAATGCATAATAAAGGTTGGAGTTTCCTTTGCACTAAGTCATAATTGTCATGTTATTGATTGTTGAACTAAAATGGATTATGCTAAATGGCATCTTGAACCTTGGAATCCTACCATGTGGTACACCTATTGCAATTTTTTTATAGTGATTCAAATGTTGATTTTCCATTTGACTTACTGCTATAAAATGATGCAAATTAAGAAGTGTTAAAATAGTGTTTTTTAGCCTCAAGTTGTTAGAATGTTGAAATGGTGTCTCAACCATGAAGTGTTAGCTTAGAAGATGGATTTTTGAACTTGAAGTGTGTTAAGATAACATTGAAATTAGGATTTTTTTTAAGTTTGAGGGAGGTGACTTAAAATTTTAAGTGTGCAATTTTGGATATGATATTTTCTACGATTGAAGGAATTGTTAGCAACATTCATTTGCCTTGTTGACTTTGGCCTTACTGCTCAGTGAAAATTTAAATCATACTTTGTACACAAGGTTGACTTGGTTCCTTACTTGTTGTCAAGTCTTAAAATCTGTCTCATGCATATATGTTGTATTCTCTTGCTTTTAGCATGATTTAGCCTTGAATCCTGATGAGACTTTCTCCAAAAGTTTTTACTGTCATATGATTGTTTTGAACCCTAAACCCTACACCTAAACCGTAAATCCTAAAGTGCTTGTTAAGCTATAGTTTGAATTGGGACTTAACTCTATATGAGTCTTCACTCAAAATTATGCTAGTTTAGCTTATACGAATAATTTGTTTCTTGTTAAATTAGAGCTTAGACAAGTTCTAATTCACATTTTTTTTCTTTCTTTTCCATTTTACGTATGGTCATGAGAAATCATAAAATTGATTGAAGAGACATCAGTAATGAGTAAGGGACTCAAGGATCCCATAAAAGAAATAAAAAAGAAAGGAACATGGGATATGTGATTATTAGGGGGTATTTGGAAAATCCTAATTGAAGACTCAAAGAGAATGACAGAGAATTTAATTGTTATGAGCAACAATAACCCATGTTAGGGAAAGCATGGATAAGTTGAGAGATGAAGGCACACCAATGAGGATAAATAGATTTTCTGTTTTTCTTTACATACATTTCATTTTATTATTGTTTTTTTTTTCCTTTCCATATCTAAAATGTATTTGAACATGATGTTTAACTGGATACACATGAACACACACACAACCACAATTTATTAAATGCTTGTAAATAATTTTATTGTTTATTTTATTTTTCTTTTATTTTTTCACAGTAACTGTGTGGGATTCTTTATCTCTTTATGCATATAAGGGTTATTCATAGAATCATGTGAGACAATAAGTCTTCTTAGTATCTATCGAGTTTTGAAATCACCTTTTAATATTTCGAGTTCCCATGGCCTATATGCAATTAATTTTGTTTTCAAAATAATTTCAAGGAAAAAGAAAAGCAAATTTTTTCCTTAAAAAATAAATTGTACATAATTTTTAGAATGATAAAAGAATTTCCTTTTAAAAACAAAAAACAAAAAGCTCAAAATCAAAAATAGTTTTTAGAGGATTAAATAATTTTCTTAAAAATAATAACAATAATAATAAATAAATAAAAATAAAAGAGCTTCCAAATTTAGGTTCTTAGTTGGAAAAAAAAAGGAAAAAAGCTTCAAATGAATATTTCTTTGAAGCATTTTTTTTAAAATAATAAAATAATCAAAGGTCAAAGAAAAAATAATCAATCAAAAAATAAAAAATAAAAAAATTATTTAAATTATTTTTTTAAAAAAAGAGAAACAAAGAAAAATCCTCTTTACTTAAATAAAAAAAGTCCTTTCTAAAAATAAAATAAAAATAAAAGTCACAAACAATCAAAACAAAAAAGTCAAAAAATAAGAAATAATAATAATAATCAATCAATCAATCAAATTAATCAAAACAAAAAATATGTTAAAAAATAAAAAAAATAAAAAAATGAAAATCATTAAAAAAAAGAAGAAAATAGTAAAGAAGAGGAATTAATTCAAATTTTGAAAATTAAAACATAAAAACTAACTTTAAAGTGAGTTTGTTTGTGAAAGTATAAATAATTTTTATTTTCTTTCTCTTTTTACAAAAAATTAAAAACATCAACTAACTAATGTTGTTTTCTATTTATTTGAATTACACAAATTTTGATCCCTTCTATAGAATACATAATCTTTAGGCTCTCATTATAGGTCAAATCTATCGTTATAAATAAGTATTTTATTTTCCTTATTTTTGCATGTGATTGATAAGGAGTAGTTAAAATAAGTTTAAAGCCATATTAATTTTGTACAATTAATTTAGAATAATTATTCTAGGTCAAATCGACCTTTATAAAAAAATATTTTATTTTATCTTATTTTCTTTATTTTTGCATTTGATTGATAAATAGTAGTTAAAATAAATTTAAAGCCATATTAATAATGTACAATTAATTTAAGGTAATTGTTCTTAGGATGAATATTATAAAGTGCCTAATACCTTTTTCACTCACAACTAATTTTTGGATTCATTTTTTGTTCACAAACTATTTTTTTAAAACTATTTTTTTAAATTTTGTCTTTTTAAGAATTAAAATTTTAGTAATAACTCTACTTGATTTTGATTTTCGTTTTTGAGAATCAAATTTTGTAAATTCTTTTGGTGTTATCCGGTCATATTGTGAGTGTGACATGAAGAATTATATCCAAGTCTAATTCTATAACTTTTATGTGATCAACAATAAAATGGCTTCGAGTTTTGAAATCAGGAATTAAGAGAAAAATATAAGTAGTGGTGGCTGTTGTACTAGAAAGGATCATTAGTAGATTCGAATTGATATAATCTTGAGATGAGAAACTCGATTAATTTAATATTCACAAGCTTATCAATAATTTCAATGTTGTTAATTTCTCCAACTGTTTCAAGAATAACAATATTATTATTGCTATCTTTTCAACAATCTTATGTTGCACATTTTCTAAATCTGTCTCATCATATTTGATTTCTTCATCCTAAACAATAAAATATCCTTTCAACGAATTAATAATAATATCTTCAATAATAGAATTAGATACAATTTTTTTTAACGAGATTCTCTCTTTATTTGATGGAGTTTTTTTAATGGATTCTTCACATACTGATGAAATACTTTAGTGAATTTTCATGTATTGAATGAAAATCTTTGTGCGCTTCACGAGTTTCATCTAAAATTTATCCCAATTTTTCGTTCATTTACTTCTAAAAGCAATCAGTTTTCTATAAAAGAAGGGTCATCATTATTAACACAATTATTACTCGAATAATGAGAATAGAATAATAAAAGACTACAAATTATTGCTCAACCAGAATTTTAAATATCAAATTAAAAGACTACAAAATATGATTTCTTTATATATATAAACCTAAAATATTTAAGTTAAATAGATGAAAAAAACTATCTTATATCTATAGTCTATTTTTTCAAATGCACCAAAAAATATATTATTTTCAAATGATAAATTACTTTTTATTCAAGCAAATAAATTTCCACATGTTCTAACTAATTAATATTATTTTAGTTTTTCTAATGAAGTTAATACATATAATTCCTCATATCAAATAACAAATATATATAATCTACTATATATTATTGCTCAACTAGAATTTTAAATATCAAATTAAAAGACTACAAATTATGATTTCTTTATATATATATATATATATATAAACCTAAAATATTTAACTTAAAATAGATAAAAAAAACTATCTTATATCTATAGTGTATTTTTTCAAATGCACCAAAAAAAAAATTATTTTTCAAATGATAAATTACTTTTTATTTCAAGCAAATAATTTTACCAAATATGTCAAAAAAACAACAAAGCACCATTGATAATCAAGCAATCAATCACACATTTTACCAAATATGCCAAAAAAACAAAGCAATATTGATGGAAAAAAAAAACCTTCATAATCACAAATCAGTTACAAAAACCCACAAACAATAATTATAAAACAAGCAAAATAACTTACTGAAATGAATGCAATCGAACAAGATGGAGAAGAAGATGACTCAACTACTCCTACGCTCGAAACTGGTTGCAGAACAAGACTTTTGAAGCTTGAAACTAGTTGCAGGAGGAAGCAGTAGATGAAGAAGCAAGATAGAAAGCGGCAAACAAAGAGCATAGACGAAGAAGTAATGGCTAGGGCAAGGTCTGTAGTCCTAACCACAGTTCATCCTAACTGTGGTTAGGACATAGCATAGCCATGGTTTTTTAATAAACCGTGGCTAAATACGCGGGATCTAACCACGGTTTAGGATAAACAGTGGTTAGGACACCCACGATTTTACATAAAACTGTGGGCATACGTGTGCAATTGAGCCACGGTTTAATCAAATTGTGAGAAAGTTTGGATTTTAGCCACGGCTGGAGCGTAAACTGTGATTATGTGACCACGGTTTATGTAAACTGTGGTTAAGTCCAATGTCTTGGTCATGTTTAAGGTAAACGTGGTTAGGTATAATCTAACCACGATTTTTTTTAACCGTAGTTAAGATCTCGTCCCTAAGCCTCCATTTCCCTATAATGTCAAGAGTCTTTGTTGTGGCTGTCGAAAACCATTAATCCAATTTTGACTTCCGGTTAGGTAAGGATCCTTTTCTTAGTAGCTATGGCTTTCATGAGTTTCATGAGTTATCTAAAGCTCAACACTCATAATATCTAAAACTACTGAAAATTCATCTCTAGCAAAAATAGTAATTTAGAAGCTTCAAATGAAATTAATTAACCTTGTAATCAAGTTCATGAAGTCCAAAAACCTAGATAATAAGTCGAAAAATGACACGTAGGTAAATTAATTAGTCAAATGATCCAGTAAGCACGTCAATAGCCACGTCAACATTCCAACAATACAATTCGAGTTACATGTGAAAAACGAGTTTGAAGCAAGTTTGCATTGAAATTCAAGCTCTGGTTTTTTAAGATTTTCATACGAGGCCTCTAGCCAGTCAAATATGAGATGGCATGTTTGAGTAGTACGACGAGAGGTACTGGAAGCTCTTCGATATCTACAGGAAATGCAGAAGAAAATACACCAGAATTCCAGCCTGTTAGGCTTTGATACCAACTACATGATGTCTTACGGAAGCAAAATATCAAGAGAAACTACATTTCTCAAAACTCAATAGGTCAAATAATAGATCGATAATGAAAGGGATCATAATAATTATAACTTAGTAGATGAGCAAAGGATTTATTTTCTGTCAAAAAAGGTTAATTTTTTACATAATATAAAATTGTAATTTTATCCTTAATATGATAGTAAAGATAATTTAATAATTTTATTTTTTTTAAAGAAACACATATTGTGTAAAAGTTAACTTCATTTAAGAAAAATAAATTAAAAGAGAGTTGAGTGTTATTTTTAAAACACAAAAGTATTAAGTGTAATATAAACAGATCTTAAAAGTAGTGTAATTTATTCAAAGAAAATAAATTCTAATCTTATTGAAATACCACGAATAATCCTAATAAAATATTAATATGGGACAACAGCTACCTTAGTTCACGCTCCTTTATTGAATGTACCAAACATATAGTCTATATTGATATAATTATAAAAATAGTCCTTAAAGATACCCTAATTAAATAATTATAATTTATAATAAGCCGAATAATAAAATACGTCTGTGTCACAAACTCATGATATATCATGCACCTACCAACGATCATTAAATTGCTCATATCCGTAATTCTTTAAACATAGTCTAGATTAAACTATCGTTACTATATGATTTATAAATCACACTCATCACAAATAAATTAATAAATATCAACAATAAAATATATAAATTTGATATAATATAACTATCGTAAATCTTGTGTTGTTACATATTTTTTAATATAGTTTATAAATAACGTGATAAGCACCTCATGAATGCCTCATAAAACTGTATGTGCCTCAACGGCACATGAATTCAAATCAAAATCAATTCTGTTTTTAAAATTTAGCCACGTTCAAACGAATAGGATATCACAAGATAGAGCGATGTAGGTTAAGTCTGTTTTCCACATAAATGAACTAGCAAGTGAGAGATACAAAGCAATAAATGTGCCAGAAGGTGACGTTCATGGATCTTAATTTCTTCTACATATAGGGCCACCTATTTTACAATTTTCATTTTTGTTATCTGGAAAAGGATGCATCACCCAATATTAATGCTTTTACCATCTCTCGCTAAGTGGGTATGGTAGTAATGGACGATTCTGAGTACACTGCAACCCATTGAAAATGTACTATATATGCATGTGTGCGTTTGGCAGATATTAAGATCTACTCTCGAAACTTCGACACTTTTTCCTCGTTTTCTTCTTTTTATAACAAGAAAAAATTTTACTTCGAATGTCTTGACGAAAGTAAATCATGAAAGAGAAAAGCGAGATCATTTTTGTCGGAGCTATGTAAAGGATTAATAAACTTAATTTAAATGGATTTTTGAATATCATTCTTTTTAAAAGAATTGATACTGCGGCTTCTTAAATAGAGAAGCAGTAATTATAATTATTCTCTTTATTTATTTATTATTATTATTTTCTTTTTTTTCCCTTCTCCACTAAACGTGCTGAAACAAAATCTAATTCGATTTACTGATAAATATAACTTTTTATTTCATCAATAGCACAATACAGAGAGTTTGGGACAATCAACAAACTGAACACTTTCCTTTTTTCCTCTGACCATTTTTTTCTATATTTGAACATTGACATGAACCTGTAGTTAACAAGATGGAAGAACCATGAAAATAACATGCTAGACTGTGTATAGTTTGTGAGTTTAGTTTAGTTTTCCTTCTCTCTCTTTCTTTCCTTTTTTTTCTAATTTTATATTTCAGATATGGTAATTAAGGATAAATTATTTTAACACTACTAACCATAGCACCAGTAATATGAGCGGGATCTCTTTTCAACCCCACACCCATATCTATTACCTATATCTGACACTTTGACTGGGAGTTTATGTCATATCTTTCTCTCTCTTCCTATCACACTCAACCCCAATCAATACTCAATTTTACTAAAATCGAACCTCACAAAGCTAAGATACTCATCATGGATCCAACTATACTTTTCCTTGAAAGGGTTCTTGAGAGACTTAGGAGGATAATTATCTATGCAATCTTTCCAAGCATTAGGGTCCTCCAAATCCTTCATCACCTCCCAAACACAATTATTACACTTAAACCCAGCCCCAAGGCTTATCATTAGGATCCTATCACCCTTCTTAAGCCTCTTCTTTGCCTCCATGTACCCCAAAACATACCAAAGGCCACCAGCAGAAGTGTTTCCCCATCTGTGAAGTGCCATTCTAGCTGGCTCAAGGTCATACTCACTCAGCCCTAGCCCTTTACCAACCCCATCAATAACTGCCCTTCCTCCTGGGTGCACACAGAAGTGCTCTATTCCTGACTTGAAATTCAAACCACCTCCTAACACATTGAATGCTAGGGCTTTCTTCATTTTGCTGTGATGGAGAGAAGCAGTAAAAAACCGTATAAGTTCCCATAGTGGCAGAATCTTTGGTGCCATAGACTGTAGGTTCACTGTCAAGGCTTGTGCAGCAGCCTTTACTAGACTCTTTGTGAGTTGGAAGCCTTGGTACCCATCCTCATCTTCCACCTGAAAGGAGATTAAAAATATAACGTGGAATTATAGTAGGTCTTCTAAAATGTCCAGGGTACAAGAATACACACGTTTACTAACGTGTCTGTGCAGAGGAGAGTTTCTACTCTCTGTACGTACGTTTTGAATGTTAGGTCTCAATGGGACCAACATAATTTACATATGAGGGTAGGGACATCTTTTTGAGTTAACCAGTGAACAGTTTTACCTTCATGATAACCAGAGGTCCACTAACAGCTTTAAGTGCAAATGAGTCTTAAATAAGAGGCTCACATGTTAATTTGACACGGACAAATTTAAGGCCACAACTAATTTGACATTTATATTAATTCAAATTTTCATTTGTTAATTGTTAGTTCACATATATGGATTTACAAAAAGAATGATAATATTATAAATTTGAATTTACCATGAACCTTAATTATAGGGGCAACTACTAAATATAGAACAATATATTATTCATTTAATTAGATTTATCATCATATTTATAGTTACACAAAAGTCATATAAACCCTATTAATTATTGAATAATTAAATATAAAATATTTAGTACAATAAATAAAATAATATATTATATTTAATAATTATTTCGCTACGTTATATTTAGTAATTTATATTTTATAATATTACTACTCTTTATGGAAAAATAAAAAAATCAAACAGTACCTGCATGCAGCAGCCATAGGCTTCATCATTTGCACCGAACTGGGTTCGCTCCATGTGCTTGAGCTTCAAGATGGCGCGGTGCTTCAGGGCGGGCTTGTCGGTGAAAAGCATAGAACAGCCACCTGAGCGAAAGAGGCAGTTGGAAAGCATCATCATCTTGTTCTTCCCGCAATACCAGTGCGCGCCCAGATCTTCTGTGCTCACAACAATGGCGAGGGAGTTCTTGTGGGTCTTGAACATCCGTTGAACCACATCAATGGCCACCACGCTCGCCGAACACCCCATTCCCGTCAAGTTAAAGGCCTTGATGTCCTCCCTCATTTTGTACCTGTTTATTATACATATTATGTCAGCTGTGAGAAAAAAACTACAAGCATGTCTATCTCAGAATTAATAATAGTTTTTTATTTGGGATAGAATTATTAGTCGTCTGACATATTTTTGTGAGGGCTTAATTTAGATACAAATGAGTCTTAAATACAATGATAACACATTTCTATATGGGCGGGCCCAACCGCATGCCACAATTAATCAATTTGATAACATTTATATTAGTTCAGACTTTCATTTACAAAAAAATTTGATTTATATTAGTTTACATATATAGATTATTTGCAAGAAGGGTGATGATATAATGAAATGGAATAGGTTTTTAACACAATAATTACTAATTATAAAATAATGCCTATTTTATTAGATTTAGTAATATAATTATAATTATTAATTATATAAAATTCAAAACAACCTCATTAATAGTTATTAATTATTAAATAAATTAATATTAAAACAAATAAACATTAAACGGCTAATAGAATAGATAAAATAATTTCATAGCGTAACATTAAACATTGAACTACCTAAAGAAGTCAGCTCTCTCTTAACAAGAAGAGATGGTATTCTGTTTTTGTAAACTGATTCTTTTGAGACTAAAATAATAAATGAACAAGGTTAAGGTGGACAAATATGTTCTAGAATGCTCTGGCTTGACCATAATTACAAAAAAAAGAGTAAATTGCATGACTTTTCTTTAAATTTGATTAAAATTATACAAACTTTTTTTTATATATTTTTAAAATATACATAAACCAAGTTATCTTATATTTTATGCTAATTTTTATTTTTTGACCAAAATACCATCCACTTAATTTTTTAATTAAAAATTTGTATTTAGGTTTAATAGAAGATATTTTGGTAAAAAAATTAAATTGAACCAAAATTTAGGATAATATTTTATTTTAAGAGATGTCTATGTATATTTTAAAAATAAAAAAAATTATATAGTTTTAACAAGGTTGATGAGAAATTTATGTAATTTATTTATAAAAAATGCCAAATGTCTCATTTTGTACCTGTTTATAATGCGAGCTGTGAGGGAAGGTGCCGGAGAGAACAAAGACACGTTCACCACAAGGATGTCAATGTCGGAAGGAGAAAAGCCAGTTTTATTGAAGAGGCCGTCGAGTGTGTCGAACATGATCTCGTCGATCTCGGCGTAGGAATCTTCGAGAGTGGGGGACGCTTCTCTTCCTTCAATAACGTTTCTGGGGCAGTAAGTGCTCTCTCCTATGCCTGAGCTCACCATGGTTTTAAGCAGGAATCTGAATTCCTCCAGCGCCAGGTTCTTGTTTCGCAGGACGATTCTCACGGCGGAGTCGGTGTTGAGCCTTGTGTCTTCCGGCGGCTTGAAGCACTCGTAGGCTAGCATGAAGCAGTTTTGGCTTCTTCGTTGGACGATTAACTTGAAAAGGGTGTAACAAGAATACAACAAGGGAAGGATCAGGCATAACGAGAACAAAATCTCCATGGCTACGAGAAGGTATAAGGGATAATGGAATTGAAGGATTTGTGTTTGCTTCATGTGGAAAAAATACCTATATTTATATATGTACACAAGCTAGTTCGGTCGAACGTGCAAGTTGTACATACAAGTTGCATAGCATGCTCGGGAAATTGTATATGATTTTGTGTACATACCCCACAGACAACCCCACGCGATCATTGACTAGCTTGCGAGGGCTTGTCGTTTTGGCATATACAAAATATCCAAGTCTCATCGCAGGAAATAGAGTAAATTATATTAATTTTTAGGATTTAATTAATTTATATTTAATATTTCTCTTGTTTCAAAAATGTTATTAAGCTTTCATGATATTTGATATATATTGTAAAAATTTGTCATTAAATTTATTCTTTATCAATAAGGTTAACTTTCTCTATAACATGTATCTCTATAAAAAATAAAATTACAATTTTATATACTCCCTGTCTAACACGTAGAATGAAAAAGAGAATATAAAGAAAAAACTTATGATTTTATGAATTAATTATGATTGTTGTACTTTTTTTAATTACGTAATAAAAATATAGATATTATTAAATAATAATTTTAAAGGTATAATAAATATTATACACAATTTTTTTAAAAAAATATCTCTTTTAATATTATATTAAAAATAGAATTACAATCTTAAGTTATGAAAAAAGTTAATTTAATTAATAAAAAATAAATTAAAACTTTTTTTAAATATATATTAAATGTAAAAAAATTAAAAATTAAGTATAGATGAATTAAATTTAAAAAATTAATGTACTTTACATCCAAAAAAAAAAAATTCCAAGGTCTTGTGACAGTTATAGCTTTTTTTCTCTTCCACCCTGGATGAAAGAGGAGACTGGAAAGGTTTTCTCCTTTCCGGCTTGTTATTATGACTTAGCTGTCCGTTCAGTAGATGCTCGTTGGAGTAGGTAAGAGTTATTAATTCTGGCTGGAACAATTAATGCGAGCCACACAAGCAATGAATCTTGCAAGTTATCTTGTGAGAGTGAAACACACATGATTTTTAATTGTGATATAATTAATTTTTTAATATTATTAAATATAAAACAATATTTTATTTATTTTAGTAAATTTTTTATTATAATTATATTAATTAATTATATAAAAATTAAATTAATTCTTCTAAAAATAATTAATTGTTAAATAAATGAATGTTTTAAATAATTATTTAATAAAATATTATTCTATATATTTAATAATTAATTATATTATAACATCATCCATTTTCTAAAGCTTTTGCAGTGTATTATTGTTGACTTTTCATCAACTTAAGTGGTCTTAGGATAACTTTACAAAAAATAAAAATTGTATTAGTATTTAATGATTATACAAAAACATCTAAGTTCATCACACTACAAGGAAATAATGAATTTGTCATGGAATATTCTCGCAGAAAATTTTTTGTCACAACTTCTCACGAATGTTATCACTAATTTTATCACGGAATAACTCTTTTCACGAACTTTTCTCACAAAAAAATATGCGAGAGAGAAAATAGAGAAAATTCCGTGAGAAATCCCGTAAGAATGGTGGGGCGAAAAGGTGGAAAAAATTTCTTGTGGTAATTTTCCATGAGAAAAATTGATAGAAATCCAATTGGCATTTTTTTTTAATTTTGGGAGTGATTTTCTCACGGAATATTCCGTGAAAAATTGACAGAAATCCAATTGGCATTTTTTTTTTAAATTTTGGGAGTGATTTTCTCACAGAATATTCCGTGAGAATTTTTCACAGTATTATTCCGTGAGAAATATTCTGTGAGAAGTTGCCTCAGTTGCCACATAGATAGTCACTAATTTCTCACGGAAATTTCTGTGAGAAAATTCCATGAGAAAAGTCGCTATTTTGCAAAACCCTCACCTGCTTCAGTTCATTTCGTTTCTGGTGGCTTTCGTTCACGCAGCGCTGCAGCTTCCATTTTCACACAGATCTGGCGTCGTTTGGGTGCTGTATTTGTCTGAAACTCTCCATTATCACTCTTGGAGTTCATCCTGACACCACAGCTCACTGGAAAATAGTATTTATTGGCTTTTAATCACTTGGAGGGAAAGTGAGTTCATTGTTTTTTTTCTAAGCATGTTAATGGATTGTTGCTGAGAATGGATTGTTGCTGAGAAATGATTTGGATGAAATGTTAATGGATTGTTGCTGAGAAATGATTTTTGCTGTACAAATTAGGTATATGAAAAATGTAAGTTTTTGTTATGTTTAATGTATTTTTTTATTTATTATTTATGCTATGTTTAAAATTTAGGTATATTGAAATATATGCTTAAAATGTAAGTGTTTGCTATATTTGTTTTTATTTTATTTATGTTATTTTTATTATTAAGTTTATTGTATTAATTTTTTAAAAAAATCTATATAAATGGCATTGTTTATCGTAATGGGTATAGTAAAATGACAAAATTTTTGTTTGCAATGTTAGTATTTTAAAATAAATTTTGTGTGTGGAGAAATCATATTTGATGGTGATAAGTTAAAAATCTTTATATTAAATTATTGTAAATTGTAAAATTATTTCAAAAGGTATAACTATTAAAATTTTTACTCTAAACTTGTAAATTATAATTTTTTATACAATTTAAATTGTAAGGTTTTGAATTACTTTAAAAAATTTAAAATTTTTTATTATAAATATCTTTAAATTAAAATTTGGTAACTATTACTTTTTTTAATATGGACTGATGTGATAATTTTTAGATAATTATTATGTTATTTTTGTATATACAATTACTTTTGGGATGATTATGTCTATGGAGATTGAGTAAGTTTTATTCTTTTTTTTTTCTGGGTTTAGGAATTGAACTTTTATTTTCTATATATAAATATTTAATTTTAATTTAATTTATTTAAAAATTGTACATAATTCAATTTATAAAATATGCCTACATGATTTAATTTAAGTAAAATTATTTTTTTAGAATTTCATTATTATCTTATTTTTTAAGTATTTTAATTAACATTTAATTGAAAAATAAAAAAATCAAGAATATAAGAATTCATTATTCCTAAAAATGAGTTATTTGAAGAAGATATAAGAATTGATGAAGGTTTGCTATCATCCTTAGAATACTAGGGCCGTATTTAAATTCTTAGACAATATACCACTAGCCAATATTATTGTTCTAATTTATGAAGTTAATTTTTGTGTTTTTGTTTTTTGGTTTCATTTAAGTCTCATGGATCTTCTTGAACATTGACGTTGGATGTATAATAGAACAGAGGGTAATCGTCAAAGGATTACACATGAGTTCTTTGCAAGCGTAAAGGAGTTTGTTCAATTTGCAAGTCATTTAGATATATTTAAACAAGAAGGGAGGTTTAGATGTCCTTACGTGAAATGTAAATGTATGAGGTATCATAAGCCAGATGAAATTAGGATGCACTTGTATAAAAAAGGATTTATGCCTAATTATTACTATTGGCATAACCATGGAGAAGAATGTCCACCATCAGCTCCGATTGAGACTAGCATTCATATGAATTTTAATCCATATGAACAAATGGTTAGGGATGTGGTTGAAGCATCATTTGAGAGATATGATATGCCTGAAGATCCAAATCCAAGTGCTGCGATATTTTATGACATGCTAAGAGTTGCATAGGCTCCATTGTGGGATGGGTGTTAAAATCATACAGTGTTGTCAATGGCTGTAAAATTGTTGAGTATCAAATCTGATTATAACATTCCAGAGGCATGTACTGATGAGATTATCACATTAATGTCTAAAATTTTACCTTCTAATCACTGAATGCCTGCTAACTTGTACCAAACTAAAAAATTAGTTTTGAAACTTGGCTGTGATAATCAAAAGATTGACTGCTATAGCAACGAGTGTATGTTGTACTATGGTGATGCAGCTAATGATAGGGAATGTCAATGTTGCGATGAAGCTAGATTTAAGGAGGTAAGAGTTGGAAAAGGAAGGTTTAAGGAGGTTCCCAATAAACAAATGTGGTATTTATCAATTATTCCAAGACTCTAGAGATTGTTTGCCTCTAATGCCTTAGCTAAGTATATAAGATGGCATCATGAAAGTCGTCATGATGAAGGTGTGTTGTCGCATCCATCGGATGGAAATGCTTGGAAGCATTTTGATCAAACTCATCCAGAATTTGCATTAGAGCCGAGGAATGTTAGATTGGGTCTTTATACTGATGGGTTCACTCCATTTAGTTTGAGTTATAAGCCTTACTCTTGTTGGCCTGTAATTGTTACCTCATATAATCTTCTACCCGGTATGTGTATGCGATGAGAATATATGTTCTTGACAATCATAATACTTGGGCCTCATAATCCAGAAAGTAAAATTGATATTTTCTTACAACCCCTAATTGCAGATTTGAAGTTGCTTTGGGGAGAGGGTGTGCAAACATATGACATTTCTATGAAATAAAATTTCAAGTTAAGAGCTGCCCTTATATGGACTATTAATGATTTCTCAGCTTATGGCATGTTGAGTGGTTGGCAACCTGCAGGAAGATTGGGTTGTCCCATTTGCATGGGTTGTTCAAAGGTATTTCGATTAAAGCATGGAGGAAAAACTTGTTATTTTGATTGTCATCGTCAGTTTTTACCGATGAATCATCCATTTCGTCGAAATAAACAAAACTCCCTAAAAAATACCACAGAGACTTCACCACCACCATTGAGGTATTCAGGAGAAGAAGTGTATGAGCAAGTTTGAAGATTTCCTAAAATAACTGAATTTCCAAGCCTATCTTTGGAAGGATACAGTCAAGATCATAATTGGACTAAACGTAGTATCTTTTAGGACCTACCCTATTGGCGTGACTTGTTGAATCCACATAATATAGATGTAATGCATACAGAAAGTAATATTTTTCATAATGTGTTCAACACAATAATAGATGTAAAAGGTAAGACAAAAGATAATGTGAAAGCAAGGTTAGATTTGGCTGTGTATTGTAAACGACCTACTTTACATATGGAGGATAAAGGGAATGGTAAAATGACAAAGCCAAAGACAGTGTACACATTTAATATGGATCATAAAAGGGCAATATGCGAATGGATTAAATCTTTGAAGCTTCCAAATGGTTATGCTTTAATAAAGTTGAGTCATTTCTTTCGAGATCTCTGTGCTCCTACTTTACAACTAAATAACCTTAATGTGATGGAGCAAAATATTCCTGTCATTTTATATAAACTTGAGAAGATTTTTCCTCTTAGTTTCTTTGATGCCATAGAGCACTTATCTATTCACTTGGTGTACGAAGTAACAGTGGGTGGACCTATACAATATAGGTGGATGTATCCATTTGAGAGATTTCTGCATACACTAAAGAGAAAGGTTAAAAATAAGGCACATGTTGAAGGATCTATTTGTGAAGCATATATATTTGAAGAAACTTTAACGTTTTGTTCTTATTACTTTGAGTCACATGTTCACTCAAGAACTAGGAGAACTCCTCGAAATGATGATGGTGGGGAGTGCAATGATCACCCTCCCATTTCAATTTTCAACTATCCTGGTCAGCCTCATAGAAGATCTACTGGTAACACTCGTTATCTTACTGATAATGAGGTTAATGTTATAACATTGTATGTTCTTCTCAATTGTCCAGAGGTTAAACATTTTCTAAAGTAAGATTCTTTCATAACTTAGGTGCATATATAAGATTAACTTTTTGTCGTAATATTTTCACTATTTAGGATTAACTTTTTTGTGGTATATTGTAGTTTGTATGTTGAGACATTACTTTCCAAGAATTCTACCTTGTCTAATGAGGCAATTGATAAGTATATTTCATCTGAATTTCATGATTGGTTCAAAACTCATGTAAGTATGTAATTCAATTTATGAATAATTAGTTATATAGTTATGGAACTAAACTTCTTATATTATATTTTCATAATATCTATTCTTTGATTAGGTTTTGAATCCTACAAATGGAATACAAGATGCTTTATTAGTTTCATTGGCTTAGGGTCCTTTGAGACTTGTACATACATGGGATCAATGGTCTGTTAAGGGGTATAAGTTTCATACAAGCTCTTGGGCAAAAGGAAGGAAGACAAACAATAGTGGGGTATGTGTAAAAGGAAATAGCCATGGTGAAATTGAATTTTCATATCATAGTGTGTTGAAGGAGATTATACAGTTAGAATTTACTGGCCTACCAACTAAACGATTGACAGTCTTCAACTATGATTGGTATGATCCTACCAACCAAGGAACTCGAGTTTGCTCTAAATATGGTATTATAGAAGTCAAGGCTAAAGGAACATACAAGGGTAATGACCCTCTTATCCTTGCCCAACAAGCTGATCAGGTATACTTTACACCATATCCAAAATTGATATCCAACAAAAACGGTTGGCTTGTTGTGATTAGAACAAAAGCAAGAAATAGGATTGAAGCCCTTGGTGATGATAATGTAGATGCACCATTTCAAGAAGAAAGTAATAGTGCACCTCAGTTAGTCGATACTGACATTAATGAGCAAGATCTAAGAGACAATATGGGTCAGAGCGAAGAAGTGGATGGTGTACATGTTGACACTTTTATTGATGCAACTGGTGAAATTGAAGAAGAAAATAATGAAGTTTTAAAAGAGGAACTATTAGATACCAACTCATCCGATACTCAAGAGGATCCTCTTACTGATTATTCCTTAACAAGTGATTGACAGTGTTCGGTACTAACTTGTTATTATTATTTAAAATTTTTTTAACTTACTTAACTTATTTTCTAATGTTGGTAATGATAATGCTTTACTGATTTTTCCCTCCAGATGTCAGATAGAGGTCGTAATAAGGGTGGAGGATCTGCTGCACCCAAAAAAGGAAAAGGAAAGTTTGTACAACAGTCTAAGTCGATTCACATACCATTACTTATTGTACGGTCATCATCTCCGCACTTATCTCTACATGCTGGGACCCCTCTTGGATCAGCATCTGCATCATCTTCTTTTTCGTCTTCACACATTCAAACACCACCTGATTCCTCAATCTTTATTGGTTCAGAGATACCTTCTACACATATTTTGAGTACAGATGGCTCATCTTCTCATCCCATTAGATATGAGCCAGGGACAAGGTTGAGTGATGGACGACTAGTTATTAGACCTCATGGGGTTGATGAGTAAGAATTCTTTAAATGTAACTTTTTTTGTACTGTAGTTATTCTATTATTTTTATTTTTATTGCATCATTTTTTTCATTTGCAGGTTTTATCCTCATATCCCACCCGTCACCATATTGTCTCAGATTATTCATAGTAAGTTTGAGCATGGTTGGCTAACATTTACTAAAGTACCTAATATTGTGAAGAATTTATGATTTGCAGAGTTTAAAGTAAGCTAATTTTATAACCTTGTAAGTTATCATACATATAGTTGATGTGTTACTCTGATTATTTATAATATTAGCTTTGCTTATTTTTAATATAGAGATTGTGTGCTTGAGATCCATCTACTGAGCGATGAATTTACAAGATATGGAGGAAGAAGTGTAACACTATTATGCATGCATCCTTTAGAGACATTCGTACTGGAAAAACCAAAGGTGATCGGTTATCTCTAACAGCTCGAGCTGAGTTAGATGAGTATTGGCAAAGTGATGAATTCAAAGCCAAGTCTACATGTAATAAGGCAAACAGGGCTACAGATATTGGAGGATGCCTACATAGAGGAGGGTGTGTTCCATTTTCAGAGCATAAGAGAAAGATGGTAAATATTCTTTATTTGCGATGGTTTTTTTGAATTATTATTTCTTTTTAAATATTTCCTTTCAAATATTGTAATTCTTATGTATTTTAACTAAGTGTTGTAGAAAATAGAGCTAGGTAGAGAGGTTCAGATCCCATAAGTATTCAAGAGGATCCAACACAATGAGAAGAAGGGAGGTTGGATTGGTAAAAAAGCTTCTGAC
The DNA here is from genome assembly GCA_032878935.1 of Erythrophleum fordii. Taxonomy (NCBI): domain Eukaryota; kingdom Viridiplantae; phylum Streptophyta; class Magnoliopsida; order Fabales; family Fabaceae; genus Erythrophleum; species Erythrophleum fordii. The sequence continues at coordinate 15,750,165 of JAVQMF010000056.1, read as the reverse complement.
ACTTATGTAAGTCATTTAACTTGTTTGTTAATAAGATTATTACTATAATTTGTTTATGTACTTAATATTCATTTGCTCTTTGTTGTTCTAGAGCCAGTATGAGCAGATGAAGCAAACTCAAGAGTCAGGATTAGATGATACTGATTCTTCTATATGGCTCAAAGTTGTTGGTGGAAAGAACAAAAGAGGTTGTGCTTATGGGTTTGGGTCAGAGGCTGGTCTTCTTACTTTTGATGGCACACAGCACTTTAGATATGGCCCTGGTGAACTTTCACAAATGAGAGCGCACTTAGAGGCCTCATTTGAGAAGAAATTAGAAGAGAAACTATCAAAACAAGCCCAAATTTATGAGACAAGTCTTGCCAAGATGCAAAAGGCACACGAAGACAAGATGGAAGCTTTCATGAAACAAATTATGGCTCACATGAGTATAGGACCTGAAAGAGGTGGACTTCATATGATGAACCAACCCATGATGATGATAGTGACAATGGTGGTGGTGGTGGTGGTGGCAGTGGTGGTGGTGATGATGATGATGATTTTGATGATGTGGATGATGATGATGAACAGTGATCCTAGAATTCTTATTTATGTCACATTATGAAATTATGATATGCAAACTTGTATTGCTAAATGCATATTTGTCTTAAGTTTAATGTACTTTCGGATATTTCTAACACAAAAATTACAAACTTGTGGTTTTGTTATTATTAAGGTTTTGGTATTGGTTAGTTGGACATAAGCACTGTGCTTTTGATTGTTTGAATAAGTTGTAATTATTCAAACAGAGATAAAGGTATAAAAGTAGGGTTAATGTCCAATTTTTTCAGTTTTCTCACAGAATTTTTCCGTGAGAAAACTTGTTGTTTTTCTCGCTGAATATTTCTGCGAGAAACATTTTCTCGCAGATTTTTACTGCGAGAAAATTCGTGAGAAAATTCACGAACTTGACACCACCTTTCTGTCTCATTTTTCTCACGGAAATTAGTTTGCAAGAAACTTTTATCATGAAAATTTTTCATGAGAAGTTATATTTCCTACGGCTAGTTTTTTCACGGTGAGCTTTGTGTGAGAATTTCGGTGAAAAAAGCATTTATCACGGAAATTATTGTGTTTTCTCACCGAAAAATACCACGAGAAATTACCTATTTTCTTGTAGTGTCAGGTTAATAATAATAATAATAATAATAATAATAATAATAATAATAATAATAATAGTAATAATAATAATAATAAAATACTACGTAGAATATGGAATCATTCATGTTCATTAAATTTGGGTATTATAAAACAACTCTTTTGATCAATGAAATGATTTAAAACAAGAAATTTGTGAGCAGTACTTACTCTGATTTTCACATCATGTGGTTTCGTGTTTACATGCAAATTTATTGTGTTATAATTAAATATGTCACTGATTTGTTAAATGAGTAAAATGAGATTGTGACTACGTACTAAATATTTACCTGATTATTACTTCCGAAGAGTGAAGAAATTTTCAATACTCAAGTTCGTTGTCATCATAATACTATATATATATATATATATATATATATATATATATATATATATATATATATATATCCATTCTTCTCTGAATATAGTCTAAATTTTGAAAATAATGAAATTTTTGTATAATTATGAGGCTTGATGTGAATTTTAAATTTGTTTAAAGAAATTTGAAAATTTAAATGCTACTAATTTTTCTGAGAGTTTATACAAGTTTTTAAAATAATAAAAGTTTAAAACTTTTTTGGGTACGAGGAAGCCCTAAGGTGATTAGTTAAGTTTTAAGGGTGAGCAACTTACTTAATGGTCCACATATATATTTTTATTTTAAAGAACTTTAATAGCAACTAGACTCATTATAAAAAAATAACAAATTTGTGACGAAATTAGCGACAGAGTTTTGTTCCATCACAAGTACATCGCAAATTCATTACTAATTCTATCACAGAAATTAGTAATGAAATTAGTGATAAAAAATTTCCGTCGCTAATCAAGTTAGTGGCAGAGTTCAGTGACAAAAAGTTTCGTTACTAATAAGCGTGATAATCAATTCTAATTTTTGTGACAAAATATTCCGTCACTAATTTAGCAACGGAATTAGTGACGAAATTTTTGTCACAAACTTTTCCATTGCTAAATCCATCGCAAATTATTTAAATATTAATTTTTAATGATTTATATGATATAATGACTTAAATATATATATATATATGTATATATGAAACTGTTGTAAATTTGTTAAATATTATTAATTGTGTATATATATATTATAATTTAATAATTTTTATATTATAATTTAAATTAATAATTTAATAATTTCAATATCAAAATAGTAAAATGTGATAAATACTAATATGCTTAATTATTTTATGAGCAATAAAAGGCCTCCATTCATGTTCAAAAATTAAAAAATGTATAATTGATTTATTTTAAGTCATAAATCAATATAAATATAAAATATATTTAATTAACTAAAAATAGTAAAAAATTTTGCAAATTTAAAATCATAATTTAAACAATTGTGTATAAGGAATGATTGTTTTAAAAATATACAAAATAAATAAAAATGAAATAAATATTTCACTTAACAAAATTCAAAAGATAAATGATATAAAAAAATTATGACATGTCTATTTTCCAGAATTTTACAAATATTAAAAATGACTCCATTAAGCCATTGTCCTTAAATCATGTCATGTCTCTCACCTCTCTATGCTCTTAATCAGTTTTCTCTTTTTGTCATGGTGTAAACTCTCAGTTAAATTCACACATTCTTCATGTTGTTTCTTTATTTCTATTAGCACTTTTTTAAGTGATAGTGTCAAGGTTTTTTCTTTTTCGAAAACTAAATCTCTCTCTCATTTAAATTTTAAATCTCTCAAATTCTCTTAAAAGAAGCAAAGACTAAATACCAACAGGTGCAAAATCAAAAAAGGAGTGGAGAGTATAATCTAAAATCTAATACATATTATGTAGTTATATAGTTAGAGAGAAAGAGTAATATAAAAGAGTATGTATCTAATTTACTTTACTTTTACACATGTTCTTTTTTTTTTTTTCCTCAATCTCTTTTAATTACACTATATGCAAAAACATAATTAATATCCTTTTTTATTTTCTTTCATTTTCAATTGAGATTTTATTTTTGTTGGTTCATATTTGTTTCCAATTACATGTGCAATAATTTTTTATTTCCTACTCATGAGAATCTAAGAGATAAGAAAGCTTTTTTTTTCCCCTCCTAACAAAGGAAAAAAACTTGTTAAGATTATTGTTCTTAACATGAAAATTATCATAATATGATGTTAACTATGGTTTATCATAATTTGAAGTTGTTAGGTATGGCAAACCATACCTAACAACTTCAAATTTGTAATTGAAAAAATGGTTAACAAAAGATGTGTTATATTTTAGATAAATGTCATATGAAAATAAAAAAATTATTAATTTTTAAAAACTCTATTTCAAATCTTTAACTCTTCTCTTCTAGCAAGTTATATATTTGCTAAATTTTTATTGTTTAAGCGTGAAATTTAACATCTCTAGATTTTGAATTTAAATTTTTTTTCGGGGTAAAACAAATAAGAGACAAATAAATTTAATCTAATTCCAACCTAATAAGCAAAAAACAACAATTACATATATAAAGAATCCTCAAGATTGTTGATCCCAAATAATAAGATATCAAATGCCTTTGATAAAAAATAATTCGAGAGTGTGGGGCTTGCTTTTTATATTTAATTTGTTCACTAGTTTATTATGATAAGAGATATTTTGGTTGGATGTTAATGGATATGTTCCACTCAAATTTTGGATATTTAAATTAAAAATATTTATCAAACGTTTAATAAAATTTTATATTTTTTTTACCTACACACTAAATACTCAGTAACTGGAATACACAAAAAATTTATAGTTTAAGATATTAGGTATTAGATAAAGGATATCTAAAATATCTCATATGCGTGTTAAATTTTCAAATATAATTTGAAAGCTTGTAATATATAATAGAATTATATATATAATTAGTTTAATTATTATCTATAATAATAGATATTAGATAGATAGTGTATCAAGTACCTTAAAAAAAATATATATATATATATATATAATTAGTTTAATTATTTAATCATTTTCATTAAATAATTTGGGTATTGGGCGTGTAATTTTGGGATCCTTTCTGATGCTTGATATGCGTTCTAGTTATAATTCCTATTTCTTGGAAGCTCACGCTTAGCACCTAACAGTTGAAGGATAACAAAACGTAGCAAAAAGCCCTCTTATGTTTTAATTAAAAAAATTATACACTTTGTATTTTAATTTAAAAATTTAATAATATTGTTCCACATTTCCACTTATCTGCCTCCATCATCTCTCTTAAGGTAATTAGTTGATTTTTATATATATAGCATTTTTCTTTTAATTTTTTGAATATATTAATTATATTCAATCGATTTTCATTAATTCCAATTGTTAAACTTCTATAAAAAGTCTTTGGTTGGATTGGTTCTTATTCACCAATCAGTTTTACACCGCAAGTGCACGGGCTGTGACAAAGTAATATAAAAAGATTATCATTTCCACGAGGATTGAAGTTGAATTTAGTCAGTCATTAAACTTATGTTTTAAACTAGGTTGAGCAGAATAATTAATTATCGAAATCAAGTGTAAAAATGTAAAAATTACTTTGCAAATTAATTTATAAAAGAGGCTAAGAGATCCTTTTGACTTCAAGTATACAGGGGACCTAAGATTATTTCTGCCCCTTATATTTCATGGCACAAGAGTAACCTCCTCTCACAAAAGTGACTAACAACTGCATGTGCTAGTCTGGGGATCAAAAACTACTTGAAAAAGCTTTCTCAAGTCAAGAACAAGTATTTAATTCTATTAGTTGCTCAATCCCTCTCACAACCAATAAAATCCCAATTTTAAGTTCAAACCCAAATGTTACTATATAAGGTAAGTGAGTGTATTTCTACTTCACCAATAAAACCATCTATTTAATACATAAATTTTAAGTTCTTGTACGATTTAACTCAAGTTCAGTACTCAAGCTAGCTCTCTCAAGCATCACTCAAGCCAACAAATAACTAATTGGTGGCCAATCAACTATAAGCATTAAGAATGGAGTGAAATCAATACATATATGTCATTAATCATGGAAGTGGAGGAGAATTAAATGTCAATCCATACAAAGGCTCAAAATAATCCTAAAACAAATGTCTAACTACTCATAATCAGCAATATGCTTACAAAACACCAAGAAGTTGAAGCCATAGCAGAATATAAGAGAAAAAGAAGGAAAGGATCAGAAAAACCAATGGAAAGAGTTTCAAATCTCTCCAAACATCATTCCTTAGCTCCAACCACTTCCCCAATCTCTAAACCCTCGCACACAAGCTCCCCAGCTGCCCAAAAGATGGAGGATGCACCTTTGGTCGAAAATGTAGGATATATGAAGCCCTAAGGTTTGCCAAGTCTTAAGGTGTAGTGTTTCAATAAACTGTTATTCACCGTGGCCAACATGTGATTAGTCGCCGCTAAACAGCCCTGGATTCTCTTTAGCATCTTTGTTCAAGAATTGGACGTGGCTAAATGCTTTCTGTTTTTCTCTCCTCCATGCAAGAATTGGTCATGGCTAACATGTTAATTCGCTATGGCTAAATAGCCTCAGGTTCTCCTTAGCATCTTTGTTCAAAAATTGGCCGCAATTAAATGCTTTCTATTTTTCTCTCCTCCATGTAAGAATTGGCTATGGCTAACATGTTGATTCATTGCAGCTAAATAGCCTCGGGTTCTCCTTTCAAAATGGTTTCTATTTTTCTCTTCTCCATGCAAGAATTGGCCATGACAAACTACTGATTTGGCCGCGGTGAACTACTGATTTGATCTTATTAGTGTGTATAAAACGAGCCAAAATGCACGCCATCCCCCTCTACCAAAAACCCTAAACCATTCTCTTTCATTCAAAGCTCGTTGCCACTACTGTCTGAAGCTCCATCGAAGGTCATTGTTGGAGCTCTTGTTAACCAAACTCTCTCCTCCGGCAGCTAAGGTTTGTCTTTCTTTTTTCCTTTCCCATCATCTCATTGAGTATAAGTCTTTTATACATAAAATCGATATATATACTTTCTGTTCTTTGTTTTGTTCTGCCTTTGTCTCTACTCTCTCTCAGCTTCAGTTCTCAATCTCTATTCTTTGTTTCATTCTGCCTTTGTCTCTCTCCCTCTACTCTCTCTTAGCCTCAATTCTCAATCTCTGTTCTTTGTTTCATTCTACCTCTGTCTCTCTCCCTCTACTGTATCTCAGCTTCAGTTCTCAATCTCTATTCTTTATTTCATTATACCTCTGTCTCTCTCCCTCAATCTATTTTGTATCTCCCCTTTTTCCAGTTTCCTTTCTCTCTATTCTCCTTCTAACTTTTATAGGAGTTTTTCACAAGGGAATTCCCAAAATGAAATAGCGTACCACACTCTGAGAACACTCTTACCTCCATAAGTGACTATTTAGGAATTGACATGTTTTTTCTTATCAGTAGTGTATGGTAAGCCAAACTATTATAGAAGAAGGGAGTTATGAAGTGAGACTTTATCTTTTACAAGGAGTGTTAAAGATAAGTGGTGGATTTGTATAGGAAACTATAATATTCTTGTTGTTGATAAGAACAAAAAGTGGGGCCACTCCATCTTTCCACAATATGGAAGATTTTTGAAAATGCATTTAGCAAAGTAACTTTATGGTTTTAGGTTTTCATGGTCCAAAGTACACTTGGGATAATAGGAGAATATAAGAAAGGCTTGATCGGTGCTTATGTGACTTCTCTTAGCTCATGCCAAAGAAGATGTTGTTTTTCATTTCAACTTCTTCAACTTTGATCACAGACCTTTAAAAATCTAATTAAAGCCATAGAGTTTGAGTAAGGATTAGCACTATAACCAATTTAAGTTTATGGTAGCTTGCCTTTCTCACGATAATTTCCCCTGATTAGTTAAGAAAGCTTGATAGAATAATGGCAATTGGGGGTTGTAGTTTAAAACTTTACTTTGGATGCTAAGGATGAGAACAAAACTATTTTTGGCAATAAAACCAAGGAAAAAAGGCACTTAATGAAGAGGTTAGAAGGTATTGATAGAAGATTAGCCAATAGTTAACAGATTCCTAATAACCAAATTGATGTTGGCCATGAAATATGTGATTTATTGAGGTCAGAATAAAAATATCCAGCTGATAAAACAAAATAATGAATGAAAAACAACTCTTAAATCTAGTCACTTATCATCTAAGAAAGAAAAAGTAAATATAAGAGAATACTTCCAAACTAGAGTGAAAAATATTATTTGCCATTAGATAATGTACGAGGAATACTGCTACAAAAGTGACTCTCAATCTCAGAACAAATACTTCCAGAACAGAGTAAAAAATGTTATTTTCCTTTAGACAATATACAAGGAATACTGCTACAAAAGTTACTCTCAAACTTAGAACATACAAAGTATCCCAAAATAGACTCATTAAACCACACTGAAACCTTCAGCTCATCTAAGGTATATCTTAAGAAGAATTAGAGATTTAATTCTCATCAAGTGTGCATGTGTGTGTGTGACTTGTGCATATGCAACTCTTCCTCCTGCAATATTTAAAACATATTCCAGAAAATCCTCCTTGTTAATAATAACATATTCCACTATGGTCTCCATGCACACATGCTACCTTTCAAGAGTGGAAAGAATTCTTAGGTTGATATATCTAGTTTACTAAAATTAAATAGATCAAATTAATCATAAATAAACATATATAAGCATGTCAAAAATGAATTTCCTTAACAAATATGTTAGACATACTTGTATATATGTTTACTAGTAATTAATTTGGTCCATTAAATTATTATTAACATATGTTTTAATAAAATTTTCATTTCTACATATACATTTATGGAGAAAATTTTATAATTCCTTACTATGCTAATAATGTATGTGTACATAAATATATAATATACTTATTTTCCTAAAACCCATATCATTTATATTTTCATTACTAGTCTTTTTTAATAAAAATATGATAAATATATTATTTTTATAGTTTTTACAATTGAACATTAGATGATTGAATCTTTTAAATTTTTTATGCATATTATATATTATTAGAGAATATAATAACAAAAATATAGAAATTTTTATCTAAATCTAGTGTGCTTCAAATAGTTTTTTAATCATGTAAAATGGACTGGGCAATTATGAGATGTATTGCTCAACCCATAATTCCTTTTATTAGGATTAATTTAGTATATAAAAATATCTTTGTACTCAAGAAGTCCTTTTGTGATGGACTTGGATCCATTCAATGAAAAGGATTTTAACAAGGAGAAATTTTATATGTAATTTTTTATATTTTTTTTATCAAAATTTTTTAATTAATAATGAATAGGTTTATGATTTTTATAAAAAAAATGTATAATTTTTTAATTAAATTATAATTTTATTGTATTATTATTACAAATTTAATAATAAATATAAAACAATTTTATCATTCTACCATGTATTCGTCCTTCTTAGTAAAATTTGCTAGACATAGTAAAAACTGTTATGCGGGTCCTTTACATAGGTTTCTTATGTTAATTTTCATTGTTCAAGTTATTTCTTTTTCTACATTCTGTAGATGTAATGATGAAATTATGTATGAAAGATACATACATGGACTTCGTGGTTAGTTCTCAAATTTTGAAACAGAATGTTTTTGAGACTACACTGTACAACTTTAATATTACTGATACTAGTCCTTATGATTGATGACCACTACTTAGAATTAGACTAATTCAAATCTCTACTGTCTCAAATGTGTTTATCCAATTACTTAACATTAAGCATATTACTAAGAGTGGCCCAATTAATATTGGGGGAAAAATAAAGTAAGTAAGTCATTCTAATATTCAGTTGTAAGCTTTTTTATTTTTTTTTTGAAAAAATAGCTACAAACCATTATAGCTTCGTAGATAGATTTGTGATGGGTTTCGAATATTTGTTGAACTACTTCATGACTACTTGAAGATAGATTATTAGGAGATAGAATAGAGGTGCTAGAAAATCAAAGATGGATATATAATAAAGTAGATTTGAGCCATCGACATTTTAAAAGAGAGTTCGAGCAAGGTATCGAGGAGTTTTTTGCTTATGCATGACAATTGCCTTCCTTTTTGCAGTCGAAGAAGATTAGGTGTCCATGTGCCCGATGTAAATGCAAGAACCATCTATGTTTTGATGAGGTGAAGGTGCACATTTATAGACATGGATTCAAGCTGGATTACTATATATGGACCAATCATGGCAAAACGTTGACTAACTATTAATCACCTATGTGTCCAATGTCAGGCGTCCAATATGTCTCACAAGGGTCACTTGGAAACCAGCTGGCATAATATGAAACCATGGTAATAGATGCAACTAGGCCAAGTTTTAGGGATAACTATAATGCAAATGTTGAAGAGATGCCAAATCCAATTGCAAAAGCATTCTATGTTGCATGCTGCACAACAGCACTTATAGGAAGGTTGTGAAAAGGAGTCTGAACTTTCAGCAGCTATGCAGTTACTAAGCATTAAGGCAGAAATTAACAAATCACAACAAGGCTATAATTTAATGTCACTACTTATACGGAGGACATAACCTAAAGACACTCGTATGCCTATAGACTTGTATCAAACAAAGAAGTTGATATCAAAATTAGGGCTTGGTTATATGAAAATTGGTTGTTGTGTGACTGGGTATATGTTGTTTTATAAAGATGATGTGGATGCAACCCAGTGTAAGTTTTATGGTGAAGCACGATATGCTGCAAGAAAATGTCGTGGAAGAAAAAAGAAAATTGTAACCAAGCAGTTGTGGTACCTACCACTAATTCATAGACTTCAAAGATGATTTGTTTATGAAAAATAGCAAAGGACATGAGTTGACATTATGAGAACCGTCAAGATTTTGGCATCCTTAATCACCCTTTCGATAAAGAAGTGTGGAAGGTGTTTGATAGCACATACTTTGACTTTGCTTATGATCCACAAAATATTTGGCTTGGGTTATGTGCTAATGGCTTTATGCCATTTAGCCAATATGGGAGAAAGTATTCTTGTTGGCCAGTCATCATCATTCCGTACAATCTACCACTAGCAATGTGCATGAGATAAGAGTATATGTCTTTAATATTGACTATTCTTGGTCTTACCAATCCCAAAGGAAAAATAGATGTTTATCTGCAACCACTGATAGATGAATTAAAATTATTATGGATTGAGAGTGTGCTAACATATGATGCCTCTTTGAGATAGAACTTTCAGATGTGTGCTGCATTATTATAGACAATCAATGACTTCCTAACGTATGACATGTTATCTGGTTGGATGACAGCAGGGAGATTATCATGCCCTATATGTATGGAGAACTCGAAGTCATTTTAACTGAAGCATGGGAGGAAAACATCTTTCTTTGATTGTCATTGAAAATTTCTTCCTCCTAATCATGTATATAGGAGAAGTAAAAGTTCTTTTTATAAGAACAGAGTTGGGAAATCTATGCCTCCGCCGTGATTAGATAGAAAGGAAGTTTGGCAAAGAGTATGCAATATGCTATAAGTGACTAAGTGGAGAGAACTTGTACCAATTGAAGGGTATAAGGACACTCACCATTGGACAAAACAGAATATATTTTAGGAATTGTCATATTGGAAAACTAATCTCATTTAACATAATCTTGATGTTATGCATATTGAGAAAAATGTATTTGAAAATATATTTTATACCGTCATGGACACAAAAGGAAAGACTAAAAATAATACACAAGCTCGATTGGACTTGGAAGAATATTGTCGATAAAAAGAATTAGAACTTGTCAATAGTGGAGGAAAAGTTTTGAAGCCCAAGACACAATATACTTTGAATATAGAACAAAAATGAGCTATTTGTCAATGAGTAAAGAACCTGAGACTCCCTGATAGGGTATGCATCTAATCTGGCTTGATGTGTTGGCATGAAGGAAGCAAAGCTATATGGAATGAAGAGTCATGATTGTCATGTGTTTATGCAACACTCACTCCCTATTACTTTTGGTACTTTGCCTGAAACTGTATAGAATCCTATAACCGAGCTTAGTCAGTTCTTTAAAGAACTTTGTTCCACTACATTGACGATAGCTCAACTAGAGTTATTAGAGCAGAACATTGTTGTGACATTGTGCAAGTTGAAAAAGGTCTTTCCCCCTGAGTTCTTTAACTCAATGGAGCATTTGCCCATCCACTTTCCCTATGAATCAAAGGTTGGGGGACCTATTCAATATCGATGGATGTATTCATTTGAAAGGTAATGAAGCCTATTACTATATGCTTGGAATGAATATATGTTTGAAAGGTAATAAAACTTGTTTACCTCTCTTATATAGGTTCCTCCAAAGATTGAAGCAAAAAGTCAAGAACAAATCTTGGGTGGAAGGATCTATACGTGAAGCTTATATAATTGAGGAGATTGCAACATTTTGCTCGCATTACTTTGAGCATAATGTGCCATTAAGAATTATGAGACCTTTAAGAAATGATGATGGTAGAGAATCAAGCCTACCTACAATTTTCATTTTTAATTATTCTAGAAGGCCTGCTAGAAAATTTAAGTCTCGTTTCTTAAATGATCAAGAAGTGGAAGCCATCATAAAATATGTTCTAATAAATTGTGATGAAGTGCAAACTTATATCAAGGAAGTGATATTAGTTATACATCACTTATTTGTATATGCTTAACACATTTCTTTGTTATGCAGTTCATTTATGCATGAGTTAACTTTGTCTAATCCTCAAATTGCAGATGCTGAAATAGAAGCTCGGATAGAAGCAAATTTTTCCTCATGGTTTCGAGAACATGTAAGTAGTAATAAATTTAAATTAAGTATATCTTTAAACTAACCTCAACTCACATAAAATATTAAAAAGTGTCACACAGGTTCAAAATCTAGCCAACAATATTCTGGATCCATTTTCATATGACATTGCTTAAGGACCAAAGAGAAGCGTTAGAACTTGTCCTATTTACTTTGTTAATGGGTATAGATTTCATATAAATAGTGGTGTATACATTAAGGAGACTGACTTTACACAATCAAAATATGACTTCTATGGCATTCTAGAAGAGATCGTGGAGATTGAATATATGGGTGTTCCTATGAAGTGATTAGTATTGTTCAATTTTCAATAGTATGATCCTTCACCTAATTGTGGTATGAAAGTTTACAAACAATATCAAATTATGGAAGTTCATGAATTAAGGAGGTATAACAAGTTTGATCCATTCATATTTGCATAACAAGCGACATAGGTGTACTACGCGTATTATCCTAGTTGCCATCAAAAGGCTAATTGGTTAGCGATAATCAAGGTTAAGGGTCATAGCATAATTGATGCTCCTACGTCTGAAACAAACATAAGGCCATTTTCAGGTGGATGGATTAAAAGTTATACTACCTATAATTGTCCCGAATGATGAATTCCATAACCCAAGAGACACTAAAGGTTCTTATGAAGAAATAGATATATCAACTGCTAACATAGTTTGTGAAGAAGAAGAGGAAGAAGATGATGATGATGATGATAATGATGATAGCGATGATGGTCATGGTCATGGTGATGATGATGTTGATGATAATGATGATAGCGATGATGGTCATGGTCATGGTGATGATGATGATGATGATGATGATGACGATGATCATACATAAATTAGGGTTAGGTTTCATTTAATTGAGTTTGATTTTTTTTAATAATATATTTTCATTTTTTGAGTGTGAATTTATTTAATTGGGTCTTGTTCTTTTTTAAATAATATATTTTCATTTTTTTAGTGTGAATGTATTTTTTTTTACATTTTTTATTTAATTTTTTATCAACTTATATTGACTCAAGATTTGTTGTTGCATATGTAAACATCAAGTCGTGACTCTAGGCAAGGTTGTGCCTAATGGATTACCACTACACCACCACCTTTACACCCTCAACCATCTCCTGATCCTCTAATCTTAGCACTTACATCAGTTCCTATAACGCCAAACGCATCCATTTACATCAGTTCCTATAACGCCAAACGCATCCATTGCACTTGCATTAGCTCTAATTATGCCTGAATCATCTAGGAGACCTTCATCATTACTTGTATCATCTCTTCCAGTACCATCTCTTGGCTCTCAGCACTCACATCCCATTCTTCAAGGTCCTTCTGCTAGTTCTACATCAATGCCAACTATCGAACCTTTTGGCCGTGACCCCACATATGGTCGAACATGATTGTATCCTGATAAGCATATGTAAGTCATTAAATTTATATTATTTTATTTGTTATTTAGTTAACAACTTAGTACATTATAACATTTTCAATCATTGCTGTTAAATGATTAAGTTTAATCCCTTTGTTGTTGTTGTTTGTGATATTCTCCCTATAATCTAAGCAAAATTTGAACATGCATGTTACAGTTGGAAAGTAACACCTTTTGAGGTCAGGCAAGTATGGTTTAATGAATGGGCGGTACATATCTTATCTCATCATTATATATGTATCATGTGTTGATATTCTTTTTTTCTCATTTTTAATTTTTCTATTGTTTATGCAGAAAAAGTATAAATAGCTACCACAATATGACTAAATTATTAAACGCAATTGGAATAAAAAGTGTGGGGATATTTTGTGAAATGCAATGCATAAAGTTTAGCTAGATTTAGAAAAAGGGATCACACCTAATTGGATCCCAAACAATGTAATGGTCGAACTAAAATACTATTAGGAGTCAGATGAATATAAGGCCATGTGCCAGACAATTAAAAATAACCGGGCATCTATCACAGGGGGCATGCAACATAAAAGGAGCAGTATTCCTTTAACTGAGCATAAGAGGAGGCTAGTAAGTATTTAAATTCAAATGTAATCCTTGTTTATTTATTGCATGAGATAACTAATATCAATAAATAATTACAGACTTTACAGCTTGGAAGGCCACGTACAATGTTTGAATTGTTCAAGCACACGTATTATGCCAAGGTAACTAGCCAATTTGTGGACCACAAGGCAACTGAAGTCTATTTATATATATGTTTTTCTTTTCTTTTCTCATTAGGATTATGCTAATGGCAAGAGGCCTGACTAGTTGTAGTGTAAGTCTTAATTCTTTGTTTTTATTGTAATTGGATTTATACTAACGACTAGAGGCCTGAATAGCTATAGTATAAGTCTTGATTTTTAGTTTTCATTGTCATTGGATTTGTGCTGATTGGCGGAGGCCTGACTAGCTGTAGTGTACATCTTGTCTTTTTTGTTTTAATTGTTACTAGACTTGAACTGACAGCTGAAGGCCTGACTAGCTATAGTGTGAGTCTTCATTTTTTGTTTTGATTATCACTGGACTTGTGTTGATAGTTGGAGGCCTGACTAGTTGTAGTGTGAATCTTCATTTCTTATTTTAATTATCATTAAACTTATGCTGACAACTGGATACCTGACTAGCTGTAGTGTGCATCTTTATTTTTTGTTTTGATTGTTACTATACTTGTACCAATGGCCGAAGACTTGACTAGTTGTAGTGTGAATTTTTTTTTTTATCTTAATTATCACTGGACTTGTGCTGACGGCTAGAGATCTGACTAATTATAGTGTGAGTCTTCATTTTTTATTTAGTCACTAGGATTTTGTGATCTTTTATTTAATATTTTTTACTTATTTAATTACTGTGTGGCTATCAAAATGACATATTCTTTCTATGTACCTAATTGTGTAATTTCAATATTTGATAGTTTTGATTGTAATAACTAAATATATTTGTAATTTCAAGATACTTATTTCTTATTATATAATCATACTTCATGTTGATACTATATGATAAAAAAGATGCTTCAACATGTGCATACTTTTGGTTTTGGATGCACTGTCATTGTTTTCCTTATTGTAAAATTATCTTTCTTTACTTCCTTTAACAGGCTAATTATTTAAGGCTTAAGAATGCCAAAGCTTCCACTCAAGACTCAACAGGCATAGCATCAAATGATGTGGAAGATGATGATGAAGTCGCCTTATGGTCGGAGGATATTGGTGGTAAAAATAAGAAGGGTTGCATTTTTAGGGTAGGATCTGAGGCTCAAGATATTGATACTATCTGTTCTCGTGGGACCTTTTCTTCTATTTATAGCTTAGGACTTCATTCATATTTTGAAGAGAAATTGCACAGAAGGATTGCTACAAAGACAACACCTTTAAGATAAGAGAACCAAGAGCTTAAAGAGTAAAATCAACATATAACAGAACAGAATCAACAAATCTTGTCTCTACTAGACCAGCATCAGCAAACACTCAATAAGTTGCAAAAACTTGAATCATGGTTATCTCGTGCCCCATCAGATCCTGATGATTGTCTTCTATCATAAAGATGATTTTGTTTCCCTTCCTATATTTTAAGATATATGTTTTGTTGATGATTGTTATAATTTGTTTTAGAATAGTTATCATTTAATTAAGAATCATTTTAATATATTTGTTATTTTTTATTGAATATTATTATGCTATTATACTTTACTGGATAGGGAGAAACACTTAAATCCAAAATTTTATTATTTAATAATAACGTTATTTTCAATATACCTTACTTTATTATGCTTTTACTGTACTTTATTAGATAGGTAGTAAGGTAATATTGAGGTTAAATTAAAAAAATATTAAAATAAAAAATTATATTCGCGATAGAATATTCTATCGCAAATCTGTCGTTAATTAGTGACAAATCCGTCATTGGACTTGTTGATTAGTAACGAAATGTTTTGTCATAAATCCGTCACTATTTAGCGATAGAATAATTCGTCGCTAGTCTATGGCTAATTAGTGATGAAAATTTCATCCCTGATTTGTCACTAATTAGACATAGAATAATTTGTCATTAATCCATCACAAAGTTGGGATATGTTATCCTAATAATTAGCGACGGGATTCTTTTTTGCAATGGAATTTTTCCTCACTAATTAGCGACAGAATTCCAAATTCCGTCGCAAATGAATTAGTGACACTGAATTATCCACGTTTGACAACAGAAAATTTTGTTGCTAACTTCTATTTTTCTTATCGTGACTCTAAAAGGGTTTTAGTGCCAAAAAAACTTTTTTAGTCACCATAAAAATAGGCTTCACTGGTAACATCTTAGGTTGCCATAAAAGCCCTTAAATATTTTTTCACTTAGTTCACTGCAGCCTAAAAGATGGCCATCCCAAGCCGCTTTAACAGAGGAAGATGTGAAGATTAATTAGTAGGCCCATGTAGACACGTATAACTTAGTATTTATTATTTAGCATACTCCAGTGTATAATATTTGTCATTTAGATGTTTTGCTTATGATTTTTTATATTTATATGAAGTTTTTTAGAATGCTACATTGTGATTATTTTATATTATTAGTTGTTTGAAGGATTCATAGGTTTTAGGATTATAAACTAAGTTTTAAATAAATAATTTTTTAAAAAGATTAGAAAATGACTTCAAATAATGACATTAGGGGTTACCACTAAAGTTAATTTTTGTAGCTATTCAAAGTCCCTTTTAGTGTTACCCTTAAATGTTGCCACTAAAGCCAATATTGACCTATGAATGTTACCATTGAAGCCAACTTTTAGCAGCCACCCTTGTCATTATTGAAAGTCCCTTTTTAGTTGCAACAATAAGGGGTAAACACTAAAACCAACTCTTAGTGGCAGCTAAGTCTCTATTCATTAGTGATTCTTATGAAAGACCAAATGAAAGTAAATTTCGTGGCAACTATTGTTGGTACTAAAAATATTTAGTAATAGCTAAATATCTTTTCTTGTGGTGATTTTTTTTATCACCACTAGAAGTTTTTAATGGTGACTTTTGGAATTCCAATAGTCACCACTTTTGGAATTTTAGTGGCAACAACAACTTCAACTTTTTGTAATATTTGTCATTTCATTTATGAAACCGTAGATTCCAAACAATGTAATAGAGAATATATATATATATATATATATGAATCTTTGATGTGTTTTCCACTAGTATGTACAAACCATTATGTAATGGAGATTACTATAAAAGATGGGTTGCTGACAATTCATGGAGAATATATGACAGTGCATTAGTCTTTTGGTACTTCTATGAAGGATGGTGATATTTTTTAAAGCAAGAAGTTATCTTTGGTAAAAGGGAAGAGTTATTCACAACTATTTTGATATTTGTTTTTTATGCGTAGTGCATAGCAAACAAGTACTCTGGGCTAATTGGACCACCAGAAATCAAAGCAAAAACCTAAATGAGTGGCCTAATTTTTAGAAGATTGGCTTTTAGAATTTCTTGACATTTAAGAATTTTTTATTATTATGCATTTCTTGCGTTAAAGAACTTTCCTATTTTATGTCATTATTTTATTTTCCTTCTTTTGAGGAGTTATTTCCTTGTTTATTTGAGTTGCCTAGAGTTTTTCAGTTTCCTTACAAATACCCTATGATGTTATTTGTGAATTACCTATCAATAAAGTAATATTCATACTTAATTTTATTCTTTCTTGTGCATTCTATGTTTTAGAACATATTCTACCATTTTTAAGCATGCTTCACAGTGTCATTTAGTATTAGACCAAGTTGACTCATCTACTCTATTGGTAGGTGAAACGACTACAACAAGCGATTGTCCTTGTAATAAGGATCATGGTGCTGGGGCCTCGCAATATGGGATGGATCATAAGGTGGCACTTAGGACCTTGGAGCAATGGATAAATCATTAATTCTAATGTTTAAAGAGGTGCTTCAAAGATATGGCAGATCGATTTAATGCTTTAAGTGTTGGCCCTAATAGTTATAGGGATTATGAGAGAACACATACCAAATAAGATGTCATTTGTGGTCAACTAATTGATGGGCTCGTCCTGCTCACCAATGTAGGAAACTAGTGTGCATAGATGGTTTGGGGGAAAAGGAGGATGGGTATGATTATGAAGAAGGTGGTGCTGAATAGAGTTATTTGGTGAGGAGAATGATGTTGACACTAAAGTAGGAGGAGTGTACATAATGACATCAACTATTTCAGACTACGTGCACCATTACCTTTTTAGTAGTTTGATGTGATCAATAATAGCGATAGCTATAAAAATATCATGTGTAGGGATGTCATAAAGCATTTTGGGCTCATGATGGTAGAAAAACACCCTAATTTGTATACCATTAGATAGGTCAAGGCCACAAAAAAGATCTAAGTCATAGAATGTTATAAGGTATCTTTTTGCATTGGTAAATACAAGGATAAGATTTATTTTGATGTTGTAGACATGGATGCTTGTCACTTATTGCCTGGTACACCTTGGCAGTTTGATGTTGTAGCCCACCATGATGGCAGAGAGAATATTTATAGGTTGGAGAAAGATGGAGTCAAATTTGCATGATTGCCATTAAAAGTTAGTTTGAAGCCTAAAGCTTCTAAAGTGAAGGGTTGGACTTTCTTCACCATTACATTTTCAAGTTTGAGATGGAGTTTGTATTCAAGGAATCAAAGGAAACATGTGATGATCATGAAGCAAATGTTAACATTGAAGGACGACTTAGAGGCAGCAAAATATCCTAAGAGGTGATTAAATCATTGTTAATAAAATTCAATAATTTGATGCTTGAGGAGTTACCAAATTAGATTGCCAACCATGAGAGACATTTAGCGCTAGATTGACTTTATTCTTTGTACAGGCCTACAAATTTGCCATATTATATAATGAGTCTAAAGCAAAGTGAGATCTTAAAGGAAAAAAGCAAAAAGGGTGCTACACAAGGGGCATATTCAAAGGAGTCTAAGTCCATGTTTGGTACCTTCCCTTCTTACACCAAACATAGAGTTAAAGTGTTTTTAAAGCTTGACATTCACAGTGGTAATCATCAAATTCAAGTCAAGCCAGGAGATGAGTGGAAAATAGTATTCAAGATGAAGAAAGGGCTATATAAGTGGCTTATCATGCCATTCAAGTTAAGTAATGCACTTAGCACTTTTTATATGGCTGATAAATTAGGTTGAATTTTACTTTTATGCCATTCAAGTTGAATTTTACTTTTGTTTGTTTTATTGATTAATGAAAAATTTTAAGAAATTATATAAAATTAAAAATTTTGAAAATTTTTTGCATTATATTTATACTTCAAAGATTGAATTTTTTTTCTTTATATGCACTTCACTCTGCATATGTGCATTGTTGGGGTTGAAGATAATTATGCCATTATGAGTATAAATAAGTGGGTATCATTGAAGGAGAACATGTCATTGGGGTTGAACATATTTATGCCACTGTGTTTGTATGTGTTGCTTATTCATATATGATTAGTGTAACAAATAGAAAAGGTAGAAAGGTGAAAAAGTCTACTCCCTTGTAACTACATGTGAATGACAAATTAGTCCATTTACAGTGTATCATTATGTACTATCTTAGAATTAGTTTAGAATTACATAATTGATTTTTTCTTTTTTTCGATTTTTACATAGTAACTTAGTTATCCATATTTTTCTTTTAGATTATTTTTCAATCAAATGAAAAGTCATTTGACTAAATCAGATATTGAAAAAAATATATGATCAAACCACATTTGTTGACCAAGATTGCGACTAAAAATGTGTTGGAAGGGATAGCATCAATGTTAAAGCCAAAAGAGGCTAATGTAGTACAAAAACGGGCAATGCACATAGCAGATGTTGCTAACATAGATAAGTCCAAAGTTGATGATATTTTGGTTATTAGAACAATTTGTTATGTATTGATATCTTTATATTGTTAATTGTGCATTTTCACGTTTGCACCCATAAGTTGGTATTGGGAATTTTTACTCTATAACATACATCACCTATAATTATACAAATTTAATTTATTCTTTTTAGATTGTCATGTATGTACCTATTATTTATTTAGAATCATGAAAATTATTTTATCAATAGTTATTAATTGAATATCATTTAAAAAAAAAGAATTTTTGAAAAATTTAAATAACTCCTTCAGTGACAACTTTATTTGCCACTAAATTTTTTTAATAAAAAAACTTGATTTTTAGTGGTGACCCTTGGGAATCACCCCTAAAAGTTTCTATTAATAGTTACAAAAATTACAACTAAAAATTTTGTATTTTAGCCATGATGCTTATCAAATAACTAGATGAACCTAGATATAGTGGCAATATTTGTTATCACTAAATACCTTTTACAACAACTTAGACCACCAATACAAGTTCTACTTTAGTAGCAACCTCTTAATAACCAAATTAACTAAGTTATAATAGTGATTTTGATAGCCACTAAATACTTCCTTTTTTTTTGTGGCAACCTTTTTGTTACGATTAAAGAGATTGAATATCGAGGGTTCTAACTAAAATCCAACAACAATCCATATGTCACTACTAAAAGTCTTTAGTGGCAACTTTTGTTGCTATTAAAAGTATGTTTTCTTTTCATAGTGGAATATGAATGTATAGCTCTTCTCTTAACTTACCTTAACTGTATAGTTTACAATTTATAATAATTTCACACTTCTAAACTTAGATTTAACAATTGATTTAGATAGGAATGGGTTGCAATGTGGCTAATAAAGGCATTAATTGCATTTTTTTTTTTAGAGACTATGGGGAGGGAGATTGCAATTGGAGGTAAAGATCATGATCAATAAATGCAATTGGTTTTTAATTTTTATGATCAATTATTCATTTTATGCTTCATTATTTAAAGGATAGCTTACAATTGTCAAGTTTTTACTGATGTATTTGGTGTACTATAATATAATCTTGATCCTATTATTTTACATATCATGGTATTCGGGGGTACTAGAATTGGATATCAGTGTTTGATATAGTTGTTATGTGATAAGGTGACATATGAGATAATAGCTTGAAGTCACATCCTAGCCTAAAAAAGGTAATTTAGATGAGACCCAAAATGTTTCGTCATCTCAATGATATGGTTATGGGTTAAATTTTTGTTATATATGTTGCCAATTTTACCCTTATCTCTCTATAGTAATGAACTTCCTGTGAAATTTTATTTACAAAAGATTTATAAGAATCTTGTAAAATATAAAACATAAACTTTAAAAACTTACATTGTATTTTATTTTATTTTTTATCTGGATGAAGAGGGAATAAATTACCCTTGAACTTTTAAAATTCTCAATTATCACAAATGATAAAAATAATATGAATTCTAGTATGTAATTTATTTAAATTGAAAAGATATATTTGGAATTTCAATAAGTAAGTTTTTTTCTTTTGATATTACTACCAAACATAAGCCATCATCTATATTGCCTTACCAAACACAATTATCATGAATATCATGATATTTTATACTATAGTATTTCATATCATGATATAAAAAATGCTATAATATATGAGATAACGGCATGCCTTGGATTCACATTTAAAAAAAAAAAAGTGACTAATTGTATAATGTGCGCATTTATTTTTTTATATTTATTGTTATGGTTTAATAATAAGAAATAATTTATTTTCACTTTCACAAATTTAATAAATCTAAGGTTCTAATTTCACTGCAAAATTTTTTTCCAGCTATGTATAATAGTAGAAAGTATAGATAATGAACGAAAAGGTCCGGTTTTGATTTACGTTTCGTCACATTAAAAAAAAAAAAAAGTCACTAACAAGACAACATGCAACAGTAGATGACTTTAACGCGATATAATGCATTGGTCATAATAATAATGATAATCGATTCTTTTAGATAGATTCGCATTTACATGTGGGGAGGAAAGGCCTGAAATCAAATAGATAATAAGAAGAAAAAGCTATTTGTGGGTTCGTAAACTAACTTTGTAAAATGGTGAGTGTAATCTACCATCCAAATGACTTTTTATAAATTAAGGTTCTTACAAATTAATTATTTGGATTAAGAGTTTCTCTTCGAGGGTGAGGGATATATATGATTAATCTTTTGTATTACTTAATAATGATCTAATAAATTAAGGTTTTAACAAATTTCATTAATTATTTGATTAAAATTTGTGTGTATATGTTGTGTTGGTCAAAATTAATTTTATGCCATATCGAAATACTTTCATAAATTAATGTTTCTATAAAACTAAAAATCATTTAATGTTCTAACAAATTTTTTTGGTAAAGTTCTTTAGATATATGTTTTTAGATTAATTTCTCTAATAAAAACACTAGCTATATGTTAAGGATTTTTCTATAAAAAGTTTCAATTATATAGTACGATAAGAAATATATATATATATATATTCATGTTTTTAGTGAAAAGCATAATAATGAATGTTTAAAAATTTGGCATGCAATATTAATATAATAATTAATCCCATCTAATTTAATGGTTGATAAACAAAACTGACATTCAATAATAAGTTAAATAGAAGTGTACAACTGAATTCAGCCTTACCATAACTTTTAATTCAGTATGATCAAATCAATAATATAATAATATATTAAAAAATATAAGTTTTTGTTTTCTTTTGTCAAGAAAGTGAATTAAGTTCTATATAAGTATTAATTATAGGTCCCTTAACTAGTTCAATGCCCAAATTAATTAGAGTTAAATCATCCATGTAGGTCCAAGTTAAAAAATTTACAAAAAGAAATCCAATTAATAAATTATAAAATATGTTCTAAATGTATATGATTGTTAATCACATATGTATATGTTTACATGCATTCCTAGGCGAATCAATTATATATATATATATATATATATATATATATATATAGTGCAAATAACATACATAATTCTAAGAAATAATTGATTTGATGTAGATACGTCGCTGGGCGAACAGTTTTCAAAGGATGGAAAGATTAGGTGTTGTGTTAATATATATATATATATATATATATATATATATATATATATATATATATATATAAAAGACGTGCAATGAGTGTCGAATAGACAACGCCAAGTAATTAGGGTTAGGATTATGTTACTTTAAAAAATTAGTTATACATTTAAATAAAATAAAATAAAATTCAAACTAAAATTTTCTGACATATTCTTTTAACAAATAAATTAATCACCCATCTAACGAGATATTAAGATTTAGAAGTTTGACATATTTGCTCCACGTGTTCTTGCAGTGTGCAACAATTTGGATTATGGGATATTTTGTCTTCCCTTTGTCTTGCTTGGACTTATGGGATTAGAAAGATCATGATCGAAGTTGATTTTCTCTTAGCTATTTAGCTCCTTAAATTACATTTTTATGGTGTACACCCTTATTCTAGTATTATTCTGGAGATTAAAGGGCTTTTGAACAAAGATTGGATTTACCAACTTAATCATGTTTTCAAATAAGGTAACAGATGTATTGATAGACTTACCAAGATAGCTCAATCTCTGCTTCTTGGATCACATATTTTTTCGATCTCTTCTTAATATCTTGTTCAAGCCTTCACTTAATGGAAATTGTCTGCCCAGAGTAGGAGTTAGCTAATTTCTTGTTTGTTTTTCTTCATTTTTCACCAAAAAAAAGAAATTTGTCAAGAATTATAAGGTTTTTTGAATCTTAAAACTCAGTTGTTAATTTATTGTAGTTTGTGGTCCATATGTAGCGTCGATGACTAATGTCCTTCTTAGCTACAAATTAATATCCGTTCTTTTTAGTAAGATCTCCTATATATACATATATATAGTATCACATAGTAATTTAACGATATTTTTAATACATATAATATTGAGCAGGACCCCGCAGAGTTGATATTTATAACTTGCCTGAGGGACACGGAGAGACTAGAGTTTGTGCATTATGATAAAAATTTTGTCTTCTGCAAGGGATCTATACGTGTATAAGCCGAAGAGGAATAAAAAAAAGTCAATGAAAGTTGCTTTCGCGAAAATTAATGGCCGTCAACCTCAGATTTTGACATCGCAATTGATTTTGATTTTGATGCATTACGTTGCTATTGAAGTAGGAAGTACGCACAAACTTAAACCATCGCAAGACTTAACCTCTATTGTTAGCAACAAGCGAATCATTTTATATGCGTAAAAATTGGTTACTGTTTATTTATATTGATCACATATATTATTTATAGCATCACATCAATAAACTGTTTACACTCTTATTTATTCTTACTGTTTTTATAATTTTTCCATTTTGGTAAGATTCATTTTTTTAAATAATTCTTATATATACCAAAAACATTATGTGATTTATATATTTATGATTAAAATTTATTTTACATATAAATTATGTCTGTATTACACATAAATCTTATATGTATAAAATTATAAATTAAATTTTGGTCATTGATTATACTGGTGCACCAAATACACTTAAAAAAATTTCTTTTTTTAATGAGACCTGTGACACAAAATCTGAACTCCTGAATGTACAGGGGCCATGCTAGCTAGCAACTACACAGAAAGGGATTTTTCTTTCTTCTGTTTTATTCTTTTTTAATAAGATGTTAGATATCGAAAGGAAAAATTAGTAGGAAAAAAAAGACTTCTCTCATTCAAGTTGATAGCATCACTCCAAATTACTTTACATATATTCATTCCCATATTCGACAGGCCTTATAGGTAATTTCACAAAACGAATGAGTAAATTACAAAATCTTCAATCTGGTCATTCAAAGGGTGAGCCTCTCAATTTTGTATCTTACTAATTTTCTCTCAATCAATTTAATTTCTCTTTTTATTAAATTGACATGAATTTAACTGATTTATTAATTACATAGCCAAACCAAAAGCTTATGTGGCTGTTAAATTAACAAAATAGACATGTTTCGTGTCTAGAAAAATGAAAAATAAAGCAGTATAGTTACAAATTTCATGACTTTTATACAACTTTTTTCTACATTAGTAGTCACTTCATCACATATCCGTCACATAAGCATTCTAATAGATCATTAGGTTTAGCAATTGTTTTAAGTTTATGTCAATATAACAAATGAAGGGACTAAATTAATTAAAAAATTATTAGGGACAAAATGAAAAAATTTATATTTTAAAAAATCAAGTTGATACTTTTATAATTTTTTAAAAAGATGAAAAGTGTAATTTATTGAAAATTAAATAAAATCAATTATACAAGCATAAGAACTAAATAAGATAATATATGAACAAGTTTAAGCTTCAACTTCTATAAGGCTATAGGACTACTATGTGTATAATATAGTTCCTGGAAATTAACGACAATTCGTATAAGAATTGTGAGTTATGTTTGTTTGGAAGAGCCACCTCCTAATGTGGCACACGTATTTATATCCGATTCTGCTTAATAAAATTACCTTAATTTTCATTTAAAAAATTGGCGAATTGAGAGTTTTTACAGAAATTTAATTAAAACTGTTTCCCAAAGATTACAAATAAATCAATTACTGTGAGATGATTGAAATGATCAGAGATCGATAATAACAGCTAAAACATCTAATCGGTTGCAACCATTAAAATTATCCCAGTGCACTTATATTTATACAAAGACGGATCAAATTTTAACAAGAATAGAGGAATATATATAAAAAAATTGGTTAGAGAACATTGCACAAGACATTAAGCCCAGAATTCACCAAAACCACTGACTGTGTCCAGCTTATAATTCTTTTTTTAAACAATATAATATATGCTCTGAGTCTCTGATAACATTTACAACCATTAGAAGCAGAAAAAAGCACTCAAGAGATTCACACTCCTCTACAAGCAATCCTCTTTTGCTAACAAATGAATAGGAACTACATCAGGGGCCATGTTACTAAGAAAGTTTACTACTAGAGCAATATTCAATTACATATTTACTAGAGTAGTGGTTTATTGTGAGAGACAAAAGAGAAGTAATTAAATATTTAATTCTAAAATATATTATAAATATTTTTCTTGATTTTGGTATTAAAAATTTCTGCATGAATGCTACCAAATTGATTTACCTAGCTTGCACTATTTTAACATGCATATGTGATTAGACCAAAATATTCTTAGGAATTCACCGTACTTACTTATAAACATACATAACCAAACTTTTCATTTTCAAGTATCGATTTCATCGACTTAATCATTGAACTGTATATTAAAACATTGCTCCCTATCTCTTGTAGAAATTCCCCACCATCGTGATTCATGTGACTGAGTTACTGTACTGCAAAGAATATCTTGAAGTTTTTGAATGTGTTGCCACCACTTCCCTCAGAAATCCTTGAAAAGTACAAGTGAATACTTTTCAACAAATATAATCTTCTAGTATTCGTCCCCCCATCCAATATCCATTGAATATTGGAAATATTTTCTTCTGATGGATTCTCTTGGATTTTCAAAATACTCATTCAATGTCATCCATAATTATAATTGGGAAGGATGTTGCTCTGTTTTTTTTTTTTCTACTTATTTTTCTCCTCACACGTCTATGCTTTCTAGAAAAGAGAAGTGGCGCGTCAACCGGTACTCTGAGACGTGCACAATGCTTCAGAACCCTTCCAGTTGAAAAAGAAAAGGCATAAACAAGGCTAGCCCCCATTACTGCTAGAAATAGAGAGGTTGAAGGTTGTTGAAACCACAGGAAAATTAAAAGCGATACCAAGGACGACTATGTTTTTCAATATTAGAAGGCCACAATGACAGCCATGAAACATGGAAGAAGAATACAGAGGCATTCAAGAGGAAAATACTCTCTCTGTTCATTAATTCTTTCACTTTAAAAAACATTTACCTTAAGCATATTGATCAGCAGTATATCTACGGACAAAATATTGGTTCCGTTTTTGGGATTTTTATTGGAAGATCTTTTAATAAAATAGAATATAATAATAATATTTGTGATTATTATTATTATGGTTCAGTATTACATTTACTCCGGAGGAGTATAGATTGTGAAGTTGCTCTAGAGCATTCACTTTATCCTATTTTGGGACTGTTTTCTCCTCCTCCAAATAAAGATTGAGTGTCTTGCGATAAAAAATGTTTCACCTTAATTCATATATTCTAATATTTTAAAGTCAATATTTCTAAACTTGTATATATACACACACACACACTTTAAATATA
Source organism: Erythrophleum fordii (assembly GCA_032878935.1). NCBI lineage: Eukaryota > Viridiplantae > Streptophyta > Magnoliopsida > Fabales > Fabaceae > Erythrophleum > Erythrophleum fordii. The sequence goes on along the minus strand of JAVQMF010000056.1, from coordinate 15,723,140 downwards.
TGTACTTTGTTTCTATTCCTATTAATTTTGATTTTTTTATTCTTATTACTAAACAAGCACTAAAGTTCATGTTGATATTCTTTAAATTAATTTGTAAATATTTGTAATTAAAATTAAATTATAATACTTCTTAAATTTAAAAATAACAAAGTGTAGTTTGGAAGTCCAGGGACACCAGAGATCCTAAATGCATATATAATAGTATAGATGATTAGGGAAATTTTGAGAAATGCGTATATAAATATTTAAATAGGATGTGTACTGTTTGAGTAATACCCATGTTAAATATTTTATCTTTCAATGTTTGGTTCCCAAAAAAAAAGGATTAGGGTATATTCAAATTTTGTCCAACTTACACTTTTATTTTTAAGTAATCTCAATATTGCATTTTCTCACATTAATTTATTTTATTTGGAATTTTCTTCTTATAATATTCTCCAAAAGTATTAAACAACAAGTTGATAATTAAGACAAGAAACTATCATATCTAACCAACTAATTTTTTGGATAAATAAATAAAAATCTTTACAAGACACAATATCAAAGGCTGACGAAAGAAGTTACGTTTTTATCCAAATTGTGCAGGCTATTTTTTTTTTTAAGTGGACTATATAGACTTTTTTTTAATTTTGTTAAAATTATATCAACTTGTCCTTTATTTTCAAAATATATATTAACTTTTCCTAAAAAAAATTTACCTTATACATTAGTTTAATTTTAATTTTTTTACAAGAATACCCTCAATTTAATTTTTTTTTTATTTTAAAAAATATGTATTTAATTTAATAGAGGATATTTTAGTCAAAAAATAAAATAAAATAAAGTGTAGGATAATTTTTTGTTTCAATGAATTTGTGTATATATTTTAAAAATAAAAAGAAAGTCTATGTAATTTTTAAAAAAAATTAAGAAAGATCTATATAATTTATTCTTTATTTTTTGAGAAAAAGAGTAAAAAATCGTTCATATAACTCACTTAACAAATTTAAGTATTTGAGGTAAAGTAGTTTTTGCTGTTTTTTAAATCTTTCATGACCAAACAACTATGGATTCAACCGTTGTCGCCCCATTTTTCATCTATTGGTGAGAAATTCTCTCTAACTCAAAGGATTCACAGATATAAAAATTTTAGGAATTTACTTTTAACTCTGTTAATCTAAAACCCTATTCTATGATAAATCAAATTACATATATACCCCTTGAAGTCATGATTAGCAGTTCAGTGACGTATTCAAACATTTATGTTTGAACTAGGTATTCTTATCCTTATTCACTTAGCTATTATTAATGATAAAACAAGTTATTGTAGTGGATTGGAAAGTAGATGCGATCCCGTGTTTTATTCAGACTTTACATTCAATTCATTTTAATATATATTGATACACTATCCGATCAGAAATGAAAAGACTATGGCTTATGAGGATGGCGACTCCAATAAATATATATTGCAATCATGCATCCACATTTAAAGTCTTGTTGTATATGAAAAATTATCTGCAAATGCGTATAGCTAGAACTGTGAGAGTGTCGAAATATATAATTTGCCCACCCTATTATATGATAGGGCGTGAAGAATATTAGTTATAACATGATTAATTATTAAATATAAAATAATATTTTACTAAATGGTTATTTAAAATATTAATTTATTTAGTAATTAATAGTTCAAAAATTAATTTAATTTTTGTAAAATTAATAAATATGAGGGTAATAATAAATTTATTAAAATAGGTAAAATATTATTCTATATTTAATATTTCAACAATTATTATATCATAATTAGAGAATATGATGTTTTCCAGACATAAAATCATCACTCTATATACAATTTTAACATCTTCTAGTCACTGTTCCTAAAACTATATATATCAATTAGTATAAATAACTTAAAAAATTAAAATGCATGTGAATTATAGAAAAGTGAGAAGTTAAATAACATTTCATTACTTTTTTTAATATTTTAAAATATAAAAATCACTACAATTTAATTATATATTTTTTAAAAATTATTTTAAAAAATTTAAGGAAAAAAATTGCATGCGCTAGGCCACTATTTATTATTAAGCTTGATAATCAAAATGCTAGGGCGAGAATAATGATAAGTTTTTCCTTTCTTAGCCAAAGATTGACCATTTACCAATAACAATAACAGTAATATATATATATATATATATGTAGCCTATAGTTATGCTTAGTTACTTGGTTATTTTATTATAATTTAGAGTAAAATATTCTTCTTTTATTTAAAAATGATTCAATTCTAAAACTCTTTATCATAAAATTATGCATAATTACTTTTTTAAAATAAAAAATGTGCTACGACTAAGCCATTTTTGGACTTGTGGACAAAATCAAGTTTTCACCATTTTTTCCTCATCTCTCAGAGCTATACAATTATAGTTTTTTAATCAAAATACTTTCACATCTATTAGTTATATATATATGATTAAGATTTTAATTTCAAGAGAAAAAATTGCATAAAGGAAAAAAATTGAAGAAAGATCTGATTATTACCATTTTCATTTTCTTAATTAATTTTTAATTTGTTGATTTATGTACTTAGTATTAAATTAAAATGCATAGTGCTGATATGTTGTCGTTAGTCCAGTCACATATGACTAACGACTATAGGCAGTATTTGTGGATGGTCCAAAATGAGTTTAGGGGCAATGTATTTTTTTTATTAATGATAGTTCGTGCATATTTTTATTATCAACACAAAATTAAACTATCTCAAAAGATGAGAGTATTTTGCTTTATAATTTAAAAGCAAGTCTTTGCTGCTACATTACACTATTACATTTGTTTAAAAAAAAAAAAAGTTCAACTACATTATACGTGACTTTTAAATTTTTAGTCGGTCAAAATGAGTTGATAGTTATCCGTATTTTGTTTATTTTTAGAAAAAGATGTATAACTTTTTTATAATAAATAGAGTGATGTAATTAAGTTTTCTCTTAAAAATAATAATTTATTCCAATTTTAATAATAAATTCCTTTGAATAAAATTTAATTTGAAATCATTTTTTTATAAAGAAATAATAAACTAAGGCACTTTTTTTTTTCAAATGTCATTTTGTATTTGAAGATAATTGTTAGATTAGGATATCAAACTAGCACTTGTGTGGCGCACATATATATATATATGCATACGTGTTTATGCATTGCTTTTTTTAATTTTTTTAAAATAAATTTGTATAACTTTCACCTCCACATTTAATTTTTTAGGGAAGGTGAGCATGATCTATGTTCTTAATAACTTCTCTGCTCTATTGTCAACAACTTTTCTCCACATTATATCTTTTAATCTGAGTTTTATTATGTAACCAGTTTTTTATTTACTTATATGTATTGTTTGGAAGCAAGACAACGGAAGGTGCCAAACACGTATTAATATAGATTATTATCATTAAATAAATAAAAAAGAAAGTGGCAACATTCTAGAGAACTTACTTTTAAAAACAATAATATACAACAAAAAAACAAAATAATTAATCAATGAATTATTTATATCTCTTTAATTTTTTGAATAAAACAATCTGACGCTACAAATTTCTAAATTATAAATTCTTATTTAATTTTTTTAATATATTTACAAGTCTTCATCTTATAGTCAAGGTGAACAAATACATTTTATCAGAAAAAAATAACAGTTTCAAAGAAAAATTGAATGTAATTTTAAGACTCACCCTACAAGTGAGAATATTCCGAAAGGGAACTTACTTTTTAAAATAATAATCTAAAACAATAAAAATAACGTAATAAATCGATGAATTAATTATATATTAATTTTGTCAAATGTTATCTGTTTAATTATTTGAATAAAAAGTTATTTTGATAAAAATTTGTAAATTATAAATTCTCATTTAATTTTATATATTTATAAATTTTCAACTCAATTATAGTCAAGGTAGAATAAAACACATGAATTATAGTGTCACCATATTAATGGCTCCAGACAGGTGTCACAACCATATATATTTTTTGTTATCTATATCCACCTTAATAGATACACCAATCAATATCCCTGATATCAATGCTTGAAAGCAACCCCATTCAATGAATGAGGAAAAAGTCGCATTTTGGTTGGAGAAGCAACTGCAATAATTTAAATCACTTCAATGAGAGCCGCTTGGGTTGGCCACGGTCAACAAAACCCTAATACTTTCACATTACTTAAACATATCTTATCTACGCCTTCCCTCATATAATTTTAAATTATTAAATATGACCTTAATCTGTAAAATTTTTATAAATAATTCTAATTACATTTTATCACAATCAATTATCTAACTACGGCTTATTTAAGGTTAATTATATATTTAGTTCCTATATTTCGACTAAATTTTTTTTATTGAATTCATATATATAGTATTCTCTGTTTTTGCAAACAAATCTTTGTACTTTTTTTTTTAAAAAAAAATCATTTTGAGCAAGTCATCGATGTCAATTTTTGTTATAAGATGGTCAAATATGTTTAGTTTATTAACAAATTGTTTATAAGTCACAAGTTATAGAGCTGATATGAATTTATACAATTTAGTTTACTTTTTCATTTTCTTTAAATTTAGTCCCTATACTTTTTTCTAACTTTCAATTTGATCTCTAATACTTTACTAAGCTATCAGTTGACACCTAAAAACTTTGTTAGCCAATTCAGTAAGGTTCCCTCTGTACAGCAGCTCACGGAGCCAACGAGGAAGATTAGATCGCAAGGAGACCCTTTAGGTATGGGCTATGTTCTATTATAACTCTTGAAATCTCCAAATATAGTTATTCAGAGTTAGCTAAAAAAATATTACTTGCAAATTTAAAACAATGCTAAAAGCAATGTCTATTTGGGGTGTTTTAGTCCTTACATTTACTTAAACTTATTTAAAATTTAAATACAATACTACTAGACTTACTTGTTTTAATAATTCTTTTGCAGGTCATGAATTGAAAAATATCTATGTTGTGCTTCATATATTTACAAACTTTTTAAGAAAAGAATCAAGTTGTTGAAGATGTTTTAGTATTTTGATATTATTATTTGTAATTAGTTATTTTACTTCGGATATTTGTTAAGTTTGGATAAAGAAATTGTATCGTTGAGTTTGACTTTAAGTAATTAATGACATCTATATTATTATTGTGACTATAATAATCCAATTATTGGTGTGGAATTCGACTTTAGGTTATATAAATGTACATGTTAGTGATAAAGTTGGAGGAAAAAATTTAAAAGTTTAACGTATAGATCCATATAAATCATAATAAAAGGAGGTGACTAAATCTTTTTTCTTTTTTTTTTTTAAAAAAGATTTTAGTGGTGGTTTGAACAGTCACTACACTATTGCCAGAGATTCAAAAGCAAGAGTAGAAGCAAATCGCAGCAGTTAAAAGCGCAACAAAAGTGCAAATAATTGCCACAAAACAGCAGCGGTTATGAGGAAAACTGCCGCTGAAACAGCGGTGCTTATATCAGCAGCCGCCGCTCATTGGTTGGGATTTCTGCATCTGCCACAGTTATTTGAGCCACCTCTATATGATTTAGCAGGCGTTACAACCACAGCAAAAGCAAAGAAACCACCACAAAATACAAATTTTTTGGGTAATGATTAGAGTTTGTGTCAGAGCTACTACTCCTCACACCAACTATCGTCTTGTCTTGCAAGGCTTAATCACTACATAAATCTTGATCATCAGTTCCGGTAGTATAGGGTAGGGACAGTAAATGGATTGAACTCGTTGATTCCATGAGGTATTATATCAAAGGGACCTAAACGTGGCAACACAACAACGTACAATTCGTGGGATCTTGAGGGTATGTGGCTCCCACTATGAGTAACTACTATAACACCTTAAAGTTGCTTGCTTGGCTAATACTAGAATATTTGTGTTGATGAACATTGCAAATGTAAAAACAATAATTCTAAGTATGAAGGACGAAATTAAAAACAAAGTGAAAATATGGGGACCACATTTAAAAAAAATGATAGAAATTTATGGTTTAAAATAAAATTATATGTGGACAAAATAAAGTCCACATTAACTTTTACTCATGACATGTAAACGATCTATTATAGTTAACTCAACATGAGTTTGAAGATATTATAACACAACCAGTAGGAATTGTTTAAAAAGTCAGGGAAGTACAAAGACTTGTTTGTAAAAAAGAATATATATATATATATATATATATAAAGAGTTAATTAAAAACTCAGTTAAAGTATAAGGATTAAATAAATTATAATTAACTTAATCTTCATACAAAATGCCCATGTTTTTCGTTGAAACACACACACACACACACACACACACATATTTATAGATGCACGAAGAGCATGCCAAAACGGGATGCTGATAACTCTGTTACAAGACGAAGCTGCATGCAAGAAGTATTTTACATATAAATATATAATTAAATATTTTAATTCTAATATGAATGACAGTTTTAGATGAGATTCTAGCATAAGTTGACTTGGCCATTATATACTTAACTACTATACTGAAAAATTTGATTAGTATTATTAACATAGAGGAAAAAGAATTACTGTGCGGGGCCATATATCAAACACCACAGATTCGAATAGACACCACAATATTGCCGGATCGTTGTTTTGTTTTGTTTTTGTCTTCTTATTTTTTATTTTTAAATTTGCCATTTTAGTAACACACTTCACAACAAAGTAATCGCATTTAAAATTATATAGGATAAATAATTCTCATTTCACTTGAAAAATAACTTAATTACGTCACTCTCTCTTTATTATGCATTACATTGCCCTTTCTTAAAATTAAAATATACCCTACAACTAAACTTTATTTGTCTTCTTGAGAATTATATATATATATATATATATATATTGATTTTAATAAGAAATATAGTTTATTAAAAAGAATATATATTTCTTAAAAATTTTATTTAATTATTATTTATTTTCTTAAAAAATAAACTCAATTTTTGTCTAAAATTTTTATTGCATTCATAATAATGGCAATGTTGATTCGATATATATTTAACATACATATTATTGTTGAAATGAAATTATAATTATTTATTTATTTTAATTGTTTATATTTCTTTAAAATTTTGTTTTGTGAATATGCACTTATTTTTTATGATGATATTTTATTAAATAATTTTAAATTTTATAAAATTTAGAAAAATTCTAGAGTTATTTTATAAACTTGAGAGTATTTTGATCAAAATGAGTTTTGTTTTTTGTAGGATACTTTAGTTTTAGGAGAAGCTCTAGTAACCCATATATTATATAATCTTGCAAGGAGTGGCTTCAGAGCAATACTAACTCCTTTCACCTTAGGCTGCATGTAACTATTTTTTTTATTTTTTATTTTTAATTTGAAAAGCTTTTCATGATTGCACGGGACCCAATACTAATTTTTTATAATAAAAAAATCATGTAAATAAGCTATCACTAAAAAAGGAGAGTAAGCAATCTAATAATATATTCCCTTCATTTTTAGTATTAAGAAAATTAGTTAAAAGTAATTAATTTTTTTAAATTTGTTCCAAATAAAAATTATTTTTTAAGAATATCCTTATTTAATGTATACAATTTTTCTTTAAAATTAATGACTACCACTCCTCATTATTTGAATAATTTATTTAATGAAGAGCATCGTTGGAATATTACAATTAATATACTAGACATAGATAATTTGTTTCTTAATGGTTGAAAATTACTCAATTGTATTGGAATATATCTGGTTACGGAAGATAATTTCCTTGAAAATTTGTATTGATTCAATTAATCGCATTTATTTTCTTTTCTCATGTCACGTTGAAATTAAAGTTGCACTCATTCATGAGAAGCAATTAATTTCAAATAAAAAATGCATGGTTTTTTTTTTCTTAGTTTCTTTAGAAAATACTAATGCATGTATTAAATCCATTTTCACTATTATTATTTGAATATATATACGAGGTAACAACCACTCTCAAAATCTTTACATCTATCTTTGTGAAGCAATTAAAATCATACCATAAAAAGCAAGTAGTAATTAAATACACATATAATACGATAACAAATACACCATACCTTAAATCAATTTATGTGTTCCGTGAGTTAAAAAAAAAAAAGAGTGAGTTAAGAAAAAAAAAAGAGTTGAAGGTGTAATTGAAGCTCAGTGCCACATCAAATAGAGCCAAAGATAGGACGAGGGTAAGAAAAGAGAAAAAATTTAAATAGATTTTAAAAAAAAAAGATTTACCGCTGCGAACTAGAAGAGCACGACGAGATAATGCATGGTTGACAAATGAAAAGACAGAGAACTGGATAGCCTTTAAGAATACACTGTAAACATAATACATCATGTCACTAACACCGGTGAGGAAAAAGAAATATAGCCCTTTGCGATTTGACGTATCATCCGGTAGCATCTACTTTCTCTTTCATTTATAAGACGCCAAAAAAGTGCATCAAAGACAGATTTTCATCGCTTCACAAAGATGATGGAAAAATTTTCAGTGGCTATTAATTGCCATATACACTAGTAAAAATGACGCTTTTTTCTTTCAAAATGACAAAGAGTAAATAATACAAATTTATTTAAAATTTAATTGAATTATCATCGATATATTTTTTAAAAAGTTATACTTATCTCTTTTAATATTTGATATATATTATAAAATTTTCTTTTATTATTTGATTTTTGTCATTGAATTAAATTTTTTACATAACATAAAATTATAATTTTTTTTGCCAACTTAATATGAAATTATAATTTTATTTTTAATATAAAAATAAAATCATTTAAGTCAACGTCAAGTTCTAATATAAAAATATAATTTTATTTGTAATATGATAAAAAAGATAACTAGGTAACTTTATTTTTTCAAATAACTTTATTTTTTTAAATACATATATTAATGATATTAAATTGCTTATGTCCGAGGATAAGGGGTTCCTGGTTTCTCACATCCTCATAAAAGGCAAATTAGCCTGTTGACTGATTGGCAAGTTGAGGGGGACACTTTTGGAAAAATCACCAAAAAATTTGTTTAAGTGCACTTGAAGCATAGTACACTAAAAAAAATTAATTATTAGAATTTAATTTATATAGGTAAAATTTACGTATAGTATAAATAAAGTTTATATTTAAAGTAAATTTTAATCATTGAATATATAAAAAACGTGACATACTATGTATACATAAGAATTACTCGAACTATCATACCAGATGATTTGGAACTCAGTTTTCTGACTGCTTCTTACTTCATAATGTTCGTTAGGTTTTAGTTTCGTCATCCTTTCTTTCTCTCTCCTTTGTGCACAAAATAAAATAAGTATATATTCTATAAAAAATTAACTTTATCAATTAAAATAAATTGAAGAATTTTTTTTTACAATATATATTAAATGTTATAAAAATTGAGTATATTTTAAAACAAATGATGTATTAAGTATAATTTAATTAAAATTTTATGAAAGTTTCTATAATTTACTTAAAAATATAAGACATGCATTTTTTACAAAAATGAATTCTTTGACACTAGTTATATTTTCATACCACTCTTACCATTTGGCCTACACCTAGTTGCCAAAGACATATATTTTTTATTTAAAACTAATTGCTTCTCATGAAATTTTATCTAAAATAATTTATTAAATATTTTTTGGTAAAATAAGTAAAAAATCAATTAGTGACATTACGAGTTGCTTTATTACGAGATAGAGACAGGAAAGAAAATAAATGTATTCGATAAATACAATTTTTTAAAGAACTTTTGGTCATATTCTACTACATCTGAATGATTTTTAACCATTAGATCATAACAAAACCAATTACTAGACATATTACATCAACATGAATTGATCCCTCCTCTTTTAAAAATTGGTTATGTGATTTTAAATTAAGAGTTAGTTAAATTTGGGAACACCAAAGTGGACATCTACTAAAAATTGTTGACTACCAAAGTCTGAGGAGGGAATTTAATTAGATCTTGGAAGGAGATTTAGAAAGTAAAGCTTATAACCATAATTAGTCTAAAATTAGAAGTTGTTAGAGATAATAATACGACCAGCATTTCCAAAACAAAAAAGTGTTGTAGACAATGTCAATGTTCAACTACCTTTTGTTTCGATAGATGATGCTCAACTAAATTTATTTATCAATGTTTGACAATGTGAAGCCGCCTTAGAATATTTCGATTTGATCAAAGTCAAAGTGGTTCTAGGCCAGTGTTAGTTGTCCCTCCGACAGGTCGTGAAGAATTGTATGTCTTAGAAAATTTATATAATCTCATAATTGAAAAATAGGTTTTGAGACATGGATAAAAACTTTTTAAAAAAAAGAATAATTGCTTGTACATTAAAAAATTACTGACATTGTGTTTTTAGAATAGAGCAATGCCTTTGGAAAACTCATATTTTTCTTAGCATTTTTGTTATGAACAAAAAAAAAGAAAAACATAATCTAAAGAGTTACTTTTGTCAACACAATTTAATTTTTTCAAAAGTCTAAGCTTCAAGTCTAAATTCAAGTCATTTATATGTGTGTGTGTATATATATATATATGGATTTATTAAATGAGTTTCTCTTTATATACTTTTAACTTATTACTTTTTTGACGTGGGATTTTAAATCTTACACAAATTACAAACTAATGTTAAGTACTAGTATAGGATAATAATTTTATTTTTAATATGACAATAAAAATAACTAACTAGCTTTTTTTAAAAAAAAAAAAATACATAATAATGATAGTAGATTGCTTTTATCCGAGAGTAAGGGGTTTCTCACACCCTCAGAGAGGCAAATCAGCCTACTAATTGGTTGGCAAATGAAGTTCGGGGCACTTAATGTTGGATACTTCACGCTCTTGGGAGAAACCGCCACCTAAGTTGGAGCAGAGTTTGTTCATGGATTCTTGTTCTGCTGTGTTCATCAGGTTTTAGTTTTGTCTTCTTTTCTTTTTTCTTTGTCTACCCAAAAAAAAGGCACCTATTGGTAAAATAAATATATAAACAGAAAGTAAATTTGATAGGAGATTTTTAAAATGATTATTAAATGTTACAGAATCCGAGTATAGTTAATATATATATCATATATAATTTAACCAAATCTTAAAAAAAGACTATAAAAATTTATTATTAAAAAAAAGACATGCAATTTCTTTAATACATTTTAGGATTTAAACTTTTAACATTACTCATATTTCCTTACAGTCCTCAACACCACGTTACCCCTAGCTAGGTGGCAAAGACATAATTTTCATTAGAAACTAATTGCTTCTCATGAAATTTTATATAACATAATTTATTAATCTTTTTGGTAAAATAAATACAAAATCAATGACTAAATATTACTCTAGTATGAATTGGTTCCTCCTCTTTTAAAAATTGGTTATGTCACTATAAATTAAGAGTTAATTGAAATTTCGAGCGCAATCTTTGAATACCAAAGTCCGAGGAGTGAACTTAAGACCGTTGGAGGGAGACTTAGAAAGTCAGAGGATAACTTCAATATGTTTAGATTGGAGTTGAACAAAGTTAATTTTATATTAATTTGATTTTGATTAAAAGTAAGTTTGCATGACCATAATTTATATTTGAAAACTTATATATTAAGAATGATTTCCGTCATTAATACAGTTCATCTAATGTAGAAATAGATTTTTGTTTTTTCATTTTGGTGCAAACAAAAGTATGGAGAACAAACATGATTTTAGAAGAAAAATTCACCACTAAACCAAATAAATTGATCTGTAAAACAAACCAATATTTTAATTTGGAAATGAGTTTTTTATCATTTCAAATGCAAAACTAAACATGTTCTTAGTCTAAATTAAAAGTCGTCGAGATAATAATACAACGTGTCCAAAATAAAAGTGACGTAGACAATTTAATGTTCAACCACATCTTGTTTTGATGGACTATATCTTGTTTTGATAGATAACTAATACTCAACTACATTCATTTATCAGTGTTTGGTGTACATCAATTCTACTTTAATATTGAACGGTTTACACCAAACAGACTTAACAATGCGACGCTAGCCGCCTTAATCTAGTCTTGGATGTGAACAAAGTCAATGTGGTTCCAGTCTCGCAGGGGCACATGGGCTGTTTCGCTAGTCCATCCAACTCAAAGTCATAAAGAACTGTGTTTAGTAGACAAGGAAAGCTTTGACAGTTGGGACTTTCCACTTCAAGTTGGGCGGTTTAGCCGAAGGTGGAGTTCCCTTTATTTTTTAGACTACGATTATTTTGCTGAATTTTTTAACATAAACAAATATTTAATAGCGTAAGTTTTACTTCAAATTGTTTTAAAAATATTTTTTAAAAATAAGCAAGGTACTGTATCTTAAAACTTCAACAAACTGTACCATCGATTTATCGCTGTCATCGTCAACCGTCGCCAACCAGCATAGACAGACTCACCTAGAGATTTTGAAAATGGCCAAGACTATAATAGGGTATGGGTAGCGTACTCTAGTTTTTATTTTCGGACTCATATTTAATGAGTAAAAGATTTTCTATCATTATTGAATTCTTGGATCTTAGACCTGTACTATTTATTTAAAAAAATTTTAAAATGAAGACGTTCTTTTTTTTTTTTTGGGGTAAGTTGAGACTTGTTTACATTAAATATGATCATATAAAACAACAATGTGGAATAAATATCTCAAAAAACTATCAGTATATTTCAAAACTCATATAATGCTATTTGGATGATACTTCTTTTAATTTTTATAATATATTATATTGATTAATATATATAAATGTGTGTATAAATATAAATAAATAAATATACATTACAAGTTTGAGACAAACTAGAATTTGACCGTTAAAATACCCATAAAATCTCCAAGCCCAAACCCAGACAATTAAATTTTAAGAGTATCTCAAGTTGGGTACTTAGCTCATCCTTAGTCAAGAATACATTTCTATATATGATCAAGTAAAATGTTTGAAAATAAAACAGGTCTTGGCTTGAGCTTAAACTCAAATACAAATTTTGAAAACAAGTCAGGCTTAGACTTAAGAGCCGTTGGAGATTGTTATAAATTTTTGCTTATTTTGAAACAATTCTTTTAATATATTTTTGCTTATTTTAAAATTGCTAGGGGTACTTTGCTCATTCTTAGGTGGCATCATGTGCAAACATGAACATTTATATAAAAGCTCAAGTACAAATTTTGAAAATAAAACAGGTCTTCGCTTGGGCTCAAACTAAAATAAATTGGAAACAAGTTAGGATTGGGCTTAAAGCCTCTCCGAAATTCCTACGGACTTTTGCTTATTTAAAAACTACCTTTTTAAAAATAGAGTTCCATAAGAAGCATTGTGAGAAAAAAGTATTTCGTGTGTGACAAAATTATTTGACGAGAGCTTTTACCAATATTTGAGAAGCAATTTGTGTTGACCAAATCCTTTTTTTTTTTTTTTTGAAATAAAAAATGCTTTTTGCTATCAAATTACTTAAAAGAGCACGCACTTGAGAAGATAGATTAAAAAAAGATTATATGTAACTACGGTAGTTAATGATTGAGTGAGAATATTTTTATCTTCATAGACATAATTTTTTTTATATGTATTTCTGCTTTCAAAGAGAAGCTCCACCTTTATGCTTCCTTTCTACGGTAGAAATAATTACTTTTGCTATTACTCAGAAGCAATTTATTTTTTTTTGGAAGTTAGGCCAAACATCTTATTTAGCCAAAATAAGTATTTTTTTAAAAAATAAGCAACTTCTTTTTTTCTAAAGCTTGGCCAAGTTGGCTATCATTTTGACGTTTCAAGTTGGACCAAAATGAAAATTTTGAAAAAAAACTCCAGCCAGGAAAACCTTAGAGGCCCAACTAGAAATTTTTAAAAGGAGTTAAGCTTGGGCTCCAACTAGTCCAAATATTTCAATTTAGGTCCATATAAACATGTTGAAGATTACTTGGGTAGCTTAAACGTTTTTTTTTTTTAACTAAAGTTAAGAATAATTTTTTTTATATTTTTTTTACTTTTGTAATTAAAATGTAATAAGTATATAATTTTTCAATAGTAAAATAGAAAACTATATATTTGTTATATTTTAATTAGAGAATCTATATAAAAAAAATCGCATGTAATTTTTCTTATAACCTAAAAATTTCCAAAAACACCATTTTTGAAAAGTAGTTAGGCTTGGCCCATGTATGGATTCAAACTTCTCTTTCTGGACCGAGCTTGACCTGAAACAAAAAATTTAAGAACGAGTCAGCCCTACATTTTCCGCGAGATAAATGTACTTGGTTGACTCTAACCCTAGTTTTTTTTTAATCTAAAAAATGAAATTATGCATGTATAAGTTTCTATTGGTTAAATGTGTTCTAAATTTTCTTTATAATTGGAAAAAAACATTGTAACAAAGAAAATATTAACCATTTTTTGACCATTTAGTTATATTATTAATAATTAGTTATTAATGTTTGACGTAATTCTTGACATTTTTATTTTATTTTGTGATGGAGAAAACGAAATGCCTTGGAAAAAAGGAGGGTAGAGGAAAAGATCCGATAAAGGTTAAACATATATACTATATGACTCTTTAGACTTATATATATATATATATATATACATATATATATGGAGAAGTTCCCATTTGAATATATATTTGAGTAAAGATTACATTTGAGTATACATTACATGAGAAGTTCCCATTCTTTACTTTTTGTCTCGTAGCCACAAAAAGGAGAAAAATTATTATTTAAAGAGTAAATTTCTGTGTTGACCAAATATGGACAAAAATTTAAAAAGAAAAAAACATTTCATTTCTTCTTACCTTTTTTTTTTTTTTTAACATTTCATAAAAATATGAATTAGCTTGGAATGTAAAGGTAATAGCTCATTAAAATCTAAAAATTGCTTGCTTTAAGGGGAGACTTGCTACTAAAAAAATTTGTCCTTAAAAATATTTTTTTTAACAATGACTTTTTTTAATTACCACCAAAAGTCATTGCTAAATTAATATTTCTCATTATGTTAAAACTTTAATTGATAATACAACAAAAGTCAACACTAAAAATAGTTTGTGGCAACAAAAATATCGTCACAAAATATTTTTTAGTAGTAACTCTAGAAGTCATTGTTAAAAGTAACTTTTAATGATGATTATAAGTTATCACTAAAGCTTTTAAAATTATTTTTGATAATAAAATGATTTTGCCCTGAAAATTTTTAATGATGACAAATTATTGTTTTAAAAGTGGCTTTAGCTTTCAATCATCGTTAAAGCTTTTAAAAATTTTTTTCCTCTAAGCAAAAAAAAGTTTGTTTCTAAAATTTTTAGTGGCAATATATTGTCACCACTAAAAGTAATTTTTAATGGAGATTATATGCTGCCACTAAAATTCTAAATTTTTTTGTAAAATAAAAAGTTTTGGTGCTAAAATTTTTACTAAAAGTAGCTTAAAAGCAATTTATTATGCTCACTTTTAAAAGGGACTTTTAGTGGCAACTATCATTTGTCACTAAGGCTTTTATTTTTTATTTCTTAAAACAAAAACCTTTGGTGATAAAACTTTTAGAGGTTGCCACTCTTGCTATTTTTAGTGGCAGCTTTTGCCGCCTTTAAAACCCTGAATTTTTTTTTTAAACTAAAGCCAACGATGATAGCATATGTGTAATGAATGTGATATATAAAAGCATTTTTTTTTAATTTTTGATGACTATATATGTTTATTTATATAATTATTATTATATATTTTATGCAATGATTGTGATATATTTATCTTGATAGTTTAGATTATATGTTATTTATTAATTAGTTATATTTATAGTTATTATATTATTAATTAGTAGTGATTAATTTAGAAATATATATATATATATATATATAGAGTATACCATATATGTAATGTAATTTAAATGATATTTTGGCCGTATCTTAAAATCCCAAAATTTAAAACTATATCCTCTTGGTGTTTTAAATTCTAAATTTTAAAGTTAAATGTTGAATTTCAAATTTGATAATAATGATTAAAAATAATAATTTGCTAGGTTTTAAATATATATAATAATAATATTTAAAATTTAAAATCCTAGATAGCAACATTTGTTGTGGAATTAAATACACTGTAATTTTTTAAAAATTTTGTATATATTGCTTATAATATTTTATAATTAATACTGGGATAATCACGAGATGACAAAATATTTAAATTTGTCATGTAAGTTTAAAAAAATAATAAATTATTATTTTTAAAATTTAGAGTTCATTTAAAATTTAAAAAAGTATTTAGTAGGAAAGTAGAGGAACTAGCTAGTTGTGTAATACTTCCAAAAGAGAAAAAAAGAAACTTATAGAAATAAGAAATAAAAAAAGAAAAAATTAAAAAAAGATAAATAAGAAGAAGAGACTCAAATTGCATGTCTTCAATGTTTTTCTTCCTCCTCCATGCGTCTCCGTCATCCAGCCATCCCCCCACTTGAAACTTACTGCAAACCCCACCTCCGACTAATCCCCCTACTTTGTTAGGGAAACCCATAGCTCTACTCTTCCATTTGGCTTGAGATCTAGCTAGATTTGCAACCTATGTGGGTAAAAAACTCGGCCTTGTTCATCAGATTTACTGGTTAATTTTGGGTGGTTTTACAAAACCACGTAAGAATAGCAACTAGATTCGTGCATCCCTTCTCTGCAAGCGTCTTCATCTTTGTGGCCAGAATTCACAATCCTTTCCTCTATTTCCCCATTAGTTTTGGGTGGTGCTATGTTTTCATAGCTGAAAAATGACTATATATCATTGTAACATCCTCCTCCCAATTAAGAATTAATTAATAATGTGTAATGATATTTAAACAATTTAACGTAGACTAAAGAATGCTAATAAAATAATTAGGGACTCATGAATAACCAAATAATGGATATTTGATGAGTTTAATATTAATGAGACATAAGAAAATTTTTTGAAATTTCCTAGGATTTATTTGAAATTTTTAGGAATTATTAAGAATTAAATGGAATTGATGGTAATTAGGGAATCGGAATGAAAATATGAAATAAAAATTTGGGGAGTTAATTTCTAGAAAATGCCAAGGCCAAAATACCCTAGAAATATAAGAAAAATATTTTAAAACATAAAAGTTTTAAGGCAAATTTCTGGGTTAAATTATAAATAGCACAAGTTTAAGGTCAAATTTCTTAATTTTAGCCAGACCAAAGTTTAATTTTAACTTGGGTCAAACGATAATTTTTTCCATGCAGAAAATGGTACATCAACTATGGGTAGGACGAACTAGAAATTTTGATATACATCTTCCTATGATTAGAAACAAATTTTATACTTAGTATTAACTAAATGAAGTAAAATTTTTATGTGCAATAGTACTTTCCTACTGACTTCGTCCTAAAGTCAATAAACAAAAATGTGGATGAGTTGAAAATTTGCACAAATGAGGGCAATGTGAAGGGTGGGATTGATCTAAAAGTCAAAATCATTCACACTTCTCTATTTAAAGCTATTCCGTCCATTCTTCTGCACACAATCAGTAACAATTGAGAGAAAGTTGAGTCTGAAAGATATAGAGAGATGCTGAGAGAGGGAGAGTAGTGAGAGAAGGAGAAGAAGTTTGAAGAAGGAGTTTCAAGCATTTTCAAGCCAAGAAATCAAGTAAGACACTTTTGTCTTATTGAGTTTCATAATTCCTGATAGAATTCACCTTGAATTCCTCTTAATTTGCTATTTCTCTCTCTAGCATATATATTGTGATTTACATGGTGACATTGTGTGTGTCCTATTTTGATGCATTTTAAAATTATATCTTGTTTTCGCATTCCTAGAAGCTTCCTAGTTGCTTATTGGAAGATGAATCTCTGTGTATGTTGATATGCATGACTTTCTCTCTCTAGGGGAATTTAGGTCACTAGATTTTTCATTATAAATTTTGTTTTTAGCCTTGAAGAAGGTATATGAGGTGAGTGGATGGCTTTTGATATGGTTGAAATAAGCTAAAATTCCCCCTTGACTTAGATCACCACCTTCTCTCTCTGGAGCCCATTAATGGCAAATCTTGAATTAAACCTCCAAGTCATGATTTAATGATGTTTATGTGATTATAGTATTGATTATGAAGTGTTTAAAATGATTATTTTTGGAGTCACTAAAAGCTTAGGAATGAAAATGAATCAATGAACAATAAATTTGGTTATAGGCCCTATGAAGAAGGCGAAATGGCACTGTAGTGTTGTTCCTTCTATTTGGCCACACAAAACCCGTGTGGCACTAGACTTATGCTAGAAGTAAAGCATTTCAAAAATTTTGTTTTTTTATGAATCTTCAATTCTTATGATAAAAGATCTTATAAAGTAAGATTTGGGTGATTTTAGGATCCTTTATAATGTAATTCCAAATTTTCTTATTACCATTAAATTGAATGAATTGAGTAAATTAAGAAACTAACAATTTAGGTTCACATAAATTGGACTCCTTTAATAGAATAAATACTTAGATTTTGTAAATAGAGAATGTCTAATTAACATTGTATATGTATGGTTAAGTAGTACTTAAAGTTATTAGTTACATCTAATGAACTGAAGGTCATGATGAAATTTAGAGATATTATGGGAAAAAGATTGTAGAGACAATCCTAAGATCCCTGGAGATTAAGAATATGATGATTCCACATGCTTCCTCCTTCAAGAAAACTAAGCAAACTTTATAAAGGCCATTAAGCTCTATAGCCTCGGCCTAAAGAGATTCTCATAGCTAGGGAGAGTTTTAAATTTTTCTAAAGCCATTCTTGAGTCATATTTGATGAGTGAAAATGAAAGGAGGCCTTGGAAAAAATTTAAAACTTATAGAAAGTGATTTGGTGTCTTAGGTTCCATATTATAACCTAAAGAAGTAACATGGTACTAGACCTTTTGTTTTAATGATGTGATGACTCCAAGAGGCTTAAAAGGAGTCAAGAATCATATTTGAGAGGAAAGAATAAGGCCTAAAAATTGTTTGAGAGGTGTTGCTTCATTAGGTGCTAATACGGACCATAATGGAGCCTATAGAGCAATCTAGTGTTTCATCAAGTTATGTAGGGATGTGTTTCATGAACCTAATTGGCTCCCATAAATTGTATCTAGGCCAAGAGAAACTATCTCCACCAATTTGTAGGTGTGTGGCCAAAAGAAGAGGCTTAAATTTTAAGAAAAAAGTGTGTGATTGTATACAAGGTGATTCTCTCCACCTCCTCTCATGCATAGATGTGTGTTTAGCTTGTCTTAGAATGTGTGTATGTGTATTTTCAAGCTATGAAAAGTATGCTAGCATGCATTTATATGCCATGACCCTTGATGCCATATTATGTTTTCAAATAATTACATGATGTTTGTATGGGTTTGCTTGAGTGTGGAGAGGTCAAGAACTCTTCCCTTGGGTGAGGATGAGCCAAGAACCCTTGAACTTGATTGAGACAAAGTAAAGAGTCTCCCAAAAGTAAAGTGGGCTCCCAAGAGTATGGTTGAGTCTAAAGTGCTCAAAGAATGGGTGAGGCAAGTCTAAAACCCATGAGGAGAAGTATGAGGCCAATCCAAACACTTGGTGAACTCTTGAATGTCTTGTATGATTGATTCACATGCCAAAGTTGCTTTTAAAATGTCCATGCCTTCCATTTTCTCCATGCATGCATTTGTAAAGCTTGCTTTGTACATATTATGTATGATTGAATGGGAGATGAGCTACTGGGATTCTTTGAATCTCATCCCCTCCTCTCCAATGATTTAATATGCCAGGTAGACCAAGTAATTATGGTGAAGGGAGCCAACAACCATGAAGAGCATAGATTAACAAGCTTGTGCTTGTTTTGTCTATTTTGGAACCATAATGATGATTCATAATGTATATGATATTGTATATGTATGGTGAACTTTGAGACATGTATAAATATGATATTATATGATGTTTAAATATATGAATATGATGTATGACCTCTAGCCTACATTTTGAGCATGAGATGCCAAATTATGCAATGTGAAAGTATGATGGATGTGTGTATAAATGTGGGTTGAATGACCAAATTGAGATGCTTGAGATTTGGGACCATTTGGACAGCTCACACAAGTCTCAAATGTATTTTTAGACTTACCCAAAAGGTGCCACAACTAAAGGAAGGTCATTTGGCAAATTTGGTACCCTATATGGAGTTAAATTTGACCATTATGGAACCTTATGTCACTTTTTGGCCAAATGAGTTAGTCTTGATCTAAAATTTGGCATGAAATTAGGTCTCATTGAGAGCTTTCTGGGAAGTTAAAGATCATAATTTTTAAAATTCTACAGAATATTTGATGATTTTTCAAATTTGGCAATTTTCATAGTTTCTGGTTTGCTGCACTATTTATTTGGTCTGAAATTAAACTCTATCATAAGAGGCCCAAATGATGTCCAATTGCCACAAAATTTTATATAAAGAAATTAGAAAATCATAGTGACTCGTGTCAACTAGAAGCACCTCATTTGGAGGTATAGAGAGGGAGATATTAATTTTTGAAGCTTCTATCCAGTATCAGTAAATCTGCCCGACCAAAAGTATTGTTCCATTGAATTTTGGAGTCTGAGCTTGATGAACTGATCTGGAGATATTTTTTCTCTCTATGTAACATCCATATATTTTCATATTAGTATCATTTGCATAGATTAGATTTTTGTAGAATTAATTGGATATTTTCAAAGTTTTCTATAGAATTCTATGATAGTTTCAGATTTTAGTCGGACCTTTGGACCATTTTGGATATCAAGCGCCCTGTGTGATGAATTCTGTGATCTGGGCATATTTTTATATGAATTAGACATTCTAAGCTTTCCAGAATGACCAAGAATGCATAGTTTTGATTTTTTTTAGATTTAGTTATGATTTTCCAAATTTTGTCCAGAAAAGAGGTCAACTCTAGCCGAGAATGGTCTTCAAGTTTCCATGCCTCATTTCGGTTTCCATAGGTTGTAAGCATGTTTTTGTGATGCAAATGATTTGTAATGAAGAAATTAAATATGAGAAAGTATAGTATAAGTTCACACCGTCCACGTGACATCGAATGGAATTTTTTAAATGTAGCGCAATGCGAAAAAAAAAAAATCCCATTTTCCCTTCCTTTTTCTACAGGAACCCTATGTATTTCATGATATCATGCCATTCAAAAGCATGAGATGAGTTAAAATCTATGGTGTTACAGTAGTCATTTTTCATATATTCTACCTTTTTAATATTATTTTTTTGTACCCCTCTACCCTATAAATCATTTAACTCTCTCTTGTACTCAAAAAGAAAAAATTCAAGGTTCATAGTGGCTTAAATTGCTTAAAATGGCACTAACTCACTAATTTTCTCATTTTACGTTCGGTCACGATTTTGACTAGTTTGATTCATCTGGTCATTCTAGTTAACTCATTTAATCTTACTATAAAGAGAACTGCCTTTCTTCCTCATAATATTAAGAGTTATAACATTCCTTATATTTCCACTTTTGCAGTACAAAACCTTTTATGGTTGCTCCTGTTTAAACTTTAACTTAACTTTTGCCTTTATTTCTTCTTCTTAATTGGTCTTTTACTTCTTTTAGCCCTCCTCTTACATTATTTGAGGAGTTTAGACTAATTAAGAAATACAAGATATTTCATGCTCCCTGTATTTCTCTTGTTATACTGTAAAGCCCTTTACAGTTACCTCTTCTGGGCCTTAAGCTGATTCTTGACCTTATTTTCATATCTCAATTATGCTTTTAACCATATGCAATCCTTTCTCTTACTCATATCTAAGAGTTTGGCCCAATATAAAATACCGAACATTACATTTCACCCCCAAAATAAAAATTTCGTCTTCAAAATTTGGGGGTAAACCTATAAATTACTTTGGACATATCATAATGGCAACTCTATATATTTTCCTTATTTCATCTTATTTCTCAAGTGGTTTTTCCTGATAATAATTTCTTTTTGGACCATGTTCATTAAAGAATCTCTGCTATCTTTTACTTTTAGGTCTCATTGGCTATGACCCTTTTCTAGTGTTAATATTCAATATAGTCTATCTTACTACTGTACATTCTTATAATATCTGATGTAGGAGGGATATAGGAAAATGTTATCCCTCACACTAAGAACATAAAGTCATCACAACTTTAGGCCAAAACAAAGGGATAGGAGCATTCTATATCATATTATCCAAATTCAATTTACTTTGAATTGAGCTTTTTCATCATACTGAACTGGCTAATCTTTATTATTAGAGATATTGTACTAAATTTTTAGTTTCCAATCTCAACTCTGATAGCTTTTTGCTATTATCAGCTTATCTCTTTCTTATTTACTTTAAGTTGTTAAAAGCCTCATCTGTCCATCTTATCTTGTCTAGAAATTTAATCCACTTTCAAGCTCATAATTATTAGCTCACCCCATCCTTAGAGGTTGATATCTTATCCCATATTAGGCCTTAACTATTGGCTACACAATGGAGTAATGGCCCCTATCCAGAACCTCATAAATTATCAAGAACATTAAACAGCCTCGTCTTTTCACTCACTTACATACATACTCGCATCATGTCTTAAGACAAGTACTGTCTCATTATTAAAGCTAACACTAAAGAGAAACTACCATTGACCTAGCTTTAAATTACATGTAGGGTGCCAGTCTTTCATAGCCTCCACTACTAGAGGAACAAGTTACCACTTACCCTATTACATCTAAATACACTGGCCCTTTCTTAATACACTACTATAGTGTATAGGAATCTTCTTTTCTCTTAACAGGGTTTAATTAATATGGGGGTAGTGATTCATTTAACTATAACATTGAGAAGCTACCTTCTTGCTTTCCTTATCCCATATACTGCACTCATTTATTAAGAGAGTCTAGTCAGTGACTTAACTATATAAGAAAAGCCCTAATAACTCTTTAGTTTGCCAGACTTGGGAGATCTCTAATCTTTGAAACTAAAACTATTTGAAACTATACTAATCTCTGAGACTAAACTGATCCATAAAAATGGTCATTATCTTCCAAGAGAAATATTGCATCTGTAACTCTAGGCTCTCTATAGTTCTGTGGGATCTACTAAGACCCCTCTGAGCCCTACTAGTGTCACCACCAGCTTTACTACACTATTTTAACCAATTAATTTCATAATTAGTATTAAAACTATTAATGAAGACATAAGATTTATAGGTGGGAAAAAACTTTTTCAATACCACCTTTGCATCTTTATGTGGCTAAATTAAATAAGGCTAAACCTTGTTTATTTAAGTGTAACATACATATTATGCTTATATAATATTTAAAAGGCATACTCATGGCTAGGAACTTAGGGCTCAATTAACAACTAACCTAAATCATGCCATAAACTATTGCCACCCCCATAATAACATCACAATACTACCATAACACATAATCTCAATCTCTTATTAAGCTATGAACATAGCATAACTCATACATAATTAGTCTCATGATATAAAGATGAATATAAATGTATACTTACAGATTCTTCACTCTAAATCATACATAAGCTTCTTTTATAAGCATATCATAGCATGCTAGCTAGATCATAACCTCATAACCATTTCTTTACAATGATGGTCTTGATACATCCATTCAAAATTAGATACATAAAGCTAAATATAAGACTTTATGACTTTAAGGCCACTTGTTTCTTTTCCTCTTACTTTACTTTTTACCTAGCATAGGTTAGTGAATATAGAGAAGGGGTGAGATTTTTGGAAGAATCTTAGTAACACATCTCAATCCATTCAATGCACATAAGTCATCACTCAAATGGGAGCACAATGTATGCCTACCATTTGATTATAAAATATAAAGTTGGATGCAATGCGAGACACTTGGCTAAGATCTCATGAACATGCTTAACTTAATGAATTAAACTGAATTGAGGAAAGAGTTGCTATACTCAATTTCTTAATACGTCATACACTTGACCATAAAAGCCACTCTAGTATAGAGCATAAATGCATAGCATACATCCTCAACTCAATTTTAAAACACAGCAATCATTAGACATACATAGCATATAAGCACTTCAATCATTCAAGGACAACAATGCATGTAAGAAAGGAGGCATAGCTACCTTGTGTGAAGATATAAACCTAATGCCATTCAACTTGCTTCATCTATAGCTCTAGCATCCATTTCTTGATCTAACACCAAATGCCATTCAAACCTTCTAATATTGCCTAAACAACATATATAAGGCATGAATATAAATAATAGAACACTTAAAACTTACTAACTCATGTTTTTACCTACTATGACTCTTCGTAGGCCTAAACTTAGTATATCTTACTTATACATATCACTAACTTAGGCCAACCTTTATCAACTCTTATATCTAGACCTTCTTTTTTTCCCCCTACCACCACACTTAAGCTCAAACTTAAGGCTTTCATATGATAAGCTTTTTAATATAATTCTTTTTTAATTCACTATAAGTGCCCAGCATCATAATTTAACCATTACATTAGCTAAACACATGTATTAACATAACAATTTCTCATACACCACCATTCTTGACATATTTTACAGAAATTACATTTTATTAGGGCTCTTAGGTTTTCTTGATTCTTAGCTCATTTCAAGCCTTAAACATCATTCTTAAATCATACTAATCTCATTTTCAATGCTCCATTTAGGACAAATCTCTTTGACGCTTCCTTTTGGGCCCAACAATATGACTTTCATATAACAATGAATTCCATGATTCTTAGGCTTTCTAAATTCATCAAATCAACCCAAGATAACACTTAGAAATTCTTGAAGGCTAACTTTCTCTAACATGTGCATCTCACTTAAACATATTGGGTCTTAAGGCCAACTAAATAATACAAAAAGGTTAAGAGTATTTCTTGATTCTAACTTCATTTCCATGACATAAATAACTTATTATAATCACATAGAACTTGTTTGGATATCCCTAACAACATAATTCCATGATAGCATCCTAAGTTCTCAACTTAAGCTATACATATGGCTAAAATTCAAGAATGCATACATGTGAATTAGCATCATTTTAACTCAATATCCATCTGTAAAAGTACTCTTATAAGCCTTTAATAGCCTCAATTTTAGCAGCAATTCATCCCACTTATACTATCTCCCTTTGACCATCATATGCACATACAAGAGCAACCAATGTAAAAATCCAACCATTTTAATTAAACCTATAAGGAACAATGTTTAAAATGCCCATTTGTGCCCTTAAAACATTTACAAAGAAACATCATATATTTTTAGCATCAACATGGATGAAACTTGAAACTTTAGGGTTCATCACAAAATTGAAAATCTTGCAATATGATACACATATGTGTGAAGAGCTCTTTACTTTCAAACTTTTTCATCAAAGGAGCATCTCCAAAATATGAACTTTTAGCCTCAGGTTAGCCACAAAAATAGGAATCTTGGGATGATATTTACATCAAAATGAAGCTCTTAGTGAGAGGAATAATTTTGCTAACTAGGAGGAAGTGAAAAGAGGCGAAAATCCTTACTAAAGTGCAAGCTTTTTATTTCTCTCACTCTAGCATCCATGGCTACATTTGTCTCTAGGATTTTCTCTCTCTCCTTTTAGTGGTCAGGTCTAGTTTGATGGGGAAGGAAGAGAAGAAAGCTGACTTTGAATGGGTGCACAGATTTTAAAGTAAAAAATGACATATCTAAGCTTTAATTGCACCTAATTTGAATTCTAAAATAATCTAACACCTAAACTCCATATTTTTTTGAGTTACTTTGTTAATTAATTTATTTAATTGCCTTTTATAGTAAGAAGAATAATTATTGGGCTTGTAATGGTTTAAAATAGGTTAAATTACTGTTATGTCACTGGTTTTCCTCAGTACACATGCAATTGAAGGACTGGCTTATTTTGATTGTTTTGAAACCTCTAGTAACCTTAATTAACCTTATTTGGCTCTAAAATAATTTATTTTAGCATTATACTGTTACTTTCAAATAATTAGAGTTTTTCTCTAAAATTCTCAAAATCTTTGCAGTTTAGTCCTTGTGGATTATTAACTAGGTCTTTTTTCTACTTCTGGATACTATTACCCCTTTATAGATCTTAATTACCCATATTTAACTTGGAATTAAAGGAAAATAACTTTTGCTTTCATAGTACTAATATTTTCTTAGAATTATTACTTTGCTTATGATGCATTACCAAACTTGTTATTGTTGCCTCTTTTTGTACCTAAAACTTGGCTTTTTAACCCATTTTTCTTCTCTATTTGGGCTTCCACTCCTTTTCCTCATGTGGTTTACTCGATTCTGGGGATTTAGCTTATTATAAAAATGCTAACTGTAATACCCAGTTAGCTAAAAAGTTATAAATTGAGGAGATTATTAAAAGGAAGTCACTAAAATTGAATAATTAGATGCCAAATGAAATTAGAGGAATAATCTAGACACCTACAAATGAGAGTACGAAGCTAATGTTAGCCCAGAACCGAAGCCAAAATGGTCGAATGAAAAGCCATAAAGGCCAATGGCATTTTCGTAATTTCGGGTAACTTTTAAAAAACTCAAATGAGAGATTTTTAAATAAAAAAATTGAGTGTTCTAGAATTTTTAGAGGCCTTAAAAATCATAAGAACCCTTAGAATGGTCAAAACCTCTTCGGTTTATATTTTTGGTCGTCGGTTGACCAAAACCTTAACTGATTCATTCGAGAAGGTTTTAAATCCAATTTAGGTGACATCAAAGTTATTTTATGAATTAGAGGACCTAAATTTCATGATAGAAAATATGGTTCTAAAAAAAAATTTAAAATGAGCCTAAAAGAAAGTAAGAAGAAGGATTAAATTATAATTTTTAAAAGTTACACAATGAACTTTTGAGCTTCTAGAAAATGCCCCTTTTCCTACCCTCTCTCTTGACCAACTCACTTGTACTCCCAAATAGATTCAAGAGCTGCTCTAATAGGCACACAAGTGGGGAAAGCAAAGGGAGGAAGAAGAAGCTTTAAAAAGATGAGAAATCAACACTTTCTCATGTTCCTTCCTTTACTAACCTTGTTCTCCTCCTTCTCTTTTCTTCTCCCATGGTTTTATTATTTTATTTGAGGCTGTTCTATGGTTGGTTCAGTAAGAAGAGGAGAGACTTTGCAAGAGAGATTAGAAGCTTTGAAAAGCACCTGGGGAAAGCTAGAAAACAAGGTAAGAAACCATTGCTTTTATTGCTTCATTTTGTCTCCTTCTTCTTGGGAAGTCTCGGCTAGACCCAGACCATCTAGGAAGAGATGATTTTGGGCCAATCCAAGGTAGGAGCAAAAGTTTTAGAGTATGAGAATTAAGATTATGCAAGTGGAACTAAATGAAAAGCTTTAAAATTCAAGTTGTGATGCTTAAGGATTTTGTTGCACCTAACTATTTTTAAAACTTTCTAAAGATAATTTAGCTTATGTAAGAGTATGTATAAGTCCATAAGACATCTAAGAAGCTTCACAAGTGGCTATTTCCCTAAAGAAACCAAGACAACTCCATGGCCCCAAGTGTGTGTGTGTCTTGGCAAAAGAGAGAGTGAGCACCTAGGGAAATTTTTCTATGGTTCTAAGGATGGGAATGGCCTAGATATGATTAATAAACACTAAGAAACCCTTAATTTGAATTTAGAAGCCAAGGTTTATGAGATGGAAGTTTAGGCTCCATTTTAAGGCATAAAGAAGCAACTTGAGTCTTTGCTCCTTGAATTGAATTGGAGATGACTTTAATAAGTTTAAATGGGGTTATAGACCTAAATTAGAGGAGGAAGTGGAGCTAAGATCATGAATTTTAGAGGTTGCTTCATTATACTCTTATATGGAACCATATTGATGTCATAAGATATAGTAGCCTCGTATAGAGTTTATGTGAAGGTAGAATTAGTTCTAATGATTGAATTGCATCTTATTTGATGTGTCTAGACCAAGCAAACCAAAATTCACTTAGGTGTAAGTGTGTCGCCGAAAAGAGGAAGGAATAGCCAAGGAAGAAAGTGTGTGATTCTTAGCACAAGATAGCTTTTTAACCTTTCTTGCATACATTTCTTAGATGTTTGATTATCTTTGGATACTTATGTGTATATTTGATCCATGAGATATGCCTATAGCTTTTGATTAAGTGTTTTAGTATCATTATGCTTCTTAAATGAAGTTTTAAATGCAAAATGGCTTGAATGGATGTGGTTGTGCCAAAAGCTCCTTAGAATGAGTGAGGATGAGCCAAAAGTCCTTAAGAATGGGTAAGACAAGGCCAAAAGTCTCAAAAAAGAGTGAAGCTAAGTCAAAAATCTCTAAAAATGGGTGAGACAAATCCAAAAGTTCCACAGGAATTGGGTGAGGCTAGACTAACATCCTTTAAAGCCTATGTTTGACTTGTACGAACTTATGTGACATGAAATTATGTTTATGTATAGTTATTAGAAGCTTTCTTGGCATGCTTGCATTCTTTGATATGAAAATGTGTCATTTATGTATGCTTGAAAGGGTAAAAGAGCTATTGGGATTCTTTAAATTTTAGTCTATCCCATATTATGTCTAACCATGTCTGAGTAAGCCAAATGGAGCAAGAAATGGAGGCCAAACATCTTAAAGAGCAAGACTTTGACAATAGAATAGAAAATTAGGCATTTTGATGTCAAATTTTGTAACCATATAATATATATATGATGTAAATCCTTAAGCATGTTTAAATATACATAACTATTATGTATATATCAATTTTGAAGTCAAACGAATGAGTATGTGAGAATTTGACATCATTGAGCCTTGATGCATGTATGTATAAAGTCATGTAAAAAAGTGATTTTAAGATGTATGATGGGTTGGACTATTTAAGATGGTCTTATAGGTTATGTTTATGCTTTTGAATGTGCTCAAATGGTAGTAAAATGATTAGAAGACCATTTGGTGCAATTTTGACTCTTTTGTAGTTCCAAAATTGACATGATCTTGATTTGAACCATAAACTAATTAAATAGACGATTTTGTGCATGAAATTTTGCAAAATTATAGGTCTTATCTACAACTTTTCATAGAGCTAAAGAGTACCTAATTTAGATCTCTAGAGAATTTATTATGAATTTTTAAAATTAGCCAAATTATGCAGAATTATCCCAGTCACTATTTATATGGTCAGTTTGAATTTCTATGTCATTCATAGGTCAAATGAAGACAATCATCATGATATTTTATAGGCATAAATTAAAATCCTAAGCTTTCTATAGCCAATAAGAGCACCCTATTCGGAACTCTATAGAGGAAAATAAGAATTTTTGAAGTTTAGGTTTAATCACAGGATGTATCAATGACCTGATGTAATATTTCATTAAATTTTGTGGGGCAAACCTAGTTTTTTTTATCTAAATTTTTTTAGTAGTTAGAAGACATCCTAAGTTTTTCAGAATGGTATAATTTGCATGATTTTGATTTTTCTAGAATTAATTATAAATTTTTTAATTTCGCATCAGATTTTGGATCTAAGGAAAAACTACAACTTTGCTTTGAAATCATGTTGCTTGTCTTGATCCCAAAATGCAAGCTTGGAATTGTGATGTTTCTGGTCCATTAAGTGTGTTATAGATGGAAGAAAATTTTGGTAAGGCCAAATGGTCCATATGATTAAAATTGAATTGTTTTAGCTTATAATGATGATAAATTCTGCAACTAAAAGTGTGAATTTAATGAAATTGGATATAAATGCATACTTTTAGCTAGTCTTAGTATAAAGTGGATGCTACCTATGTATGGTGTGACACTAACTATTTCATTTAGTTTAGTGCCAAAACATCAAATATTAGAACTAGAGTCTATTGCGGCTTACCATAATGTGCTAAGATCTACTACAATCTATTTCTAGGAGATTTCAAGGCCTAAGAATACTATCTATGTAAATAAAATACTGCTTCTGTAAAATAAAACATATATTTAAAAAGTCCAACTATTACTCAAAGTATTTAAGGCTAAACTTAAATGCCCTTAGTGTTCTTCTAGGCACTATTAATGAGAAATAGGTACTATAAAGCATTATATCTCTAAACATTCCACAATAATGATATTCTGGTGTGCTTTAACACTTGCTTATTACTTCCTATGGGATTATTAATTTCTCACTTTTAGCCTCATCATAACTTTCTTTCTTTACTCTTGCTAACTTACTTTATTTCACTTTACTTACTTTAACTATATTGGCACTTTATAAGCATTCATCATGACATAACTCTTATATAAAAGTTTTAAGTTTTAATTACTTCTTACACTAGAGTGTCTCTAAGATCGTAGTGTCCTTTACACCACTTGGTGTCTCACACATCATAGTGTATCTAACTAACCTTACCAAATAATTATCATATACTAGTCCCTTAGACATTCTATTTTGGTTACTTATCTTCCATAAGGGACTTATGCTAATAAACATACTAAACTCATGTTACTTTAATCTTAGCTTTCTAGTGCTATAAGCATATTCAATTTTCATCATTTTATATATAGGATTCCTTTTTAATAGCCTTTTTCTCAAAGTACTAAACAATTTAAGAATCCCTTAATTTCCTCTTCTTTAACTTACTTCTTAACTTAACTAGCTCAAACTCTCTTCAATTATCAAGATATCTTTATGGTTGATATCATCATTTGCTATGCACTTAGCTTGCATTACTATCGAGTTGGTCAGATCCAATACCATGTAACCATCTTGGAAAGCAAATAATAGCATTAATTATTAATATACAAGTATATCATGATCGAGGTCAAAGCCACTATCACCTATAGATCATAAGCTTTCCAAGAATCTTGAATTCCCTTCTCTCACTTCTGTATAACCTTCTTTTATATCATATGGCAATTGGGGAATAAGAATACCCTTTTTAAATCTTTTCTATTTGCTCTTATAACACTCCATGGTTGTTCTCATTTGCCTAACTATATCTACTTAGGCACTAGCTTATATTTCATAGACAACCATACCAAAGACTATAATATGTTCTACTATTCTTTTTTATACTAAGTCATTGGCTCTAAGATTGCCACATTCTTTTCTTTTTACTTATACTGTCACTTTACTTATGTCAAGTGACTGTGTATCTTATTTATTTGATTTTTTCCTTTCATCTCATGTGTAATTTTACTTATGAGTATTCTTATACTTCTTATGGGTTTAACTTAGTTTACCTATACTTTATAAAAAACAAGAGGGTAGAATATGCATTCATCTCATCTTTTAATTCTTTATTATAATTGATCCCATAGCTTAATCATCTTTTAAGCCCTTGAGCTTATATGATTATTTCTATGTATTCTCAAATTTACCAACTAAGTTGGTTTTTTAACTTTCCATAGCTCTCCTAAAGGTGTTGAGACACTAAATGCTTGTCTCTACTCTCATTTACATCCTTATTATAGGATGAAGTTTCATTTTACTTAAACTTTTCATCCCATATGAGAAGCATACATTATTTTTCTTAAGGTCTTGCTAATTCTTATAAATCACACACTTGAGAGTGTCTGGACCCTACCTTACCAACTACTTTATGCTTCACAAATCTGCTTTACATAAAGGAAGCTTTTTTGACCTAGTTGTGGACTTTGGTGACTCAAACTAATTAAGTTTTGACTCCTTATTCCCTCTCTACCACTTTCTATCACTTAATTCCTTGACCCTCCTTTAATTGCCTTTAAGGTGAAAGAACATTTGCTCGAGTTCTAACTTTTCAATTCACCCTCGTTATCTCTATACCCCTATGAATATTGAAATAGGGTCTCATCTCCTAGAGAGTCATGAACTATCATCTGATGGTTTCTTGAGTCTCTATTATCTTTCTATCCTCTTTATTTCACTTTCTTATGCCTATACTTAAAAGGATAGATTAACCTTATCACTATTTACTATAGATCCAAATATTTCATATTATCTTATAATGTGACTATTATTGGATTTTAAGGGTTTTCTCTCTTTCTAATTTCAATTCTTTCTCTAAGGTACATCATCTTTAAAGTACCTCTTTTCCATGTACTCATAAGATTCTCTATACATCTCGAGTCTATACTTTTGGCCTAACCACTATTGACACACAAGATAGTAACTTAGATCGAAGTCAATGCCTTGAAGGCAATCTCTACAATCATTACTACTTTTGTGTACTAGTATTATTACTTTTAACTACTTTTCAATCTTATGTACCATTGGGCTTAGTCATATAGCATCACAAATTTTTTACACAGACGTATTTACTAAACCCATTCTTCTTTTATTAGTCTTTTCCTTCCTTACTAGGGACATCTCTAACGTCCTCCACCAATAGTTTACTTCTTTCTCACTAAACAAGAATATAAACCTTAGCAACAAAACATCTCATACTCATTGCTAGATTAATGCCTTTGCCAAACTGGCTATGACATCTTCGAGTAATTACAACTTCTCTTACTACATCTAAGGCTTATACCTTTAGCCCACTGACTACTATTGTATTAGTTAGTTATTAAGATTACAGTCAACATCCTAAAGATAGTCTCTTATTGTTGTATTACCCTTATATATATTTGATTCATCACTCTAAGTTGCTTTTTAACTTCATGTACTTAGGCTTCTTAACATAGACTCATGCTTCAAGGCCATTCTACTCTATCTTTTCTTCATTTCCTGCTGGGTATCACTAATACCTCTATCTAAGGCTTTTAAGGATAGATACTACTCTTATATGTCTATACCTAAACTCCATACAAGTTTTTTTCTCAGTATATACATATGCTTGTTATTCCAAAGCATAGCATACCCTTTTGAATCCTTAGACATTACTTCATGTCTCTTATCTATGGGCGATTGTCTTTTCTTGAGCATTTAACACCCAGCTTACTCATCTTTTACTTTTAATCAATATCCTTCAATCCTTCAAAGAGATAGGTTGCCTGGACTATTGTTCTAATGTCAAAAAGTGTTGCAATCCTACTATATTCCATGTACTTAGTATATTGGTATGTCCATTTTTATAAAAGCTATCATTACAACACTTGTAGCAATGAAACCTTGCCACTAAATATCACAAATGGACTTCCAATATCTAGAATTGGTATTCTACCCAATTTTAACTCATAACTCACACATAAATATCTAGTTTTATTCAATAGATCAAGTATCTGAATGTTATATACATAAAAAAAGAAATTTGCATATATTGGCTATAGTCATATATCATAGTACAAACTTCAAGAATTCATATTTAAAGCTTGTAATCTAAACTCTTTACTATAAAAATTTCAAGTTGAAATGAATCCACTTAGTACCTTAAAGAACATGAAAATTAGATCTGGACTAAGTCAAGAGTAACTGTCATGACAGCTCTTTAGGGCCAATTTTGAAAATTTACCAAATGTTCTATAGAGCTCTGAAAAATACAAACTTTGACCTTATAGAAAACTCTAAATATTCACCAAATATTAGCCCCAAACTTAATTATCAAGGCCATCAAGAGTAAAGATATAATTTATAGCTCATTTGGACGAATTTTTGGTTCTAAAAGGGTATATTTGAGCTCTAATATGCTATCTCTTACTTTAAACAACTTTCAATCCATAAATACATCATCTATAAAAATGGTTTAACATATGAAAGTTGCCTAACATCTAAAAATCACCTTTCCACTTATGCTTATGCATACATTCCTCATGGATATTAACATAACAAAACATGTTCTAACTACTTTCGCATAAGTTTGCTACTACATTTTATCATAATAGATGTTAAAAGAATATCTACGTCATATGGAACCTAGCTACACTTTCTTCAAACTCCTTGCTAGGTTCACTTGACATGGTTAGTAGGAGATAAAGTGAGACTCTAGAGAGAATTTTAGTAGCAATACTCAATCTAGTTCAATGCACACAATAGATTATTCAAAAATGAAATCCAAGCGTATAAGGTCATACGCACATAAAACAACTTAAACATGGAATTGGCATAAAACTTCTATACCTATGTAGCTATGGCATAAAAACATACTAGCTAGACTCATCTTTGGACTAGGAAAGAACTACCACACTTAATTCTTTGCCACTCTTGCTAAGAGCCAAAAACATAATTCATAGATGCATAAAACTCATGCTAGGAAAGCCTATTCAAGCATAAACTCAAGCAAAACATAAAACAACCAGCAACACAATGCATTTTAACTCAAATACATTTAAATGCTTGTAAGAAAAGAAGAGTAAGCTACCTTTTGAAGATAAGAATCTTGACCCCACACTAATTCATTTGTTCTTTTCCTTTTCTTTTATTTTCCTTGGCTTAGCACACACAAAGGGTGTGGTCAATCTAGCTTAGCCTAAATAAATAAATTAAGATACAAAGCAACTAATTAAGACTTATTCCATCTCCTTCTATCATAGCATTTACCAATTAGAACTTAAAGTATAAACTTAGGTTACTTTAAATGCCTTAAGGGGTAATTCTCAAGGTTCAACTTCTAGGTTTCAAACTCTTATCATACATGATCTATATGACCTAAATGGTACTCATTAGAGGCATCATAAGTATGCTTAAACATGCATAAAGTCATATTGTCCCATTAGGCATTCTTGAACCCTAACTTTTCACTTATAAAAATAGAGTTCCTAAATTTATTCCAATATTTCCAATAGTGTTTATATTTCATATCTATGCCATCTAAAACTTTAGAATCAATTAAACAATTCTCTAGGCATTCCAACTCCTCCTTGTCCAAGACACTATAGCCATGCCCTAAACTTGGATTTTTTGTTCGTTTAATAGGGAATTTGGAGACTTTGGGATACCCATGATTCATTTTTAATTCATTTATGACATTATAAGGTTCAAATCCTCTTCCTAGAGTTTTAAAACTTTTATGGCTCATCTTGAATCCTAGTTAGCATTATCTTTCCTTCTATGGCCTTCTAGGTGGATTTCTTTGCATATTCTTACTTCTCATATTTCTGAACCCTTATTTTCATCAAGTTTTCCTTAAGTTCATACCTTCTCCTCTCTCTTTCTCTTGACCATACCAACCAAGGGTTTAAAGTTCTAGAAATAACAATTTTCTTAGCTTGATATATAGCTTGTTTGAAAGCTCCTTGGATGTAGATTCTTGTAGTATATTTAATTTCCTCAAAGAAGATCTTTTACATCACGACCTTCACCTTTTCAAGAAACCAAACCTACAATGAGAAAGAGAATGAAAAGAGAAAGTTTTATAACTACATTATGGCTAAATTTTGCATAAAACCTTACCTGTTATGCCTTGCTTTTCTTTTTCTCTCCTCCTTCTCCTCATGCAACCATGGTTGAAATATGGGAGTTGAATAAGTCAATTGGAAGAAGGAGAACAAGATGGTGTGCTTATATGGAAAAATCTAAGATATTTATAACAAGTTTTAAAAATGACCGTTACGTCCCTTCACTTTAATTCTTTTGTTTGAACTCATTTTTCATTCTTGCTTAAAAATATCTTCTTAGAGTTTCAAGGACTTAAAATAATCTGGAAAAGCCTAGTCTATAATATTACTACCAAAAACCCTAATTTGTACAACATCAGGGATTTAACTGAATTGACTTTATTTGGTTAATATTCTAGTCTTATTTTATTATATTATGATAAATAATATATATTTCTCAATTAAATCTCATGTTATCTAAATTTCAAATTTTTCCTACTTTACGGTTAGATTGGCTTTTACCCCTATAGTCATTTCTCATCTATTCTACCTTTTTAATGCTATTTTTCTTAGCCTCTCTATGCTATACATCATTTAACTCTCTTGTACTCAAAAAGTAACAATTCATTATCCACATTGGCTTGAAGAGTTTAAAATGGCACTATCCCACTGATTTTCTTATTTTGCATGCCATCACTATTTTGATCGATTTGATTCATTTTGGCCATTTTAGTTAACTCATTTAATCTTACTATAGTGAGAAATATCTTTCTCCCTCATAATATTAATAGTTATAACATTTCATATATTTTCACTTTTACAATACAGAACCTTTTATGATTGCCCTTGTTTAAACTTAAACTCAACGTTTACCTCTGTTTCTTCTTCTTAGTTAGTCTTCTACTCCTTTTATCCATCCTCTTACATTATTTAAGGAGTTTAGACCAATTTAGAAATACTAGATATAACACCTATCCTATTACTTACACATTTAGCAAACCATCTTAAGTATTTAATGATAAGAGACCTAAAATACATACAATGGACTAAGGGCTCTGTCCCACAAACATAGGCCCAAGTACCCATACAGTTATAGCAAAGGAGGCTTCGCCTCTTGATTTCAATTTAAGATTTATATAGAGGGCTCAGCCCTATCAGAACCAAAATCATCAAATCAATAGTTTAAGAAAATCTAAGGGCTCTACCCATCTTATTCAATTTAAATCATAAATGTCCCGAGTTCATAGCTCAGTATAAATATTCCAACTTTTAATATCCAATCCGCAAGTAAGTTCCAAAAGTTTTAACATAGACAAATAATTAAAACAAAGACATATTGTCCCAAAACGAATAAAACAAACAGAGTCCTGAGGTCCAAAACAATGGAAATTAATAAACGGCATCCTAAGGTCATGGCAGAAAGTAAATAATGACCCAACATATGCTTGGGGAGCATAAAAGCTAGTGGCTTACTCCTTTGGTGCCTTCCCTTACCTCCTATTCAATCCTTCACCTGAAGATGTTAAGAGAATGGGGTGAGCACTAACGTCTCAGTAACTCAGAATTTTACCATGCACATACAAACTAACAAACACGCATAAAGACATATCATAGGCAGACATACAATTCCATCAGTATCATTCTCAATTATTAGCATAAAAGATCACAGATATAACTCATAACAATTATAAGCAAACATGATATTATGCAATGCATCCTTCTTTATTGCTTCATCCAGCCTTATACTGCTGACTGGAACCATAGGCTTATCCATGGTCTGGCCCACACACTGGACCAACCAAAGCTTCTCTGATGCTCGAGATATACCCGACCAAAGGTACAGAGCCCAAACCCAAACTATGGCTCCCTTCCTTAAAGAAATAAACCAAGAGGTGTCACTGTCCCATGTTCCTTCTTTACAAACCTGTCTAGGTAAGTATTGAGGAACGAGGCCTTACAAAAGGCCAACCACTATGCACGGAGTGGAGGCAAACCACGTGGTTACTGTATCATATGTATATCAACATCATCTCCTTAACCCCAACAATGCATTTCATGTTTATTCAAAAATCATATAAGCATGCTTGAAAAGGAAAACACTACATCAAAATTTCATTACCGCTACAATCATGCTTGATAGGTGTAACACCCGATATGTTGTAAAAACATCGAAATTGACCAATTTGAAAAGCAAGTCTCCTGAGATGAGTGATTCAAAGTCAAATAAAATTGGGATAAAATTTTAAATAATAGAAAATGAGGATTTGAGCCTTGGTTTGCCCAGAAACCAAGACTGAAGTTATTCAAAAAATTTGTCGAAAGGCCAGTGGTATTTTCGTAAATAAGTGTAATTTTGGAAAAACACCTAAGAGGGCTTTTTAAATTCAAATTTTAAGTTACCTAGGGTTTTCAAAGGCTCCAAAAACCATGGGAAGCCCTGGGACTGGTAAAGCCCCTCCAGTGTACTCTTTCTGACATTGGTTGACCCAAACTTTGACCGGTTCGTTCAAAAAGGTTTTAGCTTCGATTTAAGTGATTCCAAAGGCATTTTATTAAATTGGGAATCTAAATTTTATGATAAAAAAAATGGTTCTAAAAAAGGAGCTAAAACGAAGCCAAACCGAAAATGCCATTATGGAAGGACAAAAATGGAAACAAATTACAAAAAGGAAGCTTCCAAATTCTCTTTTTAAGACACGTTCAGACTCCCCCTCTCTAAACCGACTTTCTTCTACCCAAATCTTAGAAAAGGAGCTGCTATCTTAGGTGCACATAGAGAGGGAATTTTGGAGGAAGAAAAGCCAAGGAAAGGTGAGAAAGTGTAAGATTTTCATGCTCGTTCCTCTTGAAACTTCATCCTCCCCTTCTTGCTTCATCTTTCCATGGTTTTAATGCAATTTCTGGTGCTAATTTGGGTCTAGATCAGAGGAGAGAAATTCAAAATTTAAGAAGGAGGAAGAGGGAAGAAGAAGGGCTCTTAAAGGAAGCTTGATTTCAAGGTAGTTTCTCTTCCCTTGTTGCTTCTTTTTCTCCTTCTCCTCTTCCATGGTGGGATGGCTCAAACAGAACCATGAAGAGGGAAAAGTTTATATTTTATAATCCAAAAGAATCCATAAGCCATGGGAAGATAGATTATACCAAAGAAATGCATAGAAAATTAGTAAAACTCAAGTTAGAAAAGTGTAGGGTGCTTGAACATAAGTTAAAATTTGGGTTGATTCAAGACTTCCCCATCATATATGAGTATTTGTTTGAGTTTCTAAGACTCCTAGAGAGCCTCCTAAGTGCCCCATCCATTAAGGAAAAATCCCAAACTCCATGGGTCTTTAATGGAAGCATAAATCGGCCAAGACCCTTAGAGATAGCTAGGGGATATTTTAAATGATTCCAAGCTTGATTTGGGACTTTATATGATAAAAGAAGATAGGAGAAACTCTTGAGAAAAATTTAGAAGCCTTAGGTTGAGAGATGAGGCAATGGCTTCCATAATGTAATCTTATGAAACAACATAGATCTAGGTTTGTGAAAGTAAGTGTGTGATGGCTTCAAGGATCTTAAATGAGGTCAAGAGGTCTAAATATGGCAAGAGGATGGAACCAAGAAGGTTCATTAGGGTAGTTGCTTCATTAGGTCCTTAATGGAACCATATTGTGACAAATAGAACAAAGTGTAGTCTTAAGAGTAAGTTGGATATTATAACTTGTTCCAAGAGTATAATTAAGTATTGTTTATTGTAAATAGGCCAAAGAAATCCAACCCTACCTCCTTGTATTTGTGGAACCAAAAAGGAGAAAGAACAAGCAAAGTAAAGCTTGAATTTGCACCAAGGTAGCTCTCCACCTTTTCTTGTTGCATATGGTGTCATTGTGTGCTTGTGTGTATATTTATATGTTTGAGACATACCACTTGATGCTATGTTGCTATTTTGGTACCAATATGCTTTCTTAAATGTTATTGAATTGTGAAAATGGCTCATAAGGGTGAGGCAGTGCCAAAAGTCCCTTAATGTGGGTGAGGAGATACCAAAAGTCTCATGGCATGGGTAAGACAAGGCTAAAAGTCCCTTGAATGGGTGAGATTAAGTCAAAAGTCCCAAGAAACAAGAGTGAGGTAATCCAAAAGTCCTAGAAATGGGGTGAGGCCAAATCAAAAGTCCCTAAAGCTCATTCTTATGCTTGACATGAGTTTGTGACACAAAAATGTGAAAGTGGAATGCTTCATGAATAGATTAATTGCATACTTGTACCTTTGACATGTTACATGCCTTGAAAATGTGCTTGGATAGGTGTATGAGCTATTGAGATTCAATGAATCTCATTCCCTCCTTTCTCTCATCTCATATGATCTAAGTGGAGTCCAAGATCCAAAAGATAGAGGCCAAGGAGTTTAAATCTCTATCTCTTGACAAATTTTGCTAGTTTTGATGTACTAAAATATCAAAGAATATATGTATATGTTATTTTTGAGCTACGACACTTTGAACAAGTGTAAAACTATGTAAACTTAGTGTATGAGTCAAGAATAGAGTTAAATGAAAAGAAATGTGCATTTTGACCATTTGGGAGCCCACTTGTGCATGTATGTTTATGGAAGTAGCATAATGAATTTGGGTTGCATGAGGGTTCAGACCTCATGAGAGACTTATTTATGCTATATTTATACTTTCCAAGTTGCTAAAATGTGTGTGGAACAATGGATGGCTCATTTGGACCAAATTTGCCTATTGTTGGAACCAAAAGTGCCATATTCTTGAGCTATGGCAATGTCTGACCAAATGACCTCTTCTTGACTTGAAATTTTACATGTAATTAGATCTTTCTTAGAGCTTTTGGGAAAGTAAAAGATCAGTCATTTGGAGGTCTGTGGAATTTTCTATGATTTTTCAAAATTGGTATTAGAATTTCATATTTGTACCAGTACTGTTCATTTGGTTAGTTGTGAAATTGTGTCATCTGAGGAGCAAACATGGTCCAATGGCTACAAAATTTTGTAGACAGAAATTAGACATTCACAATGACTTGTAGAAACTAGAAGCACCTCATTTGGAGGTCTGAGCTAAGAGATATGAATTTTTGAATTTTTAGAACAGCAATAGTAGCGCAACACGACCTGAGTCACTGTTCCATTGAATTTTAGTGGCTGAACGTGCTTCTCTGGTCTGAGTATATTTTTACCATAAATTTAACATTCATATCTTTCCAAATTGGTATCATTTGCATAGATTAGATTTTTGTGAAATTAATTAGATATTTTCGAATTTTATAGTAGAAACTTGCATCAGTACTAGTAGCTATCCGAACCTTTGCCTTTTTTTGCATGTCAAATGATTTCTGTGTTATGTTTCATAGCCTAGAATTAGTTATGAATTTTCAAACTTCATATCAGAAATCTGAACCAGTAGCCCAGACAGCAGCGACC
Source organism: Erythrophleum fordii (assembly GCA_032878935.1). Lineage (NCBI taxonomy): Eukaryota > Viridiplantae > Streptophyta > Magnoliopsida > Fabales > Fabaceae > Erythrophleum > Erythrophleum fordii. The sequence goes on along the minus strand of JAVQMF010000056.1, from coordinate 15,682,612 downwards.
TCAGTGGCTTTTTGGATGTCAAATGTTCTCCCCTTAATGATTCATGAGATGAAATTATTTTTACCATTGGGTAGACATCTAGAGATTTTTGGAATGGTAAAGTTTGTTGGATTTTGAATTTTGTGGATTTAATTATGAATTTTTGAAATTGTGACAGAAAAACTGAAATTCTGGCTGAAAAGAATAGTGTGAGTTTGATGCTCCCCTTTGAATTCTACGAGTTGTAGGTCAACTTTGGTGATGCAAATGAGTTGTATGTATGTAATTAAATATGAGAATGTGATGTATAAGCTCATATGGTCCGTGTGACACTGAATGGAATTTTCATACGTGACGCAACTCGAAATAAGACATTATTTTAATGCCATTTTTCCATTCCCTTTGTGCAATTCATAATGTTAGACCTAGAAATGATAAGAAGCAAGCTAGAAATATATGGTATTATAATAGGTTTCCAATAAACTAACAAATTTGACAATAATATTCCTTTTTACCGTTCTCACAAATCTCACAGTTTACTATATCATACTCAGTCTATCTACCTGTATCATGCTCAACAACATAAATTTTATTTATTTAATTAAAACACAACAAATACAGCTTGCACACACATGGAAAATCCTAAGTTACCTGTTCTCCTTAGTTCACGAGACAACAAATGACAATACAAGCAATAAATGTTCTCAACGAGAGTCTACAGAGATTGCACATATATATATATATATATATAAAAGCATTAATATGAAATTCAAAAGTACTATAAAATTATTCTAAAACTACTCTAGGGCTACTCTGAAGCTATTCTAGAGCCTTAAAGCTATCTCAGAAAAACTCCCAAAAATTCTCTTAATTTCATACCCCTTTATAATTTAATCAATTAATTAGGATGGTCAAATTTCATTTTTAATCTTTAATTTATGAAAGTTTCCAATTTCCTAAATCATTATTATTATCATCCTTGTAACCTATATTTAAGCTAAATTCATTATATGCACATACATATATGTATCTATATTTACGTCCTCATTTATTAAGTCACTAGAACAAAAATAAAAAGACAACATTTGAATATTCTTGTAATTTAAGGAGACCAACGTGAGATACAAAATAGCTACTGGATCCATGGAATATATATATATAATATACATACGAACTAATGGAATAAGGGGAAAAACAATTTGAATTAAGGAGTAATTAGTGTGGGATTGAAATTATGAGAAAAGGATGAATTTGATTCAAGCTTTCATATTTCAAGCATTCTGTGAGTGACCAAAAAAACAAAAAAGACAATTTGAATAAAAAATTATATTTTAATGGAACCAAAGTGTGATATAGAATGGAGAATGGAATAATGGATTACAGGAACAAGACAAAAGTTGAATTAAAGGAGCAATCACCATGGACCAAAAGCAACAATGGAAAAAGACAAATTTTGAACCTTTTGTTTCTTGTTTCTAAAAAAAATTTGTGAGTGATCAATTAGAGATAGGAAAAGGACAATTAGGAGTCAACAATTTCATGCTTCAAATGTGTGTGTGTGTGTGTGTGTGTGTGTGTGTGTGTGTGTGTGTGATTGTAGAATACTTACCACCCAATAAGAGGAAGGTATCCATCCAGAGGAAAAAAAAAAAAACAAGGCGAGAGAAATAGAAATAGACGAGGGCGATGAGAGAAAAATATGGCAAGGTACCTAGCAGAGAGCAGTGATGCGATGTAGCAGAGACAAATGAAAAAAGAAAGGTTAGGGTTTTTCTCTCAATTAGATTAATTTAAGTTGGTAGAAAATATAAAATTTAAACACTTTTCTTATCTTATTATATATATATATATATATATATGTATATATCTTTATTTATTTTAAAATTCTTACTGGTTAAAAAAATTATTTTCAAGATGACTTTAAAATTTTGAATTATTTAAAACTTAACAAGGTTTTCAAATTACTATCTCTATAATTTATTATCCTACTTTATCTCTAAAATATATTTTAGTTTTATCTTCCATCACAGCTATACATGTATTTAGATATTCATAATTATTCATTGATAATTACTTATTCATTCATTTTTTTTAATTTCTTAGGTTTCTTTTATCTTTTATTTTATAGGAAATTTTAAATAGTTTAAATTTAATTGCCCCATATTCTACCCCATATCCTACTCTTTTGGTCCTACTACTTAATCTAATGTCTTCTTTAAAGACACTTTTAGCACTTTAAGTCCTAAACAAAAATAGGGATATTACATTGGACATTCACCGCAAAGCCTTTTACAATTACCTCTTTTGGGTCTTAAGATGATTCCTAACCTTATTTTTATATCTCAATTAGGCTTTTAACCATATGTGATCCTTTTTCTTACTTATATCTAGAAGTCTAGCCTAACATAAAATACTAAACATTACACTAAAACAGCTATAAAAAACTAAGGGAAATTTTAGACAATCCTATACCACTGAACATACTAAACACTCAAAATTAAGACCTTAACCATCTATAATTCATCAAAATTCAAGCTTAAATTTTCTCCATTCAACTCTTATCACTTAGGAACAATTTTAGACTTCAAATTACCATTAAATTCTAGCCTTACCGGCCATTAACCTAAAGCACAACAAAGAGCACAAAAATTTTGCACATGATAGTCCAAAAAGTTCACTTCTAAACTCCATTTGTGAACTTAAGCCATACCATACAATCATTCTTTCAAGCTAAGATTTTTCCCTACTTTTTAAACTACTAATAATGAACTTGGATCACGAAAATTCCTTAAAACTTATCCTAAAACAACCTTAAAATCCACCAAGATACTAGTAGCAAATTTGATAGCAAAAGAATTTCAAGTATACAATTAGTCACTTAACCAACATCCTTTTATACCCATAAGCACCCAAGCTTTTTCCTACAAACCATATTAGCCTAAACTAATTTTTCTAGACCAATAATTCCTTAAATCATATGAATTTCATGGCTCTTAACATAAGACAATTCCCATGACAAAAAATGCCTTATAGTAGTAAAATGACTCTCATATGCAACAAATGACATGACCAAAATGAGCTACACCCCTCCTGTAATAACCCTAATTTCTCATTACAATGATTAGGCTTAAATGCATGATTTTGAGGCTTAAAGTCATTACAATTAATTAAATAGGAAAAAAGGGTAGAAAAATTTAGGCATTGATATTATTAGAGCTATTAGCCAAACAATTAAAATCATTTGAGTCTACAAGTAATTCTAATTATCAATTGGAAGCCTTTGATTCATTTAACCACTGGTTCCACCTTGCAAAATTCTCTTGTAAGTGTTTTCAAGTCATCACATAACATTATCATGAGAGAATCTAAAGTTTCTAAGTTAAAATAAGAGTTTGAGAACCTTTGTCACTACTTAAACCTTCCTCGTCTTGGCTAAGTTAGTTACTGGAATCTAAAATCCAAGTTTGGAGATTCCTACTATGATTTAATATGGCTGCGCCATGGCATAAATGGCTACTAGAGCTCAAAATCCAAAACATGAACCTTGCACCACGACTTAGGCTTTCCACGCCATGGCGAAGGTGTTCTCAAGATCCTACTATTCACACTTTCGTAATTCTGGTGTCTCACCATGGTGAGAGGGCCTCTTGGAACTCTCCAAGCTCACCTCTCAATGCTCGCCACAGTGAGCCTCTTTTGTGCCATGACGAGACTACTCTCTATCACCCTCTGAAACTAATTTCTCGCCTTGCACCGTGACTCAAATCACCTTGGCCGCAGTGCTCCTAGCCTCTATTACCTTGAACTTTAATTTTGGCCGAGGCTTAAGTCCTTTAAGCTGCAACTTCACCCCCTCTTGATGTTATTTTCTCATTTCCATGCTTTCTAATCCCTTACCACTCATTCTAGATGAATTTTAAGACTTCCATGACTAATATGCATGGTTTTCTAAACCTCCCAACTCCCAAATATCATGATTCACTAATCCTCATTTTCTAAGTGTCTAGGATTGAATTACAGCAATCAAAACTTAATTTTTAATATCAGTCAACCCTATTCCACGATAGCAAAAATTGTTCAACCACAAATGTTTATAGGGCTAATGCTTAATGGCCATAAAAGATCAAGTCATTCATCAATTATTAGTCAATTACAATCATAATGTTCAATCCCATTATAATTATATTACATAGACAGTCCCTATACTTGGTAATTCATGATGCAATGTAGCAAATATATAAAAACTAGTATTCTTATTACATAAACCTAATCTTACAAGGTCTCCAAACTTATGGCTATCAAACCATACAATAGGCTTCTATTAATTTCTCCTTACCACTAAGAGCTTCGCTCCCTGAAAATGTTAGCCCCACAACTAGTGTGAGATTTACAATCTCAGTAACAAGAGACAAATTCCATATATATATAGATTAATTAACATAATATATTTTCATATCATCAAATACCAGAATTATCAATTCAATTAGCAAATGAACTAGTTGAACTACCAGTAACTAATATCACATACCAGCAATCACATACGTGTTAATGGCCAATAATACCGGAAGAGGCCTGTCCACAGTATTAACTCTCCAATGAGTACAACTTACTCAGTGCATTTAAGGGCCTAATCACAACCTAATGTCTTATCAAAGCACGATGCGTAAGTGACAATCACACCACAACTCCACCAAGGACTTATTACTTAGGGTCCACAAGAACAACAATTAAGTAGCCAACCAATCATTTAGCATTTCAAAATTATACAAGTGCAACAAATATCAGATTAAAATGAGCATATACATAGAATTAGGAAATTAACCTCGATTACCTCAATGAAACCTAATTACTCTTTCTTTAGGTACCATCAAGATCAAAATGCACACCAATCCTAAGATAAATATGGTTATGATCATTTTTAGCAACAAATTAGATACCAAAAGAGTTAGACTACTAATGACCACTAGAAGACACTTACCTAGCCGCTATAAGATTTCAAATTTGGATTTGGTTGTCCCCACACTAGTAACTTCAATATACCATTCCAAATTTTAGGCAAATTCGCACAAAATATAAGCTTATATTATAAATAAACTATAAGGATCTTAAACTAGAAAAAACTACCTTAATATGGGAAGGAAGGAAATACTTACCCTATCACCCTTCTAGCCTTTACCTCTAAAAATCCTCCATGAAAACACCAAACAACATATTTCATATTTGGGTGTGGGTGAAAATGCTTCAAATAAAAAATCAATCATGCCAAATTAAATAGAAAGAAGAGAGGATTAAGTTTTATGAAGGTTACCTTGGCTAATTTTTGACTCTAGGAGTGGAAAATGATGGGATTATGTTAAGAACTCTAACCTCTCTCCAAGACCTCTAAATTTTCCTTTACCTCTTGTGTTTTTTCTACAAAATGGGTTAGAGGCTGAGTGTATTTAGGGTTTAGATGGTTTAAGTTGGGTTATGGGTTGATCTAAAGGCCTAAGTCTAATAGAGTTCAGATTTTAGTTTATTGGGCTAGACATTATAGGTTGGGCTACAGAATTTTTTAGGTTAAGGATGGAATTTACTGGTCTAATAGCCCAAGACCCATTTGGACTCATTTCCCAAAGCTTGGGCTAAGGCTAAATAGGTTCTTGTCTCACTTAAATTCACTCTTAAGTTTTTAAGCTTATAAAAATTTTAAGTTAGGCCTATAAAAAAACTAGTATTAGGCTCTCTTACTAAGCTTATGGCATAATTGGGCTTGTATATTAGGCCCCAAATATAATTAAATTAATTATAAGACCCAAATTAGTGTCGACCTCTCTTAATTAATTTTTTTTTATTAAACCCATATCAATTCCTAATTAATCATAATTATCTTTAATTAATTTAAGTGTATTACACCTCTATTCACTCCCAACCACTTTGAGTAACTTTTAATACCTCAAGAAATTTGTCTAAGCAATTTAAATCTACCTAAAATCCTCTATAGCAAAATATGACTACCACATATCTCCAAATTTCTCATTTTTCCTACCACATGGATTATAAATACTCAAATCCTATGATACACATCCAAAGGATCCCAAACCACTTTTACTTACTCAAGTTGGCTAAATTAAACTTGCTTAAACTCAAAATTCCCTATAAACCACTTAAATGGCCAGGTGACCATACCTTCCCATCTAAAATCCCATATTTAGACTTATGTGTTCCAACTAGGAAATTTGAATCCCTTAAATTGCTATATCTATCCATACATATATTGAAGAAGCTAATCTTTGTACAAAGTTGCATGAAGTGATACATTATGAAATCATGAAATAGATGTTTGAAAATGAGACTTGAGTGAAACATTTCTTTTTATTATTTGTCTTTCATAGCCAAAGGGACTCTAAGTGGGAAAGTCATAAGCCTTTTAAAATCCAATGAAGTCGTATTTTTTTCTTCTACATCTCTTTTCTTATTCCTATTAGTTGTTGTAATCCAAGTCTATCATTTTTCCTTACTCAATCTCATTGTCAAAGAGGATTGATAGCTCTTTCATACATAAATAATAGTAAACTCAGAGGGTTCCATCATAATTAGTTATTAAATTTCTTTTACTCTATGAAATAGTCAACTAATCCACCATAGACATAATTATCAAAGCAATGAAGAAATAACCTATACAGAATAAGGTGCCTTGAGCAGTAAAGGAATAACTTAATAGTACAATTACAAAAAATTTATCAAAGGTATAGCAAAATAAATTTAAAGTTATCAATTAAGTGACCAACCTCATAGCCATAAAAGTCACCAAAACATCTTGTATGTTGTTGGATATAAAACTAAATTTTCTCCTTTTGGATCTTCTATAGTGAACACTCTCTTAAAATTTCTAACTAAAATATGCACCAATATATATATATATATATATATAATTTACTACTCTAATGGGTCACATGATGATATTTTCCATAAAGAATAGACAAAAAGTCATTGAAACATCTTTTCAAATAAAAGTTCTGAAATCCAAGAATTTGAACACACCTTTTTACTTAATCATGAAGTACTACCTACCATTATGCCCCACGGTTGCATTTGAAACCAAAAAATGTATATAAAGAGGAAAACATTCAGCATAGTATACTTGACTAAAGTAAATCTTAATTTTAGCTATGAATAAAGGTCCAAGAAAACTACAAATAGTGAAAAACCAAAGTATGATGTGATTCCAAGTATGACTTCCTTTAACAAACCTTAATGGCATTTGCCATTACCTCTAAGAATGTATAATTCTAAAAGGAAAAAAATCGTATATTAGCTTTTAGTTTTTTAACAACTTAACTACATAGCTAATCATTCTATTTCTTAGTATTTGCAAAGTAAATTGTTTCTACTAAGAATTTACAATCTATTATAGTAAAGAAAGAGCATAAGGTTGAATGCATTTTTCCATGTAATTGATTGGTTACTTTACTATAAAGTGCTTGAAACTGACACATTTTTGTCTTCATATTTGATAACTTAAAGCATATGAATAAAACACTCTATACTTAATATTGTCATTAGTAAAACTGAGCCCTACTTTACAAGTTGCAATACTATAATTTTAAATGTGTCCCAGGTCTGGGGGGTAAATGAGTGAGTTTATATGCCTATGTCTAATATGGGTTAATAAAGAAAAAGTTATGCCTTTGCTACTAACCTAAGCTTTTGGCAAGATGGTAAGCACTCTTTCCTAAGGTTATTGATGTAAACCCTTGGACAACAAATACCTCAAACCCATATAAAATTGAATCAAATCACAAGAAGACTAAAAGTCAGATTAAAACCCTTGGAAAATAAGTTCCAAGAACCCTAACCTTATGATTTAACACCACAAAGATCGAAATCCTTGATAAATTCAATAATTCATAAAAGAACTAAAAGAAAATAGCTCATACACTTTGAAATTCAAATTTTTATTATTCATGTTTGATGAAAGTTACTATTCACATACTATAAATAAGGCAACAAAAGAAACCCTAATAGCTAATAGAATAAAGCTAAAAATGCCCAAACTAATATGAATTTCTAGCCCAAATAGGATTAGTAACCCATTTATAATAAAAAGCCTAATTAAAAAGAAACTAACACAAAACATAAAATTAAACACATAGGCTTAAATAAAAGTAATGCTAAACTTATTTACACGACCAATAAATAAATAAATCCTAATAAATTGCAAGGCTCAAGCACTTAAATAAATTTTAACATTAATCTCAATCTTGATCCTATATTTGAATAATGCTTAGAAGGGTTTGATTTTGGCTCAAGCTGATTTACAAGTTGATTGTATCATTATAGGTTTGTTTGGCCTATACTTCTTTAAGTAATCTACTTAAAGCTTATTTCATTCTTTTATCTCTTGCTCTTATAATTAGACCTATGTGAAAATGCAATGGATCCTTTCATGTTTGCATGCATCCTTCTAGATTCTCATCATTCTAATTCCCTTTAAAAGAAATTGTCCTTGAATCAACTTCACCTACATCAAAGAAGGAGAGATTAGAAATATTAAAAGTATCAGTTACATTAACTCACCAAGAAGATCTAATTTGTAGGCAATATCAGTGATCCTTTTCAATCACTTGAAATGGTATATCTCCTCTTGGATGTAACTTAGAATGCCTTTGAGTTGAAAATTATTCCTTGTGCATATGTACTTAAACCAAATTACTAGGTCTAAATGCCACTTTCTTACATGCAATTCATCACCTTTCCTACAGTAAATTAGCTCTAATTCCAATACCTAAATCATCACACTTAATTTTAAAAGGGTTAGTGAAATCAGGTAATGTAAGTAATTGTGCAAAACTCAATCTTTTCTTAGTCAAATAAAAAGCTCTATCTCGCCCATCATCGCACTTAAGTCTTACATTTTTCTTGACAATTTCAGTTAGTAGTGCGGCTAATGTGCAAAAATCTTTCATAAACCTCTTATAAAAACTAGGCAAACCATGGAAACTAGATACTTCGCTAATGGTCTTAGGTATTGGCCATTCCCTAATAGCTTTAACTTTTTCTTTATCAACCTTAATCCCTTTAGTACTAATAATATAGCCAAGAAATAGAATCTGGTCCATGCAAAAAGAATGCTTTTTAAGGTTAGTATATAATTTTTCCTTTCTCGAAACCTTTACCCAAATGCCCCATGTATTCATCTAAGCTATTATTATAAATCCAAATATCATCAAAATAGACAAATACATACTTGCCCATGAGAGTATGCAAACATAGTTCATAGGTCTCATGAAAGTGCTAGGCGCATTAGTTTACCTAAAAAGCATAACTAACTATTTAATACAAACCATATTTTCTTTTGAAAGCTATTTTCCAATCACCACTTTCCCTTACTCTAATTTGGTGATATCTACTTTTTAAGTCAATTTTAGAAAATACACAAGAGCTATGCAATTCATCAATTATGTCATCTAATCTAAAAATGGGATGTCTAAACTTTACAGTGATTTAATTGATTGCCCAACAATCAACACACATCCTCCATGACTTATCCTTCTTAGGCACAAGCAAAACTGAAACTACATATGGACTCATGCTCTCCCTCACATATCCTTTTGCCATAAGATCCTTAACCTATCTTTGAAGTTCCTTTGTTTCCTTAGGATTACTTCTATATGTTGGTCTATTAGAAATTAATGCAATAGGGATAAAGTCAATTTAATGTTCAATTACCCTTTTCGATGGCAAACCTTTTAGAACTTCTTCAAAGAATACATCTTTAGAATCTTGTGAGAAAGACAAACAAGTGCTTGGAAAATTATGGTTGATATCACTAAGGTTAAGGTAAGTTTTGTTATAAACAAGTGAAAAAATAAGTTGTTTAGCCATAAAAGCTCTCTTAACCTCAATCACCTTCATTAAAAAAAAACTCGCTTTTTCCTTTTCTTTTCTCTCTTATGGCCCTATTTTTCTCTCATTTTTGGCCACTTCTATTTTTTCTTCCCATTCTCATTTTTCTCTTTCTCTCTTGTGGCACTATTCTTTTTCTTTCATTTTTGGCTATTTCTTTTTTCTCTTCCTCACTCTTATTTTTCTTTGAAATTTTAGTCACTCTTTCTTACATTTTGGCCGCACTCTTCTCTTTTCTCTCAAGCTTACTTTTTAATCAATTTCATTTGGTCTTCCCAAATCTACTTTATGGGCAAAGGAAAAAGTGTGATAAACATCCAATCCTTTACAAAGCTATCCTAAACCCATCATAGATAACCTACCTATCATATTACCATCACTTTCCTAATAATAAATGGCTAGTATTCATAGGCACCATATCACACAACACCTCATCACTATACTTCCCAATGGAGAAATTAAGACTTGACTATTCACTTAAACCTTCACACATCCACTACAATCTATAAGGTCTAGGATGCTTAATCAAAGATAAATCTAACTTGTACTAGCAAAATTAGTGCAACCTCCCCCATCTATGATTACACTACAAACCTTATTATTCACATGACACCTAATGTGAAAGATATTCTGTCTCCTATGTAGCCTCCTATTATTTACTTCTATATTTTGCATTTTATCTTCTACTTCCTTATGATTCATTCCCCTCTATGACTCCATTTTCTTTATTTCTAACAACTCAACAGCTTACTTTTTCTAGATGTTCCTTTACTTCATTACACGTACAACTAATTCTATCTAACTATTATGTTGCATGGCTTACAACATGAATGAATCATCTTGCTTGGTGATTGTTTTGTCACCCTTGTCTTTTGAGACCATGATAATGAACATGCAAAAATTTTCTTGTGAAAAAATGTCACAGCACTCCCTTTCATGTTTACACTCAAATGAGGTCACTCACACTCATGTTTCACTCTTATTTTGGCGTTTCTCAATACTTGACTCACTATTATTGCCTTTTATCTCTTTATACTTCCCTTTAAAGTTCCTTTTAGAACTATTTAAGAACTCACTTCATAAACTCAATATTGCATGTTCAACACAGTTAAGATTCAAGAAACTCTAAAAGCAAAGTAGGTACAGTAACAAAAAAGAAGACAATACATCCCAAAAATAAAATAAAAAAGGATACTTTGATTAAAAAGGAAAGATTTCCTTTTTTAGAAAAAAAAGGATATTCCTTCATCCACATTTAACTATGATTTCCTTGGAAAAGTAATATTGATAAAAATGGAAACTTTCTCACCCACAATTATAATTTCCATGGAAAAGTAGAATTGACAAAAATGGAAACTTTCCCACCCATAAATAATCTCCAATTCTAATCGAACTTTCCTTTTTTCTATTTTTCTCTTTCAACTTCTTTTTTTTCTTTACTTTTCATCCATTTTTCCTTTTTTTTGTTTTGATTCCTTTTTTTAAAAGCAAACTTTCTTTTTTTGTATTTTTTTTCTTCTTCCTTTTTTTATTGGCTTCACACAAGAAAGAAAATAATTCAAATCTTAAGAATTTTTCTTTTTTTTTTTTATAAACTAAGAAGAAAGTAATTGAAGATGATGAAGAGCCCTTAAAACAAGAGATAACTAAAGAAAACAACGAGAAAATTTAGATATGAAGAAGAAAACATAAAAAAAATTAAAGAGAACAATAAGAAAAAAAAACCTAATTATTATAGCCAAGCTTTGATACTAATTGATATGAACCCTCAGACAACGAGTGCCTTAAACCCATACAAGACTGAATCAAACCCTAAGAAAGTTAGAAGTTAGATTAAACAGAAAGATTAAAATCCTTAGAAAACATGTTCCAAGGGCCCTAACCATATGATTGAACACTACAAAGATCGAAATCTTTGATAAGTTTGATAGTTCATGAAAAAAATAAGAGAAAGCAGCTCATACACTTTGAAATTTAAAATTCTAGTATTCAAGTCTAATGAAAGTTACTGTTCATGCACCATAAATAAGGCAACAAAAGAAATCCTAATAGCCAATATACTAAAGCTAACAAGACCAAAACTAAAATGGATTTCTAACCCAAATAGGATTAGTAACCCATTTATAATAAAGAGTCCAATTAAAAATGAAATAAACACAAAACATAAAATTAAACACTTAGAATTAAATAAAGGTTTAGCCCATTTACAATGACCAAAAAAATTCCTAATAATTTGCAAGATCCATACACCCAAATAAATTTCAACATTGATCTTGATCTTGATCTCATTTTTTTTAGTAATGTTTAAAAGGTTTTGATTTTGGCCTAAGTCCATTTCCAAGTTGATTGCATCATTAGAAGCTTGTTTGACCCATAATTCTTTAACTAATCCACTTAAAGCTTCTTTCATTCTTTTATCTCTTGCTATTATAATTGGACCTCCATAAAAATGCAATGGATCCTTTGACGTTTGCATACATCCTTTTAGATTCTCATCAATGCTAATATGAATCTAGCTCACACAATGTTGATTTTCCCTATTATGGATAAAAATGGCCCAAAAATCTAGCCAAAATAATATATTACAACACCATTAATTAAATTCGTTCTTTTATTCTTTTATTCCCAAACTATTTTTTATATGCTATTGAATATCTGTACTTCACATTAAAGAAAAATCCTAAGACCTTTTAACCATCAATCACAACTTCACTCATAATTTTAGAAAGCAAAAAGGAAGAGGCCATAAAAATTCAAAAATTTAAACTACAACAAAAGAAGCCATTTTTGTCAAGTAAGGATACCACATAAGTAGAACTTTCAATGAAGTAACTCACAAATAAAAGAAATAATTTAGGTAGCCTTCAATAAACAAAACCAAAAAAAAAAGAAACCTGGTTAATTCAATCAAATAATTCAAAAATTGGAAGAAACGGACTGTGAGAGATGCTGGTGTGACCAAAGAATTAATAATAATTGCAAGAGTCATGACACCTTCCATAATTGACCACAATCTTTTCGTTCTGCTATTATTGGTGCTACACACCTTATTCCTCATCCTTCCAACCATTTCCAAGTCCTTCTTTGTTAGCTCAATCCTTGACCAAATTCTTTATAGGAGGAAGGGAAAGTTTTGAAAATATAATATGGCAAAGGTTATTGTCAAGAATAGGGGGGAAGAAAGATAGCAACTTTCTCAGTAAAAAGAGTCACAAATATGAAAGAAAAACCAACAAAATAGAAATTATTTGCAAACATATGCACAAAAAGTTATGATTTACACACTCAGCGTAAGCTAAACTTTCATGCTTTGAAGTTTGAAGTATAATAAAAATAAAAATCAAAGACCCTAAGATAATTACCAGTTCAAGTTTCTCACATTTAGATGAATCTTCTTATATGAATCAGAAGCCAAAAGAGAAATTCTAAGTATCTTAGAGAGAGAGAGAGAGAGAGAGAGAGAGAGAAAAAGATTTACCATTAAGAGAGATAGCAAGTGAGAGAGAGAGATTTACACCTTTATCTTATGCATCAATTCATTTGATACATTGAGAGGAACTTCATATGGAAGGTGAAGTGATTTAGTAATAAGAAAAATGACAAATAGTGTAGAAAATGTAACAACCGAGAAAAGGGAAAAGGAAAAGAAAGTAGAAAGCTGGAAAAATTCGAAATTCAGAAATTTTGCTAAGTCTCCTCGCAATAGCGAGAAATGGTCTCGCTATAACGAGAGAGCCTACTCACAATAGTGAAGGTGATTCTGGCTATAGCGAGTGCGGGCGGCAGTCTATACAGAAACCAGGGAGTTGCTCACCGTAACGTGCGCCATAGCAAGAGTGGGAGTCTGGAACTGGCGCGAGTTCACCATAGCGAAGGTTAAATCTCGCCATAGCGAAGGGAACTGATACGTGCTCGCCATAGCGAAAGCTAAACCTCGCCATAGCGAAGGCAGCTGATACGAGCTCGCCGTAGCGAAGGTTAATTTTCGCCGTAGCGAGGGTCAGTCCGGAAAAGTGTAAAGAGCGAGAATTTGACTTCTTTAAACGCCCCAACTCATTCTTTCTCTCATATTTGCCCTAGACTTCGACCCAAGGAGAGAAAAGAGGCGTGGAGAGTGAGAGAGACCAAGAGAAGGAGGAAGAACAAGGAAAGGTAAGTAAGTTCCTCTCATTTCTACTTAGAATCTTGATCTCCTCTCTTTGCCCTCTCTTCCTACGGTTTTGTTTGTGAGATTAGTGAGATTTTGAGCATGGGTCAGAAGAGGAAAAGTGGAAAACACCTTTGAATCTCTTTGATTTCTTTAAAAATGTTGTTTCCACTACCTTGGGAACTTGAGAGAGAGGAAGAATTAATGGCATTCTAAAGAGAGAGAGAGAACCCCTAGATTCTTGTATGTTAGGGGGTTTTGTTCTGAAGAACTCCTAAGGGTTGTTAAGTTATGAGAGAGTAATTTATGCTCTTTGATGTGTCTAGGCTCAAGTGAAGCACCTCCATCAAGGTGTGATTGTGAACTTAAGAAGGGAGAGGAGAAATTGAAAGGAAAAGCTAGTGTTGGCTCATAAGGTAGCTCTCTTTCCACTCTTTCTTGTTGCATTTTTGGATGTAATAGTCATTGTATGTTTATGTATATGCTTGATGTGTGAGATATGCCATATGTTATTGCCATGATGCATTGTTGACAATATACTTGTGTGATGGATTGTGAGAATTGCTCGAGTGAGGTAGTGCCGAAAGTCCCTTGAGATGGATGGGTGAAGTGAAGCCGAAAGTCCCTTGAGATGGGTGAGACAAGGCCAAAAGTCTCATATCCGAGTGAGGCCAAGTCAAAAGTCCCTAAACTCGGGTGAGGCCATCCAAAAGTCCCTAAACTTGGGTTAGGCTAGACCAAAAGTCCCTGGAGCCTATTTTTGGCATTGTTGTGATTTCCATAGCATGTACAACATGTAATGTGATTGAGAATGGTTGGATGCCAAATTACATGCTTGACTTGTTATATGCCTTGATTGTTTACTTGAATAAGTGCATGAGCTACTGAGATTCCCTGAATTTCACCCCTTCCCCTCCCAACTTAACATGCTAGGTAGAGCTCAAGGAGAAGCAAGTGCACACCAAGGAGCCTAGATGCATGTGCAGTTAGGTGTTTGGTTATTTTGGTCTTTTGATGTAATTTTGATGTAAAGGGGTGCCAAAATGAATATGCACCTTCTATTTTTGAGATGTACATATTGTAGCAAGTGTAAATGTATGGATATATGATGTACAAACTATGTAGAGAGCCAAATTAATGGAAATGTGGGTTTTGCCCCTTTTGTTGAATGAATGTAATAGTGTATTTTTTGCCGTAGCATAGTGAATTTGGAATGTATGATGATTTGCACCACTTGGATATGTTATATAGACTATTTTTACACTTTCAAACTTGTCCATGAGAAGTGAGAACGTGTGAGAGGTCATTTGGACTCATTTTGGACCTCTTGGGTGCTAAAATTGTTAGTTTTGTGAGCTCCGTCAAAGTATGACCAGATAAGCTCCTCTTGCCATGAAATTTGGCATGCCTCTAGAGTTTGTAGAGAGCTTCTTGAGAAGCTAAAGTGGGTAATATTCAGAGGTCTAGAAAATATTTAGCGAATTGTTGAAATTGGGAAAAATCCATAATTTGGTCATGTACTGATCCTATAGGTCCGAAAAGAAATGTATGTCTTTCATAGACCAAACGGTGGCCAAATGTCATGACATTTTATACACATAAACTAGAAAACTACAGTGACCTATACCGACTAGAATCACCCAAATCGGAGGTCTGTAGAGAGAGAATGAACCTTCTGAAGTTCTGTATCAGCATCAGGGAGCCCCTCCGACCTCCATTACTGTTCCATCGGTTTTCGGGGTGTAAGAGCTACTGAACTGATCTGGACTTATTTTTTTCCTCTAGTAGACATCTGTAGCTTTTCAAATTGGTATAGTGTGCCCAGATTGGATTTTTGTGGATTTAGTTACGAATTTTTGAAGTTCATGACAGTAAGCTGCGCTAGAAACAGAGACAGCCAGACCTTTGTCTGATTTTTGATGTCAAACATGGTCCAAACGCTGGGATTATGATTAGGAATTATTTTTAGTGTAAAGATAACACTTAGAGATTTCCATAGAGCTATGGTTTGCTAGATTCCCATTTTTCTATAATTAGTTATGATTTTCCAAAGTTAGAGCCAAAATATGAATTTTGGGCCCAAGTGAAAAATTACATTTTTCTAGTTTTTGGCTCCATACCCGTGGCTTATGGCTTGTTTTATGCTATGTATGAGTTTTATAAATGGAGTGTGAGTAGAGAATGTGAATGATGGGTTCACAGGACCCACGGGGCAGAAGATGAGTGTATGAAACCACGTTTCATAGCATAAAAATGTCACGGATTGGTATTAGTTCTTTGGAAATCATATGGAACCGAGCCCAGTGAGAGGCTAAATAGCGGTAGTAGATTAAGGTATTACAGAAAACGCAGAATAGGGAGATTTAAATGATTTACAAACCTAAGGTTTGCAACGAAGAAGAAGCTTATTAGCACTCTAAAGAAGACAATGATAGTTTGACCTTCGTAAAAGAGCAACGCCACACTTAACCTTGAATAGAGCAATCCAAAAGAAGATAATAGATACTAATTTTTCCTTTCCAAAGGCTAGGGCAATTCAAATAAAGGCTAAAGGGACTTTGCCTTCATAGCAAGCCAGGAGCTTGTTAACAGTGAAGGCTAATGGCAGTAGTATGCTCATGTCAATGCTGTGGGCTATGAGGGGCTCACTCAGTCACTTGAGGTAGAAAGGGTCTTTTGGTTCTTCATAAGACAAGGGTTTTAGCTTTTAAGAGTGTTATCATACACGTGGAAGGAAAAATTGGACAAGGGTTTTTTATTTTGAGAATTACATGTAACTCCATTTGCTAAAACTCTTACAATATTTTACTATGAGAAGTTAAAAAAATGTAATTTTTTGTTAATTTCCATGATAAATTACCATGAGACATCGTAAATGAGAATTAAACAATTACATTTTTTTAATTTTTTTTCCTCAATTCTCATAGTAAATTACTATGAGAATTCAAAAAAAAAACATAATTTTTTATTCTTACAATATTTTATCATAAGAATAGTAAAAAAACTTTTTAAGGTTTATTTTTCTATAGTTCTCATGGTATTTTTCTATGAAAATAAAAATATATATTTTTTTAATTTTTTTCTCATGAAAAAATTTTGTGACAATTATTGGTGCATTATTTTTATAGTAAAATATCATGAGAATAAAAAAATTCAAATTTTTCTTCTTTTCCCATGATCTTTTACCATGATAATAGTAGAAAACTTTTCAAGGCTTATTGCTCTAGATTTCTTTGGATTTCTCATGGTATTTTTCTATAGGAATTAAAAAAACATGTTTTTGAAATTTCTTTCTTTTAAAAAAATTCTACAAGAATTGTTAGGCACTAATCTCATATAAAATACCATGAGAATAGAAAAAAATTTAAATTTTTTTCTTTTCTCAATGAAAAAATTTTAGAATTTATTTATCTAGAATGCTCACGGTATTTTTTCCATGAGAATTAAAAAGAAATATTTGTTAATTTTTTTTTCTTACAAAAAAATTTTGCAAAAATTGTTGGTCCCTATTCTCACAATAAAATACTATGAGAATAGAAAATTTCTAAATTTTTTTTTCCTTATGGTATTTTACCATGAGAATAGTAAAAAAAAAAATTCAAAGTTTATTTCTCTAGAATTCTCATGATATTTTTTTGCAAGAATTAGAAAAAGTATTTGTTAATTCTTGTTTTTTGAAGAAAAAATTCTAGGAGAATCATTGGCGCCTAATTTCCACCATACCACAACACTTTTGTCATGGTATTTCTCTTGAAATTCTCTTGAAAAGTTCTCACAAAAGAAAACATAGCAAGAATTTATCACGATAATTGTAAAACATTTATAAATTGTGATAAAGTCCACAAGAAATTCCACAAGACACAAATTTTGCTAGAATTTTTCATAAGAAAAACCCTGATTTCTTATAGTAAACTACCACTCAGAGGGCAATTTCCAATTAGGCTTCTAACTTGCCTTATGAAGTTGCTTCGATCCCTGGAGTAGAAGTAGTAAAGGCCGCAGACATAGTAGTAGCCATAAACCTAGTCGTGGATATAGAGGTGAAGTTGCCAGAGTGATAAGAGATAAGATGCTTGAGTTTAGGTGAGTGGACCTAACACTAGCCTATGTTGTCGCTAGGATATATGACATGCAATATACTATGAGAGAGATAATGGCCACGGTGGCCCAACAATTATAGTAAGGTACGTAGAGGTCATCGAGTTGCTAATTACTTGAATGGTCTAGTGGCTTCAAAAGAACATTTGATGCTCTCACAGAAGGTTTGTTAAGCTAGCCTTATTTAAGTTTTTTGGAGATTTTGAGGGAGTAACATCTTCTAACTCTTAGATTGGTAATAAGATTGATGTAGTTGTCAGCTTATATACCTTTCATTTTAAAGTAGAGACTCTAACTAGGTTAATAATTAAGTAGAAATTGTGAGGGACCCAAACTCACGTTAAGGTAGCTATTCAAGGTTACTTAGAACATGCTAGACAGCAATCACCCTTAATGATGGAAGTTTCCAAGGAATTTTATAAGAATTCTTCAAACTTAGGCTGCCTTCTTTTAAATATGATAGTAAAGTCAAGCTTGGGATAATTCTAGATTGCGAATTATCTTAGTGGCTTCCCATGAAATTTGGATAAATGGTCTTTACACAAAGATCTATATGTTTATTTAAAGATGGATTTGTTATAATGATCACATATGAGCTATTATAATGACATGCATTGCAACTTTGTGTTCTTTCCAAATGGCTGCATTTCTCTTTTATTAAAAATAAATAAATAAATCATTCACAACTTGAATTGTTACAATTTTAGTTAGTGATGGAATTCCTTTTCCATTCTGTACCGTCACTTTGATGGAATTAAAGAAATCTAACTATATCAAATACATATGTGTCTCAAAAATTGCCTTTGTTATAAGCTTTTTCCTCTTTTATGGGTTTTTAATAGAATTAAATTTCCTGTAGTATGAGTGTTTATTTTCTCTTAAGAGCATTTATTAAATGTTTAGTGAAACTAATCTATATCATTCCACTATAAATATATAGCATTTTGATGGCTACATGTTGTTATTGTTCTTGATAATTCTTATGTCCCAAATATAGCATTCCATGATACCTAGATTGGCCTATGAAAGTTTTAACTTATGTTACAGAGAGTGGACCAAAATGTAACATAGATAAAACATTAAAATCTTCTTAATTAAGATCAAACTGTAACAAGCTCAAAATGCTTAGTGACATAATCATAAGTAACCCAGAATATTTTTGTAGTGCATGATAGTGCTTTATCTCCTCCTTGTAGTATAAGTAGCACTAAAAAAAGTCATTTACTAGTGGTTTGTTTTTTTTATTGGGAAAAACCATCACTAAATGAGTGCAGCATTGGCTGGCCTCCACGACCGCAACCGTAGGTACTCAATTACTGGTAGTTATTTTGCAGCTGCGGGAGTAACCGCTGCTAATTAACGGTGATGGTTAGAGCGCACTTGGTTGTAGTTTCTAACTACTACAGTTAGAGTGAGCTTCTTATTTACTTTGTGCATTTTGTAGCAATTTTTGTGCCTTTTACCAGTGGTTTTAAAACCATTTTGCGATACTTTTTGTGAAGCACTTTGCAATAGTTTCTGGTTGACTGCCAATAATTTTAACAGTTAGTCTGCATTTAGCAGCGGTTGGAAAATTGCCACTAATAACAACATGTTATTTTTTTCCCTTCTTCTATGCATTTATATTTATATTACATACTGAATTTTCTTTTTGTATATATATTTATATTAGATGCATACATTATTAGAGTCATTTATAACATGATCAACCATTCATTACTAAATAAATCCATATATTTGGTATAATTGTTAGGGAAAATTACAATTAGTAGATTTGTCACTTCTATACAATTTGAAAAAAAAAAAAAACACTACAAGTTGTTTACAAAATATCCCAAAATAAAAAACAAATCATTCCCTAACTATCTGGTGCATGGTTTAAAGAGGATGAAGGACATAGATCACGATTATTTCCATAGAAAAACAAAAACAAGATTTGAGAAAATATATATACATATAATAAAGTATAATAATGTGGCCAATTTTGATGAGTTGGATCATACCTCAAATCCATCTCCTCATAGTGCAGAAAATTCAACAACATGAACTAACAAAATCTCCAAAACTATAAAATTATTGAAACTAGAGATATCTCAGTGACAGATGCGTTTATTCCTAGAAGGTAGTTCAAATGTCCATATATTTCCCAATGTTTATAACTATTATGCTCCTTTGCAGTCCTCAAGAATTGATATAATTGGTAAATTAAAGCATGGCATTAATGCAACATCTTGGAAAATCATTGGGAAATATAAAATCTAGTACAAGAAATAAGCATAAAGCATGAGGCAAACAATTACAATGCTCACACAGCAAAAGAAGTGCAATCAATGGGAAATATAAAACCATTTGAGATAAAGTATGAAGCAAAAGTCTAACTACCCAAACAATGGCTTTAATTCAATATTAGAAGCAAGAGGGTCAAACTAATAGACGTGATACAAAACGGCTAAAATTTTTATGGCTAGTGATTTTGACAAGATCCATTGTAACATTTACAGGCACAAGTAAATCGACAAGCAGAATCGTAATATGAACGATGTCAATAGTCAACAGTTGCAGGAGAAAACTATAAACAAAGAGGCAACATCTTTAGGGTCTTTAACAATTCATTTCCCAACTTGAATGGTTTATATTCATGCATCTACTTTCTTTTAAAACTCATATATACTCAAATATATCTCAAAAAAGAATAAGCTCATGTCCATCAATGGCATATTCTAGTAAGAAATCTTATCTCTATACCTTTTTCTAACAATGGCGTCTTCTAAATGATGACGAGGATGATGATTGGCTGGATGGAACCTTGTTACCTTGAACAGTCCTCAAGGGGTGCACCATTTTGCAATGTTTCTGCATGCAGGCAATAAAGTAGTGAACATCTTTATTTGTCTCAATTTCATTTGTATATCTTCTTCATTATAACTTGTTGAAGAATAAGAAGAGTCAAGCGCAATTGTAAAAGGGGTAGAGAAAATATTAGAACATGGTATTAGAGTTCATCAAGAATTCAGTTGGTAAGTAATTCATTACCTCTTTTTAAACCTTCTAATATGTGCTTTATATTCTTCATCAAGAATCTCTCTTCTCTTTTCCAATCCTGTGGTTCTACTAAGTAAAATAAAATACTACGCATCAAAATTTCAGTTAGCGAGACAGTTCCACAAAAAAGTAAATAAAATTCGTTTTGTTGTGTGATTACATAAGAGTAAGTATGTTTTTCTTTTTCTTCTAATTACTAAATTATTGTGTCTAAGCTCTAGTGAGTTTAACTACCTACAATTTCTGGTGTTAAATTTGTAGATAAGCTGATTGAGTAAGAAAAGAAAACCAACCATATCTCTTTGGCTGCAATATAAAGAAAATCAAGAAATCACTAAAACGTGAAGGACAGCAAAATCAATCCCATCAAGTAACAACCAAATCCAAGTACAAGTCATGTATGCCACATCAAAGTAGGATAATTATCAAACTAATACAAAAGCATTAAACATGCTCCACAACTATTTTGTCTAGGTACTTTGGGAAGTTCTTATTAAATAGACGTGATCTATTATAAAGATGGGTTAAATTATTATAAATTAAACTTATGTAAGCTATGACCCCGATTGTAACGTGATAAAAACACAAATACATATAGATAGATAAGAACTTGTGGAATATATAGGAAGTGTTAAGAATTAATGAAAGAAGTTGGGTGTGTGTGGTATTGCTTGGTCACAGTCCTTATCCAGTCTTTCTTATGGGCCAAACCATCCCATTAATTTTTTCTTACTTACAACCCAATGGAAAGTAAAACCAAACATTAGTCACAATTAATATACAACAATCAATACCCCTTGCTTGTGAAATTGCCGCAATAATATAATGGAGAATTTGAGAAGCAAATGGATGAATGTAAAATGGGTCCTGCGCAGGCTAACCTAAGGCAATGAGTCCTAGTTTAGGTGTTGCAGGGTTAAAGCATAGGCCATTTGACTTTCCATTTCTAAATGAGAATGTTAGGGCTTACGTAGTTATCCATATTAGTGTTTACTAAATAAAACGATAAGAATAGTAACATCATACGAAATGGTACATGCATTTTTTAATGATAAAAAATACATTTATTCTGCATAAGCATGGAATGAATAGTGAAATGAAGTCAATGGCATAATTAAATGTCAGAACATATGGTCAAAATGAATTAAAGGCAATATACAGTATGAAATTATATTGAAAGCTTTGTACATTTTCCACGGGTCAAAAATGCTTTCATGGTTAGCGTCATATAATTAGTAAAAAATTCTAATGAGGGCTTAGAAACAAAGCTAGGCATCATGAAGTCTTGAATTATGCTTAAAAGGGAAGAGTAAATTATGGGCAAACCGCAAATTAGGACTGAAAATCATACTTCTAAACAATCAAGAAATAATCTTGAAACCAAAAATTCTCACCAACTACTAGCTAAACTATGTCAGCATATATAATGAACAATAAATTGGCTAAGAAATTTGCCTGAATCACTTAGAATTAACATAGATAAATCACTTAGAATTATAGAGAATTATGGAAATGTCCTTGCATGGTTCCAAATTGCGGTCCGCATTACAAAATGCGGCCACAATATTACGGATGCGGCCTAGGCCGCATCCGCATCAGCCCACAATTACGGAGGGATTAGATATCACAAGAATGGGCTGCATCGTAACGGTGTTGCGACCACAACGGAACGATATTACGGATCTGTTGCGGCGCATCATATAAAAGCAAAAAACACTACTTAGCATCAGTAGATTCAAAACAAAGCTGTCGGCCGGCCCTAGGTTTCTTCCTTTCCCAAAGAACAAAATAGAAAAGCCAACAATAGCAAAAAACAAAAGCAACCAACAGATCTGAAGTTTTGAAATCTGAAACGGTGAAATCATACCTGTAGGCTAAACCACAGTAGTTTGAAACTTGAATCTAAACTGTGAAGCCTCGCAGTGGATTGGAGCTCTCTTCTTGCCCGAATCTAAAGACCCAAAGTATGTTTCTTGATTCTTAACTTGTTGCTCTATTTTTGTGATTGGCATTTTCATTTTCAGAGCCTGCCTTGTATCCGAAACGTTGAGAGTGATGAGAGGAGATGAGGAAGCCACATTGCCATATATTTGTTTTAATATAATATATATCTATATATATTCTATGATTAGGAAAGGGGGAAGTCAGGAAGCCATGCTGCATTTATTTGTTTTAATATAATATATTCTATTATGATGACGAGGAAGCCAAGAGTCACGCTACCATATACTTATTTTAATATAATATATATATATATATATATATATATATATATATAGGAACCAGGTTTTCAATGGGCTATGAATCCGGATATTTACCCCTATTGTGTCATGAGTCTACGAGCCTGTGCAGGTCCTCTCTGATCAACTCGTGAGTCCTCTGTAGTAGCATGTTGAGATCTGTCGTGGCTTTCCTTATTGCTACCTACAAGCTTATTTATTCTTAGATCTGATGTGATGTCGCAATCAAATATATATATATATTCTGTGATGAGGAAGAAGCAGGAGTCACGTTGCATATATTTGTTTTAATAGAATATATATATATATATATATTAGAGGAGGAAGCCAGCTGTTATGCATTTCTTTTAATGTAATATATATATATATATATATATTCTATGATTTGGAATATAAATGGATCAGGAGGAAGTCACGCGTGTTTATTTTTTTATTAAATTTTTGCTCTTTTACATTTATATTATTAATCTCACTATCTCCAATTATATACATATATATATATATATATATATGTAAGTGTAATTTAAGATGAATTAAATAATAATTTTTTTTTACAAATAAGATAGTATTATAAAGAAATTACATTAACACTATTTTTAAAGCACTAGTGGTATGCTGAATTTTTTTTTTAGGTTATCTTCACACTTATATTTATTTTTTTGTAATAAGTATGTAAGCATGTTTTTATATTATCTGATTTTTCTTTTCAATTTTTTCAAGTAACATTGATATTCTTGTTCAAAATAAGGATTTATTTAATTAATATTAATGTTAGGCATAATATATTTTATGTATATGAAATATATAATGATTATACATATTTTTAAAATAATTTATGCAACTTCAAAAAATATCACAGTCGCAGTGACCGCAACCCACATTATAACAGTCGCAATGCCCGCGACCGCAGTAACCGCAATGCAACCGCAACCGTATCTACAACCGCAATTTAAAACCATGTGTCTTTCTATATAGACCATATGAACAGACTTTAACACTACCAAAAAAAAAGGGAACTTTACTATAATTGCTTAGCAGCAATTGTTAAAACTACTATTAAAAATGGAATTCGTGATGTTTTGGTCTATCACTACTATTTAGTAGTGGTTTCGAGTGGTTGTTGACCAAATCACTGCTAAATAGTAGCAGTTGTTTTATTAGCAGTTATAAAAAGAAAATTTGCCTTCCTCTCTGTAGCAATAAGAAGAAGCTTGAGACCTTTTGCCCAACCACACTAGCCATCATCAAACCTTGCCATTGATGTCTGTTCGACCTCTTCCCACCATCCGTCCATCAAATTCCCTTTTTTTTTTTTTTTGCATCTCTCAATGTTGTTTAGCTTTTTCTCTTCATTTTTTTTTCCCACTTTCAACCATTTTGAGTTATTTCCTTCAAACATTTTTCATTTTTGAGATGCATTGACTGAATGTTGTGTTGAGTTGTGTTGAAACTTTAAATCTAAGTGGTTTTTTATTTTTTTTTATTGTATTTTTAGATATAATGGGAGTTTTTTCATTTTTAATTTTATGGGATAAGTTCTAGTTTCTAATCTAAAGTATGCAAGTTAGCTTTTGAGATTCTTGACCTAAGACTCTAGAATTTTTTTGAGTCTTCCTTGAGGTGAAATCCTAAGTCAAGTAATGCTCATAGAAATGATTTGGGCTTTTTTTTTTTAATCATTTTGTGCCATATGAACTTATTTGTTTTAAAGTGTATTGTTAGTATCTCTTTATGCTTGATTTGAATATGTGCACTTGATGCATATATAATACATATAAATTTCTTTTCTATTACCTATATAAGTTTAGGTAGCCTGATAAACCGAGTGATAAACCTTTCTCAAGAAGTATTATTGAGCATATTTATTTTCTTGCTTTGGAAAGGACATATAAGGATGTATAAAGTGAACATGAGTGTGTTGTATTAAAGGCCATTCACTTAAAATAGAGTTAAAATGAGAGAAATATGACCATTTGACGTTAAATCTATGTTGACAAGTTGACTGACCTTTAAATCAGTTGACCACCCTTGTCCAAAATGGCATGTGATGCTCTTTAGACATGATTAGTCAACTATTCTTGGACAACCAATTGACTAGTTCCTAAAAATTCAAGCTAATGATCATATTTCGTATGGCAATCAACCAAAACACCCCTCATAATCAACAAGCATCACTAGGAATCGCTTTTTAAAGTATGTAACAATTTTTTTCTATCCCAAATGGCTATATTTCATTGCTGCTCTTTTTTAAAAGCATATATGCAAGTATATGTATCACAACAATAATAAAGTAATAAAAAAATATCGTCCCTCGAGGATTTGCTGTTAAAACTTGTCAAGTACCAAAATTGACTTTTTAAATTAAATTAAACAAATCAACTTCAACTGATTGTGTAATAGGAAATAACTAAACTCTATCTACTATGCAAAACTTATACTCAAAATTGACATTTGGATTCTTAGGTGAATAACAGCATCTAGGATTATTAATCCCCTTTCTATCTCATAATAATTTAATTCAACACTCATTACCTATGTTCTTAATGGTAATACATATTAACATAGGGTTCATTTGTTCCTCTAAGTATTTTTCCAAATCTCATATAAGATGATCCAAGTAATTCCATAATTCCTTACGAAATCAACCAAGATTAATTTAATAGCACAATCTCTAATTTGACTATACTAGGTTAATGAGTATATTCCTATCTCATTAACTAAACCATTCACTTATCCTATCAAGTTTCAAATACTCACACAACTCAACTCAAGACCTAATTTCACTTTTCCTTTCCAAGTTTGAGCAAAAATATCAAATCAATCTAATTGTTGGCCAAGCAATTAGAAAGCATGAAGCAAGGAGTTCAATAAATATGTATTCACCAATAATCACAAAATTAGAGTGAAAGAAAAATCACTAGTCCATACAAAAGTTCATAATAATCCTATATTAAGGAGTTTAGCTATACATATTCATAAAAATTAGTAACAAAGTTAAAACAAGAGTTAGAAATATCTGAACAAATGTAAAAAAAAAAAAAGGATAAAGAAAATTAGTAGTTTGCACTTATCTCCTTTTCAATCTTCAATATCTAGCACTCTCTTGCTCGAAGATGCCTTTCAAAGCTTTTCCTCACCCTTCACACACTCATAATAAACCCACAATAATGGCTCTCCTAAAAGGAATGGCTATTTGATACAGGAAACCTTCAAAATTGTAGCATAAAAATGTTGCATTTTGTTAAGAAAAGTTACGTTGCGACTTAATTTTTCTTGCCACAGTGAAATTGGCCACTAGAAGCACTTGCGTCGTGGCTTGAAGGAGATGCACTATGGTGCAATCCAGGAATTCGACCCATGCTACGGTGCATGATAGTTTTGCCATGGTGCTCTTTGCCTATGTATGAGCTTGCGTCACAGCTTGCAGTTGTTGTGCTACGGTACAATTTCCCTTGGGCACTATTTTTCAATTTCTTCAAATCTCATCACGGCTTAAGGATTTTTTTGCTATTGCACATGTCCCTGAACCACAAGAATTTGCACTTTGAAGCCTCTTGACATAAGATTTTCATTAATCCCATTTTAATGTGCTTCTAGCTCCATTTTTCTTGTGATTACACCCTACAAAAAGAGTAAAGTGTAAATAATTCCCAACGTACTCAAGATCAAAACAAAATTTGTCATTTAAGGTGTAAAAGTTAAGTATGGAGCTATTTATTAGAAGTGTGCATAGTTTTCTTATAAAAGCATTATTTACCACATAACTAGAGAATTAAACACGTATTTATTGAAAAAAATGTACAAAATAACATGAATGAATAGAAGTTAACATTCATCAAGCTTTGTATATATGACATTCCAAATATGTTTTTGATGAGAACAATAAATTATAATATGAATTTAAACTTATTTTTTATCCTTAGGAAGAAAAAACATAATTTTTAAGCTAAGATCTTGCAAAATCTCTATCATTTAATTTCCTAAAGTTTCATCTTATATATCTATTCTTTAAAAGAATTTCTTTGAGCAATATTACTCTTCAAAAATCATTATAAGACAAGGGTGGTATATCCCTTATAAGAAAAAACAAGAGTGGGAGAGCTCTTGGAAAGAATTTCCTCTAAGAAGTGAGGAGTGATTTGTTTTAAAGTGAGAAATTGAGTTGAATATTATAAAGGCTCACAAGTGTGTAATTAAACTTGTAGATTTAGTAGAGAACTCTCAAGTGAAAACTAGGGGTTTGGATGTAGGCTTGGATTGAGCCAAACCATGATAAATATTTGAATTTGCATTCTGTCCCTATGCTCCTTACATTTCAAGTTGTTTGATTGATACTCTGTATTGATTATCTCATGCTCGATACATTCTCCTATATCTATTTCACCTACATCAATTATTGAAAAAATTGTTAAGTTATTTTAAGTTTTCTTAAAAACAAGGTTTGATATCAAGTTTAAATATAAAAAGTTAAATTCTCTATTTCTGAACTAAAGATTATGTTTTTCATGTTCCAAATATCAAAATTTTTCTTCAATTAATATAATCATTGGTTTATTCAATATTCTTTAAACTAATCTTAGTAATAATTTTTAAAAAAAAATTAAAAATAATCTAATTTCTTACAAACATCCAATTTACACTTCCTGTTAGATATTAATTGCCTTGTTTAACATCATAGTCCTTTAATGTTTGCCAAGTGTCACGTTTTGGAATGAGGCTGATAAAGGTGTGGTTAAGGCTCTTGAAAAGGTGCTCATGATTGAAAAAGGATAAAACCATATTAATGACATCGGACCCAGTGATGATGATAAAAATTAGTATGAAAATCATTAGAGCACTATCTACCTTTAACTGAAATACTATGTAATCTCTAGAATATGAACATATTCCTGAAGGATTGCGAGCTGTTGTGCATCTAAAATGGGGATTGGCAAAGATGGTAATTCCTGGAGAAGGAAATTGAGGTCCTAAGCATGGGGTGGGTTAAAATTTTGTTAAGATAAGGTGTAGTGAGGATTCAATGTGTCCCAAGTCATCCACCCAAACACCCTGCTCCATTTTGAGCTAAGGAATATAGTTTGTAACTCTGTGTTTATTTGATCAATCCATGAAAATATTTGGTAATCCGGTCCCCATTAACTAGCCAAATTTGTCAGGGAAAAGATGTACCTATTCTATAATATATATATATATATATATATATTACATAAAAGATTTAATTAACATTTAACATAATATAAATGTATAAAATAATATATTATTATTATTATTATTATAAAAAATAGTATAGCACTATCGCTAATTTCAAATAAAAACAAATGGATAAAATATACTTATAATTTGTTGCCAATAAAATACGTTCATCATTTTAGAACATCCTTTTCCAACTGGCTTGTTATAATAAAATGAGTGGATTACGCAAATTTCTCATCTAATTTGGTTAAATTATACTTTAATACTCCTTTTAATTCAAAATTATCATCAAACTTCTTTGAAATGTGATATATATATATATATTGGAAACTTCTTATATTTTTTATTTTTTATTAACAAAATTAACTTTTATAACACAAAAACTTTAATTTTATTTTTAATACGATAACAAAAATAGTTAAATAATTTTATTTTTGATAAAAATGCATATTGTTATATATAAAATTTCAAGGGAATCGAATAATATTTGTGAAACAAAAAGAGTAGCACATATAAATTTAAGCATTCTTTAAGAAAGATTATGTAACTAATAACCACTAACAATTTTTTTTTGGGGCTTTTTGGTCATACAACAACTATGGTTTGATTTTATAAAAAAGAAAGAAAAAACTTTACTTTTAATCCTTATAATTTTATTTGATTTTTTATTTGATCACTATAATTTAAAAATTTATATTTAAGTCTTTATAATTCAAATAATTTTTAATGTAGTCCTTGTCATTATTCTTTTATTATTATCTCGTTAAATTTTATTGACATAATTAATTATGTATTATTTTATTATTTTAAATTAACTAATTAAATTTTATCGGCATAATTCAAATTAACTTTCTCAAGTCACCTTATACCACATGTCATGTCTGTTGAATTTTTTTACTTTATTATCTATTTTTAGATCTTTTATTGATATAAATTATATATATTCAAAATGTTAAAATTGCATATAATTAGTTATATTAATAAATTTTAACTTGATAGAATTTTACTAATAAGGATTAAGTTAGAATAAATTTAACATATAAAGACTTAATTATAAATTTTTAAACTATAAATATCAAATTAAAAAAAGTAAAATATAATGATAAAAAAATTTTAACCCCAAAAAACAAAAAAACTACGCAGCCATTGAAGTATTAACAGTAACTGCCCTCTCCATCTCCATCGGGCGATGGTTTTGTTTTGTCCATAAACAACCAGAAGCTGAGACCTCTGAGGTCTCAACGGAGGCAAATATGGCGTCGCTACTACCATACGGAGATGTAGATTTCAGCTTGAGGGCAATGGCGGGTCGCGCAGAGGGTTTTGGCCGCACCTCCATCGGTGGCCTCCACGGTCCTCTCTATTTTGTCACCACCCTCGCTGGTTTGTCTCCTTCTTCGTCTTTTGATCTATTCAAGAAAATTAGGGTTTCCTCACTGTAATTTTGGGATGTGCGATGTTTCTAGAGGGCGTTCTTATTCGCATTTTAGATTTTATCGGAGTAATTGTAACTTTTGGAATTGCAATGTGGGTTAACGGATTTTGCCCAAGATTTCGAGTTTCTGGTCTATTAAATGCATTACAGGGGGAATTGTTTCCATTTTCCATTTTGCTGTCATTTTTTTAACTCAAATTAGTCGGCGGATTGAAATGTGATGCTGACTTTGGATATATCTGAGGTTATACTAGGATATATGGGAGAATACCGTGTGATATCAATCAAAATGTCTGTTGCTCTGATATTCTTTGGGGATGAGGCTGGGTATGAGGACTTTGAATTTTCTGAATATCATTGTATTATGACTATAGAAATTTTAGTGGCCTTCCTAGATTATTTCCGGAATAATTTTGTTTTGAACTGTGAAGTATTTGGAGACTTGCAATTTCACTATTTTAAGAATGGAAAAGTTTTGTTGGGTATATAGATAGACAATAATACCATGGAAAGTGTTGAGCTGTTGAGGTTTTAATTAATTAGGGGAGTAGGTGCTGACTTATCATATGGTTTCATTAGAGGCTACAAATCATGCAAAATATCAAAATTTTGTCATTGTCAATTACCCATATTCTGTTTCCAGATGATGGTCCCGGATCCCTTCGGGATGGATGTCGTAGAAAGGAGCCACTCTGGATTGTTTTTGAAGTTTCGGGTGCAATTCATCTTTCATCATACCTGAGTGTATCAAATTATAAGACCATAGATGGCCGAGGCCAGAGGATAAAGCTCACAGGAAAGGGCTTAAGGCTGAAAGAATGCGAGCACATAATTATATGCAACCTTCAGTTTGAAGGTGGTAGGGGTCATGATGTTGATGGCATTCAAATAAAACCAAATTCTAAGCACATATGGATAGATCGCTGCAGTCTTCGGGATTATGATGATGGGCTTATAGACATTACAAGACAAAGCACCGATATTACTATATCTAGGTGGGCTAAAATCTGAATGTTTAAAAAGAGCTCCGATGATGACTTAGTCAAATATGCTGTATATTACTAAGTTATTTAACTTCTGTCATCAGATGTTACTTTGCACAGCATGACAAGACCATGCTAATTGGAGCTGACCCATCTCACATTGGTGATAGATGCATCCGGGTGACAATTCATCACTGTTTCTTTGATGGGACACGGCAAAGACACCCTCGTGTTAGATTTGGAAAAGTTCATCTGTACAACAATTACACCAGAAACTGGGGTATATACGCTGTTTGTGCTAGTGTTGAGTCCCAGGCAAGCACTTCTCTTATAGCATCTTTTTTCTGTTGTTATTCTTGCATCCAGGTTATTAGTATTATTCATATAAATAATGATTTTTTTCTTCTGAAATCACTTTACAGATATACTCTCAGTGCAATATTTATGAAGCAGGAAATAAGAAAAAAACTTTTGAATTCTATACGGAGAAGGTAGAATATTAGTCTCTTTACTTCTGGTTTTATTTTTTATCCTCATTAATTAAGTTCCTATGTGGCCCATCGAATGCTCAAAATGACTATTTTAGCACAGTTTTTCTTTCTGAACTCAGCTTTAACCTCAAAAGGTGTTAAACATCTATTATTTCACCATTGTGGCATCTCAGGCTTTAAATTATGTAATGTTTTTCTCGCTTCTAATTCTTTGTCCAGATATGTAATTGATCCGATATTGTTCTCAATCTAGTCAACTTATAATATTGTGTTAGAA
Source organism: Erythrophleum fordii (assembly GCA_032878935.1). Lineage (NCBI taxonomy): Eukaryota > Viridiplantae > Streptophyta > Magnoliopsida > Fabales > Fabaceae > Erythrophleum > Erythrophleum fordii. The sequence continues at coordinate 15,650,839 of JAVQMF010000056.1, read as the reverse complement.
TATGCATTGAAGTGTAACATCACATGCCTCTGCAATTAAGACAGCAAATATTACTCTGGTCCAAAACTATCGAGTTAGCCCTGGCACCTTGTGTAGCGATTGTGTCAACCTAGCTGTTTCTTTGAGTTCTGTGTCCAATTTTAAGCATCAGTAATCATTTTTAGTTGACTCCATATTTCCCTTTCCGTATGCATACATAATTAATACGATATACCTTTACCTGAAAACACATAATCTAGTACAAAGCCCATACGATACTTGCTTGTATGTTTGATGAGGTGCAGTGTTGAGATTTAACTTTTAATAAGTACCTAGCCAGTTAGTTCTGCCATAACCAGTCCTGCTTAATAATTATTCTATCATGGACTTTTCATCCCATCCCACTTTTTATAATTAAATACTCCCTATTCATCCTTTAGGTTTGACTATTCCTAGACTTGTCATGATAGTCATCACGTAGGCTGTCATAAATATGGCAAAGATGATTGTAGTTTCTTGAAATTAACTTCAGATATCCGCATAATTAAGATCAATGGCATGGTTTTGACGGGCATTGTTGTTCATATTGATGAAAACCGCTTTTGTTGCTTTTCTTTTGGAGGAATAGTAATGGGGAAGAAGTGAATAGCTGCAAGGCACATATGAACAAAATTTCATTATATAGCAATTAGTCTAGAAACCATTTATTTAGTTTATATAAATTGATTATTACCATGCATACCAAATCAAGTTTGTCGTATTGGTCCACAAATTTACTTAAGGACAAAGCTTAGGAAAAGTTTCTTAGTGTTTGCTATTAGGTTTTTTAATACAAACATAACATGTGGGAAAAAAAAAATTAGATTATCAATCATGTAGTGCTGAGTTGAGAAAAAATTTACTTGTCATATTTTTATTAAAAAATTGGTAAACTACTAGAAGTGTACCTAAGTTTTCTGGATTCAGATCCTCTCCATTATCACTCTCTCAATTCCCTCTCCAATAAAATCTCAACCATTCACAACTAAATCTGGACGGTTTAAATTTTTTTTTCATTTTTTTATGTTAAAACATTATTTTTTAAAAAATTTACAGTTAAGAAATTATTTTTATTTTGTATTCTGTATCTTATAAAATAAATTTTATTTTCAAAACTTTAAAAAAATAACAATAAATCTGGACCGTCCAGATCAATCTGGACCGTCCAGATTTCCCACTGCAGAGGCCATGGGAGAGGCCACTGCAGGGGATCCGTTTCAAAGTTTTCTCCTTTGCTAAATCCTCGAGACATTTAATACAACTTCTAATGGTAGTGAACTTGTAATAATAATGATTCCCTAGGCCGCAGATAAGGAGGAGCATAAATCTGGCTTCATAAGGTCTGAAGGAGACATATTTCTGAATGGTGCGCAACCATGCTTGCAGACACAACACACAGAAGAATGCATGTTCCATCCTACTGAATATTATCCAACTTGGACAATGGAAGCACCCTTACATTCTTTTAAAGATGTTCTCCAAATATGTGCAGGTTGGCAATCCATTTCTCGGCCTGTAGATAATGTTGTTTGAATTAGAATTCTTTGCAGGATTCCACCTTCTGTTTTGTGAGTCTCCATAGACATACAATCAAGCAAAATTTGTAGTTAAGGCTTTTCATTCTTCTAATTCTGTTAGTATTAGCATCACTGTTGTATTCCGAAAACTTAGCCAAATATGTGGGTTGGTTACTTCACTTTTATTTTGGCTGTGTTTACGTATCAAGAATTACTATTTCTTTTTACTGTAAAAAGCTATTTAAGTTAGAAATATATGGCTGCATCACAATGTCTTGACTCATTTATGCCTTTTTTTTCGTTTAATGGGCGTTTGGAAACATACACAGTTCGGACCAGTGTTGATTGGGAGAACTGCTTATGGCCCCCTATTTATTCACATTCTCAAGTTTGTCGACTGACTCTCACTTGATGTACGCCGAGTGTATATGTTTTCTCATATGAAAATTTGGAAAGTATAAAGTAATTCATCAAAATAAACCCAATGTGATGAAAATTGCACTGGACTTTTTGAATCAAAAAATTATCGGTCAACCCTATAAAACAAGGGGCCATAGGACCACCGATCGGTCGGCAATGAGCTTACCAAGAGAAGAAAGGCTGTCCCACTGTTCTACATCAATAGATGTTGTAAAGAATGGATAGTTTTATATTTATTATATATCTACTAATAAAATATCTTAATTTTAAGTTTTTTATATGATTCAATACTTGTAAAAAAATGTTAGAATAAATTAATGATTTAATCTTAAAAAGATTATTCTTTTCTCAATTTGATCTTTTAAGTAAAAAAATTTTTAATTTAATTTTTCAAAAATTACTTTTTTCCTTTAAAAATAAAGCCTCTTAATTTATTTTCTTAGACATTTTAACCTAATCAAAATAGTCATTCTAGGAAGCATTTATAAATTTTTTAATGCATTGAAATTTGATAAAAATGCATGTCTTGAGGTTGAAAACACTTAGACAGGCATACAGGAATCCTGCTTTTTCCTAACAAGGAGATAATTTTAATTGAAAAAAAATGTTTGGAATGCTAAATTAAAGACTTTGCTTTCGGAAAACTAAATTGAGGGGAAAAAAATGATCTTTCTTGGATTAAATTGAGAGATTTTATTTTTTAAAGGCCAAATTTAAAAACTGTATTTTAAAAAAAATTAAATCATTAGTTTAGTCAAAATATTGTTTTGATACTATACTATTTTATCAATATCATATGTTCTCTTTATTTATATATGTATAAATTTTTAGATAATCGAATAGTAGATAAATACATAGTTGTTATTTTAATTTTTTTTAATATTTATTAATACGTTTAATGGGAAAATATTATATTTTTCTTTATAAAATTTATAATATTATATACCAATCCAACCATATTCTAAACGACTGGACGGGAGCACATCCTCTTCTGTTTCAATAATCAATAACCAATCCGAGCTTAAAAACATCGGGTCCTTCTAATATCAATTAAAACAATATTATTTGTTTAGTTATTAAGTTAAAGTAATTAAAAATAATAATAATAATAATAATTAAATAAAACAGTTATTAATTTGTTTAAATCACAAAATATAATATAAACCAAACATTTAATTACTTTAATGATAGTTACTTAGTAATAAGATTCAATTGCGCTTTTAGTCGTTCTAATTTATTAAAGAACACCGCAACTCACTCTTTTTTAGTTCAAAGTAGAGCAGAGCGAAATTTTGTTTAGCGACAAAAAATTGAATATAATTTTTGTTTCAATTAACTAGAAGTGCAAGATTGATCTTATTGGAAATTTACAAATTAAATTACTCTAATAAATAAACTAGAATAACAATATTACTTTGATTGAAGCCAGATGGACCAAATTATAAGTCACATAGCGCCAATTTTAAAACTAACTTGAGCTTGATGTTAATGTTATTTCTTAAATTAACACATTATCTATCATATTTATATTATTAATTTAAATATATAAATACAATAAACAATATGTTGCAATAATTCAAAATACTTGTTGCTCAAAGGTAATATTTCTTTTAACTTCTAATTTTTCTTATATCTATTTGACAATCATAAACATCTTTCCAATGTAAAATTTTAAACAAACTAACCATACAATATTATACTTTTATAACAATTAATAAACTCTTATTGACTATTGCCTACTCATGTTGTCAAGTAACCTTTCGAAGGATTTGGCTTCTCTCCCATGCAAAATACGTCCTATGTGGAGAGAGAGAAAGAAATAAAAGGTGGGTCTCACTGTACAGGATGCATCTTGCATGGAGAGAAAGAAATAGGAGGTGGGTTTCTCTCTCTCTAGACGTATCCTACACAGAAGAGAATGTCTCCATCCTTTTGAACCCACGAAAGAGCACTCAGATATGCTAACTTTTCTTTTCTTTTCTTTTCTTTTCTGTTTCTGCTTTTGTTTTTGTTTTTGTTTTTGGTGGTTGGTTACCAGAAAGGCACATGGCTTCAAAAGTTGACAATAAAGGTAATGTGATAAAGGACAGAGTAGAAATTAAACTACAAGTAAGGCACAAAGCCTTGAGAATTAGGAATAGAATTAATGATAAAAGACGAAGTAGAGATTAAACCCACATACATGATATTCACTTGACACACTTGAGTCGATGAGAGATTTTATTTGAGCGAAAGCTAAAATTCTAACCATTAAGCCAAATTGTTGTTCGTTACGACCTTCCTACTATCTTACCTATTGTTATATTATAAAACAAAGGTAATATTTTAAGAATTAAAAATATAGGATAATTATTGAAGGTTTAATATATAAAAATTGTCACATATATTTAATATCAAACTTATAAATATTTATTATTTGTAAAATTTACTTTACTAATAGTAATCAATTAAACATTATGAAACATATTCATGCTCATCATTGTAAATACTTTTTGTAATTTGTTTATTTAAAAATATATAGTGATATAATTTATATATAATATGTAATATAACTTTAAAAAAATTTCATTTTACCCCAATTAGACAATTAAACTGTCAACTACTTCTATTTTTTTAATCGAAAACGCCCTCATGTTAATGATAAAAATGATAAATAATGAAATTGTCACACCACAACAATGTTTTGGCAACATATGATCAAATCAATAAGAGTGATTCACGGTTTATTAGTATGATTTGCTAAGCTTTATTTTTAATAATATATCTTCAATAAATATAATAAAAAATATAAAAATTTATAATTAAAAATATGAACTATGACAATAAATAAAAATTGAATTTTTAAAATATGCGATTAATGAACATAAAGATTTGCTATAACATTAAATTAGTTCAAAATATAATTTGTAAGAATAATTCATATTTAAAAACTTAATATTAATTTTATGTAATAATTTTGACGTCTGAAATTTTAGAGTTCTATGTAGTGTTGCTACTTTAAATAAAAATCCTTAGTATTATCTTATAATACAATAAATATATTAATACAATATGTTTATTCATGAAATGAGTTGGTTTATTTGGTTTAGTTGTGCTCCCTTTTAACAACGAGTGAGGGTAAGAATTTCGATATTTTTAATAATCTTCTAAAAATCAAAGCCATCAATGAACTAGTGAATAAAGATGTTCAAAATTGGTATTATATTAAAACCAATTAAAACTGGTTTAGTTGAAACTGTTTTAGGTACTATTGGCATTGAAAGTATGCAAGGGGGAAAAAAAAATTTAGCCCAACCTAAGAATTTTATATTGCTTAATACTTAGAATAAGACACAATAAACACCTTCCCTTAGCTAAGAGCAATAACAGATTGTCTACAGCTACCAATGTGTATTATATATGTTTGAGACGAGTTACTGTCTTTTAGAGATAGCAACTAAATGTTAAAAGTCTTAGTCACTGTATTCTAAAATTTGTGTATTTATATGCTTAATGATTAACACCAATCATGACCCTAAAATTTTATAAAAAGCTATTTTGTCTTGAGAGCCTTGATAAAGTGGGCTAAATAGCTATAACTTGTAAGATTAATATGTTTGTTAAGGTCCCATAACAAGTATAAATTGAGTGAATTAATTTAACTCAATAATGAAAAACCAAATCAAATTACCATTACACATATTTTCATAATTTATACATTCATATATATTCTTGAAATATTTGTTCTTGTTATTCTTTCTATATTAAATATAATTTCATAGAATTATATAACGTTTGATACTTTGATTCGTAACAATATAGGGAAATTCTTTTTATATAATTTCTGTCCAAAAAAAGAAATAATCAATTACACTTTAAATCATTAGTGCGTAAATAAATAAAAATAAAAATGCCAAAACCGATTGAATCAAACTAATTGACAATGATTTAGGTTGGTCCACTTGAGTTATTCTCAAAAGTTAAAAAACTAACTAAATCCAATTTGTTTAATGTCTAGAGACTCACCGAACCAAATCCGAATATCCCCTTGACCGAGGGAGGAGTGTACGATTTACAAATATATAGACACATGTATTCCCGTAGGTATGAGCGTGCCCACGAAACCCATCTTTCATTACCATAATAGGAAGTCTCATATTTCATTATTTATTATAACTACCACATAAATATAATTCTATGTAAAACCCATAATTGCCACATTACTCACATAATAGTGTTGTATAAAATCCAATTACATGATGTGATTACAGTTTATTAAATAGTATATAAATAACATGATATACTAGGTATAAATAAAACTTTCTCCATACATATATGTCTGCGTGTAACCCACTTAGATCTCTAATAATTGCACAAAATGCCGTGGACGAACCACCTGCGGTAAGCCCGTACAGTCAAGGTCTCCCACTTATTCCTTTCTTCTTTTACTGCTCCCAATACATTACTGTTGGAGTTACTCGAACGTGTACATACAGACGTGTATATATATATATATATATTGTTTTAAATATAGAAGATTATAACAGTCATCATAATTAAGATCTCCGAAACCTCCACTTCAGGAGAAATTGAAATATTAAAAGTAAAGGGAAATTTAGCCAAATTTCTTAATTTCCTTTTCTTAAAATCAAACTCTCAAAATACGTGAAAGGTTAACAAATTATCCTCCCTCATCTTCACCTCCATTTTGCTTCTCCCTAAAATGCCTTAAGAAAACTAGGGAACGTTGATTATTAAGCAAATTTGTAACTCGTGCCCTTCCCTTGCTTATTCATCAAAGGTTTATAAAAATATGCTGAATGAAAGAGAATAACATGAAGATATTCATCAACATTGAACTGAATTCCTTCATAGACTAGACTCAGCAAACCTAGCAGCATAGAGAGGGACCCACCAAGTTTGAAGAACTCATTTAACAAAACATGAAATCAATACCACCAACACAATTACTAGTTGACGCGTACCAAAACTTGTGATCAATATAAAGCATACAAAAGATTGCCCAAAAATCCTACACCTTAATGGCAAATTTCCTCATAGGAAAGTATGTATCCTTCTTCTTCTGTCGTTCAGTCTTCAATGATGCCTGCATAAGCAGCAATGGAGAAGCGTCATATATGGCAACATAGATACGGTCCAGCTCATCATCAAATAAGATTAGCTTCAGAGTTCCACAGTCTCGTCACTTCAATGAAATTGATCAATCACAATACTCAAATGGCAAAAAGATACAGCGATCATATATATATCCTATCTGCAAAAAGAATTTCCTAGTACCCAATTCTTTACAGGTAAAAATATAATGAATATAATGTTCGACTGAGATAACTACCAAAAAAAAAAATATTAATCATTAGCAAAGAATGTAATAGTCCCATCCAAATCAGAATTAAGTCATATCAAGTTGCCCTGAATCATCCTGCAATATTAAAGTCAATTAAAAATCATGAAATACAAACTTCATATTTGATAAGTATAGCTGTTTTTTAAAACCAGACCAGCCTGACCGGTAACGTCTGCTGTTCGGTTATCTTCTAATACCCACCTTAGCAGGCAAACCAGTCAGAACTTGCTGTTTATCTTCAAAATCTTTGGTTTCATTTGCACAATGACATAGTCTCGGCAATTTTTTGTTGATTGAGTTTGAAAAGCACTAGCAGGGATCAAACTTGGGTCTGTGAGAGGCCAATGCATTGTTTTTGTTAATAAGTACAACCAATATATTTACATGGTATATAATGTTTTATACGAGATAAAAAAAATAAAACATAAATATAATAATTTGTTATTTACAAACTATAATATGATTCCATATTTTCTTAATATATCATAATTATAATGTAGAAAAATTTACAAATGTATAAAATAAACTATGTTTATATAACTATTATGTTATCCGGTAGTCTTTCTGGGTCACAATCCCGTTCAGGCCATTTTCAAAACATTGGTATAAAGAATACAAGAAAAATTTATCGATGACTTATGTGGGATTATATCACAAAGTATAAAACCTTCAAGCAAATACATGAGTATGAAGAGAAACAAAATCAGAGAACTCTACATATATTTAAACCCCGAAACCAAATAAACACATAAACACACGTACCACTAACTTCACATAATTTCGAAGACCACTGGGCAAAACAGATATTGTGATACTTTAAATAAATATGAAGTAAAAAGTACAAAGCCCTAAAGCAAGTATATAAATATGAACAGAAACAAACTCAGTAAAATCTACATATTTAATCCCCAAAACCAAATAACCGCACAAGCGCAGGTTCTACCAACTTCACATAAGTTTCTAAGACCATTGGGCATATTAGATATTGTGATATTGTAGATAAATTCCTCGAATAACACTGAGAAGAGATTTTAATCACGAATGAACCACAACTGAAGTGACAGAGAAAGCGGGGGAACCAAAAAGAAAGTAAGACCAGAAAACGAAAACGAAAACGAAAATGAATAAATAATATAGAGCATTACCTGGTGCTTTGTAAGCCTTCTACGAATAGCCCTAGTCTTCTTAGGACGCAAATCAAGAGGCAAGTACTTCTTATTCTTACATGCTTCCCTTAATGTAGCCTTCTGCGTCTGAGATATCACCGTCAGCACCTGAGCTATGGACAACCTCACCACCTTTCTACACCCCATGATAAAACAAACATAAACACATACACCCATAAGCAATTAAACAAAACAAAGTAAAACAACATAACAGGTAAATACACACAATTTGGCACCTAAAAGATATACCTCTAACAATGGTTAGTCCCTCAAAATTTGTAACCTACTACACATTAATCCTTCCATTGGACCAAACTGCTTACTTTACCAAACTAGCAAGTCACAACTTTGAATAACTAATTTGCAAGGAGTATCTAAGGCTAAAGTGCAGGGAAGTATATTTTTCAGAGATCAAATTGTATATTTACTCTAAAATAAATCCATAGAGAGAGAGAGAGAGAGACATAATTACATCTTGGATAGTTTGTTGGGTGCACCACCGGTGACCTTAGCAACTCGGAGCAAAGCAAGCTCAGCCTTGAGATCCTTGAGCTGGTTGAGCAGCTCGGCCTTCGACTTCTGCCTTAGCTCATGAACCTTGATCCTTGCTGATGATGCCAATAAAATTCAAGAGCACAAAAAACCAGTCACAGAAATTGGAAACAGAGTAGAAAAATTGATGAATCCAATTGACTGAGATTAAAAGCACAGAGGGTTCTGGGAATACCCATTGCAGTGTTCTTCCGAGCTTTGGATTGCAGCGGCGCCTCTTCCCTCGATCGAAACAAAACCCTAACGCGAAATGGGAGGGATCAGAAATTGTCTCGGCGGTTTCGATTCAAGATATAAAGCAGGCTTTGGGCTTTCACTTAAAGAAAAGATGGGTTGTTAGGTTCAATCGGGTTGGGCCTTTGGGTCTTGCGGGTCCATGTGGTTTGGCCCAAAGATTGAGGAAAACAAAATATTAACCATGCCTTCTAGTTAGTAGTAGTTAAAGGCTAGCAATCTTTATGTAAAAGGGTTATTTTTATATATATTTTTTAAATATTTATTATATCTTTATAATTATTATTTAATAATTTTTTATTATTTTTTATTAATTTTATAAAACAAAAAGATCATATATATCTTTAAAAAAAATTTTATTTACTTTATGATGATTTTTTTTACAATCTATGTACTAAATGAATTCTTACAAAAACTTGATTAGTAAATTATTATTTATAATTCTAAAATATAGAATAGAATACTAAGTTGTATCATGCAATACTAACATAACAGTTTTTTTATCATTAAATTGAATGAGTTAGGGCATGTTTAGTATGAAAAATATATTTTTAATTCTCAAAGACATTTTCAAGGTTTAAATACAATTTCGATCAATCTTATTTTATAGAATTTTTAATTTAATCATTTCAGTTTAAAATCAACAAAGTTGTCTTCTTACTTTCTAAAATGATCCAAATTTGCATCCTTATCTTATAATCTACAAAAATTTATGCACAAATTGAAAGTCTTATTTGGTACACAAAATTCTTATCAATAAAAATGGAAAAGGAATATTAAATAGATTGTAACTAAATTAATGTGTACGATTAAAAAAAAAAAAAGAGAATGTCTTTCTTTTTGTCTGTTTGATAGGATAAAAATAATAATAAAATAGAAAGTAAATAATAAAGAATAATTAAAATGTTTTTAGATTTAAAAAATAATATAAAAATAAAAAAATAAGAGGGAAGAATGTCAAAACTATTCTTTTTTATAAAAATATAATACACTACTTTAATTTTTAAATTATATATTTTAATTATTTCTTATTTTTTGTGTGTAAAAAAATGCCTTCATATTTTATTTTAATTCCAATAAAAAATATAATTTATCAATTCTTCTCTTTTTTTCTTTTTTTTCCCTTTGTTTTTTTGCTTTTTTTTTTTTTCATTCTATTTTTCTTTTCTTTTCCTCCACCCGATTATCCCTTCCACTTCCTCTTTCCCTCTTTCCTCTTTCTTCTTTCCGTCAAAACCGGTCCTCTTTAGCAGAAACTAGAAATTTGAAACAATTATTTTCCTTCAACTCCATAAAATCCCTTCCCAAAGCAAAGTATCCATCTTTTCCATTATATCCTTCGCCACCATGTCCATCCTTCTTCACTCCCCTTCCCTTTCAAACCCTCAGTCTCCATTCCTTTCACCATATCTTTTCAATCTCTTTTTTGAAATTCGCCTACACAAAACAAGGTTGTAGTATGATTACGCAGGGCAACAAAGTCATTTCACAGAATTGGTACCAATCTCTAATCCACTAGCCGCACAATAAGTTGAAAAGTTCAATAGAAGTTGACTTTCTATTTCTATCTCGCTTTTCATGTCCCAAATTATTCAAAGCAAATGATTTCATTTCAGTTTCTTTTTATGTTGTCTTACCAAATAGGGGTAACAATATATTGATTTGGACATCAAATTTAAGTATAAGTTAATTATATCAAATAAGTAAATAACATCGAAATTAATAAATTCTTAACATTAATTTTGCATAAATTATGAGATAAAGGAATAAAATTGAGTCATTTAAAAAAAATAAAAATAAAAATATTTTCTATTTTTATACTAAAAGATCAAATTAAATTTTGAATAAATTACTCTTTTTCTTCTAAGAATGAATAGTGCAATCATATTATTTAAGCAATTTTATTCTTTCTTTTTTTCCAATGATAAGGTCTTTTTGTTGAAAAATATATTTGAAACTCTTATGATAAATGTAAATTTCATGTAATAATAATTTTTTAATTAAAAATATGACTTATTAAAAATTTTATTTTTAAAATTTTTACTTCATTGTTTTTTATTTTGAATTTAAAACTATAAATTTAAAAAATTAACTAGTTTTATGTAGTCAAATACATATTATATAAATAAAAGACAAAATTTAGTAGCAATTTTGAATATCTTTATTATTATATTTTTTAATTATAATATAATAAGTGTATAATCCTTTAATAAAAATATGACAAATGTATGTTTTAATTGAAAAATCATATAGTTGTTTGTACAAATTATATTTTTTTTAATTAAAAATTTTAATAATAAATATATAAAATATTAAGTAAAAAAATTTTTTATAAATACATGTAAAGGTATTTTAGTTAAAATATATGTAATTATAATTTGACTTTTACTGTAAGAGAAGTTAATATAGCATGTTTTTAATGTAAAAAGAGAGAAAATAAGTTAGATATTAAAAAAAAAGTAATTTGCTTTTAAATTTAAAAATACCAAAAATAGATTCCAGCAAAGCGAGAACAACGTACGACATCAGAAAGGGGACCTACTTCACGTCCGGACACATTGGGCTCCAAAAGAGAGCAAGAGCCCAAATCCCAGACTCACTCTACTCAGTGAGGTACACACTGAAATGCAGCACGGCGTCCTCACCCTCCGCAGTGTGCTCATCCTCCTTCGGAACCCTCTCAAGCTTCGCATATCCTCTAGCATTCTCATACTTCCCCCTCCCTCCCTACCACCGCTATCTCCGATTCCGGCTACGCTGTGCGGTAAATCCCAAACAGGCTTATACTATCCTCCACCACCTCATCGTGCCCATCACCACAGCCGCTGTGCAGCAACACCGTGACCGCAATCGTCTGTCTCGTGCCGTCTATCGAACTAGCCAGATAAAACCCTTGTGCTTTCCCAATCACGTTGGAATCCAATTCCTGTTCTTCCGTTAATTGATCGTCAATTGCCGTTATCGATCCGAACATGAGCTTCTGGATCGTGAACCCCGCCGGGTGGTTGTTGCCACTGGTGACGGCGTTGTGCCTCTGTTTTGGAACATGGTGGAGGATTGGGCGCCGTTGAGGCCCACGAGTAGTGGGAGGTTGTTGTTCGTGACGATGCCGTTTAGCTTCGGGTTAACCAGGGGGATGCCTCCTGTGATGGGGGAGAGCTTGTTGTTGATCTTGGATAATGGAAGGCCGGTGACGTCCGTACTCGCTACGATCCCCGCCACCACTCTAGCCGACGGGTGGGACCCGCCTAGGATGTCGTGCATGAAGAATGACAACGACGGCTCTTTGGCGACGGCGGCAACTGGGGCATCTACCACAGGCGTTTCCTCGGCGGGAGGAGTTGCTGCCGGTGGGATGTTATCAGTATCTTCGTCGGCATCAGCGCCAGTGGCGGGGGCAGCAACTGGGGCAACCACCGCCGGCGTTTGCTCCGGTATGGCTGGAACTTCAGCTTCTGGTTGTGTGCCCTCTGGATTCTCCTCGGTGGAAGGACTTACTACCGGAACTGGGGCTTCATCGGTGTCATCAACGGTGGATTGAGGTAGATTGTTAATGACATGAGGTTGCTGTGGGTCAATTTCATCAAGGACTCTGGCAGAGTGGGCAATGCAGAAGGTAGTGGCCAGGAAGAAGAGGCAGGTAACGGCCTTTATAGTGTCAAGTTTGTCTAAGAAAATACTAGCCATTTTATCTGGATTTGCAGAAAGGATGAGATTTAGAATTTGGATTGAGACTTAGAGGAAGATTTCGTTGTTGATGAAGCAGATTTGAGTCAGTATATATAAATATATATATATACACACACGCGCATAGGATTGGAGGGTGTCTGGCTCAACTTGAAGTGGAGCTGATGGTAGTTGGTTAAGCGAAAAAGGAAAAAGAAGGAAAAACGGTGGTGCTGAAACCTTGGAGTGGTTGGGTTGGTTGTTGTTCCCTCAGAGGCGTGTTTTGGTTGAAACAACTCACAGAAATAGAATTGGCACTTTTATAGATACATTCAAAACTATTTGATTAAAAGGACTTGATATTTGGCATGCTAAATAGATAGACGCTTGTTGAGGCCTGTGTTGGTTTTAATTACAATTTTGTGACATACCAAGTATCATAGGCTGGTTATATACGGCCATTAGACAGTGATGAAAAAAAAATGGGTAAATTAACAGAAGTTTGATGATTAAATTTCCGATCTGAAGTTCAAGCAATTAAAACCACTAAAATCATTAGGATTTTCAAAGATACAAGGTTAATAATTAATCGCATAGTTGCCACCCATGGCATTTAAATAACAATATAAATTTAGCTTTTCACACATTACTAACTCTATACCTCGTTCCCCCCCCCCCCCTCCCCCCAAAAAAAAAAAGCAAAGTCTGTAACTTGTTATACTAGATTTTATCGAAGCTCAAGGTTATGAAGTGGAGAAAAGTAAAATAAAAGAGGAGTTTCAACTTTCAAGTAGTAATTAAGATCTCACAATGTAATTTCATAGCATGTGTTTATTTAACTTGATTACTTCTATCCATCTGCAATTTCCTCATTGATCTCAAGTAGTAAGATCCTGACTACCTTCTCAATACTGCTTTGCTTTTCTCTTTCGTACGGCTATTTTAGATATGCATAAATTAATACTTACATTAATTGAATAAATAATAAAATATTATATAAAATATTATTTTCTCAGGAATTATTATTATTTATATTCTAGATATGTTTTATATATTTTCAGTATACAGTTTTTTACAATCAGATAGAACTTGCATTTTAGATTGCCAGTTATTATGAGCCGATAACATAATCAAGATATAATGACATAACAAGCACTCAAAACAAATAAAGATTCAAAACAAAGACACAAACAGCATAAAAGACTCAATACTCAACTTAGAAATAAATGTTACCTTAATTACTACGCCCATTACCACTTAGTGTTCAACATCAACAACATCTTATTTGTTGTGTAAGAATTCCTAATGTATCAACCCTTTTTCTCCATATGAATTGAATTATCCTAATCTTAATTTCTCCTAAATAGCACTTTCAAGACCTACCTAAGTTTAATTATTCATAAGAAGTATTAATATGTAGTGAATTCAAGTTTAATTAATACAAAAACTTATTTCAAACAAAATTACAATTATCTAAACTTAGCTATATAAATCAAACACCACTTAGTAGAAAAGACATAATAAGAAAAATGGATTTAGTGAGAGATAATTTCCTTGCTATTCTGTCACTATATTGATGCAGCAAGGATTTGGCAAGAAAGCACCAAGAAATAATGCCCTTTTTGTGTACCAGTTCCTAAGTAGTAAGGGAATTTTTCCTCCCTCATCCCTCACTATTCTAAACAGTGAGAAAAAATCCTTCACCAATTTGATCAATAATTTTTAATCAATTCTCTTATTATGTTGCAAGTGTATAATGAGGGCAATATCCTTTATTATATAGTGAGAAAGTCATGAGGTATTACGCCTTGTTATGTGGTGAGGAAATTTCTTCATTGTTCCCTCACTACAAGAAAAAAATTTGCTTAAAAGAAAACTCAAACTTCTCCACTTCTTCAACAACAATAAACAAGTTACTAAATGTCTAATTTCGATTTAATCTTCCTAAGTTTTGAACTAAAATGAAAGGGCATTCTATTGGATCACAAATGGTTAAGAATGACTAGGTACCCAAGAGGGGCACTACAAGATATTAGGGTTTTTCTCATGAAAAATTCTTTCAAATTTTGCATAATGAGAACTTCTTGCGAAATTTCTCTTGGTTTACAATTTTTTTTTTTTTACATTTTTCACAGTTTTTATTTTTTGTGAGAACTTTTTGAGAGAATTTTGAAAGAACTACTATGATAAAAGTGTTGTACTAGGGTAAGAATGAGACACCAACAATTCTGGCAAAATTTCTTTATAAAAAGAAAATTTTAACAAATATTTTTTTTTCTAATTCTTGCATAAAAGTATCTTGAGAATTATGGATAAATAATTCATGAATTTTTTTTACTATTCTCACAACAAATTACTATGAGAATTAAAAAAAATTACAATTTTTCTTATTCTTATGACAATTCATTATGGGAATTTTAAAAATTTTTGCCTATAAAATTTTGTAGTATTGTAGTCACAAGAAATCTTATGTTTCCTATGTTAACATAGGAATAAGGCTTATAAAAAAGGTGTAGCATGGTCACCTAGACCATTTGGTGTTCTGTTGGGAAATTATAGTTTATGTAGGTTTAAATTAGTGAATTAAAAGGGTTATAATTGGTTTGAGGTAAAAAAAACTTCAATTTCAAAATTTGCGTATGTGAAACCTAAGGTGTATGCCATTTTGGAAGTCAGATCTTGTAAAAGTGCTAAATTGGGGTCTAAGGTAGTCATAATTTGATTGAGAACCTATGGCTAGGATTTTTGAGCTCCAATAAATTGCATTAGGTATTTAAAAGTTGTCCTAAGGGGTTTGGAAGAGTATAAATAAGTAAAATAAATTTTTGGCACATCACTTGTGCATTGAAAATCAAAATTTTACTGGTTTTTAAACTGTCTTTGCTATCATTGTTTCCTAGTACTATTTAAGGTTTGTGCCATGCCTTAAAATTGATATTCCTTATAGTTTCAAGGAGTTATAGGTTAAGGCACATTTAAATATGTGCTTAAGACTTGTTGGAAGAGGTTTGGTAGCTTTTAGACTTGTGGGAAAGATTTTTAATTGCTAGATACTTACTTGAATTTCTATTTTGCTATCAAGTTTTATTGTTACCACAATCACACCATATTATTCCTAGCATCAATTTCTTTTATCAAGGTGGGATTACACAAAGTAGCAAAGAAATCCCAAGAATTTTGCATTAAAATCATGACTTAATGACGTTATGTCAGGGTGAGGATTCAAATTTCGATCCGTGAACCCCCAGAAACTTACCAACAACATCTTTTAATTATTTTCCATTCATACAAGTCATAAACATCTTAAAACTTCACATGAATCACGGATCAAGAACCAAAAATCACTAATTCTCACGTTTTACCTCGGGTTCCAAGGTGGCAGATTTTGAAGCAACTTTAAAAAATTATAACTAAATATAGAAAAATAGAAATAAGGAAAATGATAGCTTTCCAGAAAGCTCTATATGCCTACTATAAGATAAAAATAATTTCAGGTATGAAACGTCTAGCTGGACTGCGTTTGATAACCAAAAAATATGAAATATCCGGCTGCCCTTGAGTTTTGCTACAGCTTACTGATATGGATTTCAAAAATTCATAACTAATTCCCAAAAAATAAAAATCAAGTAAACTATATCAATATAGAAAGCTAAAGATGTCTACATTAAGGTAAAAATAGTTCCAAACCCATAAAATGACATTAAACTAGAGAAACTCAATGGAACATTGCTGAGGGTCCTGCTGCATCACTGACAGCGAGTTCTAACTTCAAAAATTTATTTCTCTCTAGACCTCCAAATGAGGTGCTTCTAGTTTTTATAACTCATTGTACATGTCTAGTTTCTTCACATAAAATTTCAGGACCATTGGACCTCATTTGCCCTATGTTTGATATAGATGTATTTTCGGACCAAAGCTACAATACACTGACCAAAATTAGAAAAATTCCTAACTTCAAAAATTCACCAAATATTTCATAGATCTCCAAAAATTCTGAATTTTATCTTTTCAAAAATATCTAGATGATATCTACATACATGCCAAATTTTATAAGGAAATTTGTCCATTTGATCAGTTTGTGATATAGGGTTACAAAATGCCCCTTTTAAGCTTCATATGGGGTCTCAAGGGGTCTATTTTTGCTTCTTCTCATTCTATGGCCACATGAGCACGTGGGAAAGTATTAAAATACTCTATCAAATATGGCTCAAAGGGCTAATAACCCAGATTCCATAATCTCACTCATCCACATCAAGATATACACAAGAGCCATACTTGTATAACTTGGCATATCTAAGTCAAATTCATGAAATATCCTTCACATGGGTCTAGTTCTCATACATATACAATATACCCATACTTTTACAAATATTCATAAGCTCATGCATCATATACATTAAGGAGATACATCATATGACAACCATATGGCTATAATACAAATATTTTACAACTCCATTGCTAATCTTCTTGCTTTCAAGTGTGATGGCTCCCATTTCCTTACTCTCTTGATCCACCTAGGCATATTAAGTAATGAGAAGGGAAGAGTGAGATTCTAGGAATCCCAATAGCTCATCTCCCTTTCAAACACACATACTTGATGCAAGTTTCAAGTCTAGATGCATATATACCAACATGAAATTCTCAATCATACATAAAGCATTCTCTTCATTCATAAGGACATAAATAACATGCATAAGCTTGCCAAAGCATTGGTTTAGCCTCACACACTCTCTTTGGGACTTTTGGACTTGCTTCACTAATTTTCAAGGGACTTCTAACTAAGCCTTACTTTTGCTAGAGACTTTTGGCTTTGTCTCATCCAACCTTATAGACTCTTTGCTCATCCTCACCCTAACTAAAGGACTTTTAGCTTCACTAAGCTCAAGCAAACCAAAGGCATTCATCAAGCATCATTTCAATACATAAGCAAAGCATTAAGACACCATGGCATGTGAATGCTTGCTAGAAATATATTTCATGACTTTAAACATACACACACATTCAAGACAAGAAAAACACTCAAGCATGCATGAAAGAAGGAGAAGAAAGCTACCTTGCTTGACATGGCACACTTTTTCCCTTAAAAGTTCTTCTTCTTCCTTGACCAAAAACCCACAAAGAGGTGGAGCTTGATTCCTTTGGCCTAAATACATGAAATGGGATCCAATCATACTCTTGGAGCATTCAACAAGATTGCACACACTCTAGAAAAATTAATTACTCCTAATGTTCTATAATGGATCCATAAGGCATCCAAAGGAGCAACCATTAGCATCTAAGGTCTTAGCTCCATTTTCATCTTATATCTAGGTCTCTTGGTTCCAATGAGACTCCTTGAAGTCATCATACACTCAATTCTAAGAGACTAGGACCATATTCCTTCCATAGTTCATATTATGGAACCTATTTCCTCATCTCCCATTCTAAGGCTTCTAAATTTTTCTCAAGGATTTCTCTCATACTCTCCCATCATATAAAGTCCCAAATCAAGGTTAGACTAAATTAAAACAACCCCTAGCCTATTCCTCTAGTCTTGGCCGAAAGTGACACACCATTTGGAGCCCATAGAGTTTTTTATTTTTCCTTGATGGGAGAGGCACTTGGGAGGCTTTCTAGGGGTTTTAGAAACTCAAATAAACATTTACACATGTAAGAAAATTCATGGATTAAATCAGTCTTTACAAATTATCCAAGAGCTCTACACTTTCCTAACTTGATTTTCATTAACTTTTCTTTCAATTTCCTTGCATCTACTAACTCCTCATGGTCTAAAACCCATAATTCTTTCTTATTTCTGGACAAAAATCCTCCCCCCAAGATGGTTCTATTATGGTAGAACTCCACACACAAAGGGCAAGAAAAAGGAAGCAACCAAGATAGAAAAATCACATTGATTCTAAGCTTATCTCAAGAGCTCTCTTCCTTACTTCAACCCTCTCCTTGAATTTTAAAATTTCCCCCTCTACTCTGGGCTCAAAACAAAACCAAACATCTCACTAAATCCATAAAAAGAGAGGAGGAAAGAAAGGGAAGAAGTTTTCTAAAGGAAAGAGTAAAAGTTTCCATGAATTCATAGCTTTCTCTTGGTTTTTCTTCTTCCCTTGAGCTTGCTCTTATGCGCCACTCTCTCTCTAAGTCTCCTCTCTATTTTTTAGGCAAAAACAGAGCATTTTAGTCAGAGGAGCTGCTAGAACGTGGATAAGAAGAAGCTAAATGTCACTTTATGTAACTTTTTACTTTTGTATTTTAGTCCCTCTTCTTGGCTTTTTCATTTTAAGCCCATTTCAACTCTTTTTTCGAAATCTAATCTTTTTTATCATAATATTTAGGCTTTTTAACTTATAAAATACTTTTGAAACCACTCAAATTGGATTTAAAACTATTTCTAACTATTCGATTAAAGTTTTGGTCAACCTTTGCCGAACTCGTTCACTAGAGGGGTTTCAACTGCTCTAGGACTTTCCATGGTTTTCAGGACCTCTGAGAACCCCAGAAAGCTTAAATTTTTCATTTAAAAAGTCCTCATGTAAGTTTTCAAAATTTTTCAAAAATTACAAAAATGCCCCTACTTGCTTCAGCAAATTTTTTGAGTTTCTCTAGCTCTAGTTTTCGGGTATCTTAAACCTTAAATCCTCATTTTTTATTATTTAAAACTTGATCCCAATTTTATTTGCCATTAAACTTCTCTATCCAAGGAACTTCATTTGGAAACTGACAAAAATTAGACATTACAACCACTATCTTTGTTTCAGGGTTTTTTTAGCTAAGTTTTAAGGTGATTCATACGCTATAAGGATGCATTTAGGTGTTGAAAATAATGGTTAAAAGCCCTAGCTTGAAACCATGAAGAATTGGTATTATTTATGTAATATTCTATATTTATAGAATAATATAATCCCTAAAGAACCAAAAAAAAGAAAGAGTTAAAAAGAGATTCATAGGGAAAAAAAACTAGTCGGGGCTAAAAGAACTAATTTGGGCCTAACAAGGGAAAAATTAAGGATTTAGAAAATATAAGAATTGACTTGAAAAATGTGTATCCTTCATTATAATATTATAAAATAAGACTAGCAAATTAACCAAATAAGGTTGGTTTAGCTAAATTCCTAACGGTGTACAAATTAGGGTTCCTGAAGGTACTATTTTTTATTGAACCTTTTCAGATTATTTTAAGTCTCTATAGCCTCTAAGCAGATATTTTTAATAAAGAAGAGAGTCTAAAATTTGATATGAAGCAATTAATTGAAAAAAAAACTGAAAAATGAGTTCAAATAGAGGAATCAAAATGTAGGGACAAAATAATCATTTTTGAAAATGTTATAAAACCTTAGGTATGTATGTATGTGTGTGTGTGTGTGTGTGTGTGTGTCATGCCTCACCATTTCTCCCTCACATAACCAACTTTAGACAGCCTTGAGGAGCTTTCATAAAGGCTTGAAGAAGGGAGGAAAGAGAGCCAAAATAGATAAAGAAATATGCCAAATTTTGTTATGCTATAATTATGAAACTCTTCTACTCCTTACGCTATCTTTCATGATGGGTTTGATTTATCAAAAAGGTAGAGTTTGTGGCTGTATCTTGAGTGAAAGAGTTCATTTGAAGAAGTTAATTATACCAAATGAATCTCCATCAAGAGCTCATCAAATCAAGATATGATTTGAGTTAGGAAAAAATTCTATCATCGGAACCCTAGCCCTTATATATTTCGGTTAAGAGAGAAGGTGAGAGAAGGAAATATGTATTTAATTAGCCAAGAGATTCTACTAAAAACCAAGAAATTGCATTTTAGTTTCCATTAGGGATTGGTTTAGCCTTAAGCATTTCAAAACTCTAAAAAGATTAGTTGATCTCTATAATATTATAATTGAATTAGAAATAAATTATGGATATTTTAATAACCTTAAATTCCCTCTTAAATAAATAAAATCTCAAGATTAGACCATATGGAGGAGCTCTCAACTTAGATAAGAAAATGATACTTAGGAAAGTTTTTAATTTAGTCAAATAATTTAAGAGGCTTAAGTAAGTGATACAAAGGCTAGATAAACTATTGGTTTAAGAAAAAGAGTTATGGTTCAATAAAAACCCTAATTTGCTTTATGAATGGAATGACTAATATGGGTAAGTTTTTATACTTGTCTTAGCCATGAAAAATGCGTGAGATAAGATAGATGAATGATGGAATTGCTATATAAAATGTAGCAAATGAGATGAGTCATTTGAGACACTTAAAGTAACCTAAATTATACTCTAATCTATGATATGCACATGTATTGATAAAATGAAATTTAATATGTTCTAATTAATTGATTTATACCTTAATTGATATGCTCAATCCAAGCAAGTGGAACCATACCAAAGCATGTTCGTGAAGCTGTGGGATTAAGAGAAGGAGAACAAGGAATTGATAGCATTTGCTTGTTAAGGTAGCTTTTCCATTATTCTTATATATATGGTTGGTTTGCTTGAATCATTAGTTGCTTATGTGTATTGTTTACAATTGTTTGATATGTTGATTGTTTGAATAGATTATACAATTATATGAAACCTATTTAAATTTGTAAAAAGGGTGGCTCTAATGTTAGGTGAGGCTAAGGAAGTGAGCATGGATTTGCTCTATCTTAGGCCAAAAGTTTCTTCAAAGCATAGATTTGCTTTTGCTTGAACTAAGGAAAACCCCTAGAGTATGAATTTGCTCTCTTGTGTTGTGATTATCTATGATTGCATAACATGTATACTTGCTTTCGCATGTTTGAGTGAATCACATGTATGTTTAAATGTTGGTTTAACTATCAGGATTCTTTGAATTTTATATTTCCCTATCTCCACTAACCATGGTCAGTTGGTATGCAAAACAAGAACAAAGAAGGGACAAAGACCTAGATAAGTCTATTATTTGAAGAGGTTTGGCCTAAAATGTGATATTGTATACACAACTATGTAAATTTATATTTTCATGCAATGTAATGGCAACATGTGCAAAAGTGTTAGACCATAAATAAATGACCAATAGATCTATGCATGTGACATTAGAACATGGTTTGGTATATGGAAATTTAATGAGTATTATACACATATTTTGATGTGGAATAGTGATTTTTAGATGCAAAGCAAATGTCATGTGATAAACCATTGATAGTTGATGCATGTATGAATTAAAATTTACTCGCGGTAAGAAATAACATTTTAGAGCTCATTTGGTGCAATTTGGAACCAAAATTTTGATAATTTAAGTTATAAATTGTCCCTATACCCTTGACTATCTTAATGAATGAATTTGGAGCTAAAATTTGCTGAGTATTTAGAGGACATTCATAGCTTTCTATAGAACCAATGTTTATAATTTTTGAAACCTGTAGAATATGTGGCAAATTTCTAACTTTGGCTCCTAAAAGCTATTATAGTCTAGTATGTTCACTCTGTACTAGATCTAGTTTTTGTAGGATTTGAGGGAACAAGTCGGTTCAATTTGATTTGAAATTTTTGCTATAGAAAGTTCACATCATAAACTTTAAAATGACACCTAATTTGCCTTAATAAGAGTTGTGAAACTCAAGTTATAAATTTTTTAAATTTATGCTTTATTTTGTGATTTATGGGCGAAGTAAGCAAATAATGTTTGTTATATGGAAAAGCTTTATGTACCTACCATAGTGGATGAATCTGAATACTTGAGCATGAATTTGTGAGATAGAATTGAGAGAATCCATTCTTGAACATTACGAGTCTATATGATGTATTTAGTAATTGAAATTCCATTGTTAAATGGCTTATTTTGCTTACTTTTACTCCCAATGGACATGTAATGCTACTAAGTGAATGAGATATAGTAATATATAATAATCTAAGTCCATTTTTGTAGCATTTAGGCCTTGAGGACAAATATTTGTTTTTTGTTGATAACCCATACACTTTACACACCTTTCCTTCTAAAGTACTTTTCTTTGATGCATTTTGGAACCTTGTTAAACATAAAAAGTGTTTGGATTGGGCCCTTGTGTCATTAGTTGATAGACACCTTTCTTTTAGTTGTGAATTTTTTTTGGTTGTGGTGTTGATGTGGTGTCATGTGCCTTGTCACTTTGCAAATTGCTAATTAGTGACTATAATTTTTTTAAAACAAAACTTTAATTAAGGATATAGTAATAAGTTGTTCTCTCCTTTCACAAACTATTAACTCCAATTTGGACCAAAAGAGTGATATTAAAGATTTAGATATAGGAATATATGATTATCTATTTTTTGACATCCCAATTACCAGTTTTATAAATTATAATATGACTTTAGGTTATCAAAAATTTAGTAGATCTTGCAAAACCTTCTACATACTTCTTTGTTCCTATATTTTTATGTCCAATGAATTTGTGTTGTCTCAAAGTATGGGGCATGGCTTGTTATATCATATGATATGACATGTAGGTCATATAAAAGATACTTCTTTCTAGGTTAGGAACAAGGTGAATTTGACTTACTTATATATATATATATATATATATATATATAATATTACAATATAAGACTAAATTATTTATGAAACTAAAAGTTTGTATTTTTGCCCAAAAAAAAACTTGAGAGTCTATATATGTTGTGTGCCAAAAAAAAAGAGAAAAAATATATATATTTGTTTAGCTGAGAAAGTGATACATAGTCACGTCACAATTTTAGACTAGTATAATTCTTTTTGTGCCTTGAATGATTTATGAATGCTTGAATAAAAATATTATCCTCAATGATTTATCAAGCAAATAAAAGTAGGTTACCTTGCAAATTTGTTATCGATGTTTTTATTTAGATAGAACAACTAATATTACTTTGACTTAAAAATTGTACTCTTCTCCATTATAGGTGGCACATACATTGGTGGCTGTACAGGTATATTTTTGTTGTATTATTGTCTTTTATATAATCAATACTATTTTAGAGAATGTCTCTACAATTCAAAACATCAATAAGTCACAATTAATGAATATGTGCTATTGCTACAAGCCTATACCTTTTATAAATTTTATTCACATTTAGAAATCATATTTTAAGACAAACTTTATTGGAACATGAATATGAATTCGAGTGTTTAAGAAAGGTCTTCAATTTCTTACCTTGTTAGTGACTGGGTCTTAAGTATCTTACTAAATTTGAGCATTTAAGAGAGTGATTTTAGTGTATAGAAAAGCTTTTAAGCACTTGCATTTTATATCTTTATTGTCTCAAAATGTTTTAGAGAAAATTTGGAAATGTATATGATAGTATAATTGGTCTTTGTTTTGTGCTTCAAGATTATGAAATAAATTTAATTAAATAAATTTTTTTAAATAAATAAACTTTTAGTAGTAACTATTGTCATTATTAAAAGTCTTTTTTTTAATAATGAACAAAAAAATTGCAAATTTTTTTGCATTCTCACAATAATTCATTGTGAGAATTCCTAAAATTTTTTTATGGTTCTCTTGATAAAACATTATTAGAACACCAAAAAAATGATTTTTTTTATTTTTATGCTAAATTATCTTGAGAATTTCATAAGAAATATATAAATTTCATTACAATTTATGAAAAAAATACTCTCAAAGAACTTTTTTTATGTTCTCACAAATGTTTTTATAAGAACATTTTTCTCACAAAAAAGTTCTACAATAATTATGAATGCTTAGGCTATTTTCTTCCATGACCCAAAATCTATAAAATTTTTGTAGGAACAACAATTCTCATAAAATTTTGGGGATTTTTTCACAAAAAAATTCTACAAGAATTTTGTTGTTTTCTTGCAGTGGGAGGTGAATTGGGTGTTTTAAAAAAATTAAAATTGAAAGAGAAATTTGACTAATAAAAAGCAAGATTATACTAAATGCAAAATAGAAATTAAGAAGATAATTGAAGATCAAAATGCAACACAAATCAAAAGTAGCAAATAAAGTGTATAAAAGTAAATGAGGGAAAGGAAAGAAGGACCAAATAAAGAGATTTATTCTAGTTCAACTTATCCACAAGCCTACATTCAATCCCTAAGAATAATATTGAGATTTTCCACTATGATAGCAAATTCAAGTAGGCACTTGCAAGCTACTATAACAAATAACTCAAATGAGTCACTTAAACAAAGGCCCTTCCATTTACACAAGTTTTTCACCCAATATCCACTTAAGGAATCTTTATCTTAGAGATTTTTAGCTTTTCACAAAGAAGAAATAGAAGTATATTGCTAACACTTTGATGTGATGCATTTCTTACATATTAATTAAATTTTAATCTTAATCAGTGATTAAGTTAATGAGGCTTATTATATTAATTTTATGCATTTTTTAGTAGGAATATGATGAATGTTGATAAAAGAAGGAAAATGCAAGGAAGACCAATCCTATATGCCTAATTAAGACCTAATTTGTCTTAAATATTATTCCTAAACCTAGCTTGGAAAAGAAGAAATTAAAATAGAAAATTATTTGCAATAAAGGAAAAGAATTGTTTTTAAAGCTACAAGGAAAGAAAAATAAGAGAATACTTTAATGTCAAGGATTATGGCAAAAATAGGAAACCCTAACATAGGTATAAAAAAAAAAGAAATAAAGAGAATCAACAAGGACATGGCAATTGAGGAAAAGAATTAGAAAGCTGTAATCAATGTTGGAAGACTTGAATATTTTCTCTAAAGTTGCTACTGTAATTTTTGTTGGCAATTTATGATTTCTCTATTCTTCTTTATTCTTCATGAACTCTTTTACATTAATGTTTAGGATTATATGTTTAGTCACAAGTAGCTAAATCTCTCTTTCTAGGATTTGGATAGATTCAATTGACTATTATAAGTGATTAAGGATGACTGTGAATTGATTTTTACTATATTAGTATATTGTCTTACTTATTATTTTCTTGCAAATAATTAACCACTATTTGCATATTTGATATATTGTATGATGTGTTGGTATATGCTCTAGGAGCTAATTATAAAATAATTGTAATAACATATATTGTATCATATTTTTTAAGCAATACAATTATTAAAATTTGGTTTTATATTTGCATAACATAACTTAATATGTTATTTGTCCCTAGAATAATTGTTATTCTTAAATTCTCTCTAATCAATTACTATTGCGATATAAGATAGTACTAATACATCAAGACTAGTATATATAGCGACTAATGACTTTAAATCATAGATATGTAATATCAAGTCAATACATAGGTACACTGTTAAAGAACAAGTGTACTAGACTAACCTACTATGAAAATGCTACATGGATTATAGAGTATGTCATTAACAATTCTCATGTGATTATATTGAATAAAGTCTTTTGACCTGAAGTCACTACAATTCTCTATATGGGGAGTTAAATACTTTAACATTGTCTTATGTTACCTTTGACCAAGATGGCCAATAGGACAGTAATTGGGTATATCATGAATCATGCGAAGGAATATAAATAGGATTTTGTCCATCTTGTATAAGAGGAATGATATTAGTGGGTCTCTTGATTGAGTAAGACTAAGAAATGCATTGCCATACTCAAATAAATCAATATGTGATATTGATTGTTTGTTTTGATTATTCTACTTGTTGTCAAGAAAGGTAGGTTGAACATTGACGCGGATGACACATCCTATGCCTTAAGTTCAACTTGGATATCAGTATAAAAAAAACTAAATTGCATGGTATTAGTCGTAGATTAGGTTTCTTAAATCACAAATATTCTTGTTATTTGGGTGACAGTACCGTATTACTAGATACTATTTATTGTCTGTAATCCTAAAATAGGATTCTTTTTTGGTCATTACTAATGTAATAAAAACGTATAAAGTCTCATAAAGAGAGTAGGGATGAAACTGAAATATTATAATATTATTAAAATTTTAGTTAAACTAACAATATCAATAATAAAGCCTAATATAATATAATTAGATTATATTATAGAATAATATATGATTTAATATTAAAGTAATATTAAATAAATATTATATTATTAAATAATATAATTACATGGCATTATTTAATATTAAGGTAATATTAAATAATAATAATAATATAATGTAAAGTTATTTAATATTAAAGTAATATAAAAAAATATTATATTATGTTAGGCCTATCTCCCTTCGCTCTCTATTGGACTTGGATTAGGGTTTTGGAAGTTTAAGTTAAATCAAATTAGAAATTGAGTAAAATTAAGAAAATGTCAAATGCTAAATTTATAAATATAAGACCATAGAGGCCATTATAGAAGACATAAAAAAGAGTATCTTTAAATCCTAGTTCACTTAGGACTTTGAAGACCCTAACCCTAGATAGTGGAGGTGTCTCCTAGCAAAAACGCAAAGTAATAAAGGGTTTCATCTACTCCATGTAGATACTGTAAAGGCGTAGATCACTAGATCTATGTGTGTGATTCAACTACAACTCAAACAAAAGATAATGTTCTTGTCTTATCTTGATTTATATTCCTACGCATAATCCTAAGATGGGGTTCAATGATAAAAAATTTTAAAATTTTGCTATGCCTACAATCATCGTGAATCCCAACATGATGAACTAAAAGATGAAGTATAATATCATATCATTAGGACCATAGACTTAAGGTAAATGTCTTATAGTGATAGAGACATTGCTATGTGACTTGTATGATTCATTATCCTAGGCCATTACATGATGATTTACACTGAATTCCAAAGATTTTAATGGGTTTATGTTAATGTTTATAATGACAAATGTAGACATAAGATTAATATAGGCAAATAAGTTTTGTCTTAAAAGGCAATAACATATACACTAGAGGATGAAATCATTAATATAAGCAAAAGTTAATTTCACATGTTTATTACTAGTAAATTATAGAAATGCAATCAATGAAATGCAAACTCTAAAGTTTTTCATAATTGAATTAGTCATTTTATTTTAATTTGTGTGTTGTAATTAATTTCTTAGTTATTAGTTAAATCAAATATTTTTAATTAATTTTTTAAATAATAAGGACAATTATAATTTTGGTAGTTGGCAATCCTTCTTTATGAGATAATATCTAATTCTTTTCTTATTTGTTTGATTTGTACACTTGAAAAATGTAACACCTTAAACTACTACCGCTATCTAGCCTCCCTCTGGGCTCGGTTCCATATGATTTCCAAAGAACCAATACTAATCCGTGATATTTTCATGCTATGAAACGAGGTTTCATACACTCATCTTCTGCCCCGTGGGTCCTGTGAACCCATCATTCCCATTTACTACTCACACTCCACTTTCACAACTCATACATAGCATAAAACAAGCCATAAGCCACGGGTATGGAGCCAAAAACCAGAAAAATGCATTTTTCTCACTTGTGCCCAAAAGTCATATTTTGGCTCTAACTTTGGAAAATCATAACTAATTATAGAAAAATAGAAATCTAGTAAACTTTAGCTCTCTAGAAAGCTATAAGTGTTAACTTTACACTACAAATAATTCCTAATCTTAAACTCAGCATTTAGACCATGTTTGACATCAAAAATGGGAAGGAGGTCCGGCTGTCACTGTTTCTGGTGCAGCTTACTGTCATGACTTTCGAAAATTCATAACTAAATCCAAAAAAATCTAATCTAGGCAAACTATACCAATTTAGAAAGCTACGGATGTCTACTAGAGGAAAAAAATAAGTCTAGATCAGTTCCGTAGCCCCTACACCCAAAAAACTGATGGAACAGTAACAGGGGTCAGATGGGCTCCCTGATGCTGATACAGAACTTTAGAAAGTTCATTCTCTCTCTACAAACCTCCAATTTAGTTGATTCTAGTTGGTACAGGTCACTTTGGTTTTCTAGTTTATGTGTATAAAATTTCATGACAGTTGGCCACTGTTTGGTCTATGTATGACATGGATTTTATTTCTGACATATAGGAACAGTACATGACCAATTCATTAAATTTTACCAAATTCAACAATTCACCAAATATTCTCTAAACCTCCGAATATTACCCACTTTAGCTTCTCAAGAAGCTCTCTAAAAACTCTAGAGGTATGCCAAATTTCATGGCAAGAAGAGCTCATCCGGTCATACTTTGATGGAGCTCACAAAATTACCGGTTTTGGCACCCAAAAGGTCCAAATTAGGTCCAAATGGCCTCTCACATGTTCTAGCCACTCATGGAAAAGTTTGAAAGCATACAAATAGTCTATATAACATGTCCAAGTGGTCCAATTCATCATACATTCCAAACTTACTATGCTACGGCCAAAAATACACTATCACATACATTCAACAAAAGGGGCAAAACCCACATTTCCATTGATTTGGCTCTTTACATAGTTTGTACAATATCTTTTCATACATATACACTTGCTACAATAGTTACATCTCAAAAATAGTGGGTGCATATTCATTTGGCACCACTTTACAACAAAATAACCAAAATAGAGTTAAAGTCTAGCTAAGCATGCTTCTAGGCTCCTTGGTGTGCACTCGGTTCTCCTTGAACTCCACCTAACATGTTAAGTTGGGAGGGGAAGGGGTGAGATTCAGGGAATCTCAGTAGCTCATGCACTCATTCAAGTAAACAATCAAGGCATATAACAAGTCAAAGCATGTGAATAAGCGTTTAGCCATTCTCAAACAACCAACACACGTTGTACATGCTATGGAAATCACAATAATGCTAAAAATGAGCTATAGGGACTTTTGGTCTAGCCTCACCCGAGTTTAGGGACTTTTAACTTGGCCTCACCCGGTTATGAGACTTTTGGCCTTGTCTCACCCATCTCAAGGGACTTTCGGCACTACCTTACCTGAGCAAATCTCACAATCCATCACACAAGCACATTGGCATCAATGCATCAAAGCAATAGCATATGGCATATTCTACATAATAAGCATATATATAAACATACAATGACTATTACATCCAAGAATGCAACAAGAAAGAGTAGAAAGAGAGCTACCTTTGGAGCCAATACAAGCTTTTCCTTTCAATTCCTCTTCTCCCTTCTTAGGTTCACACTCACACCTTGATGGAGGTGCTTCACTTGAGCCTAGACACAATCAAGACAATGGAATTACTCTCTTTGAATGTAATCTTTAGAGCAAACTCTCCTAACATACCAGAACCTAAAGTTCTCTCTCTCTAGAATGCCATCAATTCTTCCTCTCTCTCAAGTTCCCATGGAAGTAAAATCATCATATTCAAGGAAAACAAAGAGGTTCAAGGGTGTATTTTTCTACTTTTCCCTCTTCTGACCCATGCCCAAAATCCAACCAAGTTCACAAACAAAATCATAAAAAGAGAGGGCAAAGAGAGGAGATCAGAATTCTAAGAAGAAATGAGAGGAACTTGCTTACCTTTCCTTTGCTCTTCCTCCTTCTCTTGGTTTCTCTCACTCTCCATGCCTTTTTCTCTCCTTGGGTTGAAGTCTAGGGCAAAAATGAGAGGAAGAATGAGTTGGAGCGTTTAAAGGTGTCTAATTCTTGCTTTTTACTCTCTTCCAGATTGACCCTTGCTACGGCGAAAATTAACCTTCGCTCTAGCGAGCTCGTGTTATCTGGCTTCGCTATGGCGAGGCTTAACCTTCGCTATGGCGAACTCGCGTTAGTTCCAGACCCCACTTTCGCTATGGCGTATGCTACAGCGAGCTGCCCCCTGGTTTCTGTATGGACTGCTGCCCGCACTCGCTATAGCTATAATCTCTTTTGCTATTGCGAGAAGGCACTCTCGCTACAGTGAGGCTGTTTCTCGCTATTGCGAGAAGACTTAGCAAAGTTTCTGGATTTCGAAAATTTCCAACTTTCTTCTTTCTTTCTTTCTTTTTCTCTCTTTTCTTCTTCCATTTTCCCGGTTGTTACACAAAATTTTCACAATACACTCTTTAAAAAAAAAAGCTAATTTACAAATGAAATTGAGCTAAAAGGAGAAGAAAATGGTTTAAATCCCAAGAATGATCACTCCAGATTTTTGCAAGTTTTCTTAATGCATCTGAGTTCATATAAGGTCTTATTTATAGTATAAAACTCAATAAATCATTAATGAGAGAAAAGAAATCAAATTGTACATAAATAGCCATTTTAAAGCTATTAATGCCTTTTTTGTACTACAACAATTGACTAGTTTAGCCTAACAGTTGACTGGTCTTCAAAAGCTCTTTTAGAAAACTTAAAAATTTAAAATTGAAGGGAAGTCTGAAGTGAGGTAGTTGATTAGTTGACTAGCCCAAGGCACTAGGCAATTGGATCATCCTTGACAGTTGAAGTAGTCAACTTGTTAGTAATAGAATGACCTAGCCTTTTCAGGCAATGAGTAGTCAACTGTTGCTTAGGAGCTGATTGATTGGTCCAATCTGGGATACAACTTGTGCATATTTGGACAAGGGTAGTTGAATGGTTCCAAGTGACCATTTGACTAGAGACCCTCCAAAAGTCTCCAATAAGCCCTTTTGAAATTTTTTGACTCATATAACTTCAAGACTTAAAGAAAAACATAATCTTGCGAGCTCTAAATTGCTTACCACCTTTTACAATCATCCAAAGTCTTACAAGGCTAAATTGATCTTCCAATGTGTAGCACTTTAAATCTTAACTTAGTGAATTCTTGAATGTAATTATCTAAATTGTTTGTTATCATCAAAATTTCAATCCATAGGCAATAAGGCCAACACTTATCCCAATCTTGAATGACATTCTCATCAGTATGAGTGGTTATACTATTCATGATTATGATGTGCATCCAATAGAACATGTTCTTGCCATTTTAGTTTAGAATTTAGGAAGAGTCAATTGATGTTAGGAACACTTAGCAATATGCTCTACATCAATAAAGAAAATAGGAATTCAAGTCTCTCCCTAAGTAATATGATATGGGTGTATTTCAAGGTTGTGGCTTAGGTTTCCCCAAGGAGTGATTTTTTTTTATTTTATTTTCTTGTTATGGGCTCTTTATTTGATGTTAATTTATGTAGGTAGGTAGCTTGGTGTCAATTGCTATATATATATTTACTTTATTTTTATTTGTTTTAGTATGTAATGCTTTAATTACTTGCAATCTATGATTTCAAAGTTAAAACCCCTTATTGTTGACTAGGAAGTAATGGCAAGAAAGCAGTTAAACAAGGCAAAAGAAGGCTTCATTATTACAAACCTACATAGAGCAACAAAAGCCAAAATCTTCCTTACTGCTCATGGTTGAAGTTAACTCGGTGGCACCTCTAGGAAAGAAACAATATTATGAAAATTAAAATCTAATGGAAATTACAAACCTCCGCTAAAGAATTCCTCAAATATAACAATTATTGTAGCATTACTATTAGTATAAAAAATGTTATGGTCTTTAAAAGGAGTGACTATAAGGAAACTTAGAGGAATTCTATACACCTTCCCCAATTGCTCCATATCAAAATTGATAAGCTTACTTTTCAATTTTGCAAATGGAGAGCATGGGAAGGTCTTTTCTTCTTATCCTTGCCCTTAGATTTCATCATGGAGTTAACAATGATAAAGGATCATAGCAATAAACAAAGAAAAGATGAAGCCAAAAAAGTTAGGAAGGAAAGGGAAGATAAACAATCAGTTAATGCCCAAAAGATGACCTACTTTAAAGACACAAAAAGACAATAAATACTTTAGGGCATCATCACCCAAACATGGACACATGGCAAATATCCATAAACATAGTATTAAAAATAGAGCAGGAAAGGAAAGGGAAGAACATACCAAATCCAAACCTCTTAAAGCCTAACCCAGAATTAAAAGCTTGTAAGGTAAGATCAACCTCGGTAACATCAACTTCATTCCACTTAGATGTTGGCGAACTTTGACCAAACCATTAAGAAATAGCTTCACAAAAGCATGCAAGCTCTTGATCTTGCTTGCAAAATGAGCATCTAAAAAATACCTCTATGGTGTAAGACCTCCCTAACCTAGATTTAAACAAATGGTAGAAAGGCTAAAGCTGGGGCAAAGTTCTATCATGAAGAAAAAACATTTCCAATCATCAAATAAAGGAGAAGCCCTAGAAAAGCCCCCCACTTAAGGTATGAATTCCCATAAACCTTTTCCTTACATTGACACTACTATAGGTTATTAAAAGTAATAAAAACTATAAAATGCAACACAATTCACCCATACAACAAGACAAAATTTATAATCATTGCAACAATAGAGGAAAGCAACTATGTAAAAGACAAATTAAACTCCATCAAAACCATATAAATACCATATTATACTTATGTCAACTAATGAAAGGATGAGAAGTGTGACATCTTCCTCTAAATAAACTTATTTAAATTAAATCTAAGTAACTATCAGAGTTGTTTAAGAACTAATATTGGGCACAATTATAAGAATTCTGAGGGACATGAATTTTTAGGAACATGATAAAATTTTATTAAGAATTTATTAGGAATTTAGGGAATATTTTTTTTTACTAATTCCAATTTATTAAATAATAAATTAAGTAGCAAATATTTAGGAAATGAATCCTTATAAATTCCTTAGACCATTAGAACCCTGAAATTATTAAAAAAAATATTTGGGAGATAAAAATAATTAGATAAAATTTCATTGTCAAAACATAATTAATAGAAGTTTAGGGTTCAAAATGTAATTTTAACTAGGACTACAATGCAATTTTACCTAAGGCCAAAATGTAATATTTTCTAAGAGAAAAATGCTACAAAATGAATGAATCAACAAACTAGAATTTAAAAGGTGTGATTTTTAATGATGAGAAATAATTTTATACCTCGTAGTGAATAAGTAGGTATCCATTTTTATCTATTAATTATTTGAAGTTAGAAATATTTCAAGACATGGAGAGAGAAATTGAGACTAAAAAATCTTTAATGGACCATCCTCACCATCTTCCTTCGTATAAGCTCTATCCCTGACCTTATTGTATCCTATAGAACCTTCTAAAATCTCAAAGCAAAAGAAAGAGTGAGTAACATGAGAGGGGGGAGAGATAGAGAGAGCCATATAAAGAAGGGAAGAATAACGAGAAAGAGCAACAGAGGAATTGAGGAAGACTTTTATGAATTTGCAAAGTAAGACAACTCTTGTCTTATTAAGAGTTATTTGGATTATTTCCTCTTCTCCTATCTCTTCCATTCTTTTCATCTTGGAAAGCTTAAGTTCTATGGGTAATAAGGAAGAAATATGTGAATGGTGGTTTAAATGGAAATTTGTTAATTTAAAGTGTCTAATGATGTTAATTTGGTATTGTTTTGCTACTCAAAACATGTAGGAATATTAGAAATGGAATGATATAGGGTTTTAGGTAAAGTGAACAGAATTTTTTTCTAGTATGCAAGAATGAAGAATTTAGGAAGAAGATGGATTCACATTATGGCGCCACAGCACTAGATGTAGGGCTATTCATAGGCAGGGTCGGGCTAAACATCTAGTATGCCCGATGCCTAGCCCTATTAAGATATCAAGCTTGTTTTTATGCCTGTGACCCGACCCAACCTGAACAAGCCCGATTTTATGTTCAACTAGGGCGAGTTAAAGCCACCCGAAATTTTTCTTTTATAAACTAATATTTGTAATATAAAAATATTTTTTGTAGACTCATAAGCATATACTTCAAAATAATAGGCTTTTAGAACCCTCATGTTTTTATCAATGATAAAAAAATAGTTTGATATTATCAAGTAAAATATGAGTTATACTAATATAATTAGCTTTAGGTAAACACATATACTTTCATTATTCAACAAAAGAAATATCAGTAAGCATGCACATCAATAATGAAAATAATTAAGAAATAGGGATGGTTTAGATAGATAATGAAAGTTGTAGCATGTAAAGAGAATAAGATGAAATATATATATATATATATAAAAGATGATAAGATATTAATAACTAAAAAATAGTAACTATTACGGCAAGTTAGATAGAATATGTCTTCATCCGTGGCCCGACTCGACCCGATACAATTTTGTTTAAAGTTCTACCCATTTTATATTTTTTACCCGACCCGATTAGGTCGGGTTAAGGTAGGCCCCTAGGGCCAACCGAGCCAATGAACACCCCTACTATGATGTTATGTCACAATGCTGGTTATGAAATTAAAAAATAAAAAATAAAAACATTTGCAAATAGAGGCAAAGGCATCATGGAGTCACTTGTTCGTGCTATGGTGCCAAATGCAAATTTTTGGAGAAAAAGGGTGTTCTTTTCTAATTTACATGTTTTTGACTTTGGAAAGTCTTGGTTTGATTATGTGAGTTTTTATGAATTGTGTATAGCTTAAAGAATTGAAATTTCTAATTTTTTTTGTATGTTTTTTTGCATCTAATGTCTTTATATCTACATATGAATTAAATGATTATGTTTTATATACATAAGTTGTCTTATCAAGTTCTTTTAGAACCCTTAATATTATTAAGAAGTAATTTTTTAGCATAAATTCTTATTCAAGGAGTATAGGTTTAAACCCCATGTATGGAAGACTAAATCTTGAATTATACTTATGGATGGATGACCACATCTGTTGGAATACCCTTGATTTTAGTATACTTCTTATACATGGATGATTGAATTATAAACTATCCCTATGCATAGATGTCTGTAGCACTTGGAATTCACAAATATAAAGCTAATATGGACTTTCTAAGATAGTCAAAACATTAAAAGCTACAATAACATGAAAAAAATGTTCTTTTAGAATTTATATAGGCAACTAATTACTATGAATTTCATGCATATATGTGTTTGTTAATTTGTTATGATATTCAATTTATTTACAAAGTTTGATGAGTGACATATTCAAAGCTTGTAATGGTTTTGATAATACTATTTTTCATGTATCATCTTTTGGGTAAAGAAGACAAGATGAATGTCACGCATGATAATGAATACAAATACATAATATTGTTAGTTGTCCATTTCAGCTTCTTATATGAGATAGTTAGCTTCCCTTCCTTTCAAAGATAGTTTGAAACCTTAGATTTGCTTATTCCATGTGGATCCACTCCATGGAATGCCTTGAAAAGAATGATGGTAATCTTTTTATTTTTATGGGGGCCATGTTAACGCGTGTTTATGATTTTGTAGACATAATAAGACATGGAAAATGGTCCTTCCTTTTTAATTATGTTGAAAACTTAGGTCTTGCATCAAATAGTATAGGATAGTTGGTACACTGCTTATAATTTTGAAAACCTAGGTCTACTTTAGGTAGTATGGGATGCTTGGTGTAGCAATTATGAAAGTTTTTCTTTATTATCAATATCTTTAAACATAGATAGACTATGTTTCCTTAAGATAAAAAAGAATACAAAAGTATGACTACCTTAACATGTTGATAGAACATTATGATAAAAAAGGCATAGTTTATCATGTTAAGATATTGATATTTTACTAATCATGTTATGATGAGAAAAGCTTATCACTACCTTACATTTGCATATGAATCATGTTATATAATTTGCTTGTCTGCACATAAATGCATTTTGCATGCTATTTCTCAAGTAGGCAAGAAAGAAGAAAAAAAGAAGAAAAAATATCTTTCTCCATACGTGATAATTGAACTATTACTTATTTTAAAAAATCTACAATGTTTTATTGAGAATTATAAAATTCTCATCATATTATGGTAATATGTTCAAATTCAAGTTGTAAGGATGCTAACAATTAGGTTTGTTCCTGAAATCAAGTGGACAAGTTCTGACTTATGATCGTAGTAATCATGGAACCTTTCTTTTTTATTTATACACATGTATATATAATATAATCACTCCATGATCTGACTAAATAACTTTTTGACTGATGTGATGTATGACCAGCTTAATTTAAAGGTCATTATGACCCATTTTCATTTGAACAACTTTATAAACTTTATCAAAATTATATTATATGTTTTGAGTAGAGTATATGTAATTTCCTTATTATTCCATATTATGATAAATTTGGTTTTTGCTCATGTTAAAAGAAATCAATAAACATGATAATAATCGAGTAAATTAAATTAATAAGGCAAGGGGGTTACAAGAATGGAATTAAAGTCCATAAAATACATGATCTTCAAATATATACCACACTGCCTTAAAGCTGACAAAGAAAACCTCTTGCAAGAACAACTAAAAGTAAGAAAAAATGATAAATTCCTTTCATAAAAGCCTTAGATCCCTTTTAGTCATCTTAAAATGCAAAAAATAGGACAAAGACAAAGCATGACAAGGTCTTATAGTGAAACTCACCATTATAGACAAACCTAGGGTCAAGCAAATTCATTTTGGGGGAAGAAATACCATAATTGCTCTCACCAAGAAACTCCAATCATCACCAAGACGACATAGGTGGTGTAGTTGCCTAAAAATTCAAAATATGAAGCTTAA
This sequence comes from Erythrophleum fordii, assembly GCA_032878935.1. Lineage (NCBI taxonomy): Eukaryota > Viridiplantae > Streptophyta > Magnoliopsida > Fabales > Fabaceae > Erythrophleum > Erythrophleum fordii. The sequence continues at coordinate 15,613,635 of JAVQMF010000056.1, read as the reverse complement.
AAATGCAATACCTTAAGCCAACTTAACTTGAGATTTTGCTAATGGACTTAAGAGCAAGTGTCATAGGAACCTTACGAGCACACTAATCCCATAGACCTAAAGCCATTTAACTTACTTCACTAAGAGTCATAATACAAAGGAGACATCACAAAATCCTAAGACTAAGTGATACTTGGCACTAGTTCTGAGATATATAGAGATACAAACCTTGAAATACAAGGACAAAACCCAAACATGCGATCACTATACTTAGAAAATGTTTACCTCATCTTAGGTACACACAACGCACAATGATGCACAATGACGACTACAAACACCCCTATGACTCCTCTTTGATAAGGGAGGAAACTCATTGTATTTCATTCTAAGAACTAAGCAATATTTATTTGACTAGACTAAGCTTCCTTATTCTTTTTTTATGATATTTTCAATGCCAATAATAGCTTTTAGGCCTTTTTAATTATTAGTTTTGAAATCATATATATTGGAAGGAAAATGAGAAATCAATTAACTTCTTATTATTTCATTTTTTTCAAAAAAATATATAGTTATTTTTTTGGACCAACAATTTAGAGAGATTAATAAATAACTTTTCACTATTTTATTAATTTTGAAAAAACAAGTTAAGAAAAATTGACATGTATTTTAGTGCATGCCAATTTGCCATTACTAATATATGTGACTTTTAAGATCTTTTAGTTGTAGTTCCTAAAATCATGTGTATTACTATCAAGTATAAAAAGAAATAACTAATATAACTACTAATATAAGATAAGAGTAAGAAGAGTAAGAAGTTATTTAATTTTTTAAAACTTTAATTTTTGATAAGAAGAGAAAGAAAAATTATTTTAAGTTCTCACTTCCTTGTTTATTTTCTTTAAAATGTAATTTATTCAAGTAATAAATTTTTGTTGTTTTTTGTGTTGGGGGAGGGGGGGGGGAATAATGTATTTTAGTGTGGTCAATGTTTAAGAAAGGAAGAAGGCGGTTACATAAAACAAAAAATTCTAGCATATACCGCATGCACATATACTAAAAAAATCATGATTTTATTTATTGCATGTACAAAATAATAACCAATTGGATGTATGAAAAAATTTCTCGAGATAAAACTCCCCTAGGGTTTATGTTTCCCCTCGCGACCAGAATCCCCAAACCCCTCCTGAATCTGACTCGCTCACTTATTGGAGCACAAATCCATAACTCTTCAGTTTTCGGCTTTTAGCATGTTCCAATTCCAGCGATGAATGAATGATTGACAAAGCTTTTCAAAAACCCTAAAGCCATTTCTCCTCTTCCCTGTATTTCTCCCTTCTCAGAAACCCTCTTTAACCTCATTTCTTCCAAGCCATGTATCTCTACAGTCTCACTCTCCAGCGACCTACTGGGATAGTATGCGCCATCAATGGCAACTTCTCCGGTGGCAAAACCCAAGAAATCGTTGTTGCCAGAGGCAAAGTTCTCGATCTTCTTCGCCCTGACGATAATGGTAGGATCCAAACTATGCTCTCTGTTGAAATCTTTGGTGCAATTAGGTCTTTAGCTCAATTTAGGCTTACTGGGGCTCAGAAGGACTATATCGTTGTGGGCTCTGACTCTGGTAGAATTGTAATTCTTGAATACAATAAGGAGAAAAACGTTTTTGATAAAATCCACCAGGAGACTTTTGGCAAATCAGGTTGCCGTCGGATCGTTCCGGGACAATATTTGGCCATTGATCCCAAGGGTAGGGCGGTTATGATTGGGGCCTGTGAGAAGCAAAAGCTTGTTTATGTGTTAAATAGGGATACTGCAGCTAGGTTAACAATATCATCTCCTTTAGAAGCACATAAGTCTCATACTTTAGTGTACTCCATTTGTGGGGTTGATTGTGGGTTTGAGAACCCAATATTTGCTGCTATTGAATTGGATTACTCGGAGGCTGATCAGGATTCAACAGGGCAGGCAGCTAGTGAAGCTCAGAAACATTTAACGTTTTATGAGCTTGATTTGGGGCTGAACCATGTGTCTAGGAAGTGGTCAGAACAGGTTGATAATGGTGCAAATTTACTTGTCACTGTTCCTGGGGGTGGCGACGGGCCAAGTGGTGTGCTGGTTTGTGCAGAAAATTTTGTTATTTATAAGAATCAGGGACACCCAGATGTCCGGGCTGTGATTCCTAGACGTGCAGACTTGCCTGCTGAGCGTGGTGTTCTTATAGTTTCAGCAGCTATGCATAAATTGAAATCGATGTTCTTCTTCCTTTTGCAGACAGAATATGGAGATGTTTTCAAGGTTACCCTGGACCATGATGGTGACCGTGTCTCAGAATTGAAAATTAAGTATTTTGACACTATTCCAGTTTCTGCTTCAATGTGTGTGCTGAAATCAGGATTTTTATTTGCGGCCTCAGAGTTTGGAAATCATGCTCTATATCAGTTTAAGGCAATAGGGGATGATGCTGATGTGGAAGCTTCATCAGCGACACTAATGGAAACTGAAGAAGGTTTTCAGCCAGTATTTTTCCAGCCCAGAAGACTGAAGAACCTTGTTAGGATTGATCAAGTTGAGAGTTTGATGCCAATAATGGATATGAAGGTCACAAATCTCTTTGAAGAAGAAACTCCTCAAATATTTACACTTTGTGGGCGTGGTCCTCGCTCATCTTTGAGGATTTTGAGAACTGGTTTAGCAGTTAGTGAGATGGCAGTGTCAAAGCTTCCTGGTATACCTAGTGCTGTCTGGACTGTGAAAAAGAATGTTAATGATGAGTTTGATGCATATATTGTTGTGTCATTCACAAATGCGACACTTGTTCTTTCCATTGGTGAGACAGTTGAAGAAGTTAGTGACAGTGGGTTTCTTGATACCACACCCTCTCTTGCTGTTTCTTTGATAGGTGATGATTCTCTCATGCAGGTTCACCCAAATGGCATTAGACATATTAGGGAGGACGGACGTATTAATGAGTGGAGAACTCCTGGAAAGAGGACAATTGCAAAAGTAGGTTCGAATAGACTTCAAGTAGTCATTGCACTGAGTGGAGGTGAGCTTATTTATTTTGAGGTGGATGTGACTGGTCAGTTGATGGAGGTGGAGAAGCATGAAATGTCTGGAGATGTTGCTTGTCTGGACATTGCTGCAGTACCTGAAGGCCGACAAAGATCTCGTTTTCTTGCAGTTGGCTCATATGACAAGACCATCCGTATCTTATCATTGGATCCTGATGACTGTATGCAGATTCTTAGTGTACAAAGTGTTTCTTCAGCCCCAGAATCTCTTCTTTTTCTTGAAGTTCAGGCATCCACAGGTGGTGAGGATGGTGCAGATCATCCTGCTAGCCTTTTTCTGAATGCTGGTTTACAGAATGGTGTCTTGTTTAGAACTGTTGTGGATATGGTTACAGGTCAGCTTTCTGATTCTCGCTCCCGATTCTTAGGATTGAGAGCCCCAAAGCTGTTTCCCATCATTGTAAGAGGCAAGCGTGCAATGCTTTGCTTGTCAAGTCGACCCTGGCTTGGTTACATTCACCAGGGACATTTCCTTTTAACTCCCCTTTCATATGAAACCCTTGAATATGCTGCATCATTTTCATCTGACCAATGTGTGGAAGGTGTAGTTGCTGTGGCTGGTGAGGCATTGAGGATTTTTACTATTGAAAGGCTAGGAGAAACATTTAACGAGACGGTAATTCCGCTAAGATACACGCCAAGGAAGTTTGTGCTGCAACCCAAACGAAAGCTTCTGATTATGATTGAGAGTGATCAAGGAGCATTCACAGCAGAAGAGCGTGAAGCTGGAAGAAAGGAATGTTTTGAGGCTGCTGGAGCAGGGGAAAATGGAAATGGTAATGTAGACCAAATGGAGAATGGTGGTGAGGATGAAGATAAATATGATCCACTTTCTGATGAGCATTATGGTTATCCAAAAGCTGAATCGGATAAATGGGTTTCCTGCATCAGAGTTCTTGATCCTAGAACAGGAAATACAACTTGTCTTCTGGAGCTTCAGGAGAATGAGGCTGCATTCAGCATATGCACAGTGAATTTCCATGATAAAGAGTATGGAACTCTTTTAGCTGTTGGTACAGCAAAAGGGCTGCAGTTTTGGCCCAAAAAGAGTTTAACTGCCGGATTTATCCATATTTATAGATTCGTAGAGGAGGGAAGATCCCTTGAACTTCTGCACAAAACACAGGTTGAAGGTGTTCCTCTTGCTTTATGCCAATTTCAAGGAAGATTGCTTGCAGGAATAGGGTCAGTGCTCAGGCTATATGATTTGGGGAAAAGACGATTATTAAGAAAATGTGAGAATAAGCTATTCCCCAATGCAATTGTCTCTATCCATGCATATCGTGATCGGATTTATGTAGGTGACATCCAAGAGGTATGTTTCTGCTATATTTATATTTAGTGCACATCTAGGTACTTATATTAGGTATTCTGATATCATGGCTATGGGCTTTGGCAGGGATATGTGTGTGTCGACCAAGTTTTATTGTTATAAATTTTGTTGCTGATGATTTTGTTGGAAACGCATTTGGGGGATTTCTGAAATCTGGGAAAAACTTGACTAAAATTATGTATTCAGTTATATTCTTTCTGAACTTGGCATGTAGACATAAAGCTTATGGACAGGTTTAATTTGCTGCTATCCTCCATGTCTGATCTTGATGCACAAATTTTCTGCTAATTCTGTTCTGTGTTTTCTCCCCAGTCTTTCCATTACTGCAAGTACAGACGGGATGAAAACCAACTCTATATATTTGCGGATGATTGTGTTCCAAGATGGCTCACTGCATCATACCACATAGATTTTGACACCATGGCAGGTGCAGACAAATTTGGAAACCTTTATTTTGTGCGCTTACCACAGGATGTTTCAGATGAGATAGAAGAAGATCCTACTGGTGGGAGGATTAAGTGGGAGCAGGGAAAGCTTAATGGAGCTCCCAATAAGGTGGAAGAAATTCTACAATTTCATGTTGGTGATGTGGTTACATGTTTGCAGAAGGCATCTCTTATACCAGGAGGCGGAGAGAGCATCATATATGGGACAGTTATGGGAAGTGTGGGGGCATTGCATGCCTTTACTTCCCGTGATGATGTTGATTTCTTTTCTCATTTGGAGATGCATATGAGGCAGGATCATCCACCTTTGTGTGGTAGAGACCACATGGCTTATAGATCTGCCTATTTTCCTGTTAAGGTAATTTTTGCTACCTCATCAATATTATTCTATTAATCTTTATTTATATGACACCATATGTCTTCCATTCTGGATTAGAAAATTTTCCCACCTTGTATCTTCATGGCCCTTTCTGATGAGAGTGCTGGATGCTACCTTTTATGGCTGCCATTGATAAAAAGTTTAGATTCCTTAGCTTGTTTATATTTTTTTGATCAAGTTTATATTAGCTGTGCTATTAATAAAAGAATTGTGACAAAGTTCTGAGAGGTCTACGTGGTGATGTAGGATGTGATTGATGGCGATCTGTGTGAGCAATTCCCAACATTGCCAATGGACTTGCAGAGAAAAATTGCTGATGAATTGGACAGAACCCCTGGAGAGATTCTGAAGAAACTTGAGGAAGTACGGAACAAAATTATTTGAAAGATGATTAACCGAAAGGTGTGATATACCTCATTTTTGTGAATCTTCTTTAGTCTTTCTATGGTACTTTTTTTATTTGTAGGACTGCAGTTGTTACTTGGAGATGAACATTACTTTTCACTTTTCAGACAAGGCAGTTTAAGGGAAAGGCACCCATGTGATAGCAGGCTTCTCTATCAGTCTATCATATAAAAATATCGATTACTAAGTGTTTTAAATGATTGAGCACCGTAGTTTGAGCATTCTAGCCTCGCAATTCTAAAGTCAACTAACGGAAGGAAAAGAAGAAAAAAATGCATTGACTAAGTTAAACATTGTCAGCAAATATGCTTAAATAAAGTAAAATATAGTGCAATGGTCCAGTATTTATAAGGTCTGATAATTATAAAGGAGCTGCAGTAAAAAATGCAGTAAAGAGAAGTCAACCAGAGGTGGGTTACTGGGTTTGATTTAGTGCAATAATCCAGCTTCTGGATTAATAAATAAGGGAAAATAGTGGAGAAAAGGAATGATGAGGGGGAGAGGAGAGAGTTAGAGCTTTGGTTCCTCTGCCCTGTCAAGTGACAAAGTAGCCCCTTTATTATTCCTACATTGCTTTTGCTATTATTTCTTCGTGAGAGGATTTGGGTCATTTTATTGATTCTGCTTCTAGCTAAGAAGATATAGAAACAAAAACCTGGATTGTGCTGCCTTCGTGGTCTCAACATAAAAGATTCGATTTATGTTTGGTCAAGTTGATCTGATTAAAAGGTAGCCCATTGTTTACCAAGAAAAGCACGCTGCCTGCTTTTTCATGGAATTTTTTTGAAAAAACTCTTCCTTAAAATTGATGATTTTGTGCTGCTTTAATACTCATTAGTCGTGCTAAACCTCAAGAATAAAAGCTCTAGGTATTCAGTAGGTACCTAGGAATTTGGAAGAATACTATTTGATTTGTATGTTTTGAAATAGATTACTATTGGGTGTGCCAGTCCGAGATTGCATCACCTGGATCCAACTGAGGTGGTTGGCTGGCTTCTCCTAGGCACCTAGATGAGTGATGCTCACCGTTTACAACTTTGACTTGTGCTATGACTAATTTCCTTGTATTAAAATTATTTTTCTGGCCTTTTTTTCTAGGCTACTTATTGTTTTGGTTGATTAGCCTCGTAAAATCACAGTTTAAACGCAAATTTGGCAAAGATTGTGTCTATCACTTGAGCCTGAACTACAAACTTTGACTCACGTTTCTTGACATGTCCGTCCGTCTCTGTGAACATCACATCCTCACTTGCACTCTTTTGCTTGCACCGACTCCCCTGCTGGTTGAAAGCCGTTATGATCATCAACCTTTAAATTGGTTTATTTTCCATAGAGGTTGGAACGGACAGAACTGGGAGGAAAATGGAGAGATTGACAGAGTAAAAGCTAGTTTCCTCTTTTCCTTAAAATTACAATGCGTGATGATACAAATCCTGCATTGCATTGCTATGCCATGTCAGTTGGTTCAGCCTACTTCCATATATCAGTTTGTGCCTTCTTTCATTTTGCTAAGTAAAGCTAGAGATGGAGTAATAGTAGTATTATCTAAGTTTATATTAGAAGGGCAATGGATACAAGTAAATATTTATTGCTCAACTTCGTTCAGAATGTATAAATCTACTGTTTGTCTGTCTGTTGCAATGTTGATCCAGTGATTCTGTTTCAACCTTCAGTGATCGAATGATCGTGATTTATTTTCTTGTTTCTGAATGGATTGGTGTTTGAAATTTTGGACTTAACCAATCCTTCATAATGTGGTTTGGTATTGTTTGCAGGTCATAGTTATGTTTGTTGGGCGTTACCTGGAGTTTAGTCACTAACAAGGCGAAGAAGCTTGTGGATTCTCATTCTTACGTGAAGCAGTGATTTCCTGTTCTGTTCAAAGGTAGTTTCTGAAGAGAGGGGGCTGGAAGAAGTCGAACGCGTCTGTTGTAGCCGGTGAAATGTATAACATGAGCCCAGTTGGCAATTTCTGTTGTACTTGTACTTGAGTTAATGTGATAATGTCTATTAAGATTTTCTCCATTTCCTGTGTTTTAAGTATATGGACCAGAATTACCATTAAAAGGATTTTTTATGAAGTACATGGTTTTTTTTAATTATCAGAAAGTACTAGAAATAAAATAATAGTCACAGTAGTTTCTGAAGGAAACCCAAATAAGATATGTAGACAAATAAATGGAAATATCTCTTAAAAAAATTCTATTCGATATAATAAATTCAGTGTTGCTCTCAAAATGTAAAGCTGAAAACATTAATGTTTTCGGATATCAGCAACTTGATGTAAGATGCTGGCGTCTCAAGGCATAAGATGACACATATAGTAACTCCCTTGAATTTTTAACTTAACTAATTTATAAGATATTAATAGTATTTTTTTAATAATTTTTAATTATCATATCAAACATAAAATCTTAAAATTCATAATATTTGATAACCCATTCAACTTTTCATTCAACTCGCCTTCACAAAACAAGCTCCTTATTTGGGTTGTTCTCTGAAAAAAGTAAATTTAGATTTACCTTTCACAAGAGATATGATAGAAGTCTCGAAATTTATCTGATCTTATGATAGATTTAAAAGGTCTTTAATACGTCGATTCACATTTTTTGTAGATTAAAAAGCCGTTCAGTCCCATCCAAGGTGGATTTCTTGTCTCTGTCCAATTGGAGTACTTGTAATTTTTCTTTTAATTTAGTCTAAGTCTTATAATATTGTGAAAGTTGTTAGAACCTGATACAAATGAATATACTTGTTATAAATATTCATGTTGTTGTTATTATTATTATTATTATTATTATATTTGAGATTTTTACAATTATTGTAATACAGCCGACCTTTGCATTTGAATAAATATTTTCTGATTCATAAATAAAAAGAATGCTAAATGGCTCTTAACCCAATGATAGAAATATTTTAAATAATAAATTTAGCAAATTAAAGTAAAACAACACATAATTTTCAATTAATCTATAACTTGACTGATTAGGCTAATTTAAGTAGAGGTTCGTTTAGATGTTTGTGCTCCCTCTCTAGTCTTGTATTTGCGAAAGAAGATCTGTGGTCAAGCCAATTGATGATGTCTGAGAAGACGATGTCCAAATTGTGAGGTGTTTCACCGTACAAGAGGCCATGCCACATCGCTGGGTATAACTTGAGTGTCTTATCTGCACTTGACGCCACTTCATACAGCTGAGCACTCACTGAATAATCTGTCACTCTGTCATCTTCACCATGGAGAACCAGAAACGGCAGTGAAACCTGCAACCAAACACACCATTATATGAAGTATGGAAATTTGAAAAAAAAAAAAAACTTAAATTATTCTAATAAAGATGAGAGAGTTAAGGTTACAATGAAATAAATTAAATATTCCAGCGATTATTTGAAACCCTGCTATTTTGGAACCAGCCACTTGTAAGGAAAAAGAACTAAATATGAGATGAGCCTCCTCTCTCACAAACAACTCTTCTGATGCTGAAAACAAAAAATTTGAACCCACATAGTGGGAATGACTAAAAAAGTCCTATTAATTCTCTTTTGCCATTTTAGTTTTATCTATTTTTATAAATTATAACATATATGTTTTTAATGACAACTTCTAATTGTTATATCAAATATAGTCATATTAAGCACAATGATATTTTATTCTTTAATACCATATATCATGGTATTCAAAATATCATAAGATGTAAGATAACAATATATAAACCCCTCCTAATTAATTAAGTAAAGAGTGAAAAGTTTTTAATGGAAATTTCCTATGTAGAGACCACTAACTTTATTCAAACTATTCATAAAAACTAAAAAAAATTATAATTTTATTAACATTAGGTTTCTAACATTGTATTTTTATCATCTTTTGCTCTTGTTGTATTTGTTCAACTTAAGTGAATAGTATAGATACAGATCCAAATAGACTGAGAAAGAGAGGAAGAAGTAAGATTTAATAAAATCTATCTATGTGAAGTCTACTTCTTTCTCTCTTTTAAATATAAATGTGGAGGATCCGGCTTCAAAAAGTATAAATAACCATAAAAAGAAAGTTAAAAGGTTGACAAACCTCATGAAGTCTTTTCTCAATTTCCGAACTGACCCTTAGGAGTTCGTAGCCTGTTTTCAAGCGTGGTCGACCTTTGTAGCAATATGGGTTTGTTCTAATCTGCATTATATCATCGTCCTCGTCATCATCTAATTCATGCAATTATATATATATATATATTATAAATTGTTTAAATTCCGTGTTTGTAGAGATATTACTTTCCAATTATAGGACACTCAAATCAGCTCAAAATCAATACTTCGATTTAAACAAAAACACTTCAATTTTGTTGTATCGTATTTTCAGAATTCATTAGTCCTTATCAATCATGTTTCTTAAAATATAACAAACAGTTAATCATCTATTTGCTTGCAATTAAAGCATGCTATAATATTATAGAATAATTAGCATATTTTGACTTCCTCTAAATTTAGAGTTAAATACATATATATACTTCCCTCTTTAGAAAAAAAAATTAATATATATAGAGGATCACTCCTATATTTTAAAAATATTATTATTTATTTTACTTAAAAAAATTGCAAAATATAATTTTTGATTAAGATGTTAAATTTGGGTTTTAATCAGTTTTTAGTGTCTTAAATAATAATTATTCGAGGTATTTTTTGTGTATATTTTCAAAATGGAAAGAAGTATAAATATCTGTGTGTCTAACACCAAACTCAAGAAAATCAACATATTTTACTCAATATTATATAAAAAATTAGCTAACTCTACGAGTAATAGAGACACCAGTTGTTAATTATTGATCTAGACTTAAATATAATTTTTTATATATTTATTATCATGTTTTTTAATAAAAATATAAAATGTGTCAAAAAATTTTTAAAAGACCTAATAATATAATTTTAAATTATAGAAATTACATACTTGTCCATAGGAGCATACAAAACACATTTTAAGTTAGAACTAGCTTATCTTGTTGCTCAACCCAATTTTGCACTAGATTTCTTTTTAAGCCCAATGCAAAGGCTATTTTATTTTATTTTATTTTTTAAAATTTTAGTTAAAATTATAAAATGACTTTTTAAAAAAAATAAAATTTTTAAATAAATTCTCATAAAATGGTATTTATTTTTAATTAATATGATCGGGTTACATTGGTTAACATAACCAACTCGAGTTTTTATTTTAAGACTGGTCACATTGGAACTAACCTTTGAACACTCTTTATGCTTATTTGTAAGACTTATATATTAATCATATTATTATTAGATAAGATTATCACAAAGATATAAAAATTATATCTATTTTTTTTCTAATCATGATTAGTAAAACAAAATAGATGATAGTTTGTGAAAGAAAATTTGTAGGGTTACCTGTTCTCTGACTTGAGGGACTTTAAAGGCAACATCAATAATATCTTGGGTTGGGATTATTTTCCAAGTAGGAATGACCTTGCTAAGGGCTGTCAATACGCTAATCATCGCTCTGTTTGGTTTCATTTCATCTGCAATCTGCATAATTAATACTTAAACACCTCAATTACTAAAATACCATTAATTATATATGAGAATTTCAATTTCATGAGAGAGACATATATATATATATATATATTAATTTGCATCTGACTTTGCAACGTTGAGGACAAGTTAAAGTGAAAAAAGGAGGAGATTGGTAAATCTTCCCCCAATGAAAAAGAAAGTTGGTTTAATTTAAACAAATATTGGAAGAAGTCTATGTCCTTTGGTTTAATTATAATCATAGCTTCAAACCACTTTTGCGTGAAAGCAAGAAAGTGTACAAATGGATTATTTATTTAAATGAAGTGGGTGGCTCTAAATATAGCTCGACTTATAAAATTGAATTTTCTCATTATAAGAGTAGAATAAATTATATATAAATTTCTTTTGAGTTAGTTTTGTTAAAATTATAATTTTTTATTTTTAAAATATATGTAAATCTCTTTTAATTTTTTTTTACCAAAATATCTTTTACTTGAATTTTTACTAGTAAAAAAAAATGAGCATTTTATGTTTAGTGAAAAGTATTTTAGTAAAAAAATTTTAAATTAGACTAAAATGTATAATAATGTTTTATTTTTATGAAAATCTATATATTTTTTAAAAATAAAAAAATCTATGTAATTTCATCAAAGAGAAAGTCCATATAATTTGCTCTAAAAAATATCTCTCAAGATGAAAATATAAAAAATTTGAATTTATAATTCAGTTAACTTGGATGATCCTGTTCTAATATGAAAGAATATATATTGTTTTTGCTCGCAATTACGTGCCCTAAAGGTTATCTGCTTCTAGATCAGAAAGCTGGCAATTAAGAATGAGTCAATAAATATTGTCTATTTTAATGAATCCATTCAATAATTTTGCTTCAACGAATCAACTAAAAAATATTCGATAAATATCCATATCAAATTATCAATTATATTGACGTTACTAAGAGACCAGTTTTTTAATCAATTAACCACATTAATTAAACCCTTAATTAAAAATAGAATGATACTTTCACTCCACAATTTATTTATAGATGAAACAAACTAGACGTCGCTTAATCGTTCAAACATAGCTTAAAAGAAGTTGTCACTATAGTTACGATTGAGATACGTTTATATATAATTTAAGTCAAATTAACTTATAGAGATCATTTAATAAAGATTATGTCATATCCTATAAAATAAGTGCCCATGTTTATCTAACCTTGACCGTTAGTTTATTTTATTTTATTTTTAAAATTCTAAAAATATACTTAATTAAGTTCTCATATATGCAAACCATATTTGTTTTTCCTTAGATTTGATCTTAGGGGATAATTAAGAAAATAAATCTACGTCACCATGAAGTTATTATGACCGGATTCAATTGAATTTTGTATCAAAATGTTTGGCTTCTTAAAAAGTTGAGTTATTCAGGAATGAATTATCTTAAGATCTATGTGTCTAATAGTAGAAAAAATTTATATAATTTTTTTTTAGATTTTTCAATAATAATATAATATGTGTATAATTTTTACAAATGAATATATAGTCCTCAATAATAATATAATATGTTATTTTATTTTATTATATTTTGATTGAAGAATTTAATAATAATAATGTAAAAAATATATAAATTTAGTCTAAAATTAATTTATATAAATCTTTAAAAAATCCAACAATTAAAAAGTACAAACTTCTTAAAAAATGAAGTTGTTCGTACCACTCAATCCAAATTAATTGGGGATTGTTTATCTTTATTCAAATGCGCCAAACGTGACTGACATTCAGGAATAGCCAAGCAGAAAAAGACACATAGAACAAAGAGAAGAGTACATAAGAAAAAGACATTAGGATTTTTAATTTTATATCATTTTTTAGTGTACCACAAAAAATTTATATTAATGATTAAGATATTTTTATATTTAAGAAGTATAGTGCAAAAGATATAAAATAAATTATATAAATTTTTAATTTTATTGAAATTATATAAATTTTTTTATTTTTAGAATATACACAAATTTTTTATAAAAAAAAAAATTACACTATACTTTAATTTAATTTTAAACTTTTTGACTAAAATATTCTATATTTAATTTTTTTAGTTAAAAAAATATATATTTAGATTAATAGAGAGTATTTTAATTCTTAAAAAATGATATAAAGTGTTAAATCACGTTTTGTTTTAAAAGAAGTTTATATATATTTTAAAAATAAAAAAATTATACAATTTGAATAAAATTAAAAAAATTAGTGTAATCTACTCAATAAAAAACGCACAGCATAGAGCATGTGAAAGAAAAAAAAGGATTAAGAGGAAGTCAACCTTGCACATTGGTGCTACCAAAATAGCCCCATCCCAATAGTCAGGCATTTTTCTGTGAAGCAAGAGAGCCACAGCTCCTCCCATGGATTCTCCTAACAAGTACCTCATCTTCTTCTTGTTCTCTCCCTTCTCTGCAATTTTTTAATCACTCAACTGTGAGGTTTAAATATATTTTTGTCCCTCAAATTTCAATTCAATCTCTTGTAAGTCAACCTATAACTATAAACTAACTTGGACATCAAATTTGAATGAGTTAACAGGACCAAATACATAAATAAACAATGAATTGTTGGATGGATAAGATAAGATTAGAGTGCTTGGTTTTGAATTAAGAGGATCAAAGTGAAATTTTTATAAAATTAATGGAACTAAAAGTATATTTAAACTACCTAATAAATAGAAATTTTTTTTATTTTTAACTTCATTTTGATTGTTTGGGAAGAAAAATCAGAACACAAAAAAGAAACTTCCTTAATTAAAATTATATTTAAATTAATTAATAATTAATTTTTTGTTTTTTTGAATTATTTCTGTTGTTTGGGAGGAAAAAACAGAATGAAAAATAGTCAAAATTTGGGATGTTTCCAAATGAAAAGATTGCTACGTCATGGTTTTTTTTTAAAAGATAAGAAAGGGGGGAAGGGTGATAATGATAAATGAAAAAGTAAATTAAACAGATTTTTTTTTTAATTTTTAAAATATACAAAAAATTTTCTTAAAATAAAAAGTTATCATACACTTTAGTGTAATTTTAATTGTTTAACTAAAATACTTTTAATTAACTTAAATACATAATATTTTAAGTAAAAAAATTAATAAATCATATTTTGATTAAAAATTTAAAATTAAACTAAAGTACAAGATAATTTTTATTTCAAGAAAAATTTATATATTTTTAAAAAAATAAAAGAAATCAATATAATTTAGCAAAATTCAAAAAAAAAATCTAAGTAATTTACTATAGATAAAAAGAGAGGAGAGGCTAACAAGAAATGTAGGTAAAAAATTTAGAAAGAGACGAGAAGCTAACCAGAAATGGAGGTAAAAAATTTGGAGCAATCATCAATGACTGTATCAAAGTCGCTCACAAGACCAGGAAGTCCATCTGATTTTCCATGCCCTTCATAATCCACTCCATACACTCCAAATCCTGCCCTTGCAAGCCTTGTTGCTGTGCCTGTTCATGTTTCATTCATAATTAATTCAAAATATCTAAAAATATTTTTTTAAAAAACCATAAGCTTAATTATCCTCATTGAAAATATTGAAAAGAAATTAATTAATTAATTACTGCTCATGGTGATGCTGCATTCCATGGCGTAACCATGGCAGATAAAGATTAGAGCTTTTGGTTCTCTTTCCACAGGAAGCCATCTGCTTGTCAACAGCTTCATTCCTCTAGAATTCAACATAAACTTCTGAACAATGAAAGCAAATATTTCTTTATTTTATAGTTAATAAATTGCTTTTTTTTTTCTTGGGTGTTATTACTTGCTTCTTTGAATCTGAATAAGAAAAGCTCCCAACAAAAAAAAAAAAGGTGTTTACCTCTTCATATTTTATCTCTGTTTCACTTGCCTGCAAATTATCCCAGAAAGCAAAATAGAAAAAAAAAGAGAAAGAAAATTAATTACAGAACAAGAGAGAGAGATTATGAATTATGTGTATATATATAGAGTGAGAGAGAGAGAGAGAGAGAGAGAGAGAGAGAGAAACCATGATCAAGGTGGAAGGATGTTATTGTTTTCACTTCAGAAGTTTTAGAATGTGTGAGAGAGAGAGAGAGAGAGAGAGGAGATCGCAAAGGAGAAGAGAGGTTTTTTGGGTTCAAAGGTCACTGCATAGAATTTAGGCAACCAGGGAGAGATATATATAGCCAATTACTTGTTTAAATAATTTGTTCAATCTTTCTTTGAGATGTGGAATATAATTGGGTTTCGGACAGAAATGACTCATATTCAAAATTTATTAAATATTTATAAAAGATTACAATTCAAAATCTTAAATTAAAGATATTTATATTAAAAAATTTTAAAATTTGAAATTAGCCTCAAACACTTAAGGATTAAAATTAGTTACAATTCTTTATATTCTTATTATCAATTTTTTTAATTAAAACATAACTGATATACAATTCTTTAATGAAAATATGATAGGTGTATGATTTAATTGGACAATCATACATTTATTTACAAAAATTATATATTTATCATATTTTAATTAAAAAATTATATATTTGTCATATTTTGATTAAAGAATCTAATAATAAAAATATAAAAAATTACATATGATTTTTTTTAAAAATTTAAATTGGGTAAAAAAGATTACAATTTAAGATCCCAAGTTAAAATTTTTAATTCTAAAATTCTTTAAATTAATTTTAAAATTAAAGATCCTTTAATATAAATATTTCTAATTTAAAATTCTTAACTATAATATTATCATGTTCCGTGCAAATTTCTTCTAATAGATTCACATGGATACAGTGTTCAAGTTTTTTGAATAAAATATATTTTTTTATCATTATTATTATTATTAGTTTTTCTTACTTTCTATATTATGCAATGTTAATTCCGTTTTAAATTTATTTTTTTAGTCTTAAAATAATATTGAAACAATCTCTTAAAGACCGAAAATATTTATATATGAAGCAAAATTATTCTCTTTGTATTTAAAGAAATAAAAATATTTATTAAATATTAAATTGTTATAAAAAGCCTTTGAATTAAAAAAAATTATATATTTTTAAATAAAATTTAAACTTTATAAAAATTATTTAATAGATATGAGATATTTTTTGGGTAAGTTTGAACAATATAAACTCATCAATCGATGCGGACCATACGGAGATAAACTATCGTCACATAGTTGAAGGGGATTTGTCTTGTCTGGTTGAATTTTCTATTATAATTGGTCAAAAAAAGAAATTATTATTATTATTATTATTATTATTATTATTATTATTATTAGCTTTGCACAAAATTAAAACACTCTTTTTTATTGACCAAATTTTGGTACATTTTAAATTTTATTTTTGGAGTATTCTTGAACAGAATCATGTGATCAGAGATACGATTTCTTACATTTAATAAATTGGACCAAACCAACTGGAATATAATTTTATAAATTATGTTAATTCTGTGGTAAATCAAATTACTAATTAGATAAAATATTAATGTTCTTATGACAAATTGAACTTTTCTTTTTCAAAATTTAAATTTCGATTTAAATTCTTATCAGCCAGAAAAAAAAAACCAAACAAATTCTTTCTCACATGGGCGTGATCCACGTTTTAATGCTTCCACAGTCCGCATGTCGTGTTGCATTTGCAAATATATTTAATTTAAAAAAATTACAATTGAATACTCTAAATTAAAAATATTTATAAATCTTAAATTTTAAAATTATTTTAAAAAAATTAAAGGATTAAAATTTTAAATTATACAATGAAATTATAATTCAAAATTTTAAGTTAAAGATATTTATATTAAAGACTTTAAATTTTGAAATTGTTTTAAAAGATTTAAAAACTAAGAATTTTAACTTGAAATTCTTAATTATAATTTTTCCTTTAATTTAATCCTAATTTTGACCCCAAAAAAAAAACAATTTAATCTATCCTAAGTCCTAACCAAGTGGGATGTCGTCGTGGATCGCGTGGGAATTTTATTTAAGATTTGTTTTTTGTGACTATTTGAGAAATGATTTAATCTTTTAATTAAAAACCTAAATAAATAGTGGTTAAATAACTGAAAAAAAAGAAGATAAAGATAAAGAAAATGAGTGCCTTTGTTTGTAGATATGGATCTTGGCATGAGCTATTAATTAATGGAAAATTTTGGGTATTTAGTTGGTGCTGGTGATATTAGTTGTTGAATAAGAAGTACTAAATTTATCTAATAATTAATAACAATGTCATTTAATTAAGTATCAATAAATTAAATGGTTTTATTTATTTTGATTTTTCCCTACCGCTGTTATTTTGGTTTTGTCAACCCCAAAGAACTGAAGAGAGTTAAACAAAAAAATTGGATTAGTTATTAAATGATTGAGAGAACGGTTTATCAGTTCAAATATATTTTTTAAAAAATATATATAGTATTCATTTTATTAAATTGGACGAAAAATGTGTTCTGCTCTCTCTCTCTTTTCTTTTAATAAACACGTCATGTGTGTAGTAAGTAAATATACAATCATGGCACATTTTAAATGAGAAGAGGAACGCACATTCACATAATCACACAAGAATTATGTGAATTTGCACTGCAAAGTACAAAGCTAGCCGCTGCAATAATTTAGATCTTTGAAAGCATGAAATTTATAAAATAGAAAAAGTGTAATAAATGAAAGTGTATATATATAGAGTTCACTTATTTTATTTTCACTCACCTTTTTTTTTTTCATTTTAAAAGTAGTTTTAAACTTTACATTTTAAAAGATCCAAACTCTTATTACAAATAGTAATGCAATGCAAACATTGATTTTTTTTTTTTTAAGACAATGAAACTTTTAGACTATCAATTTTTTTAAAAAATTATAGTAAAGAATATTTAAATAAATTATACAAATCTTTATTGAATTTTTTTATAAAAATATTTATTCTATTTTCAAAAAATATATAGACTTTTATTTAAATAAAAAGATATTATATTTTAAACTAGTTTTAAATTTTTTTGATTAAAATTATCTTAATTAACCAATATATATATATATATTAAAACTAAAAAAATTAAATAAAAAATATTTTGATAAAAAATTTAAATCTAAACTAAAATATAAGTTAATTTTTTTTTATTTCAAATCCTCCTTGCATTGGGTTCCGTGCCTTTTTGTACAAAATTTTCAAAGAGCTGTCATATAGTCTGTTGTCTGTGCAAAAACAAACAAGGACAAGATATCTAGTTTACTTTACTGTAATATTTTATGTAAAAAGAGGAGAAGCCAACCACCGGCACCGCATTTGGGGTAAGACAAATTATTCAATGCTTCCCTATGGACGGCAGCTTTGACCATTGGCCGTTGCAGTGTTTCAAAAACATTAGGACAAAAGTTTTTGAACAAAATTATATTTAAGTATTTATATTGTATAAAATTTATAATAAAAAATTTTAAAAATTAAAATTATTTTTAAAGATTATTATCACTATCAAATTTTAAAAAATTTAATAATAAAATTTTTAAAACTTAATGATAAGTAATTTTAATTTTTAATATTTTTTATTATAAATTTTATATAAAATAGATCATTGGAGGTAATTTTTTCAAGTTTTTAATCCCAAAAAATTTTTTTTATCTCTTTTTCAAGTAAAGTAATAATTTTGTCACTAAATTATAACTTTCGTTTAGGTTTAATTTTTAAAAATTAATAGATGTACAAATTTATTTTTAGAAACAATAAATTCATTCTATATCAATTTGTCAAGTGATTCAAAAATATTAAAAAAATATGTAACCAATTTATCATTTTTTAGAATTAATTTATACACTCATTAATTTTTACATATAAAAGTTAAATAAATCTAATAAATCAGGAGCACATTTTTCAATTACTTAATTTTTTTTCCTTAAATATTGTTGAGAAGTCGAGAAATTTTACTTTGCAAGAACCACAACAAACTATTTTATACTCAATCTGTAAAAGATGAGGTTTTATTTATTTATTTTTTTAATTTTTGTAGCATTTTCTAACAGATAAGATTTAAATTTATGAACAAATAAATAGAACATTTGTATGTTTAATTTTGAGTAATAAGAAAAAGAAATTCAAAGGGAAACAAGTTTTGTGAACCGTACTATGGGTTGGACTATTCGCATTGTCATTGTGTAAGTGACAGTTCAGAGCCTTACTGTATCAATCTATCAAACTATTTACAAGAATGAACACAATGCAAATTAATAATAAGACAGTGCCAGCAAGATCTTTATTTGTAACACCCAGCTAATCAAGCTTAAGAGTGATTGTAACCCCAAATTAAGATTTTCTCACTTGGATTTAGTTCACAAGTCAAAAGGGTTTATTATGAGTTTCTAACTCAAAATGAGTACTTTTGATACCTATGATTATATGGATTTTTTACCTAGTAAAACAATACATATGGTCCTATTCTTAGTCACTATTAATCAGTGAGCAGAAGTTGACTCTTAGTTTTTGAGACATTTATGATGAACTAAATTAATATATGACTTTATTTAATTTGTTAACTTGATTAATTAAATTGTTAGAATAATTATTATTTGAAAATTTTTATATAATTAATTATTAGAATAATTAATTATTATCTAATAATTAATTTATATCTTGAATTTTTTAAATTCAAGATGAGTTATTATATTTCATCAATTTAAAGATAAATTATTTATATAGGTCATACAATATTCCATCTTATTTGTTTTATCATCAGATCTCTTTCTAAAAGAGAAGAATAAGACATTCACACAGATAACAACGTATCTGTAAAGAATGAATAGAAAATAGAAAAACATGAAGTTAGAGAGTGACCTTTCTTTTAGAAATTTGGGTATACCTTTTGTGAAATTATAAGTAAGTAGTCAAAACCTTCACTAGCACTTAAGGGGAGAATATGGAAAACTTTTGAAGTTTTATTTTACTTAGACTGTGTCTTTTTTCTTAAATGGTCATGTAAGGGTGAAAACATCGATGGTTGATCAATTAAAACCCAAATTTCTAATTACGGGATAATTGAAAGAAGAGACCCCAAGGCTGTGAAGAAGAATCCATCATTTGCATTTGGATCACTGATTCAAACCAAAGGTTCCATTAGCTTCTGATGTTTACGTGAGAAGAATCCATCATTTAATTTATGTTCATAAACTATAACTTTTTTTTAAAATTTAATGTGCAATTATATGCAAATTTTATTTTTTTTGAGATCATGTGTAAACTTTTTTTTAAAATTTTTGAGAGGGCCAAGTAAAAAAAAAACTATATGTAAAATATAATTTTCCAAAATTCAAAGAAGGCCATAACTCCCCTTCACCTCTTGGCTCCGTCTGTGTTTCATTATTACTCAAAAATATCTCAGGAACGATCCAAAACGTTGTCTCTGTGTGGCATTGGCCCACCTGTGTACCAAAGGATCCTAGTATCCGTACTGGGCCAGCATCAAAAAATTTTATAAAAAAATTATAGTTTATGAACATAAATTAAAAAATTTTTATTAAAAAACCTTAATTTTTAAATTATTGCAAAAGGTTTTAGGATTAAAAAATTTAACTTAAAATTTTGAATTTTGAATTATATTTTTAGTCTTAGAATTTTTTTTAAATTTTTAAATTTTTTAATATAAATATCTTAAGTTTTGGAAGATTGTGAGCTCAATTCAACATATATGGATGCAGAGGTCTGAAGGTGGAGTCAGCACATTGGTCGGCAGTGAGACCTACAATGAATACCGATTTAAGTTTTTCATTTATATGACAGCCTTATCAGACTACAAATCTCTATGCTTGACTTTTAAAATTAAGGTTTGGTACGTAAAATGTAAAAAAAAAAAAATGTTATTACAAAAGAAATAAAAAAATAATTTTGAGTATAAAAATAATTTTTGTAACATTACTTTAAAAAAATAATATTAAGTAATGATTATAAAAGTATACTAAATATTGAATATAAATTATGTACAAGGATTATCACAGGGATTATCAAATGGGTTCTAAATAAGAAAAGTTAAAGGCTAGAGAAAAAAAGAAAATCTTAAAAAACATACCATCTAAATTTTATGATAGCTCTTTACAACAGGTAATATGTATATCAATTTTAATGAATTACTGTTTATTTCTTACACTACCCCATAGTGATTGTCCAATGAATATATTTAAGAATTTCTTAATTTCTAATTCATTGTTTAAAATTGCCATTTGTTAAATTCATTCCCTTGTGAAAATAAATTAAATTTTAACCTCTATAATTTTATCCAATTTTTAATTAAATATCGAAGTATTAACTTGGCTAAGTAAAGGGCGGCAATAAAGGACAACATAGGCAATACTTAAAATCTTAAATTAAATAAAATAAACCTAAGATTATTCACGCATCTGTATAATACATGGATTAAACTACTATGACTTTCCCTCCACCTTTTTTTTTTTTTTTAATTTCTTTAGTAAAACTCCCCATACAATTTTTTTATTTCTTTTTTTTGCCCAAAAACAACAATAATACGGTTACAAGAGGAAACGAAAGAAACATAAAAATAGTACAGATACAAAGCAACAAAAAAATTCAGCCAACGCCTTCCTTGACATTAGCAGAATCTAGGACAAGAAGAAAGACAGAAGGGGATGGGAGAGAAGAAAACTCCCGTAAAGGCTATATTTGGTACATAAAAAAATAAAATAAAATAAAAAAATAAGTAAGATGAAAAATAGTATTTATGTCAAATAATAATAATAAACAAATATTATAAAGTAATAATAATAAAAGATATAATTAATATTTTTAAATGTTTTTATTTTTTTTTTAATTTACAAAACTACGTACCAAATGCGACGTTAATTTTCCATCCACACGAGCAAAAATCATAACTCGCAACACATTTTCTTGCTCATTTTCTTGGATTATTACTTCAACCAAAAAGTCCCATAATGGAATGGAAATGGTCTCCGGCCTTCTGAAATGAATATAGGTTAAAGATTAATGTGTGTCAAGCCAGAGAAGCCTTAAGGGTAAAGATGTAATTCACCTTCACCGTTACAGTTAGTCAAATATGTAATATGATTAATAAATTTTAAATAAAATTTAATTCACCAGAAATTAAAGGTTTCTTTTAGGTTAATCGATTTTTTTTAAATTTAATTTAAACTAAACGGTTGCTTCATTGTTTCAATCTATTTTGTTTAATATTGTAGAGAAGTCCAAGTTTTACCATACAGTATCTGGTATATATATATATATATATATATATTAATCAATTTCAAATTCTAAACTTAGACAAATTAAGAATTATTCGAAACAAATTAAGAAATTTAACAGTTCTAAATCTTTTTAGTAAATAATTTTATTAAAATTATATTTTTTTATTTTTAAAATATATACAAACTTTTTCAAAATAAAAAGTTATATTATACTTTAGTTTAATTTTAATTTTTTTATTAAAATATCCTCAATTAATCATCTTACATATTTTTTATGAAGAATATTTTAATTAAAAAAAGAACTAAACTAAAATATATTTTTTAAAAAAT
This sequence comes from Erythrophleum fordii, assembly GCA_032878935.1. NCBI lineage: Eukaryota > Viridiplantae > Streptophyta > Magnoliopsida > Fabales > Fabaceae > Erythrophleum > Erythrophleum fordii. The sequence goes on along the minus strand of JAVQMF010000056.1, from coordinate 15,590,997 downwards.
TCAAAAATTATATAATCTTAACAAAATTTAATATATATATATATATATATATATAATTTTTTTAACTTTCCTTTAACGCCATATAGTTAGCCTCAAATATAATATTTGGCAAAATGTTAGCTCATCTTTCAATACTAATATACAGTCACGTATGATAAAAATATGGCCAAAAGCAATTAGATGAGACCACAAGCTTAATAGTATCCTAGTTTGTATTTTTTTTTTTAGGATACAAAGGAGGCGAGAGCCCAAAGAAAAAACAAAGAGAAGCTTACAAACAGACAACCAGAGGAAGAGCCACGTCATGGAGATCCTCATTTGGGATGGAACTTAGACTTCGGAGCAAAGAGGAGAATCTTGTGCCTAATTAGCAAGTTAATCAGCACATCTATTTGCTTCTTGGTAGCAGTGTGTGAGAGTCACTGTCCCAGACCTGTCAAGGAGGCTTTGAATTTCCTTCACTATATTGAAGCAAGGGTACAATCTAGCACACCCATTTTGAGTTAATGATCAATTTCTTGATTCCAAGGTCCCAAGCAATTCAAAGTCCTCATAGAACGCTCCACAACTTAACTTACGTAATGGAGCCAAACCCAAGGTTACAAATGAAACTTATCTTCTAGCAACCAAGGCTATTTCTCATGATCCCTCCATAGGATGTGACCCCCATTGCAGATCGAGAACTGTTGATATTCAGTTTATGCCAATTTTGATAAGAAGGTTTCCAACTGAGAAGGCATTCTCCCCTTCTGCTTCGGAGTTTGGCATGACATGTGCCTAGCTTCACATCAACATTAGTTTTCCAAAAGGCCTTGTGTACAATGCTGATATTGTTTTCTAAAGTACCAAAAAAGACTTGGTTGCAATGAGAGTTCCATAAGCACTAACAACTATATGCAAATATTTTTCTCTAGGGAAGTTTTCTATAGGAATGGCCCCTAAACTTGTGGTAATTCCACTCCATCTATTCATACTAAGGAAGAGAGAAGAGAGTACTCCACTGAGTTTCATCTACCAAGCTTTTCCAAATATCCAAAGCTCTGTTGTAATCTCCCACACAATGGAGTGAGGTTTCAACCTCTTCACAGCCAAAGAGGCACCCGTTAAAGCTTTCAAGGCCATGTATCGTCCTTCACTCACATGTGTAAAGTCTGTCTCGTGCTAGCAACCAAAGAAAGCTTTAATCTTTTCAAGAACTGGCCATTTCCACACATTCTATCAAACCTTTCGATCTTGATCTTGATCACATTTAGCCATCGTGTGGTATGTAGATCTTATTGAAAAGCAACCATCGTATTCTTTCCTCCAAATCATGACATCTTGCTTGGGTTAAAAATTGGGGGGGGGACAAAATTGGCAATGGTTTTCGAGGACATTGGGAGGTAGGACCCTATTGATTGCTTCCCAATTCTAGCCACCTGAAGGGGATAAGAAGTCTCTAACAGTAGTTTGGGTTTGATCCATAGGTATGCTGGTTATAACACAATGAGAGATATCATAGCAAGGGGAGTTCATAAATCATGCCAAAAATTAATTTGAGACCTATCCCCAATGTTTCATCCCAGCCCTTTGTAGAATTCTTCCCAGACCTTCATAATGCCAAGCCAAAGATTCAAAGTTCCTGGAAATTTTTGTACTAATGAATGGGTTGGGGTCCATATTTATACTTAATTCTGATAAGCTGGACCTATAAGTCACCTTTTCTCTGCATGAGCCCCTAAAAAATCTTTATAAGAAAGGCTTTGTTCTAGATCTGAAGGTTTTTTATGCTTAGGCCTCCTTGATGCTTTGGCTTGCACGCCCCACTCCAAGCCACCAAACTAATTTTTCTTACATTTTTTGTGGAGGCCCAAAAGAATATATGACTATCCTTTTTTGGCTTGTGGTAAACATTCAGAGGGAGGTACATGGTTTACATGGAGTAAGAATGGAGGGCTGATAGAATGGCTTGTATAAGAGTGTTATGCCCTATAAGATTGAGAAGTTTGCCTTTCCAATTTGAAAGGTGTTTGTTGACCTTTTCAAAGATATGACTAAATGTGGAGTGTGAAGTTCTCTTGTGTACGGGGAGAATGCCTAGATACTTGCCTAGATCACCTGTTAAGCATACATCCAGTGTGCTATTCATTTGAAAGGATCTTGCTAGATGGATACTCTTAGAGCAATATAATTTGGTCTTGGATAGGTTTACACATTGGCCAACAGCCTTACAGAAGACATTAAGACACTGCTTTATGTCTTTGATTTGTTCCAAAAAGCCTTTTGTAAAGAGAAACAGGTTGTCCACAAAAAACAAATGTGTGATAGGGGGACTATTTTGTGTTAGTTGAATGGGATGCCAAAATTTGTTTTCAAGGACCTAATTAATATAGTGGCCAAGTTGTTTCATATAAAGGATGAAAAGGTAAGGAGAGAAGGGATCTCCCTGTCTAACCCCTCTAGATAGCTTAAAGGCTTTTGTTAACATGTTATTTTAAAGAACTTGCATACTGCAGATAGAAATACAAGTCATAATGAGCGTGACAAATTATCTATTAAGACCAATCTCAGATAATGTCTCTTCCAAGAATTTCTAGTCCAATCAATCATAAACTTTTTGAAGATCCACTTTAACCGCCTCATAGCCTTTACTCCCTTTCTTTTACCTCATGGAATGAATAATCTCATGGGCTATGATAATGTTGTTATGGCGTCCTAGGATAAAACTACTCTAGTTAGGCCTAATCAACTTGCTGCGATAATTTTTTAATCTATTTGCAATGATTTTCATCACAATCTTGAAGATTATATCACAGAGGCAGATGGGTTTAAATTCCTTGATTCTTTGGCCTTTCCATTTTCGAGATGAGCACAATATGTGTTTATTTCACTGATTCAATAATGCTTGGATTAGTAAAAACCTCTTTAACAAACTTGCACATTGAAAAGCCAATTACGTGCCACTAATTTTTAAAAAAGATGCCTTACAAACCGTTAAGGCCTAGAGCTTTATAGGACCTTATACTAAAGGTTTTTTATTTTATTTTGCTGTCAGTGACCTCTCATTGGATAAAGTCAAGCTCCTGAATGCTTAAGGAGGGAAACCCATTACAAACGGGGAGGTTATATTGTTTCTCATCATCCTTTATGTATAGAGACTTGAAAAAGTTTGTTGCCATCTTTTTCAAATCATTTGGCCCTTGAATCTAGGCCCCTGATTCATCTTTGAGCATTTCTACCTTATTTCTTCTATTACTTACTAAGGTTGAGGTGTGAAAAAACTATGTTCTAACCCCCCTAAGCAAGCCAATTACATCTTGATTTTTGAAACCAGATTAGCTCCTCTTAAAGGAGGAGTTTTTTATATTTCCCCTAAAAAAAACTTCATAGTTTCACCAAGAAAGGATTTTGACCTTGAATCAAATTCCTTTCAATGCCCTAAATGTGATTAAAAATCTTTTTTTTTTTTAGCATAGAAGATATTGCCTATAGACTGATTCCTCCAAATTATGGCATCATGGGTAAATTTAGTTACATTTTCCACCCAATTGTCACTCTACTACGCCTTATTCATAACCTTGCTAAAGGATACCTCTAGAAGCCAAGCTGCATCGAATTTGAACAATTCCTTATTGTGTTAAGGAAAGTTATTTTGGTATAAATTGATCTTAACTAACTTATGAGCAAAGGCCATAGTGGACAGAAGAATCAAGAAAGTAGTGAACCCAAGCCGTATTGCCAAAAGCCATTCTATATACTCCTTCACCTCCCCTTTCTCCTTAATAAATTTGGGTCCAGTAAATCCAAGGTCCATTAACTAAGCATAATTTATGTAGTCATTAAATTGTTCCATATCATTCTAGTTATTCCTATTCCTTCCACATTTATTGTTGGCATTTAGATAAGCATTGAAGTCTCTAAGGATGATCCAAGGCTTTTAAGCGTTCGAAGCTAAAGCTTTAATCTCCTCCCATAATTCCTTTCTTTTACTAAGGTTTGGGTCTCTATAGACCCCTATAAGAAGAAATCTCCTTTTGGTAGAGTTAACCATGATGTTGCAGTGAATAAGCTATTCTTGAGAGCTGGTATAATCAACCGAGTATACCTTTTAGTCCCTTAGTAGCTATATGATGCCTGCAAACCCAGTGGCCTCCACTTGAATCCAATTTGAAAAGCTTAATTTTCTAACTATTTTATTAGCCTTCTAACCTCTAACTTTTAGCTCAACTATCATAATCACAGTTAAGGAATTGACCTTAACTAAATCTTAAAGATGAAAAGGAAACGTTTTGAAAACCACTCCTTTATAATTCCATATCCCAAAATTCATGATCAATAGTAGGGGAAGGGGAAAAAGGCAAGAGTGCCTTACTAAGAGCTTTAGTTGAACCTGAAAATGCTACTCATCTCCAGCAATTTCATGGGATTCAAGTTCAGCAACTTCTTTTGGAATAGGCTAACTAATCTTGTTACTTCTAATCCATAAGATGGTTTGTCTTTGAAAAACTTCAAAGCCAGCGTGAATATTTAGGTTAGAGCCCTTCTCTATCATTATTGGGTCTCCTAAGTAAATGGGCCCAACAAACTTAGAAGAGAGGCTCTCAAAGCTCTTTTAAACTCAGTAAATTGGCCTAACATTTTAACCAAATTAAAGTTGCATAGATATCAATAATAGATATATTTTATATGAATGGAAGGTAAGGATTGCCAAAGAGAATAATATTTAAGAAAGATTTTCTATTGAATATTCACACTACCAAACTTTGTTATACAACTTCTGTGTATCTTGAATAAGATATAATTATTCATAAAGTTTAAAGTCTAATTAGACAAAAACTATACAATCCCTAGGACAAAGTTCTAAAGGCTATAATGTTTCCTTACCAAGCTTTTCTTCAAGGAAATAACTCATCTTTTAGTACAAGTGTATGCTTTACAAGAACATAACTTTTAACTTTAGTATATATGAAAAATTAATTATATATAAAGAAGCTTATATTCACATGTACTAAAACTTATTCTTTTATGAATATTTGTTATGAAGTAGGAACATTTATTGCATTTCTTTATTCCTCATATCTACTGAATGCAGATTTATCTTTTGTTGCAAATATCTTGATGATACTTTTTGTACAGATGTCACAGTTTCATCATGTTTACTATAGGATATTTGATTACTTGTAATGTCATAAGTAATTTGCTCATCATCATCTAGGTTTTATATTTTGATGAATATTTTGCTTGGTACATCTAGATTTTGGAGTTCCTCAAATTATACAATATCTTGTTGACAACAGTGGCTTGATAGTCATATGGTAAACTTATACAAAAGATTCTTCTGCCATCTATTATTTTGAATTCTAGATTGCCATTTAACAATCTAGGTTCATGGCTTAAATTTAGAAAACTTGTTTACTTTAAAATTGTGAAAAGAAAATTATTTGAGAACACAATGAATTTGATCATAGTTTTCATTATCAATAAAATCATTTTGCTTTATTTTTACTAACCTCTAAATTTGATATGGTCGAGAGAATCTTTCTCAAATTCTTTCTCTTATAATACTAAAAATATAAATAATATAATATTTCAAAAATCTTTCAATTTTCTTATGACAAAGTAAATTATTATTTTAATAAAACAAAAAAATTGCTAAGTTATTCATATGCTTGATTTTGAAAAAGTAATCTTAATGACAATACCCTAGTTAATTTTATTAGAGTTAAGTAGATATTAACAATAGATATATTTTACATGAATGGAAGGTAAGGACATATAAAGAGATTAGTATTTAGGAAAGGTAATATTCATATTGTTGAACCTTGTTATACAACTTCTCTATATCTTTAGATGAATAGGATACAAGCACTTATAAAGTCTAAAGTTTAATAAGAACAAAACAACACTATTCCTAATAGGATAAAACTCTAAAGCCTACCATGTTTCCTTGCTAGCTTTTCTTTATGGAAATGACTTATCCTTTTATTATAAGTGCATGCTTTACAAGTACATAACTTTTTGACTTTGGTAAATGTGAGAAATTAATTATATGTATTTAAGCTTATCTTCATATATGCTAAAACTCATCTTTTTATCCATATTTTTTTAATAAAGAAGGAAAATGTGCTGCATTTTTTTATGCCATATGTCTGCTGGGTACAAACTTATCCTTTTCTGTAAACATCTTGATGATACCTTTTGTATAAGTGTGGTTCCATCATTTTTTTTCAATCTAGATTATATAGTCTAAAATTGTTGGGCTATTAGATTGTTGATTACCTATCATGACAACTGCAAATTGCTTATCCTAATCCAAGTTTTTTTGCTTTGATGAGTCTTTTAGTGGGTAGATCTAAATCTTGTAGATGTACTAAGTTATGGATAAGTATGCTGACATCATTCACTATTTTGACATAGTCTAATAGTCACGTAGTAGATGGGTAGAAAAGATTCTTCTTCCATTTGTTATCTTAAAATCTATACCCTGTTTTATCTACTTTACTTCTCTGCTTAACCGATAAAGATTTTGATTTACAAAGTCATCAAAAAATTTGTTTAAAGTAAAATTAAAATCTTTATGTTGTTCATGAAAGTGATAATCCATTTCTTTGTCTTCCTCTAATTTCCAAATTTGATAAAGTTGACAAAACTTTTCTCTAACCCTTTTACCAATATTGCTAGTAGTATAATATTGATAAATCTATCGCTTTTTTGATAGACTAAATCATTGTTTTTATAAAACAAAGAAAGTTGTTAAGTTGTTCTAAGGCTTGATTTTGAAATGAGATCTTACCATTGTTATGAGGATTGCAACTCAAAATTTGCATTTTAAGGTGATGGTTTTAACTACTGCTATAGATAATTTTTTTTAAACCTTGTAATATATATTGTTCTATCCATTGTTTTTCTAACAAACTTGTGACAGCAATTTTTAACTAACATATGTATTGTGAGGTCTTAAGATTGGCACAAGAAGGAAAGTGAAATGGGTAGAAAATAGAAAAGAAAAAATATATGTAGGAGAAAATACTTTAATGATTTTATTCATGATAACTAGGGATATAAATACATGTACAATATAACTAAATTCTTAAAGATAAGTATCCTATCTTTCTAACAGATATGATAATTTGTTTTCAATTTAAAACACAAAGTTATCCTAACTAACTTAATCTTCTAATAATAAGGTAACAAATTAGATAATTTAAATCATAACTAACATGCCCCCTCAAGCTATGAATAGATGTTGATCATTCCTAACTTGGATATGAAACTATCAAACAAGCCTTTGGCAATGCCTTGGTGAAGATATCTACAGTTTGTTAACTTAATGGTGTGTAAGCGAGGTTGATTATTCCTTCTTTAACCTTTCCTTTGATAAAATGTCTATCAATCTCTTCATGTTTGGTGTAGTCATGGTGGACTGGATTTTTTGCAATACTAATAGTTGCTTGGCAATCATTGTACAATTTAATATAATCATCTCTAATTAGCTTTAGTTCATTTAAAAGCCTTCTTAGACACGTCCCTTCATAAATACTTAAAGCCATAGCTTTAAATTCAGTTTCTACACTATTCCTTGCAACGATAGATTGCATTTTACCCTACATGTAACTAGATTCCCCTATACATATGTATAAAATTGTAATGTGGATCTTTTATTCATAATTGAGCTTGCTTAGCCAGCATCTAAATATACTTGAATATCTGTATTCCCATTTTTTTTGGAAGAATAGTCCTCTTCTAAGAGTCATTTTTAGGTATTTTAGTATCCTATACATTGTATTAAGGTGTGCTTCTATTGGGTTATTCATAAATTGACTTGTAATACTTACTGCAAACCCGATGTCTAGTCTAGTATAAGATAAATAAATGAGTTTTCCCACTAGGTGTTGATATCTCAATTGTCTACAAGAACACTCTCTTTGCTTATACCAAGTTTATAAGAAATATCCATGGAAGAGTCAACAAGTGCATCTCAACATACTTGTTTCTTTGAGTAAGTCAACTGTATACTTGTGTTGTGAGATAGAAATTCTTTTGCTAGAATGAGTAACCTCTATTCTCAAGAAATGTTTTAGACTTCCTAGGTCTTTGATCTCAAATTCTTAAGTTAGAACTTTCTTCAACCTTTGTATTTCCTCATGATTATCACCAGTAAGTATGATATCATCAACAGAAACAATCGATAAAGTAATTTTACCTTCAGGGGTATGATTGATGAATAAAGTATGATATGATTGCCCTTGAGTGTATCCATGTCCCTTTGATACCTGAATGAGTCATTCAAACCAAGCGCTAGGTGATTGTTTAAAGCTATATAGTGACTCATTCAAACTATACAATTTATAAGCATTTGATTCACTATTCATCCTAAGGGGAATTTCCATGTAAACTTCTTCTTCTAAGTCTTTATTTAGGAAAGCATTTTTTAATATCCATTTGATAGAGTAGCCAATCAAGGTTTGCAACTAGAAAGAGCAGAACATGGATAGTGTTTAATTTTGCAACTAATGCAAAGGTCTCTTAATACTCCATTCTATAGGTTTAGGTAAAACCTTTAGCTACCAACCTTGCCTTGTATCATTCTAGGCTTCCATTTACATTGTATTTTACATTAATGATCCATTTACACCCTCTTGGTTTCTTTCCACCTAGTAAATCAACTATCTCCCATGTGCCATTCTTTTTTAAAGCTGGAATTTTAGCATTAATTGCCTTTCGCCTCTTTGGATCCTTCATAGCATCTTGAAAATTTCTTGGGATATGAATTTGTAACACTTGGGAAGTAAATACATGAATCTTTAGTGACAAATGTTTATAGGAAACAAAGTTGGAAATAGGATGTTGAGTGCAAACTCTTTTCCTTTAAGCAATAGGAATATTTAAATCATCAAAAGGCAATAGGACATAATTAGTATTAGTAAAAGATGCTCTATTACTTGGGTTCATAGGATCAAACCTAGAGAGAGATATTTTTGGTAAAGTTAAAGGTTCTATAATGATTTCTTTGATTGTTTTTGGCTTTTTAGAATATGCAAGGAGTGGTTTCTCAAACTGTTTGGTAGTTACAGTTTGTTGTCAACTAGTTCTAGCTGGATTTTTGCCTTTTTTAGGCTGCTAGTTTGTTATGGCATCTTTTTCAAGCTACTAGTTTATTACGGCATTTTTTTTCAAGCTACTGGTTTGTTATAGGCTCATAGGAAGTATATTTAAGATGCCAAAATTGTGATTCATTATTGGTTTGATCATTCCTCCCTTAAAGTATAGTTTTAAGGTAAAAAAATTGATGTTTAAAGGAGGTAACATCCATAGAATGAAAGAATTTCTTATTTTCTAAAGAGTGGTATTTGTACCCTTTATTAGTTGGTGAATACTTAAGGAAAACACATTTAATTGACTTAGGATCAAGTTTATTCCTAGAAGGTAGTGGAGTATGAACAAATGCCAAACATTCAGACACTTTAATAGAGGTAAATCTGAAATGATTTTATTAGTTGGAAAATATTGAGATAATACTTGAATGGGCATTTGAAAATTCAAAACTTTTGAGGGCATCCAATTTGCGAGGTAGGCAGAGTGAAGATAGCATTTCCCCAAAAAAATTTATGAACATTAAAGGCAAAAAGCAAGGCACAGGCAACCTAAAAAAGGTGCCAATTTTTCATTTAGCTCAACTATTTTGTTGAGGTGTATAGTTACAAGATGTTTGGTGAAGAATACCCCTTTTTGTTAAAAAATTTCCAATATAAGAGCTACAATATTCAATGCTATTGTTAATTCCAAGGACTTGAATATTTGTTTGGAATTGATTTTGAATTAATGTATAAAATATTTTAAAAAAGGCTTCAACTTCTGATATTTCTTTCACAAGAAATACCTAAGTTGTTCTTTTATGGTCATCAATGAAAGTAAGAAACCATTTTTCCCTCCATAATAGTTTTAATGTTAGATGGCACCTAAATATCATTATGAATTATTGAAAAAGGGCAAGTTGGTTGATAAATATGTGATGGATATGTATTTCTTGTGTGTTTAGCAAGTTGATAGATTTCACAATCCAAAAATTGAAAATTTTTATTGATAAAAAAAGATGGAAACAACCTTTAAAGATAAGAGAAACTAGGGTGGCCCATCTTAAAATACCATAACATTATTTCATTATTATTGTTGAAGATAAAGGCATTAGATGTTAACTGACAGGATGGTGCTCCAAGAGGTTCATCTCTTTGAAAAATGTAAAGACCTCTTACTTCTTTAAGACTTCTAATCTTCTTCCCTAAGACATGATCCTAAAAAAGACAATAAGAAGGGAAAATTTTATAAACACAATTGAGGTCTTATATGAGTTTACTAATAAAAAGTAGATTGCAAGACAATCAAGGAACATAGAGAATAAAAAGAAAGGTGATTTTAGGAGTAAGTGTCACTGTTTTAATGCTAGATATAGGAGAGAGAGAACCATTTGCAATTTTAAGTTTAAAATTGTTAGTACATGGTGCAATAGATGAAAATAAGTAAACATCACTACTCATATGATTTATGGCACTTGAGTCAATAAGCCATGGGTTATTTGTTTCAATTTTACTACTTAGAGCATGAGTAGGTTCATTCTTTTATGCAATGGCACAAGTCCCAAGACATGAAGGTGGCCTGGGGAACATCCGTTAAAGAATTTCCAATTGTTCCTTAGTGAAGATAAAGTGTGAAAGTAGTAGATTAGTACCCAAATGGGTAAGGAGTCTATGGTTTTCAATACTTAATTTGGGCTTCCAATTTGTCAGTTTGCCATAAAGTTTCTAGCATGTTTCCTTTGTATGGCTAGCACAACAAAATTGATCACACCAAGGGGCATCCTTTCTTGTTACCACTTGGACTTTGTGCTGTATAAGTCAAGAGAACTGAACTCTTAATGGAAGAAGAGTTAGATCAACCATCATAAGTTTCCTTTGGCTTTCTTTTCTTCTAACATCAGCAAAAACTTCTTTAATGGTAGGTAACAACTTGGTGGCAAGAGTGCAACTACAAACATCATCAAGATTCTTGTTGAATCCTTACAAAAACTTGAAAATCCTCACGTTTTTTAGAATGTTGTTAAAAGTAATTTTATCTTGGGGGCATTCCTAAACAGTATTGTTGTCAAACATATCAAGTTGCCTCTAATAACAATTGAGAATGTTATAATAATGAGTAACATTTAGCTCACCATGCTAGAGTTTGTGTATAGCTTCTTTAAATTAGAAAAGTTCTAAGGTGATTTCACTATTAAAATAAGTTTCCTTTACTTTGTCCCATATTTGCTTAGCCATAGAGCAGAACAGGAAATTCTTCCTGTAACATTTGGTTTCTCCATAAATGCACAAAACTCACCAGATATAAAAGCAAGTCCCTTTAAATAAATGATTTAAGGTCAAATAAAATTAAGATAAAATTTTAAATAATAAAAAATGAGGATTTGAGATTTGAGATTTGAGTTGCCCAGAAATCCAAACCAGATAAGTTAGAAAAGTATGTGAAAGAAAGTGGGATATTTTTGTAATTTTTGAAAAATTTGAAAAACTCACAAGAGTGTTTTTAAATGAAAAACTTGAGCTTTCCATGATTCTTAGAGGCTTTGAAAACTATGGAAACCCCAAAAACAGTTGAAACCCCTTTGGTAAGCGATTTCAACTGTCGATTGACTAAAACTTTAATTGAATGGTTCAAAATAATTTTAAATGTAATTTGCATGAAACCAAAGCTATTTTATAAGTTAGAGGACCTATATTTTATGATGAAAAAAATAATTCTTAAAAAAGAGTTTAAATGAACCCAATTGGATAAAACCAAGAATAGGGACTAAATTACAAATTTTAAAAGTTGCTTTAATGGACTCCTAGGCTTATAAATCACATCCCATTATGTTCTAGCTCTCTTCACCGATTTGCTTCTGGTCCAAATAGATTCCAAAGGAGGATTGAGTGGCACACCAAGAAGGGAGTGAAGGGAAGAAGAGAAAGCTTGAAAAGTGTAAGATCTCTTTAGTTTTTCATACACTTTCCTTTACTAAACCTCTTCTCCTCCTTATCCTCTCTTCTCCTATGGTTTTGTTGATTAATTGGACATGTTTGGTGGCTGGTTGGTAAGGAGAGGATAGAAATTGCAAAAGCTCTTGGAAGCATAATAAAGTGCCTTTGAAAAGCTTGTAAATAAGAAAAGGAAATCATGGTTTTCATGCTTCTTCTTGGCTTCCTTTCACCTTCACTATTTTGGTCAGAGTAGGGGGGAGATATTAGAGACCTTATCTCAACCTAAACTTGATAAGAAATGAGGTCTTAAGGCAAGAGGAACCACATGGAGCAATAAGAACTAAAAAAGAATCTATAATCAACAAGATACAAAACCCAAGGATTTAGTTGCACTTAAGCCAAGATGAGGCTTCCAAGTAGTAATTTAAGTTATTTAAGAGTTTATATGAGTTTTCAAGATACCTAAGAAATCTTACAAGTGGCCATGCCCTAAGGGAAATGAAGCAAAGTCCATGGGCTCCATACACTTACTATGTCTCTGCCAAGGAGGTTTAGAGCACCTAGGGAGTGTTTTAAATTTTTCTAAAGCTAGAATAGGACTAGATATAATAGAAAAATATCAAAGGAGGCCTTGGAAAAATTTTAGAAAGCATAGATTATGAGATGGAGGTGTAGGCTCCATAATGAGACATTAGGAAGCAACTAATGTGTAGGCTCCTTAAAATGAAATTGTGATGACTCTAAGGAGCCTAAATGAAGCCAAGAGACTAGAATTGAGTGGGAAATGAGAGCTAAGATCATGAAATCCAATGGTTACTTCATTGTATCTTGTATGGAAGTATAATGAAGCCATATGAGCATACGGCTTGTAAGAAGTTAAGGCTTGTTCCCGTGATCTAAATATGTCTTACTTGATGTGTCTAGACCAATAGAACTAAGGACCACCTAATTGCAAGGCTTGGCCAAGAAGAGGGAGAATAATTCTAAGAGAAAAGTGTGTGCAATTGTTCCAAAGTAACTCTCTAACCTTTCTCTTATGCATTTTTAGATGTTTTCTCGTCCTTGGATGTGTGTATATATGTTTATGTCATGACAAATATTTCTAGCTATTACCTACATACCATGATACCATGATAATCTTGAAATGTGTTTTGGCTTGAATAGGTATAATGATGCTAAAAGTCCTTTAGCAAGAGTGAGAATGAGCCAAAAGTCCCGAGAATTGGGTGAGACCAAGCCAAAAGTCTCAAGAAGAGTGAGGTTTAGTCAAAGTCCCTCGAAAATGGGTGAGAAAAATCCAAAAGTCACAAGAAAAATAGGTGAGGGTAAACTAATGCCCTTAAGAGCCTATGTATGTTATGTATGAGTTTCTTGAACATAGAAAATGTTATGTATATATTCACTAGTAGCTTGAAAGCTATGCATACATTTTTTGGCATGTATATACATCTATTATGTATATTTGAAAGGGTTAAAAGTTATTGAGATTCTTTGAATCTTACTCTTCTCCCCCTATATGCTTACTCATGTCTAGGTGTAGGGGTGTTCATTGGCCCAATACGCCCTAAGAGCTTGCCCTAACCCGATTTAATCGGGCGGGGCCAGGCCGGGCCAAATATATAAATGGGCAGAACTTTAAAAAAAACTATATCAAGTTGGGTCGGGCCACGGGCGAAGGCATGTCCTACCCAACCTGTCCTAATAGTTACTTTTTTTTTAATTATTAACATCTTACCATCTTATATATATATAATTATTATTTCATCCGATTCTCTTTACATATTGTAGTTTTTATTACCTACGCAAACCTTTCTTACTTTTTAATTATTTTCATCATTGATGTGTATGCTTCCTGACATTTCTTTTGTTGAATAATGAAAATACACATATTTACTTAAAGCTAATTATGCTAGTATAACTTATATTTTGTTTGATAATACTAGACTATTTTTTTATTACTAATAAAAATATAAGAGTTCTAAAGGTCTATTGTTTTGAAATATATACCTATGAGTCTATAAAAAGATATTTTTATATTACAAGTATCAATTTATTAAAAAAAAAAAAAGTTCGGGCAGTCTTAACCCGTCCTAGCCTAACATAAAATCGGGCTTGTTTGGGTTAGGCTGAGCTATGGGCATAAAAATAAGCCCAATGTCTTAATTGGGTAGGGCATCAAGCTTCTTAGATATCCGGCCTGGCTCTGCCCATGTACAACCCTATCTAGATAAGCCAAGAAGTCCAAAGAAAGGAGACCAAATACCTTAGAGTATGATACTTTGACAAAGAAGTAGCTAACTAGTTGTTTTAATGATATATTACTGTCAAGAGATGTATTCCTATAGTGTATATAAGATGTAACCATTTGAAAAAGTTTGAATATATATATATATATATATATACGATGTATGTATGAATGTTGGAGCTATATGTATAAAAATGTGAGATTTTGCCACCTATATATTAGTATGTATATGTGTATGGATGCAAGTGACATGGTGAGTTTAAGCTTTATAATGTTTTGGACCATTTGAGCTTCCTTAGGTTGTGTTTATGCTATGGGACGTGCTCAAGTGGCTATGGTAGATTAAGAAGACCATTTGGTGCCTCTTTGACCCAATTGTAGTGCTAAAAGTGACTAAATCTTGAGTTAAACCACAAATTGACCAAATGAATGATTTTTTCCATGAAATTTGGCCAACAAGTAGGTCTCATCTAGAAATTTCTATAAAGTCAAAGAGCACCTAATTTGGAGCTCTAGAGAATTTATTATGATTTTTCAAAATTGGAAAAATTTTGCAGATATGGTAGTAGCACTATTCATATAGTCAATTTATATTTCTATGTCACAAGTAAGTCAAATGAATTCTAATACTCATGAAATTTTATAAAAATAAATTAGACATCATAAGCTTTTCGTAGCCACTAAGATCATCTCATTTGGAGCTCTGCAAAGAGAGAACCAAATTTTTGAAGTTGCATGACAGTACTAGTAATGTATCTCAACCTCTGATATTGTTCCATAAATTTTCGCGGGCTTAAGGCCTTTACATTAGTTTGGAATTATTTTTAATCATTAGTTAACATCCAAATATTTTTCAAATGGTATGGTTTACTTGATTTCTATTTTTTTATAATTAGTTATGAATTTTCAAAGTTCATATCAGAAGTCTGACTTGCCAACCCGAGACCAAATGCTGGTTTTTAGAAGGTATGGCTCCAAACCCATGATGCATGAGTTAAATGATGTTGTTTATGACTTTAATAGATATGTTATAGATAGGAAATGATACATATAAGATCATATATTCCCTAAAACCATGAATCACATATATAGCCTCCCAAGTACTTAATTATCTATGTATGAAAATACATGCTTTCTCACAAATGTTGTCCTATATGCTTGAGATGGATAGGGATGTGTTATTTCTAGTATGTATGAGTATTTCATGGATGAAAATAAGTTGAGACAAATTTAAATAACTCACGTGGGCAAAATTAAACAATCTTGGTATCCATATGCTAAATTTTGAGTACTTAAATATGCAAAACCCCTTTTGAATGAGTATGTAATGCTTGAATAGTATAGTATGTGCTGTATGAACTTAAGGTATTACTAATCTCTAGGGTCATGGTGTTTACAAGCCATGACATCACCATGTGATTTTCAGCTTTCCATTTCATGTATAGGGATCAGTGAGTGAAGGAGGAGAGGCAACTTTGGTCAAGTAGTCATCCTTCCTTTTGCCATTGATGAACATGTATAAAGACTAAGACCACCATAAATAGTTCTAACAATTGAGTTTGTGGCTAGTGATGAGTAGTCCAGAGGTATCTGTAGATGGTATCTCTTCTCCGGGATTAGATGAAGTGATAGTGCTGCCGGTTTCTGAATCCATTATGTATGCCCTATATAAAAAGTGACAATAAGGGAAGACAGGGAGAAAATTAGTAGGGGAAGGTAATATGATGATAAGCAACACTAATGACGACTAGTTCTAAGTAAATGGAAATAAAAAGCAACATGTGTCAGCACATAGTCTCAAGTGCTGAGTGTGATGGTGGAGTGTGGAGGTGCATGGGACAGATTCCAGTGATCAAACTTCTACGTTCTACCAATCAGAGCCTTTTGAACATGATGGTGGGGCGCAAGTTTAAACAGAAGGTCTAAAAGGAAAGGTTCTCACTTTTAATAACAATTAACAATAAAATACTTTTTTTTTTAAATGGAAGGAGGGGTGGGCTAAAATAAGTCATAGTCAGAAGGATGAGGTCATAGTCAGAAGGCTGGCTTTGATATCATGTAGTAGAGAATACTTTGATGATTTTATTCATGATAATTAAGGATTAAAATACATGTAAAATATAATTGAATTCTTAAAGATAAGTATCGTATTTTCTTAACAAATATAATAATGCATTTTCAATTGAAATAACAAAGTTATGCAAACTAATGTAATCTTCTAATAATAAGATAACAAATTAGATAATCTAAATCATAACTAACAATATGATAGAGGAAACAAAAAGGGAAGAATGTGTTTGCAAGTATAAAAGAACAAAGCAATTATATGCAGTTCACAACGGGTCATTGAATCAGTACCACAAGCTAAGAACTAAATAAGCTTGATATTAAATAATATTTTGTTACTCGCTTCAAGACACAGTAAGTACATTACACACCAAATAAATTTCCAAATTAAAAAAAGTACATTAACAAAATTATAGTATAGCTTCAATAACTATCTCACCTCATCATCATCATCACTTTTTTGCCTAATTAAAGATTCCATCTACTTATTCTACCAAAAAAAGATAAAATAATTCTATGAACAAATTGGAAATCACCAAATATTTAAAGCAATTTAAAAAAAAAAATAAAAGGTCTACATTTTTTGAAAGGTAAATTTATCAAATAAATGAATTAATTTATCTCTTGTTAACTAGCACATCTTATGTTATTTTCTATTAAGCTGCTACAATATGGGAGGATATTCAACTTATTAAATAAAAATTTATACATCTAAATATCATATATATCAATAGTAGCAAAGAGAGTTTGCATAAAGTGTGTAGATAGACACATAGAACTTTTTAATTAACTTCTACTATTTTATTTCAACAAGAAAAAGTTTTATTGTACAAATTCTACTAGCAATTTTTTTAGGGAAATTTTTTGCACTATTTTAATACTTAAAAGACTAAGTAAGTAGACATTAAAGTTATACATCTCATTTTGCATTATTTTTGTAACACCCCAAAAATTAATTAAGGTGTTAATCATGGATTCAGATTAATTAGGAATAATTAATATGGGATGATTGGGCAAGTTAAGTGAATGGAGATTTTAGAGAGATGAATTATTAATATGGGTTTGAGAATTAATTAGGATAGAAACTTCATCTAGGCCCAAATTAAGAAATCATAAGAAGAGGCTAATAGAGGCCCAATGAGTTAGGTGCAGACCCAATCTAATTCCATATGATAGAGGCCCAACATCCACCTTGCATAGGCTCCTATGAGTGGCCCAATAACCCTTGTACAAACCTAAATCCTTGAACTTTTCAAACTTGGCCCAAACTTGATTAATCCCAATACATAAGAGCTGGCCCAACAAAGCAAAAATCTGAAGCCCAACTCATGAGATTCAACCCAACTTATGAGATAAGGCTCAACAAGTATAAAAAATCTGAACCCACAAGGAATTGGGCCGTTAGGTCAGCACATTCCACTTGTAGCTCTAAATTTTCTGCAGCCCATTCATTAAAACATGGCCCAATCACTAGAAATGAGCCCAATTGGACCTTGGGCTGATGGGTTAGCCTATTTCTCATTAAAAACCCTAAAGGGTCAGTAGCCTCCCTCCCAATTCAGCAGAAAACACAAGAGGCAAGGGAGAAAATTCGGAGGTTTAAGGGAGGCTAGGGTTCTACCAACATGAAAGCTCCATTTTTGACTCCTAGAGGATGATTTAGCCAAGGTGAGTTATATATAACTTAACCCTCTCATCCTCCTCTTCATTTTGGTCCGATTAATTTCTGGGTTTGAGCATTTTCATCTTCTTCTCAAATCTGAAATTTGGTGTTGGGTGATTCCTTGTAAGATTTTTGGACTTGGAGGTTAGAGGGATGATTAGGTATGCATTTCCCTTCCATTTTGTGTATTACTTTGCTGGAAAATGGCCCTAAGGATGGATTATCATAATGGGTTCTATTATTGTGTGAGATTACAAGGAGATAATGGGGGAAAATTAAATTTTCTGGGCTTGATGATTGAAATGTGAATTTTGGTGCTTCCATGGTAGATTTTCAGAGGTGAGGGTATGGGTGTTGTTAAGTGAGTATCTCCTTCCCATTTTGATGCATTTTCTGTTAGTTTGAGACCCTTATAGTTGACCTATGATATGGGCTTTGGTTTCATGTGAAATTACCCAGAAATTGGAGTGAACTATGGCAATTTCTGGGGTGAGAAAGTTGGAATCTGAAATTAAATCCCTTGGTAATTAGGTGAGTAACCTCTAGTCTGTCATTAGTAGTTCAACTCTTTGGATATTTGATTGTGATTAGAAAAAATGATAATTATGCTTGTTATAGGCTTGGTGTAACAACCGGAAAAACAAGGAAAAAGAAAAGAAAAGGAAAAGAAAAAGAAAGTGAAAGCTGGAAAAATTCGAAATCTGGAAATTTTGCTAAGTCTCCTCGCAATAGCGAGAAATGGTCTCGCTGTCGCGAGAATGTCTTCTCGCAATAGCGAACGAGGTTCTAGCTATAGCGAGTGTGGGCAGCAGTCCATACAGAAACCAGGGGGCAGCTCGCCGTAGCGTGCGCCATAGCGAAAGTGAGGTCTGGAACTGACGCGAGTTTGCCATAGCGAATGGTATATCTTGCCATAGCGAAGGGAACTGATACGAGCTCGCCGTAGCGAAGGTTACACCTCGCCATAGTGAAGCCAGATAACACGAGCTCGCTATAGTGAAGGTTAATTTTCGCCGTAGCGAGGGTCAGTGTGGAAGAGAGTAAATAGCGAGAATTAGACTTCATTAAACGTCCAAACTCATTCCTTCTCTCATTTCTGCCCTAGACTTCGACCCAAGGAGAGAAAAGAGGCGTGGAGAGTGAGAGAGACCAAGAGAAGGAGGAAGAGCAAGAGACAGGTAAGCAAGTTCTCCCATTTCTCCTTAGAATCTGGATCTCCTCTCTTTGCCCTCTCTTTCTGCGGTTTTGTTTGTGAAAATGGTTGGATTTTGGGCATGGGTCAGAAGAGGGAAAATGGAAAACACCTTTGAATCTTTGTGTTTTCTTTGAAAATGTTGTTTCCACTACCATGGGAGCTTGAGAGAGAGAAAGAGTTGATGGCATTCTAGAGAGAGAGAGAGAGAACTCTAGGTTCTGGTATGTTAGGAGAGTTTGATCTGAAAGATTACATTCTAAGAGAGTAATTGCATGCTTTTGTGTGTCTAGGCTCAAGAGAAACACCTCCATTAAGGTGTGATTGTGAACTTAAGAAGGGAGAAGAGGAATTGAAAGGAAAAGCTAGTGTTGACCTTGGCTGATAAGGTAGCTCTCTCTTCCCACTCTTTCTTGTTGCATTCTTGGATGTAATAGTCATTGTATATTTATGTATATGCTTGTTGTGTGGAATATGCCATATGCTATTGCTTTGATGCATTGATGCCAATATGCTTGTGTGTTGGATTGTGAGAATTGCTCGGGTGAGGTAGTGCCGAAAGTCCCTTGAGATGGGTGAGGTGAAGCCGAAAGTCCCTTGAGATAGGTGAGACAAGGCCAAAAGTCTCAAACGAGTGAGGCCAAGTTAAAAGTCCCTAAACTCGGGTGAGGCCATCCAAAAGTCCCTAAACTCAGGTGAGGCTAGACCAAAAGTCCTTGGAGCTCATTTTTGGCATTGTTGTGATTTCCATAGCATGTACATCGTGTGTTGGTTGTTTGAGAATGGCTAAGTGCTTATTCACATGCTTTGACTTGTTATATGCCTTGATTGTTTACTTGATTGAGTGCATGAGCTACTAAGATTCCCTGAATCTCACCCCTTCCCCTCCCAACTTAACATGCTAGGTGGAGCACAAGGAGAAGCAAGTGCACACCAAGGAGCCTAGGAGCATGCTTAGCTAGTTGTTAGCTTTGTTTTGGCTATTTTGATGTATTTTGATGAAAAGAGGTGCCAAAATGAGTATGCACCTTCTATTTTTGAGATGTAACTATTGTAGCAAGTGTATATGTATGAAATGATGATGTATAAACTATGTTGATAGCCAAAGAAATGGAAATAAGGGTTTTGCCCCTTTTGATGAATGAATGTAGTAGTGTATCTTTGGCCGTAGCATAGTGAGATTGGAATGTATGTTGATTTGGACCACATGGACTTGTTATATATCCTAGTTTTATGCTTTCAAACTTGTCCATGAGTGGCTAGAATGTGTGAGAGGCTATTTGGACCCATTTTGGACTTCTTGGGTGCCAAAATCAGTAAATTTGTGAGCTCCATCAAAGTATGATCAGATGAGCTCCTCTTGCCATGAAATTTGGCGTGCCTCTAGAGTTTGTAGATATCTTCCTGGGAAGCTAAAGTAGGTAATATTTAGAGGTCTAGAGAATATTTGGTGAATTGTTGAAATTGGGAAAAATCCATGGTTTGGTCATATACTGTTCCTATAGGTCAGAAATGAAATCTATGTCATAGATAGACCAAATGGTGGCCAACTGCCATGAAATTTTATACACATAAACTAGAAAACTACAGAGACCTATAACAACTAGAATCACCTAAATCGGAGGTCTGTAGAGAGAGATTGAACCGTCTGAAGTTCTGTATCAGCATCAAGGAGCTTACCTGACCTCTGTTACTGTTCCATCAGTTTTCGGGGTGTGGAGGCTACTGAACTGATCTGGACTTATTTTTTTCCTCTAGTAGACATCTGTAGCTTTCTAAAATGGTATAGTGTGCTTAGATTGGATTTTTTTGGATTTAATTATGAATTTTATAATTTCATGACAGTAACCTGGGCCAGAAACAGTGACAGTCGGATATCCTTCCCATTTTCGATGTCAAACATGGTCCAAACGCTGAGATTGTGGTTAGGAATGATTTTTAGTGTAAAGTTAACACTTAGAGATTTCTAGAAAGCTAAAGTTAGCTAGATTCCCATTTTTTTACAATTAGTTATGATTTTCCAAAGTTAGAGCCAAAATATGACTTTTGGGCACAAGTGAGAAAAATGCATTTTTTGGTTTTTGGCTCCATACCCGTGGCTTATGGCTTGTTTTATGCTATGTATGAGTTGTATAAGTGGAATGTGAGTAGAGAATGTAAATTATGGGTTCACAGGACCCATGGGGCAGAAGTTGAGTGTATGAAACCCCGTTTCCTAGCATAAAAATGCCACGGACTAGTGTTGATTCTTTGAAAATCATATGGAACCGAGCCTAGTGAGAGGCTAGGTAGCGGTAGTAGATTAAGGTGTCACATTTTTGGTATCAGAGTAAAGGTTCAGGCACTTTTACTCAATGTTAGGCTCTTGAATGCTATGATTTGCTTGTGTTTGGTGTGAATGGTCATAGAAGTTGTAGCATCCTTATGCATATGTGTTGTGATATTATTGTGAACTGAGGGTTGCTACTTCTTTCAGACATGGTTGAGACTAGATGGGACAGGGGTAGAGGCAGAGGCAGACCGCCCAGGGCTCAGAGAGCTGAGCCAGAGGTTCCTATTGAGACTAGGGATCCTCTGCAGGCCATCATGGAGAGACTTGACCGATATGAGGCCATGATGGGCCAGCATCAGGAGATGCTGGAACAGCAGAGATATATTGCCCAGCAGCAGCATGATATGATCATGCATTTGCAAGACACCCTGGCTAGACAAGAAGAAGCCAGAAGAGATGCCCCTGTACCTCAACCATCTACATCCAGCATTCCACCTGTACCTCCCCAGAAGCCTGCTGCTCCACAGACCCAGACGCCTATCCAGAAAGTGTTGAAGCAATTTAGGAAAAATAATCCACCCTCATTTGATGGGGAGTTGGATGCGGATATGGCGGAGGCTTGGGTGATGCAGCTTAAGAAGATATTCTCAGTGATGGATTGTACCACTGAACAGAAAGCCCAGTTAGCCACCTTTATGCTAGAAAAGGAAGCTGATAGATGGTGGGATAGTGCGAAACCCCTGATGGAGACCAAGAATATACAGATAACTTGGGAGACTTTCTTGGTCGAGTTTTATGAGAAGTATGTCCCAAGTTCAGTGAGGAAAAAGAAAGAGATGGAGTTCATGGGCTTGAGACAGACGGATGAGATGACTGTGGATCAGTATGTGGCCAAGTTCATAGAGTTGTCTCGGTATTCTCTTACCTCCAGAGGTATGATGATGAACCCTGGAGATGTGAGCAGTTTGAGACTGGTTTGAGACCCCTGATTAGCGACAGAGTCACTCCATAGCGGATTAGGAAGTTTAATACTCTTGTGGAGGTCAGTAGGGTGATTGAGACTAACTTGTAAGTTATTATGCCTACTGCGACTACGGCTAGTCAGAAGAGGGTTC
Source organism: Erythrophleum fordii (assembly GCA_032878935.1). NCBI lineage: Eukaryota > Viridiplantae > Streptophyta > Magnoliopsida > Fabales > Fabaceae > Erythrophleum > Erythrophleum fordii. The sequence goes on along the minus strand of JAVQMF010000056.1, from coordinate 15,568,456 downwards.
CGGATTTGAAAAGGCCGAAACCAGAAGAGGGTTCTAGTTTGACCCCTAGTACTAAGAGGAGAGGCAAAGGGCCATGGAATAGAAAGCCACAGCGAGGTGTGCCACCTCAGCGGGGCCAGTCATCCTTCCAGCAGTCTCCGGTGACATGTTTCAAGTGTGGGAAGTCGGGACACATTACTAGACACTGTCCTCAGATAGAGACAGCGCCTCCTCCTAGACCACAGACCCAGGGCCGAGTGTTCGCCCTTACTCAGCAGGAAGCCAGCGCATCTCCCAGTTTGATCCGAGGTATGCTGTTAGTGAATGGCTTTCCTGTAGTTGCTATGTTTGTTCGGGTACTAGTCACTCGTTTATATCTTATGATTGTGTGAGGAAATTGGGTCTGGTCATTAGTGTCTTGCCATTTGACTTGTCTGTCATTACACCCATTGGAGGCCACGTGGTTATTTCCCATACCTGCTTAAATGTCACTGTCCAATTTAACCATTGTCATACTACTCTTGATTTGGTTTGTATGCCTTTCCATGATATTGATTTAATTATTGGTATGAACTGGTTAGCTGCAAATAATGCCATACTTGATTGTGAATACCGAACCATTTCCCTATCTACTTGTGGGACCATACCTAGGGTAGGAGCTGAGTTATCCTTTATGACTACTACCTAGGCTGAGAGATATTTAGAGTGTGGATGTCAAGGGTTTCTAGTCTTTTTCTCTATTCAGGCTGAGCTAGAAGAAGGGATAGAGGAGATCCCTATTGTCAGGGAATTCCTAGAGGTTTTCCCTAGAGAGTTTGATTTTAGTGGCCTACCTCCTGAGAGAGAATTAGAGTTCCCTATAGACATAGTGCCTGGTGCTGGACTGGTATCCAAAGCTCCTTACAGGATGGCTCTCGCCGAGCTTGCTGAGTTGAAAGAGCAGATAGAGGAATTGTTAGAGAAAGGGTTTATCCACCCTAGTGTTTCACCTTAGGGAGTTCCAGTGTTGTTTGTGAAAAAGAAAGATGGTAGCTTGAGGTTGTGTATTGATTACAGAGAGTTGAATAAAGTTACCATCAAGAATAAATATCCTCTCCCTAGAATTGATGATCTGTTAGATCAATTGGCTGGGGCATCTGTGTTTTCTAAGATAGATCTTAGATCTGGTTACCACCAGTTGAGAGTGAGAACTGAAGACATCTCTAAGACGGCTTTCAGAACGAGATATGGGTACTATGAGTTCTTTGTGATGCCATTCGGGTTGACGAATGCGCCTGCTGTGTTCATGGATTATATGAACAGGGTATTCAGACCGTATCTAGATCAGTTTGTGGTGGTCTTTATTGATGATATTTTAGTGTACTCCTGATCTTTTAAGGAGCACGAGAGGCATTTGAGACTAGTCCTAGACACCTTGAGAGAGAAAAGGTTGTATGCCAAACTTAGTAAATGTGAGTTTTGGCTGACCGAGGTGCGATTCTCAGGTCATGTGATCTCACGAGACGGGGTTGCGGTTGATCCCCATAAAGTTGAGGCTGTGTTACAGTGGGATAGACCTAGAATGATCACCGAGGTTAGGAGTTTCCTAGGTTCGGCAAGGTATTATAAACGGTTTATTCAAAACTTTTCTCGAATGGCCTTACCACTGACGAGGCTAACCAGGAAAGAGACACCATTTGTGTGGGATGAGAAATATGAGAAGAGTTTCCAGGAGTTGAAACTCTGTTTGACCACTGCCCCTGTGCTGATTATCCCTGACCCTAGTGAACCATTTGTGGTTTATTGTGATGCTTCGGGCAAAGGGTTAGGATGTGTGTTGATGCAGCAGGGTCGAGTAGTGGCATATACCTCGAGGCAATCGAGGCCTCATGAGGAGAATTACCCTACACATGACCTGGAGTTAGTTGCCGTAGTGTTTGCTCTTAAAATTTGGAGACACTATCTGTATGGTGCGACCATAGAGATTTATAGTGACCACAAGAGTCTGAAATACCTGTTTGATCAGAAAGAACTCAATATGAGACAGAGGAGATGGATGGAATTCTTGAAAGATTATGATTATGTGTTGAAATATCATCTGGGTAAGGCCAATGTGGTGGCAAATGCCCTGAGTAGAAAAACCATCTATGTAGCCCATATGATGATTAGGGAGCAGGAGCTCCTAGAGAAGTTCAGAGATTTAAACCTCTCTTGTCAGGTGGTATAGGGTAGATTGTATCTGAGTGAAACCCGAGTTGAGAATATCTTGAGAACCCAGATCTTAGATGCCCAGAGAGAGGATGAGTTCCTGAAACGGATCAGGAATGAGATTACCTAAGGTAAGACCTCAGATTTCAAGTTGTCTGAGGATGGCATGATAGTATATCGAGATAGAATTTGTGTGCCTAGTCAGAATGAGTTGAGAGAAAGCATTCTAGAAGAGGCGCATAAGAGTAAGTATACTATCCACCCAGGTGCCACCAAGATGTATCAAGATTTGAAAAAGATTTTCTGGTGGCTAGGGATGAAGAGCCATGTGACAGATTATGTGGCTAGATGCCTAGTGTGTCAGAGGATAAAGATTGAACATCAGAAATCGGCTGGGTTGTTGCAACCTCTAGATATCCCTGAGTGGAAGTGTGATAGTATAGCCATGGACTTTGTCATGGGGTTACCTAGGACATCCTCTGGACACGATGCTATTTGGGTAGTTGTGGATAGACTGACGAAGTCTGCACACTTTTTAGCTATTAAGGCTACTCATACACTGGATAGATTAGCCCAGTTGTATATCAGAGAGATCGTGCGACTTCATGGAGTACCCAATAGCATAGTTTCGGATAGAGACCCCAGGTTCACATCGAACTTTTGGAGGTCATTGCAGCATGCCTTAGGGACCAGATTGCGGTTTAGTACTGCATATCACCCCCAGACAGATGGTCAGACTGAAAGGACCATCCAGACATTGGAAGATATGTTGAGGGCATGTGTGCTAGAGATGAAGGGTAACTGGGATGCGTATTTACCATTAGCAGAGTTTGCGTACAATAACAGTTACCATTCCAGTATCCAGATGGCCCCTTATGAGGCTTTGTATGGGAGAAAGTGCAGATCCCCTCTGTGTTGGGTTGAGTTAGGTGAGAGGAGTATGATAGGACCTGAGATTGTGGACCAGACCACCCGACAGATAGAATTGATTAGAAAGAGGCTCCTCACGGCCCAGAGTAGGCAGAAAAGCTATGCTGATAAGCGTAGGAGGCCGTTAGAGTTTGAGGTTGGAGACCATGTGTTCATTCGAATATCTCCAATGACGGGAGTAGGTCGGTCAATGAGGGTAAGGAAGCTCAGTCCTAGGTATATTGGACCGTTTGAAATCCTTGAGAAAATTGGACCCGTGGCTTACCGAATAGCCTTACCTCCTAACCTAGCCCAAATCCACAGTGTTTTTCATGTCTCCCAGTAGAAAAAGTATTTGCCAGACTCCTCACATGTCATAGAATATGAGCATGTGCAAATACAAGAAGATCTTTCCTATGTAGTGAAACCGGAGAGAATTGTGGATGCTAAGCTGAAACAGCTGAGAAGCAAGAACATTCCTCTGGTGAAAGTGATCTGGAGAGGTCTGACATCTGATGAAGCAACTTGGGAATTGGCAGATAAAATGAGGCAAAAATATCCAGAGTTATTCCCTTGAGGTAAGTCTTTAAATTTCGAGGACGAAATTTCTTTTAAGAGAGGTAGAAATGTAACAACCGGGAAAACAGGGAAAAAGAAAAGAAAAGGAAAAGAAAAAGAAAGTGAAAGCTGGAAAAATTCAAAATTTGGAAATTTTGCTAAGTCTCCTCGCAATAGCGAGAAATGGTCTCGCCGTCGCGAGAATGTCTTCTCGCAATAGCGAATGAGGTTCTAGCTATAGCGAGTGCGGGCAGCAGTCCATACAGAAACCAGAGGACAGCTCGCTGTAGCGTGCGCCATAGCGAGAGTGAGGTCTGGAATTGACGCGAGTTCGCCATAGCGAATGGTATATCTCGCCATAGCGAAGGGAACTGATACGAGCTTGCCGTAGCGAAGGTTACACCTCGCCATAGTGAAGCCAGATAACACGAGCTCGCTATAGTGAAGGTTAATTTTCGCCGTAGCGAGGGTCAGTCCGGAAGAAAGTAAATAGCGAGAATTAGACTTCATTAAACGTCCAAACTCATTCCTTCTCTCATTTCTGCCCTAGACTTCGACCCAAGGAGAGAAAAGAGGCGTGGAGAGTGAGAGAGACCAAGAGAAGGAGGAAGAGCAAGAGAAAGGTAAGCAAGTTCTTCCATTTCTCCTTAGAATCTGGATCTCCTCTCTTTGCCCTCTCTTTCTGCGGTTTTGTTTGTGAAAATAGTTGGATTTTGGGCATGGGTCAGAAGAGGGAAAGTGGAAAACACCTTTGAATCTTTGTGTTTTCTTTGAAAATGTTATTTCCACTACCATGGGAGCTTGAGAGAGAAAAAGAGTTGATGACATTCTAGAGAGAGAGAGAGAGAGAACTCTAGGTTCTGGTATGTTAGGAGAGTTTGATCTGAAAGATTACATTCTAAGAGAGTAATTGCATGCTTTTGTGTGTTTAGGCTCAAGAGAAACACCTCCATTAAGGTGTGATTGTGAACTTAAGAAGGGAGAAGAGGAATTGAAAGGAAAAGCTAGTGTTGACCTTGGCTGATAAGGTAGCTCTCTCTTCCCACTCTTTCTTGTTGCATTCTTGGATGTAATAGTCATTGTATATTTATGTATATGCTTGTTGTGTGGAATATGCCATATGCTATTGCTTTGATGCATTGATGCCAATATGCTTGTGTGTTGGATTGTGAGAATTGCTCGGGTGAGGTAGTGCCGAAAGTCCCTTGAGATGGGTGAGGTGAAGCCGAAAGTCCCTTGAGATAGGTGAGACAAGGCCAAAAGTCTCAAACGAGTGAGGCCAAGTTAAAAGTCTCTAAACTCGGGTGAGGCCATCCAAAAGTCCCTAAACTCGGGTGAGGCTAGACCAAAAGTCCTTGGAGCTCATTTTTGGCATTGTTGTGATTTCCATAGCATGTACATCGTGTGTTGGTTGTTTAAGAATGGCTAAGTGCTTATTCACATGCTTTGACTTGTTATATGCCTTGATTGTTTACTTGATTGAGTGCATGAGCTACTAAGATTCCCTGAATCTCACCCCTTCCCCTCCCAACTTAACATGCTAGGTGGAGCACAAGGAGAAGCAAGTGCACACCAAGGAGCCTAGGAGCATGCTTAGCTAGTTGTTAGCTTTGTTTTGGCTATTTTGATGTATTTTGATGAAAAGAGGTGCCAAAATGAGTATGCACCTTCTATTTTTGAGATGTAACTATTGTAGCAAGTGTATATGTATGAAATGATGATGTATAAACTATGTTGATAGCCAAAGAAATGGAAATGAGGTGCCAAAATGAGTATGCACCTTCTATTTTTGAGATGTAACTATTGTAGCAAGTGTATATGTATGAAATGATGATGTATAAACTATGTTGATAGCCAAAGAAATGGAAATGAGGGTTTTGCCCCTTTTGATGAATGAATGTAGTAGTGTATCTTTGGCCGTAGCATAGTGAGATTGGAATGTATGTTGATTTGGACCACATGGACTTGTTATATATCCTAGTTTTATGCTTTCAAACTTGTCCATGAGTGGCTAGAATGTGTGAGAGGCTATTTGGACCCATTTTGGACCTCTTGGGTGCCAAAATCGGTAAATTTGTGAGCTCCGTCAAAGTATGACTGGATGAGCTCCTCTTGCCGTGAAATTTGGCATGCCTCCAGAGTTTGTAGAGAGCTTCCTAGAAAGCTAAAGTGGGTAATATTCGGAGGTCTAGAGAATATTTGGTGAATTGTTGAAATTGGGAAAAATCCATGGTTTGGTCATGTACTGTTCCTATAGGTCAGAAATGAAATCCATGTCATAGATAGACCAAATGGTGGCCAACTGCCATGAAATTTTATACATATAAACTAGAAAACCACAGTGACCTATACCAACTAGAATCACCTAAATCGGAGGTCTATAGAGAGAGATTGAACCGTCTGAAGTTCTATATCAGCATCAGGGAGCTTACCTGACCTTCGTTACTGTTCCATCGATTTTCGGGGTATGGGGGCTACTGAATTGATCTAGGTTTATTTTTTTCCTCTAGTAGACATCTGTAACTTTCCAAATTGGTATAGTTTGCCTAGATTGGATTTTTTTGAATTTAATTATGAATTTCCAAAATTCATGACAGTAACCTGGGCCAGAAACAGTGATAGTCGGACATCCTTCCAATTTTTGATGTCAAACATGGTCCAAACGCTGAGATTGTGGTTAGAAATGATTTTTAGTGTAAATGTAACATTTAGAGCTTTCTAGAAAGCTAAAGTTAGCTAGATTCCCATTTTTCTACAATTAGTTATGATTTTCCAAAGTTAGAGCTAAAATATGACTTTTGGGCATAAATGAGAAAAATGCATTTTTTGGTTTTTGGCTCCATACCCGTGGCTTATGGCTTGTTTTATGCTATGTATGAGTTGTATAAGTGGAATGTGAGTAGAGAATATAAATGATGGGTTCACAGGACCTACGGGGCAGAAGTTGAGTATATGAAACCCCGTTTCCTAGTATAAAAATGCCACGGACTAGTGTTGATTCTTTGAAAATCATATGGAACCAAGCCCAGTGAGAGGCTAGGTAGCGGTAGTAGATTAAGGTGTCACACTTGGTATGCATTTGGATTATTATGGTAGCTAGGGGAAGAGTAATTGGCTTCATTGAGGTAACTGGGGTTATTTTTCTAATTCCATAGATATGCTCATGTTAATATGCTATTTGTTATACATACTTGATTTTGAAATTCTAAATGTCTGGTTGACTACTTGATTGTTATTGTAATTGGACCCTGTGAGTCCATGGTGGAGCTGTGGTGCGACTGGCACCCGTGCATGTGCTTCGATCGAGCACCGGGTTGTGATCAAACCCCAGATGCACTGAGCCCTGGTTGTACTCATTATGGAGTAGGTGCTGTGGATGGACCTCTCTTGGTGTTATTGGCCATTAACATGTTGTGTATGATTGCTGGTATGGGACAGTAGTCATTGGTAGCTCAACTAGTTCATTTGCGAATTGAATTGATGATTCTGGTATTGATGACATGAAATTGCATTAGATTGATTGACTTGTACATATATATGGAAATTACCTTTTGTTACTGAGATTGTATATCTCACCCCGTCGTGGGTTAACATTTTTAGGGACCGGACCTCTTAGTGGCAAGGAGAAAATTAATAGAAGATCATTAAATAGTTTGGTAGCACATAGGCTTGGGAGCTTTGACAAAATGTATTGTAACTAAATTGTTAGTTCTGTATCATTGCTGCATTGCATCATGAGTTGCCAAGTATAGGGATTGTATATGTAATTTGATTATCATGGAATTGAACATTATGAGTGTAATTGGCTAATAATGGATAAGTGATTTGATTTTATATGAACATTAAGCATTGACCTCATGCACCTTGTGACCATAATACATTTACTGTCATTAATCTATGAACTCACTAGTTTATGGTAGCTAGAGGGTTAAGGATCCACATTTGAATTTTAAATGTGTAATGATAGATGTGTTAAGTAGATTAGGTGAAAGAAAGACATTAAATCTTCACAAACTAAGTTAAAGTGGCCTAGAGGGTTGCTAGAGGGGGAATTGGAGAGCATGAGATGAAATTTTGGGAGTTATAGGAACAGAAGGGAATTGGCCGCGGCTAACATTTAATTGGCCTAGGCCAAATAGAAATAGCGAAGAATTGGCTGCGGCCAACAATTAATTGGCCTCGGCCAAATGTGGCAAACCTGCCAGGGAAGAAAACAGAGAGAAATTGGCAGCGGTGAATAGTGACATTAGCCGCGGCTAAGCCTGGGAAACAAGTTTGGGGGTATCCTAAAGGGTATTTGGCCGCAGCGAAAGGGGTATTTGGCCGCGGCAAAATACGTGAAATTTATGAAGGTGTAAGGACTTAAATCCGAGAGTAATTGGCCGCGGCGAAAGGAGATTTAGCCGCGGCGAAGGTGCTCAATTTCTCATATTCACTTAGAAACTTTAATTTCTTTTATGGTAATATTAAGGAATGATTTAGAAACAATTGTAAGAGGTTTTTATGAGTTGGAATTAATGGATGGGAGAATCAAAGGCTCCTTATTAATGATTAAATTCACTTGCACTTTTGAATAATTGTGGTTGCCTAATTAATGACCCTAATAACATTAAGGTTCAAATTTCCTAACAGTTTTTGAATATAATTAGTTGTAATGACTTTCAACCCTAATTGAAATTTTATGGTTAGTAATCACGTACTTAACCTCAATTATGATTATTAGAAGTTAGGGTCATTACAATTTTTTTCTCTAATTGTTCTTACTCACAATAACAAACTCAAAAGTTAACTTTCTTTTGTCTTCAATTTGTATCAATAGTAATATTGTTAAAAAAATAAATTAACAAAAGTATTCATGAAAACATACTTGAAAGCAATACTCACAATGTAGATGTACAATTATTAAGGAATGGAGCAAGAATTTTGCTTCAATTTTTTTAATTCTGCCTATAATATTTTTCTTACTATTCTCCCATGTCGAAGTAGTTGATAGCTTTTTGTGAGCTTTACTCCACAATTTCATTTAGATGAGTAAATTTACCATCCAGAATATAGCTTATTAGCAATAAAGAATCATTTAGATGAGTAAATTTAGCTTCCACACTAACCATACAACCTAAGGTACTTTTCGGAGAAGTAAAAAATCTTTTAATGTATCTACTAAAAGGAAAATAAAACATGAAAATTACTCTTCTATAATATTTATTGCCTAATTTTTCATCTCATTTTTAATTAGAGACAAAGCTTCATACAAATGAAACAAGCCTAATTTATCACAAATTAGACCAAAACAAAGACAAAGTTATTCTATCTCAAAGGAATAGCAAGCAAATTCAATCTCTCAACAAGTCATAACAAAAATCAAACTAATCACTTAATTAATACTAACTTAGCCTCAAAGAATTAAATGCAAAGACCTTTTGCATTTTGAGAAGTTAAAGTCATTTCTTTTACTTTTGTCACCTTAAAAATTAAAGAAAATGAGTGAGAAGTTAGTTCCAAACCTACTTGTAACTCAATTTTTCCATTTAAGCCTACTAAAGATGAACGATTGTAACAATAAGTTTGAATGGATGGCATTAGGGTTGAATAGACAGCATTGGGGATGAACAAGCAAAGAAACATAGGATGAGCAAGATTTTTTTAAAAGTGTATACATCAAGATTAGAAGCGATTTAAGAGTTAAAGAATTGAAAGGTCAATCTAAAGTGCCTTAACCTCAAATCTGTTCAAGTCCACAATTTTGTATTAGTTTCGCCCTATGCACGATTTTAGGGCATACTCTAACTAGAGCTTGAGAGAAGAAGAGGGGAGAAACTAAATTGAATGAACTAGGACAAATAGTGAGGAGCTCGTGATTGTGCTACTTGATGTCAAAGTATTAGCAAATGACTATGTATAACTATGGCTAAGCCTTGCCTAGCTTAATCATTGTTAATTGAAACTATGGTTAGGTCTTGTCTTAATCACAGTTTATAATTAACTGTGGTTAAAACATTATCCTAACTATGGTTATAATAACCATGGTTATAATGTGTCTTGACCATAGTCTAGTAAATTGTGGTTAAGACATTATCGCTAGAATACTATTTTTTTGTAGTGTACTAAAGTATAAGTCATTTTCTTAAAGAAAAGCTAGGCAAGGAAACATGATAGCCTTTAGAGTTTTGTCTAGTTAAGAATAATATTGTTTTTGTTTTATTAGACTTTAGGCTTTATGAATGTTTGTAACTTATTCTTGTAAAGATACAAAAAAGTTGTATATATAATTAACAAAGTTTGATAGTGTGAATATTTAGTAGAAGTCATTTCCTAAATATTACTCTCCTAGTTGATTCTCACATTTTTCATGTAAAATATATCTACTGTTGATATATGTGCAACCTCAATAAAGTTGGTATCAAAGCAATGTAATATTAGAGAAATTATACTTATTGACCTTAATTCTTTTGCTTCTAATTACAATATTTTCTTTATGCTAAATAAATTGTAATGGGCATTAATCTATTAGTTTTATTGCAATAGACTTTCTATCATCTAAATTCCTAGAAATTTTTACTACACAAAATTACTAAAATATCCTTTTTATTATTTACTATCCTTTAGGTCATCTTTATCTTCTCTAATCAATATATCCATGGCATTTAATCGATATTGGGATCCATGTTATAATGGTGTCTTGGAACATCACCATGTATCATGACCCACATATAAGCCATAACAAGACCTAAAATTAGAGGTAGCGCCACCACAAAGAAACCCGACCATCCTTCAAATGTTTGATTATGTAAAAATAAGAAATATATAGGATTTAGTCAAGAAATCCAACAATGTTATGATGATAGTTTTGGTCACTCATAGGACGAGGTGGAAAAGTACCTACCTGAGAAATCTCAGGGTCTTACTAGTTTTCAAGCTTGTTGTGTGATCTTGGAGAAGACAAGATGCAGGGATGGAGGGAAAAAGAAACCCATAAAGTAATAACCTAAATAGCTTTCATAATTAAAAATATCTAAACTTATACTCCTTAATCCACTCATAAAATATTTGTCATGCTAAACATTGTGAGTAGAAGAATTTCTAGTCCTTTTCCTCATATACTTTATGAATAGTTAGGTATAAAAAGGGCTATTATAATTTATATAGAGGATGAGAATAGGAATATATCTTTGGGTTAATTAAGGAGTCCATTGAAGACAAACCTATATATAAGGTCTGCATAAATGTTAATTAATAGTCCACTAACAAGTACAAATCATTACTTCAAAGAGAAGATTATCAAATGTTTTTAGGGCTCAAGAAATCTGGTATAAGAAATATTCTTGTGAATTTTTTTTTTTATTCTTCTTTGCTTCAAAATGTTTTGTGTTAGGATGCAAAGTTTTTACAAGCTATAATTTCAAGTAAACAATGAGTTCCAATAATCATTTTAACCACTCATTTGACTTAACAATCAAATAATGAAGTATTAATTTAGATAACTCACCAAGTGAGCATTTACTTAAGTGGTATTTATCTTTAATACAAGTGTCAAGAAAATTTTGATGTGCATGGATTTAATCTCTATCCCCTACTTTCTCTAGCTCCATACTTCTTATGCCTTGTAATTTCCTTGTATCAAAAGAAAAAAAAAAAAAAGTTCTAAGCCAACTTGAGCAAATTAAGTTAAGATCAGTGGCAACAAAGGATAACATTGCAAAAAAATCAAAGACAAATTTGATACAATGCAAAGGTTGAACTAATAAAATTGAATAAAAACCTACTTTTGTCTCTTGACATAAATTTTTATTTTTATCTATTAAATTTTATTCATTTTATTTTAATTTTTTATCTTGCAAAATATCATATGAAAAATAATCTTTCAAAACATTATTATCAGCATGATCACTATCGCTATCATTGCAAATCACACCAAAGTTATCATTAATATTTTGATAAAAAAATTGTCTTAAATACATTTTATTTTTAATGAAAAATAGTTAAGAGTATTTTTAAAAGATCATCTATTATTTTTAAAAATATTATGATTGGGACAAATATATAAATGTGATATTTTTGAAAGGCTTAAATACACTTTTAGTTCTTTTAATTTTATAAAAATTTTAATTTAGTCCTTCTAGTTCAAAAAGAAACAATGTTTTCCTCAATTAAAATGACCAATTTAGTCCCTCTATCAAATAATCTATCCAAGATTTAATGTCAAACTTAATGATTTTTTGACTTAGATTTTATTTATGTACTTGACATTGTTAACTTAATCTCAAATTTAATGTCTAAGTTTACAATTGTTAAATTTGATATTAAATTTTGGACGAAGATATGAAAAAAGGGCAAAATTGGCATGTTTTAGAAACTAGATGATGACATTGCTTGCTTTTGAATAAGAGAAATATAAAGCTAGGGGTACCAAAAATGTATTAATTAAACCTACTTTAAAAGTATAATCTTTTTGCCTTGACTCAAGTGGCATCTCTTATAGATATAAATATTAAGAGGTTTTGATTTATTTGAGTTTGATCTCTAGGCTACCTCTTTTGTCACTCTTAACTCCTAATGCTTTATCTTAAATTGTATTAGAACACTTTACTTTATATCATACGTGTGTTCATATAAATATATTCTTATTATCACCAAAATTATGTTTATTTTGTGAGAATTTTTTGAAAAATAAAAGTTGACAAAATTCTCTATTATTTGTTTCTTAAAAAAAAAATTTATGATTTTTTCAATTTCATAGAAAAAAAAGTGACAAGGCAATGGTTAGTGATACCTTACTAGTAGTAATGGTGGGTTGAGTGCTAATAATGATAATAATGGTTAGTAGGCTTTAATAACTGCACAATGTGGGCTTTAAAAGAAAATCATATTCAACCCTAAGGACAACTCACTTTCAAAATTCATTTTTGGGCTTTAGCTTAAATTGGATAGAAAAGTCTGGTATGTGCTTGAGCCCAAAGAGCCCATTTAGAATTGTTGTGGACTTTTACTTATTTTGAAACTATTTTTTTTTCAAATGGTGTTTTATAAGGAGCATTGTGAAAGAGAAGTAGCTAGTGTATGATAAAATCAACTAATAAGCACTTTTATCAAAATTTGAAAAGCAACTTTTGTTTTGTAAGTCTTTGTAAAAAGGTTTTTTTTAACTATCAAATTATTTAAATTGACATGTATTTAAGAAGGTAGGTAAAAAATAAATGGAGGTAGTTGTAGTAATTAATATTTTTGTAGAGGGGTATTTTTGTCTTAAAAAAGTTTCTACGTATACTTCTGTTTCTAAGGAAAAGCTTTAATTTTTTACTTCCTTCACACATTGAAAAACTACTTTTGCTACCACTCATAAACAACTTTTCTTTTAAAAAAATGCTGGGCCAAATACTATAGTATACCAAAGTAAATACTTTTTTAAAACATAAGTAGCAAGCTTGGCCAAACAAGCTTAAAACTCATTTTAAATTTCTCAATTTGGTTTAAGTTTGGTCCAAAGAAAAATGTCTAGATTTAAGCCTAACTCCATAGTTGAACATTTCAAATTTTAAAATATGTGTAGTAAAATATTCTACATATATGGCAAAATAATAGAAACTTTTATTTAAAAAGTTCTTTAGACACTTTTTGGATGCAATTCAAGAATGAATTATAGGTGTTTATAAAAATATAATGCCAAATGGGACAAAATTAGTGCTATTTTACATTATTCAACACTATTCGTTTAAGATGAAAGACTTTTATGTAACTTATCGACAAAGTGGTGATCTTTTCTCATCTTTTGGACAAGGTACATGTATCATTTTTCAACTTTTTTCCTCTTTGGTAAAAATCAAAATTAACTACATGTATCATACTCTATCTACATTTGTATTGCTTCTTATCCATCTCTTTAGACTTTATGGAGATGAAAAACACATGATACATTTTTTTATGCCACATATATGCTTTCTTGTAATAATTATTTACAATGTTCAAATCTTATCTTCTATTGTAAAATTTCAATAGAACTTTTTTGTACATATGTCAATTTTCTATCATGTATCTATATTGTGCAAGATAATTGAATCTAGGTTGTTTGAATCATAGAGCCTTTGATTACTTTCAAGGGCCAACAATTTGTTCATCTTCATCTAAGTTTTGTACTTTAATAAATGTTTCATTTAGGATATCCAGATTTTGGAGTTCCATCAAATTATATAATAACCTATTTACTACTTCTTGCTTATTAGGAAAGATTTCATAGTTAGATGATACATTTGTACAAAAAATTCTTCACCCATTTGTAGTTCTGGATTCTAGACTATCATGTAGTAGTCTAGCTTCATTAATTAAATGTAAAAAGCTTTTTGTTATGTAATTTTGAAAAGAAAATTGGCCAAGAACATGAATGTGATCATGATTTTTATGATGAATAAAATTATTTTTGTAACACCATAATTTCCTTACTCATTTCATGCTATATCCATGCCTCACATCAAGCAATTCATATAAGAGGGAAGAAAATGACATTATTTCAATGCATTTCTTAGCGTTGTGTCACGTATAAAAATTTCATTCGGTGTCACGTAGACCATGTGAGCTCGTACGTCATATTCTTATATTTAATTACATGAATACAACTCATTTGCATTATGAAAAGTGGCCTACAACTCATGGAACTCGAAGAGAAGCTCAAAATACACATATATTTTCGACCAAATTTTTCCACTTTTCAGTCATAACTTTGAAAAATTATAACTAATTTTAGAAAAATTAAAATTATACATTCTTGGCCATTCTAGAAATCTATACATGTCTACTTCATGCTAAAAATATGTATATACCATAACATCCAACACAGAGGACGTTTGACATTCAAAATAGTCCAGAGGTCAGGCTGCCTATTCACAGAATTCTACAGCAAACTTCAAAAATGTCCAATTAATTTCACAAAAATCTAATATGTACAAATAATACCAATATGGAAAGCTGTGAATGTTAGCTAGAGGAAAAAAATAACTTTAGACTATCTCAGGCACGTCCAGGTATCAAAAATTAATTAAACAATACTTGAGGTCAGTTGGAGTTCTTGATACTAGATAAAATATTTAAAAATTTATATCTCCCTCTTTAGATATCCAAATGAGGTTCTTCTAGTTGGCAGAAGTCATTGGGAATGTCTAGTTTCTCTGTATAAAATTTTGTGGCAATTGGACATCATGTGGGCCTTGTGTTATAGAATTCATTTTCAAACCAGTAAGAACAGTGACATGACCAAAATTAGAAAATTTTTCAATTTTAAAAATTTATCAAATATTCTTTAGGCCTCTGAAAATTCTGTTCTTTAGCTTCCCAAAAATCTCTCAAGAAGCTCTAATTTCATGCCAAATCTCAGATCAAGAAGAGGTCAATAGGACAAAAAGTGACATAAGATTCTAAATTGGTCAATTTTAGTTCCATGTAGGATACCAAAATGTCCAAATGACTTTCCTTGGGGTTTGGCACCTCTTGAGCAAGTCTAAAAGCATAATTAGACTTGTGTGGACTGCCCAAATGGTCCCAACCCTCATGCTTCTCATTTTGGCTATGCCACTTGCAATTATACACAATTACATAAACTCATTCAAGAAGCCACATTGTCACAACATACTCAAATTGCATTCTAATAGTCTTATAATACATCCTCTCATTTATACATAACATATTATCATAAATACATGTGTTCATAACATCATAATATATACACATCCATTGGTTACATCTCTTGCCATTTGTATGGCCTTAAAGTAGTAAAATACATATTCTTGAATGTTACTTTCATCTTTAAAGTGGTTGGCTTTCATTACCTTATCCACTTGGTCCACCTAGCATATTAAATCATTAGAGAGGAGGGGATGAGATTCAAAGAATCCAAATAGATCATATCTCTTTCCATCACACATAAAGTATGCAAACAAGCCTTAAAAATGCAAGCATAGACATATTAACATGTGTGGGCATTTAAGAGACATTCGTGGCATTTGAACAAGTCATACATAGCATACATAGGTTTGCCAAGTAAGTAGATTAGCCTCACCTATTCACTTGTGGATTTTAGACTTGTCTCACCTATTTCTTTAGGAGGTCTTTGACTCAACCTTACTCATGGGAGCCAATCTCACTTTCGGGAGACTCTTTACTTTGTCTCAATCAACTTTAAAGGTTCTTAGCTCATCCTCACCATAGCTAGAGGGTTCTTAGCTTCTCCACACTCAAGTAAATCAAAGTAAGCACATAAAACATCATTTAAATGTATAAACATCATCATGGTATCATGAAATAAAAGCTTATGCTAAAATACTTTTCATAGTTTAAAACATATATACACACATTCAAAGACAATGTAAGCACACATCCATGCATGAGAGAAGGTGGAGAGAGCTACTTTGCTTGCATTTACACACTTTTTCCTTAAGTCTTGAATCCTCTCCCTTGACCTCACACACCCAAGAAGGTGGAGATCACTTCTCTTGGCTTAGACACATTATATGGAAGCTAATTATACTCTTGAATCACATTTTAAGACCACACAATCACTAGAAAAGCTAGGTGACTCATAAGGCTCTTTTATGATTTCATAATGCACTTAACGAAGTGACCTTGGAAAACTTCATCTTGGCTCCATTCTCTCCATCTATTTATAATTCTTGACTCCATTTAAACCTCTTAGAGTCATCACATAATCAATTCTAGGAGCCTAGCTAGGTGCTGCTTCTTTAAGTTATATTATAGAACATATAAGGCCATCTCACTATCTATGGTTTCTAAAATTTTTTCAAGGTTTCTTCTCATATTCTCCCATCACATATGATACAAAACTAAGTTTGGAAAGAATTAAAACACTCCCTAGGTGCATGAACTTTCCTTGGCCAAAGCTATGCTTCCATATGGCACCAATGGAGTTGTTTTAATTTCTTTGATGGGAGAAGCATGTGGGAGGCTCTCTTGGTGTCTTAGGAACTCATAGATACTCTTAGACAATTTAAATTATTACTAGGAAGTTTCATCTTAGCCTAGGTGCAATCAAATTTATAAATTCCATAACTTGCATTCTAAAGCTCCATTTTTAATTCAAGTTGCATATTCTTAATCCTCATACTCCATAACCTTTGGTTCCATAAAAAACATATAAAGAAAAACTCTCCTCCTCACTTTCTCTCTTCAGACCTAAGCTTAAATGGCTTAGAAACACAAGATTTTGTAAGTGTTTCAAATGAAGTCTTACCTTAAAATAGAGCTCTCTTTGCATAGATTATTTTCCACCAATTGATTTCTTAAAAAGAATTCCTTTTTGGCTTGGGTTAGACTTGAATCTAAACGGAAGTTTAAACTTCTTCTCTCTCTCCCCTCTTAATGTCACACTATTTCTATTCATTTTTCTGCAAATGGAAGCTTGGAGAAGGTCATGAGGTGTAATCTTACTTAAGAAGCCTCTTTTACAATTTTTTAAAATGACCATTTTGCCCCTACGTGCTTGTTTGCCCCGTTTATGCTCATTTTAACTCCTTTTTTATAATCTTTTTTTCATCATAAAATTTAAGTTCCCAATTAAATAAAATTCCTTTGGAATCACTCAAATCGAAACTAAAATTTTTCCAAACGAATTAGTCAAAGTTCGGGTCAACTGACGTTGGAAAACGTCCATCGGAGGGGTTTTAACTATCCTGGGACTTCCTATGGTTTTCAGGGCCTCTGAGAATCCTAGAGAACTCAAAAATTTTATTTAAAAAGCTCTCTTATGTGAATTCCAAAATTTACTCAAAATTACGAAAATACCCTTACATTTCGTCAATCTTTCGTTATATTTCATTTCTTCATTCTAGCTCCATTTTTCCTTCCATCTGATCCTAAAATTCTCATTTTTAAGAGTCTAGAATTCTTCACAAAATTTTTAGGACCTTAACTAATTCATTTTAGGGGACTTGCTTTTGTATCTGGTGAATTTCGTTTGTTTACCGAGAAAACGTATGTTACATTTCTCACATTTTCTCTCGTTTTTAGAAAACTAAATGTTATATTTCTCCCCGCCTAAATAAATTTTGTCCTTAAAATTTGGGGTATGCTTTCTTCTTACTCTTTTCTTTTTTGACTAACTGCTTTTTTTTTTTCTTCTTTCTAGCTCTATATGCTTTTCTCAGCGATTTTACTCATTCGAATTTTCTCTCAGCTAGGGTATTTTCATTACTAGCTTTTAATAAGGGCTCTATTATTATAATATACTAGCTAGTTCTTTTCATAAGTGAAAAAATTTCTAACTTTGGAGGCCTATCTTGGGAGAGCTTACTAATCATATTGGATTAGTCTTAACCCATATGTAGGGATTAACGTTTCTTCCAGTAAACTCATGTACATATCTCAGGAGGTAACATGTTTTATATCACGTCTCCCATACCTCCCTTAATGGCTTCTCATAACATCTCATCATCTTTTCTAATCATTACAACCATCGGAGGTTTCTGTTTATTTGCTTACTTATTTACATGTACCGTCCACTGTTCATCTATGCGTTCTTTCTTACTAGCTCATCCCATGGTTATTATTCACATTTCTTTCTATCATAGGCCTCACATCTTAATTACTTACTAGGATTACAACTCTTTTAAGGAGTTTCTACTTTCAATGATCTTAGCTTCTCTATTTACTACTGCATCTGTCTTTGTAGGCTAAGACTTTTTCTTACTTTCTTTGCTCACTTACAATGGCATTTTATAGTCCCTCATCGCAATATTAATAGGCCTAACATGTGTGTCTCATACTGGTATCGAAGAGCGATTACCACTAACTACTATTGAGCTTTAATGGGATGCTAGGTATTCACATAGTTTTGCTCACTGGAGACATACTGTACCACTTACCTCATGTAAAACTACATCTGACCCCTTTCTAAATACATAAGCTAGCATGTGGGGGATCTCTCTATCCCTCAGTCAGGGCTAATATCTACTGGGTAGTGGTTCATCTGGCTCTAACTCTGGAAAGCCAATTTCTTGCTTTCCTCATCCATCCTATACTCATCACATAAGAGAGCTAATCAGTGTTCTAATTGTCTAAGTAAAGCCTTCATATCACTGTGGCAACAGTTTACCAGACTTAAGAGGTTTGTAGTCTTTGAGATTAAGGCTAGCTGAAACTGTACTGGTCTCTAAGACTAATTGCTTTGTAAAACTATCTCAAGCCGTCATCTCACTAGAGAATTATCATGTTGTGGCTAGAGCTCTCTATAACTTTGTGGGATCTACTGTGACCTCTGGGTCTACTGCAACCTTTTAGATTCCTACTAGGGTTTAATGCGACCCGCTAAGTTATGCTAGGATCTACTGTGATCCATCTCTAAGAGACGTCAAAGCCTAAGATCACTATATCTGACAGTAAAATACATGCTCACCAAGTCCAGTAACTATCACCCATAATAGCTGAGGCTAAACTCAAAGGTGCATCATGCTTTTCGTGCAAAGTGGGTTCTATATCATTTACTTCTCTAGGATCCCGTCATGCCGATACTAGAGAGCATTTTAAAATTTTCACTCATCGCTCCTTATAGGATCCTTAAATTCTCATTTCAGCCATTTTTACTTAAGCTTTCTTTTTTTACTCTATTGACTTACTTACTTTACATATATTCGTTTAGGGTTTAGATGAGAAAAGCACGTAAAAAGGAATTTCCAGTAAAGAATGTTTAGATCCAGATAGCATGAGTTCAGTATGTATGATCTGAGTCCCTTATAGTACATGTAAACAAAATGAGTAGGAACCAGTGTATAGCCTATCTCTTCTCACATCTTGCAGTTTCTAACTATGCCAACGTTCTGCTTTTAAGTGCCTTGGCACTAGGGCATCTCACACTATGATATTACTGGAATCCCTTTACCTTTCTTTTCTAAATTATCTCGTTATCTAGCTGATTAGGATACCCTTCGATTATCAGGACACTTTGGTGATTGATATCATCGTTTGCTATACACTTAAGCCACATTATTACTCGGTTGATCAAGCCTAATATCATGTAACCATTATTGCAAGCAAACCATAACATCAAACACTAATACACGAGCACCTTATGATTGAACTCAAAGCTACTAGCGCTTGTATATTGCAAGTTTCTTAATAATCTAAAGTATTCCTCTCTTACTATTCTCTATTTGCCCTATCTTGTAGAGTGCTTGGGAAAAATAGGATTCTTCCTCTATTACATCCCGAGATCTCTCTACATTACCTGACTATTTTTACTTCGGGCAGTATCATGCTAGAAGGGCATCTATGCCAAGGATAAGTGTGCTTTCTTAAGTACTCAAGTACATTAACTGAATGTCTATTCTCAATCTAATATGTCCTCAGTTTGAACACTGTCATATCTTCTCTTTCTACCTTTCTTATCCTCTTACTTAGGTAAAAGGATGTTCTACTACTGGTTGTTTCTATTGCCAGTTTAGGTTTCTTTACACTGAAGAGCACCTACATTTTCTTGGGGTTCCTCCACTTATTCACTCTCTGTAACATCAAGGGGGTCTATTTTTCACTTATATTCTTACTCTACTCTTAGCTAGACCATCTCTTAGTAAGAAGGATTCTATTTCATACAATCCTAGAAATTTTATTCTATGGCACTCTCAGCTTACACTCTTTCTCTACATAATACGAGGCTCACCTTCTTAGGCAGTCTTAGCCCCCTCGAGCTTCCTAACGGTATTAAGGCACTAATTATCTATCTCAACTTATTTCTATGTTTGAATCAGAGCTAGGTTTTCTCTCTGTTTAGCTTCTTTAGCCTCATCCTCAGGAGCACAGTATATTACTTTTAAGGTTCTGCTAACCCAATCCAGAACACGTACTTTCAATATCTGGATTCTACCTTACTAAAAGCTTATGCTCTACTGGGTGCTCTAATCACTCATGTGCCTTAATCCCATATCATTCTCATATTAAGGAGCTCATCTAACTAATTATCAAACCCTTGTCTATTTAATTTTCTATACTTAATCTATTCATTCAGTCATTACTAAAGCGAAGGCATCTCTTCTATAGCTATTTTCTCAATTCTTCCTCAGTTTCATTATCACTGTACTTTATGACTCAAAGGGGTTTATATAGGAGAATTTACTAACTTCTACTAGGTGGTTTCCCCGACATCAGGATGTCTCATCCTTCCTTTTTTGATCTAGGGAGGACTTCTATTGAGTCTTTCATTCACATATCTCACTTGAAATGATGCTACTGTTTATCTTCCCTAGGCTTTAGCTTATGCTCAGCCTAGGCTAGCCATCTCATCAGACCTATAGCTCGCTAACTATCCCTATTCTTTTCTGAGCCTCTATTATTAGGCTACCTATACTTACCTCTAGGTGTTACTTATGAGATGCACCTTTTTAGGCCACTCACTATGTGCTTTACTACTGGCAGTCTTATCTTACATCATTTTAAAGCTACACTAACATTCTATCATTCAGTATCTCACAGGGTAGCATCATAGGTTAGAGTCAACACCTTAAAGACGCGTCTCAACAACCTTATCATCCCTGTGTCTAACTTTCTCTATGCTGAGCTCTTTTCTCAGTCTCATTTACTAGGACCACAAATTTCTTACTAATATTCTGTAACTATTCACTACCCTCTTCTCTACTTATACTAAGGGTTCCCGCTCTGTGTGGATCGACTGAGCCCTTATCAGGTCATTCCTCAAGTTGGCCTGAATATGACCAACAAGGCATTCAAACTGTCATTCACCGCAGCTAATCAGCTTTGGATTCACCCTAATTTTTCTGAGTATTGGCTGCAGCTAACTTTTGAATTGGCCATGGTGAGGAACTCTTTGGATTGCTTCACTGCTTTTTAGAATAATTGGCCACGACTAAACAATGAATTGACCGCAACTAATGGCCTCTGATTGGCTTGCTTTTTCATGGATTAGAATTTCATCTTTTGCTATTAACTTGAGCCTCATTACCTCTATATCTAGCCTGTCATCAAACTAAAGGGTTCTACCTCTTATTTCGTTCATGAATAGCTAACTATCACCTTCGGGCTATCTAGGCTCTAAAGGGTGTAGCTTGTAACTCAAACTCCTGGCCTAAGGGAATTAACCTTTCGGGCTCTAATAATTATCTAAACATTTGGGTGTTATGACTAGGGGGTAACTCTCTTCTCATTTCCCTTTTAAACTGGTCCTGTGCAGCCGCAGTCTCATCTTATACCACGCTGCATCTTTACTTGTCTCTGCATTATGCGAGATAGCTAGGAATAGCCTAAGTATGATTACTGAGAGAATTAGGCCTTACATACTCTCTCTAGCAAGCCTCTCTATATCAATAAGATCATTTTTCATCGTTTATATCTAGGGCTTACCACTGATCTCGACGAACTATTACATCACATCAAGCTTTAACTGTCAGATCCCTTAACTTTGCTTAAGCTTAGCTCTACTCAAGCTACTCTAGAGGCCACTCTTTCTCAATGTCCACTAACTACTTCAAGACCATTTTCCAACTTACTCATCATGAATAAAGCTACAAACTATACTCATACACCCAACATGTCTCATATAACACTTTGCCTATTCATTCAAGCTTTTACGTAGCCTTATTGCTACATCCTCAAGCCAAATCTAATCCGAGAGAGCCTAGAACTTTGCTCTGATACCAATAAATATAACACCATAATTTTCTGACTCATTTCATACTATATCTATGCCTCACATCAAGCAAATCCAAACAAATATCATTTAAGAACATAATATATCATCATAAAATCATGGCATATGAAATCATACTAGCATACTTTTCATGGCTTGAAAATATACATACATACATTCTAAGACAAGGTAAGCACACATCCATGCATAAGAGAAGGTGGAGAGAGTTACCTTGCTTGCATTTATACATAGTTACCTTCATTGCGCAGCAGAAGCGTGGTAGGCCCATAACCCACAGGTCCCTAGATTGAAACTAGGCTCTGATACCAATAAATATAACACCATATATTTCTAACTCATTTCATGACATTCCCATGCTTTATATCATCAATTCCATGAAAGAGTAAGAAAAAAGGATTAAAAATAATATATTTCTTTACATTGCGTCGTGTATAAAAATTTCATTTGGTGTCACGTAGACCATGTGAGCTCATACAACACATTCTCATATTTAATTATATGAATACAACTCATTTGAATCATAAAAAATGGCTTATATCTCAAGGAACTTGAAAGGATACATGAAATATACATATATAATTTTGGCCATATTTGTCTAGTTTCTCTGCATAAAATTTTGTGATAATTGGACATCATTTGAGCCCTATGTGACAGATTTCATTTTTAGACCTGAGTGAACAGTAACATGACCAAAACCAGAAAATTTTCTAACTTTAGAAATTCATCAAATATTTTGTAGACCTCCAAAAATTATATTCTTTAGCTTCTCAAAAAGCTCTAATCGTATGCCAAATCTTAGATCAAGAAGAGCGCATTTGGACAAAAAGTGACTTAAGGTTCTAAATTAGTCAATTTTGGTTCCATATAAGATACCAAAATATCCAAATGGCTTTCCTTGGGGTTTAGCACCTCTTGGGCAAGTCTAAAAGCAAAATTAAGGCTTGTGTGAGCTGCCCAAATGATCCCAAATCTCATGCATTTCATTTTGGCCATCTCATCCACACATATGCACAATTCTATAAACTCATTAAAGAAGCCACATTATCCATACATACTTAAATTGCATTTAAATGGTCTCATAACATATTCTCTCATTTATACATGACACATTATCATAATTACATATGTTCCAAAGGTTATAGACCATATACAATAATAATTTATATCATTAAACATCAATATGGCTTTAAAGAGCAAAAACTATGCATATTGGTGTCAAGCTCTCTTCTTCAAGGTGGTTAGCTTCCATTACCTTGTTCACTTAGTCCACCTAGCATATTAAATCATTGGAAAGGAGGGAATGAGATTTAAAGAATCCCAATAGCTCATCTCCCATTCAATCACACATAACATATGCAAAGCAAGTCTTGAAAATGTATGTATGAATATAATAGATGACATGAATATTCAAGAAGCAAACTTGGCATATAAATAAGTCATACAAGACATTCAATCGTTTGCCAAGTGGATGGATTGACTTCACTCTTTTCCTCATGGATTTTGGACTTATCTCACCCATTCTTTAAGAAATCCTTAGACTCAACCCTGCTCTTAGGAGTCCATCTCATTTTGGGAGACTTCTTTACTTTGTCATAACTAACCCTTAGCTCATCCTCACTATAACTAAGAGTTCTTAGCCTCTCCACACTCAAGCAAATCAAAACAAACATTATTTAGAAACATAATATGTCATCATGAAATCATGGCATATGAAATCATGCTAACATACTTTTCATGACTTGAAAATACACATACACACATTCTAAGACAAGATAAACACATATCCATGCATGAGAGAAGGTGGAAAAAGCTACCTTGCTAGCATTTGTACACTTTTTCCTTAAGTCTTGAATCCTTTCCCTTGACCTCACACACCCAAGAAGGTAGAGATCATTCCTCTTGGCTTAGACACAATTTATGGAAGCCAATTAGGTTCATGAAATTAATTTTAAGGCCACACAACTTGTTTAAACTCTAGTTTAGTCTATAAACACTTTATGTTTCCAAGAATGTACCTAATGAAGCAACACCCATCAATTAAATTCTAGGCTCCATTCTTTTCTTTTCAGTTCAAGCTAAGGTAGAAGAGAGTATAGATGAGATTCCCATAGTGAGGGAATTCCCAGAAGTATTCCCTAGAGAGATTAGCAGACTACCCCTAGAGAGAGAGGTAGAATTTTCTATGGACATTGTACCTGGGGCAGTCCAGTGTCTAAGGCCCCATATAGGATCGCTCCCACCGAGCTAGTTGACTTAAGAAACAGATAGAAGAGCTCAAAAAACACAAGATTCAATTGAGAAAAAGTAAGAAAATAAGATAATTTTTTTTCCATGGTTACTACCCTTTGCTCCCCTTCTCTACCATTTCGCCCCACTTAAGAAGACCTAGGAGGATTCAATTTTTAGGCAGAACCAAGGGTGATTCTTAGGAAAAAGGGTGTGGAGATTAAGAATATGTAAAGAGAATTAACAAATAACCATGAAAATTCAAGATGTAAAGTCTAGGCTTTCATATATTTCTTACAAAATCTGATTTGATACCTTGATTCCTATGTCTAAATGAGAGTTTAAATGAGCTCCTAAGATCCATAGAAGTCTCCCCATATGCTTTTCCCCTTGAGAAAACAAAGCATAGTCTATGGGTGCCAAAAACTAGCATAGATTCAGCCAAGGGAGGTTCTCATACCTAGGGATAGTTTTAATTCCAAACCCATTTTTAAGTCATATATGATGAGTAAAGATGAGGGGAAGCCTTGGGAAAAATTTAGAAATCATAGAAAGTGAGTTGGTGCTTTATGTTCCATAATATGACCTAAAGAAGCAATATGTAGTTAAGCTCTTTATTTTAATTATGTGATGACTCCAAGAGGCTTCTACTTTACTGAAAGCTCATGCTCTACTGGATGCTCTAATCACTCACGTGCCTTAACCCTAAACCCTATATCATTCTCATATCAGGGAGCTCGTCTAATTAACTATTAGACCCCTAACTATTTACCTTTATGTGCTCAGTTTACTCATTTAATTACTATTAAAGTGAGGGTATTTCTTTTATAGTTAGTTTCTCAACTCTTCCCTGCTTCTTTTATCACTGTATCCTATAATTCAGGGGGTCTAAAAAGGAGAATTTGCTAACCACTATTGGGTGGTCTCCTTCACTTAAGATATCTTATTTTCCCTTTCTCGATCTAGGGCGAACTCTCACAGAGCTTTCAATCAAATTAATATGCTACTAGTCACTTCCCTTAGGCTTCAGCTTATATTTAACCTGGGCTACTTATCTCATTAGACCTGTAGCTTACGATAAGCCCCATTAACTCCTATAGGTTTATAATGAATTTAACACTTACACACCTTCTTGGGTATATGAGGTCAAGAGAGAGGATTCAAGGCTTCAGGAAAAGTATACAAATGCTAGCAAGGTAGCTTTCTCCCCCTTTTTCTCATGCATAGATGTGTACCTACATTTTCTTGAATGTGTGTATGTATGTTTTAAACCATGAAAAGTATTCTAGCATGATTTTATATACCATGGTACCATGATAATACATTATGTTTCTAAATAACATCTATAATACTTGCTTTGGTTTGCTTGAGTGTGGTGAGACTAAGAACCCTTAGCCATGGTGAGGTGAGCCCAAAACCCTTAAGATTGGTTAAGACAAAATAAAGAGTCTCCTAAAAGTGAGGTTGACTCCCAAAAGTATAGTTGAGTCTAAGAACCTCTTAAAGAATGGGCGAGGCAAGTCCAAAATCTACAAGTAAATGGGTAAGGCCAATCCACTTACTTGGCAAGCCTATGTATGATATGTATGACTTTTTCAAATGCCAATAATGTTTCTTGAATGCTCACACATGTTAATATATCCATGCATGCATTTTTAAGGCTTGTTTGCATGCTTTATGTATGATTGAATGAGAGATGAGCTATTGGGATTTTTTGAATCTCATCCCCTAAATCTGGGCATTCTTTACTGGGGATTGCTCTCTGCATATTTTTCTTACTATTTCAGTATTCTTAGAATTTTTTTACCTTTCTTTTCTGACTTATCTCATTATCTAGCTAATTAGGATACCCTTCGATTATCGGGACACTTTAGTGATTGGTGTTATCGTTTGTTATGCACTTAAGCCACATTACTACTAGGTTAGTTAAACCCAATATTATGTAGCCTCTGTTGCAAGCAAACCATAACATCAAACACTAATACACAGGTGTTTCATGACTGAGCTCAAAGCCACTATTGCCAGTACATTATAAGTTTTCCAACAATTTAAAGTATTCATTTCTTACTTTTCTCTATCTGCCCTATTCTCGTAGGATACTCGAGGAAAATAGGATTCTTCCTTTTCATCCCGAGATCTCTCTGCATTGCTCGACTATTTTTACTTTAGGTACTATCATGGAAAAAGAGCATCTATGCCAAGGACACTTGTGCTTCCTCGAGTACTCAAGCACGTTAGCTGGATATTTATTCTTAATCTATTATATCCTTGGCTTAAACACTATCATATTTTCTCTTTCTTTTATCTTTACTATCATTTTCTTAGGAAAAAGGGATGTTCTATTACTAACTGTCTCTGTTGCTAATTCGGATCTCTTTACGCTCAAGAGCACCTGCATTTTCTTTGCATGAAAGAGTAATCAATTCCATGAAAGAGTAAGGAAAAGGAATTAAACATAATATATTTCTTTGCGTTGCGTTGTGTATAAAAATTTCATTGGGTATTATGTGGACCATGTGAGCACTACAATATATTTCCATATTTAATTACATGAATACAACTTATTTGAATTATCAAAAGCGGCCTACATCTCAAGGAACTAGAAGGGATACATGAAATATACATATATAATTTTGACCAGATTTGTCCTCATTTCTATCACAATTTTAGAAAATCATAACTAATTCTAGAAAACTCAAAATCATGCATTCTTGGCCGTTCTAGAAAGCTTCACATATCTACTTAATGCTAAAAATATATTTACACCATAACATCCAAATGCTAGAACATGCTTTAAAACTTGTCCATGAAATGCTAGAACATGTGGGAGGTCATTTGAACCCACTTTGAACCATTTTAAGTGCCAAAACTGCCAAATTTGTGAGCTCCATCAATGTATGACCAAATGAGCTCTTCT
This sequence comes from Erythrophleum fordii, assembly GCA_032878935.1. Classification (NCBI taxonomy): domain Eukaryota; kingdom Viridiplantae; phylum Streptophyta; class Magnoliopsida; order Fabales; family Fabaceae; genus Erythrophleum; species Erythrophleum fordii. The sequence continues at coordinate 15,541,028 of JAVQMF010000056.1, read as the reverse complement.
TGATATGAAATTTGGCATGCCTCTAGAGTTTGTAGAGAGCTTCTTGGGAAGCTAATTGTTGGAGGTCTAGGGAATATTTGGCGAATTGTTGAAGTTAGGAAATTTTGATGGTTTGGTTATGGTACTGTGTAACTAGTCCGAAAATAAATCCATGTCATTCATGGACAAAATAGTGTCCAATTGTCATGAAAAAAGCACCTCAATCAAGGTGTGAGTGTGAAACCAAGAAGGGAGAAGAGAAATTGAAAGGGAAGGCTTGTGTTGGCTTATAAGGTAGCTCTCCACTCTTTCTTATTGCATTCTTAGATGTAATAGTCATTGTATGCTTGTATATATGCTTATTATGTGAGACATGCCATATGTTATTGCCTTGATGCATTGGTACCAATTTGTTTATGTGTTGGATTGTGAAAATTACTCAGGTGAGGTAGTGTCAAAAGTCCCTTGAGGTGGGTGAGGTAGAGCCGAAAGTCCCTGAGGCTGGGTGAGACAAGGCCAAAAGTCTCATCACTGAGTGAGGCCAAGTCAAAAGTCCCTAAAGCAAGGGTGAGGCCATCCAAAAGTCCCTAAAATCGGGTGAGGCTAGACCAAAAGTCCCTAGAGCTCATTCTTGGCATTGATATGATTTTCATGGCATGTAAATCATGTACTGTATGATTGTTAATGGTTATATGCTTATTTGCATGCTTTGACTTATTTATATGCCTTGATTACTTCCTTGAATGAGTGCATGAGCTACTGAGATTCCATGAATCTCACCCCCTTCCCTCTCCCATTTTAACATGTTAGGTAGAGCTCAAGGAGATTCAAGTACACACCAAGGAGCCTAGGAGCATGTTTGGACCACTTGAATATTTCATATATGCTATGTTCATGCTTTAAAACTTGTCAATGAGGTGCTAGAATATGTGGGAGGCCATTTGGACCCACTTTGAACTGTTTTGGGTGACAAAACCGCCAAATTTGTGAGCTCTATCAAAGTATGACCAAATGAGCTCTTCTTGATATGAAATTTGGCATGCCTCTAGAGTTTGTGGAGAGCTTCTTAGAAAGCCAAAGTGGGTAATATTTGGAAGTCTAGGAAATATTTGGCGAATTGTTGAAGTTAGGAAATTTTGATGGTTTGGTTATGGTACTGTGTAACTAGTCCAAAAATAAATCCATATCATTCATGGACTAAATGGTGTCCAATTGTCATGAAATTTTATAGGCATAAACTAGACAACCATGTTGACCTATAACAACTAGAAGCACCTAAATAAGAGGTCTGTAGAGAGAGAAAGAACCTTCTGAAGTTCTGTATCAGTATCAGGGAAGCCATCCGACCTTCGTTAATGTTCCATCATTTTTCGAGGTCTAAGGGCTGCTAAACTTATCTAGACTTATTTTTATCCTCTATTTAACATCTGTATCTTTCCAAATTGGTATATTTTTCCCAGATTGGATTTTTGCAGAATTAGATATGAATTTTGGAAGTTCATGACAGCAAGCTGCAACAGTATCAGAGACAGCCGGACCTCTATCTCTTTTTCGATGTCAAACATGGTCCAAACGTTGAGATTATGGTTGGGAATTATTTTTAGTGTAAATTTAACACCTAGAAATTTCCAAAAAGCTATGGTTTTCTTGATTCCCATTTTTCTATAATTAGTTTTGATTTTCCAAAGTTAGAGCCAAAAATTTAACTTTTGGGCCCATTTGAGAAATTGCACTTTCTTGGTTTTTGGCTTCATATCCGTGGTTTATGGCTTGTTTTATGATATGTATGAGTTGTATGCATGGAGTTTGAGTAGAGAATGTGAATGATGGGTCCACGAGACCCACGGGGCAAAAGATGAGTATTTGAAACCCCGTTTTATAGTATGAAAATGCCACGGTTTGTACTTGTTCTTTGGAAGTCATATGGAATCGAGCCTAGAGGGAGATTAATTGAAATTAAGACATTATGGTGTTACACTGTCCACTGGTGCTATCACAGAATTCTACAGCAAACTTAAAAAATATCCAATTAATTCTACAAAAACCCAATCTATGCAAATGATATCAATCTGGAAAGTTGTGGATGTTAGCTAAAGGGAAAAAATAAATTCAAATTAGTTCAGGTATACTTAGACCTCAAAAATCAATCAAATAATACCTGAGGTCAATTGGAGCTCCTGATACTAGATAGAATCTTTAAAAATTCATGTCTCCCTCTCTAGACATCTAAATGGAATGCTTTTAGTTGGCACAAGTCACTGGGAATATCTAGTTTCTCTGTATAAAATTTTGTGGCAATTGGACATTATTTGACCTCTATATGACAGATTTCATTTTCAAACTAGTATGAACAGTGACATGACCAAAATAGAAAATTTTCTAACTTCAAAAATTCATCAAATATTCTCTAAATCCCCAAAAATTCTATTCTTTAACTTTTCAAAAAGCTCTCAACAAACTCTAATTGCACAGCGGAAGCGTGGTGGGCCCATAATCCATAGGTCCCTGGATTGAAACCCAGCTCTGATACCAATAAACATAACATTATATATTTCTAACTCATTTCATACTATTTCCATGCCTTATATTAAGTAACTCACAAAGAGGCAAGGAAAATAGCATTAAATAATACTTTTCTTAGCGTTACGTCGCGTCGCGTATAAAAATTTCATTCGGTGTCACGTGAACCATGTGAGTTCATACATCATATTCTCATATTTAATTACATGAATACAACTCATTTGCATTATTAAAAGTGGCTTACATCTTGTGAAACTCAAAGGGAAGCATGAAATACATATATATATATATATATATATTTGCCAGATTTTCTACATTTCTGTCACAAATTTTGAAAAATTATAACTAATTCCAAAAAAATTACAATCATGCATTCTTGGCTATTCTGGAAAGCTAAACATGTCTACTTCATGCTAAAAATATGTTCAGATCATAACATCCATTATAGAAGGCGTTTGACATTCGAAAAGGTCCAGAGGTCAAGCTGTTCATTGGTGCTATCACAGAATTCTGTAGCAAACTTAAAAAATGTCTAATTAATTCCACAAAAATTTAAGCTATGAAAATAATAACAATCTGGAAAGCTATGGATATTAGCTAGAGGGAAAAAATAACTCTAGACTGGTTCAAGCACGCCTAGAACTCAAAACTCAATCAAACAGTAATTGAGGTCAGTTGGAGTTCTTGATACTGAATAGATTTTTTAAAAATTCATATCTCCCTCTCTAGACATCCAAATAAGATCTTCTAATTGGCACAAGTCACTGGGAATGTCTAGTTTCTTTGTATAAACTTTTTGTAGCAATTGGACATCATTTGAGCCCTATGTGATAGATTTTATTTTTAGACCAATATAAACAATGACATGACCAAAACCAAAAAAAATTTCTAACTTTGAAAATTCATCAAATATTCTCTAAACCTCCAAAAATTTTATTTTTGAGCTTCCCAAAAAGCTCTCAACAAGATTGTATGCCAAATCTTAGATCAAAAAAAGTTTATTTGGACAAAAAATGACATAGGATTCTATTATGGTCAATTTTAGCTCTATATAGGATATCAAAATGTCCAAATGGCTTTCCTTGGAGTTTGGCACCTCTTGGGCAAGACTAAAAGTATGATTACGACTTGTGTGAGCTACCTAAGTGATCCCAAATCTTATGCATTTCATTTTGGCTATTCCACTTCCATTCATACATGAAATTCCATAATGTAAAATTGTCATTACATAACCAAAATAAGTATTTCCATACATATAACCCTAGTTCTCATTTATACACAATACATTAACATAATTATATATGCTTATAACATCATAGGTCATATGCAACTAGGAATTTCATCAATTGCTATCTATAAGGCCTTAAAGTAACAATTTCAAGACACTTTGATGTCATGGTCTCATCTTCAAGATGGTTGGCTTCCATTACCTTGCTCTCTTGGTCCACCTAACATGTTAGAACATTGGAGAAGAGGGAATGAGATTCAAAGAATCCTAATAGCTCATCTCCTATTCAATCATACATAAAGCATACAAAATAAGTCTCAAAGATGCATGCATGACATATGGACATATGCAATCATTCAAAAAGTATTCTTAACATTTGAAAAAGTCATACATAGCATACATAGGCTTGCCAAGCAAGTGGATTAGCCTCACCCATTTACTTATAGATTTTGGACTTGCCTCACCCATTCTTTAAGAGGTTCTTGGACTCAACCATGCTCTTGGGAGTCAACCTCACTTTTGGGAGACTCTTTACTTTGTCTTAACCAATCTTAAGGGTTCTTAGCTCATCCTCACCATGGCTAAGGGTTCTTGGCCTCACCACACTTAAGCAAATCAAAGTAAACACCATAGATATCATTTGAAAATATAATGTATCATCATGGTACCATGGCAGATGAAATCATACTAGAATACTTTTCATGGCTTAAAACATACATACACACATTCAAGATAATGTAAGCATACATCTATGCATGAGAGAAAGTGGAGAGAGCTACTTTGTTAGCATTTGTACACTTTTTCCTTAAGTCTTGAATCCTCTCCCTTGACCTCACACACCCAAGAAGGTGGAGATTATTCCTTTTGGCCTAAACATAATTTATGGAAGCCAATTAGGTTCATGGAATTAATTCTAAAGCTACACAACTTGCTTAGACTCTAGCTTGGTCTATAAATCCCTTTATGTTTCCAAGAATGCACCTAATGAAGCAGCACCCATCAATTAAATTCTAGGCTCCATTCTTTTCTTTCAAATATGATTCTTGACTCCTTTTAAGCCTCTTAGAGTCATCACACAATCAAAACCAAAAGCCTAGCTACATGTTGCTTCTTTAAGTCATAATATGGAATATAGAGTACCAACTCATTCTCTAAGCTTCCTAAAATTTTTTCCAAGGCTTCCCCTCATATTCATTCATCATATATGACTCAAAAATGGGTTTATAAAAATTTAAAGCTCTCCCTAGTTACATGAACCTTTCTTGGCCCAACCTATGCTAGGTTTTGGCATCCATAGACTTTGCTTTGTTTCCTCAAGAGGAGATGCATGTGGGGAGCCTCTTAGGGATCTTAGGAATTCATTTAAACTCTTATTTAGGCCTAAGAATCATTGTACACAATTAGATTTTACAAGGTGCAATTGAAACCCTATAAATTGCATCTTAAAATGTAATGGCTTTTTGTTAATTCCTTTTGTATATTCTTAATCTCCACACCCTTTTTCCTTAGAATCACCCTTTGTTTTGCTTAAAAATCAAACCCTCTTAGGGTTTCATGAGTGGAGCAAAATGGTAGAGAAAGGGAAGAAAGGATATCAACCATGGATGAAGAAATTACCTTGTTTTCTTACTTTTTCTCACTTGAATCTTGCTTCCTCTAGGCTCCTCTCTTCAAATCCGAATTTTTCCATAAGTTTCTCCCTTAAAATAGATTTGTAAACTTCATTATAATCATAGGAAAAAAGCTCAAGAGGAGAGGAACAAGTTTGGAAGAAGAAAGAGCATGAAAATCCATGAAATTCTTTACCTTTTCCTTGCTTTTTCTCCTCCTTTCTTCTCCTCCATGGTGCGCCTAAGAGAGCTAGTGTTTTCTCTGATTTTTGGGTAGAATGGGTCATGCAAATGAAGGGAAGAAGAAATAAGAAACTTAAAGTGTGTTCAAGAAGCTTCCTCTTTCTCAAAAATTCTAATTTTACCCTTCGTTTTTGGCATTTTCATTCCTAACTCATTTTAGCTCCTTTTTTAGAACCTTCTTTTCCATTATGAAATTTACGTTCCCAATTTAGTAAAATACCTTTGGAATCATTCAAATTAGAATTAAAACTTTCCCAAACGGATCTAACAAAGTTTGAGTATACTAACATTGGAAAACGTCCACCGGAGGGGTTTTAACTGTTCCGAGGCTTTTTATGGTTTTTAGAGCCTCTGAGAACCCCTAAAAACTCAAAATTTTCATTTAAAAAGCCCTCCTATGTAAATTCCAAAATTTACTCAAAATTATGAAAATACCATTACGTTTCGTAAGTTTTTCGTAAAAAATTATTTCTTCATTCTAGCTCCATTTTTCTTTCTATCTGAGCCTAGGATTCTCATTTTTAAGAGTCTAAAATGCTTCCCAAATTTTTTGGGACCTTAACTACATCATTTTGGAGGACTTTCTTTTATATCCGGTGAATTTTGTTCGCTTACAGAGAAATCGTACGTTACGTTCTTCAAGTTTTCTCTTGTTTTCAGAGAACTGGATGTTACATTTTCCCCCTTTAAATAAATTTTGTCCTCCAAATTTGGGGTATAGCTTTCTCTTACTCTTTTCTTTTCTGGCTAACTGCTCTTTTCCTTCCCTTCTTCCTGGCTCTATACGCTTTTCTCAGCGATTTCACTCTTTGAGTTTTTCTCAACCAAGGAATTTTCATACTAGCTCTTAATGAGAGTTCTATTGTTATAAAGCATTATCTCATAAGGGAAAGAAATTTTTAACTCTAGAGGCCTATCCTGGGAGAGCTTACTAATCATATTTGATTAGTTTCAACCTGTCTGTAGGGATTAATATTCTTTTTAGTGGACTCAATAACACATTTCAAAAGGTAACTTATTTCGTATCAAGTCTCCAGTGTCCTCTCTCAATGGCTTCTCATAACATCTCATTATCTTTTCTAATTATTACAGCCATTAGAGGTTTCTATTTATCTACTTACTTATTTACATGTTTCGTCTACTATTCGTCTTTGTGTTCTTTCTTACTAGCTTATCCCATGATTATAATTCACATTTCTTTCTATCATAGGCCTCATGTCTCAATTACTTACTGAGATTACAACTTCTTTGGGGAGTTTCTACTTTCAATGATCCTAACTTCTCTGTTTACTACTACATCAGCCTCTGTAGGCCGAGACTTTTTTTCATTTTCTTTGCTCACTTATAGTGGCATTTTATGGTCCCTCATTTCAAGATTGATAGGTCTAACATGTGTGTCTCATACTTAGCACTGAAGAGCGACTACCACTTACAACTGTTGAGCTCTGGTGGGATGCTAGGTATTCTCACATTTTTACTCACTGGAGGCATATCATACCACTTACTTCATGTAAAATTGCACTTGACCCCTTTTTAAATATATAAGCTAGCATTTGGAGATCTCTATATCCTTCAATCAGGGCTAATATCTGCTAAGTAGTGGTTCATCTGGCTCTAGCTCTGGAAAGCTACTTTCTTACTTTTCTCATCTTATACACTATGCTTATCTCTAAAGAGATCTAGTCAGTGGTCTAACTGTTTGAGTAAAGCGTCCATATCTTTATGGCAACGGTCTACCAAACTCAGGAGATCTCTAGTTTCTGAGACAAAAACTAGCTGAAACTGTACTAGTCTCTGAGACTAACTGCTCTGTAAAAACTATCTCAGGCTGCCATCTCACCAGAGAACTATCATATTATAACTAGGGCTTTCTATAACTTTGTGGGAACTACTGTGACCCCTAGGTCTACTATGACCTCTCAGAACCCTACTAGGATCTACTACGACCCGCTGAGCTACATTAGAATCTATTGCAATCCATTTCTGGGAGACGTCAAAGCTTAAGATCATTATATCTGATAGTAAAATACATGCTCACTAAGTCCGGTAATCATTGCTCATAATAACTGAGGCTAAACTCAGAAGTACATCGTGCTTTTCGTGCGAAATGAGTTATATGTCATCTGACTCTCTAGGATCCTGTCATACTAATACTTAGAAGGATCTTACTTTTCGTTTATCACTCCTCATGGGATCCTTAGTGATCTTAGGCTTTGACGTCTCCCAGAGATGGATCGCAGTAGATCCTAGCAGAGTATAGTGAGTCACAATAGACCCTAGCAGGGCTCTAAGAGGTTGCAGTAGGACCAAGGGTCACAGTAAATCCCACAAAGTTATAAAGAGTCCTAGTCATAGCATGATGATTCTCTGGTAAAATGATGGCTTGAGATAGTTTTTACAGAGCAGTTAGTCTTAGAAACCAATGCAATTTCAGCTAAATTTTGTTTCAGAAACTACAGATCGCTGAGTTTGGTAAACCGTTGCCACAGAGATATAAAGGCTTTACTCAGATAGTAAGACCACTGACTATATCTCTTAAGAGATGAGTATAGTATATAGGATGAGGAAAATAAGAAAGTAGCTTTTCAGAGCTAAAGCCAAATGAATCACTACCTAATAGATAGTAGCCCTAATCGAGAAGTAAAAAGATCCCCATATGCTAGCCTATGTATTCAGAAAGGGATCAGGTGTAATTTTTACATAAGTGGTACAGTATACCTCCAGTGATCGAAACTGTGAGTATAGCTAGCATCCTGCCAGAGCTCAATAGTAGCCAGTGGTAGTCGCTCTTCAATGTCATTATGAGACACATATGTTAGGCCTATTAGTGTTAAAATGAGGGACTATAAAATGCCACAGTAAGTGAGCAAAGAAAGTGAAGAAAAGTCCCGGCCTATAGAGACAGATGTAGTAGTACACAGAGAAACTGGGATCATTGAAAGTAGAAATGTAGCAACCGAGAAAAAGAAAAGAAAAAGGAAAAGAAAGGAAGTGAAAGCTGGAAAAATTCAAAATCCAAAATTTCTGCCAAGTCCTCTCGCAATAGCGAGAAATGGTCTCACTACAGCGAGAGTGCTTGTTTGCAATAGCGAAAGAGATTTTAGCTATAGCGAGTGCGGGCAGCAGTTCATACAGAAACCAGAGGGCAGCTCGCCGTAGCGTGCGCCATAGCGAGAGTGAGGTCTGGAACTGACGCGAGTTCGCCATAACGAATGGTATATATCACCATAGCGAAGGGAACTAATACGAGCTCGCCGTAGCGAAGGTTACACCTCGCCATAGCGAAGCTATATTACACGAGCTCGCTATAGCGAAGGTTAATTTTCGCCGTAGCGAGGGTCAGTCCGGAAGAGAGTAAATAGCAAAAATTAGACTTCATTAAACGCCCAAACTCATTTCTTCTCTCATATCTGCCCTAGACTTCGACCCAAGGAGAGAAAAGAGGCGAGAAGAGTGAGAGAGATCAAGAAAAGGAGGAAGAGCAAGGGAAAGGTAAGGAAATTTCTCCCATTTCTCTTTAGAACTCTGATCCCCTCTCTTTGCCCTCTCTTTCTGCGGTTTTGTTTATGAAAATAGATGGATTTTGGGCATGGGTCAGAAGAGGGAAAGTGGAAAACACCTTTGAATCTTTGTGTTTTCTTTGAAAATGTGGTTTCCACTACCATGGGAGCTTGAGAGAGAGAGAGAGTTGATGGCATTCTAAAGAGAGAGAGAGAACTCTAGGTTCTGGTATGTAGGAGAGTTTGATCTGATGATTCCATGTTAAGAGAGTAATTTCATGCTCTTTAATTGTGTCTAGGCTCAAGTGAAGCATCTCCATCAAGGTGTGAGTGTGAAATTAAGAAGGGAGAAGAGAAATTGAAAGGGAAGGCTTGTGTTGGCTTTGGCTCCAAAGGTAGCTCTCTTTTCCCACTCTTTCTTGTTGCATTCTTGGATATGATAGTCATTGTATGATTATGTATATGCTTATTGTGTGGAATATGCCATATGCTATTGCTTTGATGCATTGATGCCAATATGCTAATGTGATGAATTGTGAGAATTGCTCGGGTGCGATAGCGCCGAAAGTCCCTTGAGATGGGTGAGGTGAAGCCGAAAGTCCCTTGAAATAGGTGAGACAAGGCCAAAAGTCTCAAACGAGTGAGGCCAAGTCAAAAGTCCTTAAACTCGGGTAAGGCCATCCAAAAGTCCCTAAACTCAGGTGAGGCTAGACCAAAAGTCCCTGGAGCCCATTTTTGGCATTGTTGTGATTTCCATAGCATGTACATCGTGTGTTGGTAGTTTGAGAATGGCTAAGTGCTTATTCACATGCTTTGACTTATTATATGCCTGGATTGTTTACTTGATTGAGTGCATAAGCTACTGAGATTCCCTGAACCTCACCCCTTCCCCTCCCAACTTAATATGCTAGGTGGAGCTCAAGGAGAACCGAGCATACACCAAGGAGCCTAGAAGTATACTTAGCTAGATATTAGTTTATTTTTGGATAGTTTGATGTAATTTTGATGTAAAGTGGTGCCACAATGAATATGCGCCACTATTTTTGAGATGTAAATGTTGTAGCAAATGTATAAGTATGAAGAGATGTTGTATAAACTATGTTGATAGCCAAATTAATGGAAATGAGGGTTTTGCCCCTTTTGTTGAAAGTGTGTGATAATGTATATTTGGCCGTAGCATAGCAAGATTGGAATGTATGTTGATTTGGACCACATGGACTTGTTATATATCCTAGTTTTATGCTTTCAAACTTGTCCATGAGTGGCTAGAGTGTGTGAGAGGTTATTTGGACCCGTTTTGGACCTTTGGGGTGCCAAAACCGATATTTTTGAGAGCTCCGTCAAAGTATGACCGGATGAGCTCCTCTTGCCATGAAATTTGGCATGCCTCTAGAGTTTGTAGAAAGCTTCTTGATAAGCTAAAGTGGGTAATATTTGGAGGTCTAGAGAATACTTAGTGAATTGTTGAATTTGGAAAAATTGAATGGATTGGTCATGTACTGTTCATATAAACCAGAAATGAAATCTGTGGCATTCATAGACCAAATGGATTCCAAATGTGGTGAAATTTTATACACATAAACTAGAAAATCAAAGTGACCTGTACCAACTAGAATCACCTAAATCGGAGGTCTGTAAAGAGAGATTGAATCGACTGAAGTTCTATATCAGCATCAGGGAGCTCTTTTGACCCCCGTCATTGTTCCATCGGTTTTCGGGGTGTAGGAGCTACTGAACTGATCTGAACTTATTTTTCTCCTCTAGTAGACATCCGTAGCTTTCTAAATTGGTATAGTGTGTCCAGATTGGATTTTTGTGGATTTAGTTATGAATTTTCGAAAGTCGTGACAGAAAGCTGCACCAGAAACAGTGACAGCTGGACCTTCCTCCCATTTTCGATGTTAAACATGGTCCAAATGCTAAGATTTTGATTGGGAATTATTTTTAGTGTAAATTTAACACTTAGAGCTTTCCAGAAAGCTAAAGTTTGCTGCATTCTCATTTTTCTATAATTAGTTATGATTTTTCAAAGTTAGAGCCAAAATAAGACTTTTAGGCACAAGTGAGAAAAGTGCATTTTTCTGGTTTTTGGCTCCATACCCGTGGCTTATGATTTGTTTTATGCTATGTATGAGTTGTATTAGTGGAGTTTGAGTTGAGAATATAAATGTTGGGTTCACAGAACCCACGGGGCAAAAGACGAGTGTATGAAACCCCGATTCCTAGCATAAAAATGCCACAGACTAGTGTTGATTCTTTGGAAATCATATGGAACCGAGCTCAGTGAGAGGCTAGGTAGCAGTAGTAGATTAAGGTGTCACAAGAAACTCCTCAAAGGAGTTATAATCCCAGTCAGTAATTGAGATGTAAGGCCTATGAAAGAAATAAATGTGAATGGTAACCATGGGATGAGCTAGTAAGAAAGAACGTAGAGATGAACAGTGAATGGTATATATAAATAAATAAACAGACAGACAGACAAGAACCTCTTATGGTTGTAATGATCAGAAAGGATGATGACTTTATGAGAAGCCATTAAGAAAGGACACGGGAGATTTGATATGAAATAAGTTACCTCCTAAGAATGTAAATCAGTCCACTAAAAAGAACATTAACCTCTGCGAACGGGTTAAGATTAACCCGATATAACTAGTAAGCTCTCCCATGATAGGCCTTCAGAGTTAGAAATTTCTTTCCCTTATAAAAAGAATTAGCTAGGATGTTATAATAATAGAGCCCTTACTAAGAGCTAGTAATGAAAATTCCCTAGCTAAAAGAAATTTCAAACAAGTGAAATCATTGAGAAAAATGTATAAAGCCAGGAAGAAGGGAAAGAAAAAAATAGTTAGCTAGAAAAGAAAATAGTAAGAGGAAAGTATACCTCAAATTTTGAGGATGAAATTTATTTAAGGGGGGGAGAAATGTAACATTTGATTTTTTGAAAACGAGAGAAAACGTGAAAAACGTAACATACGATTTCTTAGTAAATGAACGAAATTCACCGAATATAAAAGCAAATCCCTTGAAATGAATTATTTAAGGTCCAAAAAAATTTAGGAAGTATTCTAGACTCTTAAAAATGAGAATTCCAAACTCAGACAGAAGGAAAAACAGAGTTAGAATGAAGAAACGAAAAATAATGAAAGATTGACAAAACGTAAGGGCATTTTCATCATTTTGAGCAAATTTTGGAATTCTCATAGGAGGGCTTTTTAAATGAAAGTTTTGAGTTCTCCAGGGTTCTCAAAGGTCCTGAAAACCATGGGAAGCCCTGGGACAGTTAAAACCTTTCTAGTGGACGTTTTCTAATGTCGGTTGACCTGAACTTTGACTGATTTATTCATGAAGGTTTTAGCTCTGATTTGAGTGATTCCAAAATTATTTTATTTAATTAGGAATCTAAATTTTATGATAGAAAATATAGTTCTCAAAAAGGAATTAAAATGAGCCTAAACGGAGCAAATAGGTGCATAGGGGTAAAATGGTCATTTTGAAAAATTGTAAAAGAGGCTTCTTAAGTAAGATTACACCTCATCACCTTCTCCAAGCTTCCATTTGAAAAAAAATGGACAGCAATGGTGTGACATTAAGAGGGGGAGAGAGAGAAGAAGTTTAAGCTTCTGTTTAGGTAAGTAAACAACCCCGTTTCTTCCCCGCTAGTTAGGAAAATTATTCCTCTCTTTAAGAGCTCTCTAATGGTGGTTTTTTTTTCTTGAAAAATTGAAGATTCAGGTTTAACCCAAGCCAAAAAGGAATTCTTTTCAAGTAATCAATCGATGAAAAATAATCTACACGAAAAGAGTTCCATTTTAAGGTAAAATTTCACTTGAAACACTTGCAAAATCTTGTGTTTCTAAGCCATTTAAGCTTAGGTCTAGAGAGAGAAAGTGAGGAGGAGAGTTTTTTTTTATGTGTTCTTGATGGAACCAAAGGTTATGGAGTGTGAGATTTAAGAATATACAACTAGAATTAAAAAAAGAACTTTAGAATGCAAGTTATGGAATTTAGGGATTTGATTGCACCTAAGCTAAGATAAAGCTTCCTAGTAATCATTTATGTTGTCTAAGAGTATATATGAGTTCTTAAGACACTAAGAGAGCCTCCCACATGCTTTTCCCATCAAAGAATTTAAAACAACTCCATTAGTGCCATATGGAAGCATAGCTTCGACCAAGGAGAGTTCATGCACCTAGGGAGTGTTTTAATTCTTTCCAAGCTTAGTTTTGTATCATGTGTGATGGGAGAATATAAGAGGAAGCCTTGGAAAAATTTTAGAAATCATAGATAGTAAGATGGCTATATATGTTCCACAATATGGCTTAAAGAAGCAACACCTAACTAGACTCCTAGAATTGATTGTGTGATGACTCCAAGAGGTTTAAATGAAATCAAGAATCATAAATAGATGGAGAGAATGGAGCCAAGATGATGTTTTCCAAAGGTTGCTTCATTAAGTGCATTATGGAACTACAAAAGAGCCTTATGAGTCACCTAGATTTTCTAGTGATTGTGTGGCTTCAAAATGTGATTCAAGAGTATAATTAGCTTCCATATAATTTGTCTAGACCAAGAAAAGTGATCTCCACCTTCTTGGGTGTGTGAGGTCAAGGGAGGGGATTCAAGACTCAAGGAAAAAGTGTGTAAATACAAGCAAGGTAGCTTTCTCCACATTCTCTTATGCATGGATGTGTGCTTACATTGTCTTTGAATGTGTGTATATATGTTTTAAGCTATGAAAAGTATTTTAGCATGAGCTTTTATTTCATGGTACCATGATAATGTTTTATGCATTCAAATGATGTTTTATGAGCTTGCTTTGGTTTGTTTAAGTGTGGAAAAGCCAAGAACCCTTAAAGTTAGTTGAAGCAAAGTAAATATTCTCCTAAAAGTGAGGTTGACTCCCAAGAGTAAGGTTGAGTTAAAAACCTCTTAAAGAAATGGGTGAGGCAAGTCCAAAATCCACAAGTGAATGGGTGAGGTTAATCCACATACTTGACAAGCCTATATATACTATGTATGACTTGTTCAAATACCAAGAATGTCTCTTGAATGCCCACACATGTTAATATGTCCATGCATGCATTTTTATGGCTTGTTTGCATACTTTTATGTGATTGAAAGGGAGATGAACTATTGACATTCTTTGAATTTCATCCCCTCCTCTCTAATGTTTTAACATGTTAAGTGAATCAAGAGAACAAGGTAATGGGAGCCAACACCTTGGAAGATAAGAGATTGACAACAAAGTGCATGAATCTTGCCCCTTTAAGGCCATATGAGTGGCAAATGTTATAAACTATTGTTGTATATATCTTATGACATTATGAACATGTTTAATTATGTTGATGTATTATGTACAAATGAGATTGAATGTTATATGAATGGTATAGTGCAATTTGAGTATGGAATGACTAGACTAGCTTATGAAATTGTATGTAATAATGGAAGTGGAGAGGACAAATTGAGATACATGAGGTTTGGGATCACTTGGGTAGTTCATACAAGTCACATTTATGCTTTCAAAACTGCCCAAAAGGTGTCAAACACCAAGGAAGACTATTTGGGTACACTCGGTATCTAATATAAAGAAAAATTGACCATATTGGAAACCTATACCACTTTTTGTCCAAATGACCTCTTCTTGATCTGAGACTGGGCATCCAATTAGAGCGTATTGAGATCTTTTTGAGAAGCTAAGGTATAGAATTTTTGGAGGTCTATGGAATATTTGATAAATTTTCAAAGTAGAAAAATTTTTGGTTTTGGTCAAGGGTACTATTCACTTATATTCGAAAATGATTTCTATCACTTAGGGCTCAAATGATGTCTAATTGCCACAAAATTTTATAGAGAGAAACTAGATATTCCTAACAACTTGTGCCAACTAGAAGCACCTCATTTGGATACCTAGAGCGGGAGATATGAATTTTTAAAGATTCTGCCCAGTATTAGGTACTCAAACTATCTCAGGTATTATTTGATTGGGTTTCGAGGTATGGACATGCCTAAACTAGTCTAGAGTTATTTTTTTCCTCTAGCTAACATCTGTAGCTTTCAAATTAAAGTAAGTCAATCGTATTAGCTCATCAACTTGCCTTAACGCACCGTCACCATTTGCATGGATTGGATTTTTGTGAAATTAATTGGATATTTTTGAAGTTTGCTGCAGAAACCTATGACAACACTAGTAGACAGCTAAACCTCTGGACTTTTTCAAATGTCAAATATTTTTTGTGTGAGATTCATGGCCTAGTTATATTTTTAACATAAAGTAGACATGTGTTGCTTTCCATAATGGCAAAGAATGCATAGTTTTGATGTTTCTAGAATTAGTTATGATTTTCTAAAGTTTGTGACAGAAAGGGGAAGTTTCTGGCTGAAATTACAAATATATGTTTTATGCTTCCCTTTGCCATGCACAACCTCTAAGTTAATTTTGGTGATGGAAATTAGTTGCATCTATGTAAATAAATGTGAGAATGTGATACATGAGCTCACATGGCCCACAGGACAACGAATGAAAATTTTATATGCAATACAACGTTAAGAAATGCATTATTTAATGTCATTTTTCTTGCCTCTTATGTGAATGGCATGGCTTTAGGCATGAAAATAGCATGAAATGAGCTAAAAATGTATGGTGTTACATTTATTGGTATCAGAGCAAAGTTCCAAACTCTCTCAAATTGGAGTTTGCTTGAGGATGTAGAAATATATGGTGTTACATTTTTGCAACGCTAAGAAATGCATTATTTAATGTCATTTTTCTTTCTTATGTGAATCGCATGGCTTTAGGCATAAAAATAGCATGAAATGAGCTAAGAATTTATGGTGTTACATTTTTTGATATCAGAGCAAAGTTCTAGGCTCTCTCAAATTAGAGTTCGCTTGAGGATGTAGAAATATATGGTGTTTACTTATCTTTATGTATCATTTATGAGGTACACTGTGTTTGTATATTCACTGTATACATCACTGATGTTACCCTTAGATTATATTAACATCCTATCAGTAGGGTCTTGGACTCATTATATTAGCTTGTCGTTTGCAACTACACAAGGTAGCATCCTAGGTTGGAGTCAATGCCTTATAGGCAGATCTCAAGAACCTTACTATTCCTGTGTCCGACATTCTCTAACTTTAACTGCTACCCACGTACAACATTCTCGGGCTAAGCCTCCACTTACGTTGGGCTTTTCACAGTCTCAATTATTAGGCCTACTACTCATCTGTTACTTACTAGTCCTTCGTGTTCACTGATGGACCATTTACTGCTCTTTTTCTTTACTTATATTAGGGGTCCTTGCTTTTTGAGCATCGATTGACCCTACAGCAGCTCATTTCTCAGGTTGGCCTGAATATGACCAACAAGGCCTTCCATACCACTATACACCCCACTATCACTAAAACCTTCTTCTTTAGCTATGTAATCTAAGCCTCACTACCTCTATATGCAGCCCAATATCAAACTAGAGGATTCTGCCTCTTGCTTAATTTATGCATCTCGCTTAATTCATGCATAACTAATAACCATCTTTGGGCTATCGGGGCTTTATGGGGTGTAACATGCAACTCAAACTTCTAGCTTGAGGGAATATTTTTTTGGGCTTTTTACGTCATCGTAATATCCAAGTGTCATGGCTAAGGATGTAACTCCTTTGACCGTTACTCTATGCAGTAGCAGCTTTACCTCATATAGCACTGACTCACTGCTTGCTCTTACATTAGATAGGACATCCCCGAATGGTCCAAGTGTGGTCTCAGGGAGATTGGGCCTCTCATAACTTCTCTAGGCAAGCATCTCTAGCAACTACCCAATTCTCTTTTGTTGTTAATACATAAAGCTTGCCACTGATCCTAGCGAGCTACTATAGATTATGGAGCTCTAGCTATAGGATAACTTAACTCTATTCTTAAAACTAAAGGCCAACCTCACCTATAGCTTGCCACCTACTCATAACCATTCCACAACTTACTTAGCATGAACATAATCATGAGTCACCTTCACATACCTAAATACATCCTATAAGGCTTTTTATAACTCTACAAGCCTTTACATAGCCCTATAGCCCCATCCTCAAGCCATATCCCAATCCTAGAAAGCCTGGAACTTTGCTCTGATACCAATAAATATAACCCTATAATTTCTTAGCTCATTTCATACTATATCTATGCCTCACATCATACAACTTACATAAGAGGCAAAATAATGGTATTAAAATAATGAGAATTCTAGCGTTGCGTCGCATATGAAAATTTCATTTAGTGTCACGTGGACCATATGAACTCATGTATCATATTCTCATATTTAATTACATGAATAAAACTCATTCCCATCATTGAAAGTAGCCTACAACTTGTGGAGAGCAAGAAGATACATAAAATTCATACTTGCATTTTCGGCCAGAATGTTGCCATTTCTTTCACAAATTTTGGAAATTCATAACTAAATCCACAAAAATTGAAATCCAACAAAATTTATCATTATAGAAAGCCCTAGATGTCTAACCCATGTTAAAAATAATTTCAGCTCGTAAAACATTAAGGGAAAAATGTTTGATATCTGAAAAGTCACTAAGGTCTCTACTGCCTAGGCCACTATTTTAGATTACTAATATAAAATTTCAAAATTCATAACTAATTCTATAAAAATAGAAATTATACACATTTTGCCATTTTGGAAAGCTATAGATGTTATATCTATTCTAAAAATAATTCTAAAGTGAAAAAGATTATTTTAGCCATTGAAAATCTATAAAATAGTAACTGGACTCAAGGGGCGCTACCGCTACTGACAACAAATTTAAAAAATGCATAACTCTTTACTTAGACCTCCAAATGAGGTGATCTTAGTGGCCATAGAAATATTATGACCTCTAGTTTATTCTTGTAAAATTTTACAAGTATTGGACACCATTTTTCCATTAAATGACATAGAACACAGAACTGACAGTGTGAACAATGTACACACCATAACCAATTGAAAATCCTAATTTTGAAAATTCATAAATAATTCTGTAGAGCTCTTTTTTTCCTAAAATTTAGCTTCCCAAAAAGCCCTCAATGAGCTCTACATGTCTGCCAAATTTCATAAAAAAAATTCCTTCATTTGATCAGAAAATGCCATAAGGTGCCATTTGGGTCAATTTAATGCCTTTCAATGATTCAAGAATGGGCAAAATGACACCTAAGGTCCTTGTGACCACTTGGGCAAGTGGGAATGGCCCAAAAAGACTCCCTAAACTTGTCTTAAAGGTGTAGAAACTCAAAACATAAAATCTCATCCTTCATCCCTAAGTCATATGCAAGGAGACATATATCTAAAGTAGCTATACAATACCCAAAAATTCCAACACTTCTCATTTATCATCAATTGTCGTACATATATCAACTATAGGAATATTTATACATGGTATATTCATTGTACATTCATTCTATCAAAAGATTACATCATTTGCCATTTCTTTGGTTGCAACATATGCAAAATCAAGCAATTTAGGGTCCAAGCTTTATCTTCCACCTTGGTGACTTCCATTTCCTTGTTCATTGGCTCCACCTAGCATATTAAGATATTGGAGAGGAGGGAGTGAGATTCAAAGAATCCCAATAGCTCATCTCCCATTCAATCATGCATAAAGAATGTAATACAAGCCTTAAAATGCATGTATGGCATACTAACACTTGAAATGGTTAAAGATGCATTCTTGGCATTTACACAAAGCACACATAGCATATTTAGGTTTACCAAATGAATGGGTTAGCCTCACCCACTTTCTTCAAGGTTCTTAGACTTGCCTCACTTTTTTTCTCAAAGGCCTTGAATTAAACCTTGCTCTTAGAAGACTTTCTTTTGGTCTTAACCACTTCTAAGGGCTCTTGGCTCAACCTCACCAAAAATAGAAGATTCTTGGCCTCTCTACATTCAAGCAAACCAATGCAAACATTCTAGGCATCATTTAAATATATAATGCAACATTATGGTTTCATGAAACATAGGCATCATACTAAAATACAATTCATAGCTTAAAATACACATACACACATTCAAAAACAATGTAGACATTCATTCATGCATGGGAGAAAAGAGAGAGAACTACCTTTGCCACACAAGCATACTTTTTCTCTGGAAATTGGATCTCCTCCTATGGCTACACACTCACAACTAGGTGGGCCTTGTTTTCCTTGGCCTAATTGATAACCTCCCTAATTTAGGATTAAAAAGAAATATATTTGACACTAAATTAGGGAGGCAAAGTACTTTTCTCTTGATTAATATGGTAAAAAGTGAATTCAATCAAACAAAATAAAGAAAGTAGTTCAATTGTAACATTTTTATCAGTTTGAGCCTCATTTTATGATAGATTTCAATTTCAGGGAAAAGTAGCAGATTGTAAAAAGAGTTGAAAATAAGAGAGGGAAGCTGAAAAGTGAAAATGCATATGGAACAAGTCTTCTCGCCACAGTGAGAACACAGTTCGCTGTAGCAAGATTACACTTTTGCCGTAGAGAAGGGGACACTTCGCAATAGCGAAGTCGTGTTGCATAGAAATTCCAGGGAGCAATTCGCTATAGTGTGGAAGTAGCAAAAGTAGTAGAAATCTAAGAACTTATGAACTCTCACTATAGCGAGAGTCACTCCTCGCCATAGCGAGATCTGCCTCTGAAACACATAGCTTTGATTTACAAGCTAAAAAAAGAAGAGAGGAAGTTAGGGCTTTGGCATTCAGTGACAAGGGAGAGTTCTGGCCAACTAGGAGAGGAGAAAAACGCACAAGAGGTGTTGGGGAAGCTCCATTCTGATTGAGAAATCATTGATTCCGTCATTTATTTTGCCGATTAGGTGTTTCTACTCCATCTTCCCTTCTAGTTGATGAATCTTTATATGTTTGCTGAATTTGATTGTGAATTTCAAGCCATGAGTGGCTAAATTTTGTAACCCTTAGGGATTCTATGAACCTTTAACCTTTGGAGATTATCTTCCTTGATATTATGTTGGATTATTGAGAATTTTAGTGTTTAATCCAAATTATAGTTTCATTCTATTGATTGGCCTCCTTTAGTTTAATTGTGGATGTAGTAATTAACCTTTGAAAGAAGGGAATTGCTTATAGACCATTAATTTAAACAACTTAGGATTAGATATAATCTAATTTACACTTGAGATAGAAATATACTCAGGGGCCCTAAGTAGTCTAGAAAAGGAATGAGCGTAATTGAATATTAACTACTCTTTTAAGATATCAAAGAGTCAAGTTGACATAGAGGTTAAATGAATCGAAAGACATTTATATCCAATTAGACCCTCGACTCTAAAATTAACAATAAGCCAACTAATACAAAAGGGGATGATTGACATTGTATAAAAAGGGGATTAGAATTCCTAGGGTGTCTTTAATTGCTTAATTTCGATAAAATCCATCTTTCAACATTTCTAATTGCATTTCAATTAATTTTCATAAAAATCCAATTACAAGTTGATTCGTTTAACTAAAATGAATATAAGAACTCTAATGCCTAATCACCAATCATAATGATTCTCTGAGGGAACAACCTTGATTTATCACATACTACTTTTACGATCTGTACACTTGTGGTGTCATTATTTTGGTGAGCATCACTAATCACATAAAATAGGAACCAATTAGACTCTTGGAACCATTCTCAAAGTTACCTATCTATTTGGAGCTCTAACTTTGTTTTATGTTTCCTAATGGCACCTAATGAAGCAACATCCACTCTTTGAAGTCTAGACCCCATTCTTTCTTTTTATATATGATTCTTAACTCCCTTTAAGCCTCTTGGCGTCATCACACAATTAAAACCAAGAGCCTAAGTATATGTTGCTTCCTTAGGTCATATTATGAAAAATAAAGCACCAACTCATTCTCTAAGCCTCCTAAATTTCTCCCAATGCTTCCCCTCATATTTATTCATCATATATAACTAAAAAATGGGCTTAAAAAAATTTAAACCTATCCCTAGGTATATGGAACTCACTTGGTCGAACCTATGGAAGAATTTGGCTTTTATGGACTTTGCTTTGTTTTCTTGATGGAGGAAGCATATGGGGAGGTTCTTAGGGATCTTAGGGACTCATTCAAATACTTTTTTAAACATAGGAACAATTATATCAAGTCAAATTTTCAAGGGAGCACTTGGATCCCTAATGATTATATCTTGTTTTCTCATGCCTTTTACTTGCTTCTAATGATAGATTCTTAATCCTTGCACTCCAAAACCTCTAACCCCCCTTGGTTTGGATAGAAAATAGCCCCTAAGAATTGGGCTCATAGTGGCCAAATCGTGCAAAAGGAAGGGGGAGGACAAAGCTACTAAAGAATAGAAGTTTTACCTTGTTTTCTTACTTTCTCTTGGTTGCTTTTCACTTTCCTTAGTTGCCTCCCTTCAAACACGAATTTTTCCACTTTTTTTTGCCCTCAAAATAGCACCAAATATTTTAAGAAAATCATAGGAGAAAAGGAGAGAAAGAGAAGAATAACTTTGCTTAAGGAAAAACTAAGAAAATCCATGAATTCCATACCTTTTTCTTAGCCTTTTCTCCTTCTTTTGCCTCCTCCCTTGTGCACCTAAAAGAGCTGGCTTCCTTCTCTATTTTTAGGGCAAAAAAAAATCATGGAAATGAGGAGCTGCTATAACATAGATAAGAAGGGGCTAAAAGTCACTTTATCCAACTTTTTACTTTTGCATTTTAGTCCCTTTTCTTGGCTTTTTCATTTTAGGCTCATATCAACTCCTTTTTGAAATTCGTCTATTCTATCATATTCCTTAGGCTTTAATCATAAGAATTGCCTTTGGAATCACTCAAAAAAGACATAAAACCATTCTAAACCGTTCAGTTAAAGTTTTAGTCGATCGACGGCCGAAATCGCTCACCGGAGGAGTTTCAACTATTCTAGGGGTTCCCATGGTTTTCAGAGCCTCTGAGAACCTTGGAAAGCTCAAATTTTTTATTTAAAAAGCCCTCCTATGAGTTTTCCAATTTTTTCAAAAATTACAAAAATGCCTCTACTTTCTTCAGCAAATTTTTTGAGTTCTTCTAGCTCTGGTTTTTGGGCATTTTAAACTTGAAATTCTCATTTTCTAACATTTAAAATTTTATTATAATTTTATTTGGCCATAAATCCTTCTATTTTGGGGACTTTCTTTTATATCTGGCCTATTTCCACCATAAATTCTTAACTCATTTCATGTTATTCTCATGCCTAAAGATATGTCATTCACATAAGAGACAAGAAAAATGGCATTAAATAATGTATTTCTTAGTGTTGCGTCACGTTTCATTCGATGTCTCATGGGCCATGTGAGCTCATGCATTACATTCTCATATTTAATTACATGAATACAACTCATTTGTATCATGAAAAGTAACTTACAACTCATGGAACTCAAAGAGAAGCTCAAAATACACATATATATTTTATGCCAGACTTTTTCACTTTTCTGTCACAAATTTGAAAAATCATAACTAATTCTAGAAAAATCAAAATCATGCATTCTTGGTCATTCTGGAAAGTTATACATGTCTACTTCTTGCTAAAAATATGTCCAGACCATAACATCCAACATAGAGGACGTTTGACATTCAAAATAGTCTAGACTTTAGGCTGTCCAATTAATTTTGAAAAAATCCAATCCATATAAATGATACTAATCTGAAAAGCTATGAATGTTAGCTAGAGGAAAAAAATAACTCCAGACTAACTTAGGCACGTCCAAACATCAAAAATTAATCAAACAGTACCAAAGGTCAGTTGGAGTTCCTAATACTGGACAGAATTTTAAAAATTCATATCTTCCTCTCTAGACATCCAAAGAATGTGTTTCTAGTTGGCACAAGTCATTGGAAATATCTAGTTTCTTTGTATAAAATTTCGTGGCAATTGGACATCATTTGAGCCCTATGTAATAAATTTCATTTTCGAACTAGTATGAGTAGTGACATGACCAAAACCAAAAAAATTTCTTACTTTGAAAATTCATCAAATATTCTCTAGGCCTCCAAAAATTTTGTTCTTTAGTTTTTCAAAAAGTTCTCAACAAGCTCTAATTGCATGCCAAATCTCTTATCAAGAAGAGCTCATTTGAATAAAAAGTAACATTAGGTTCTAAATTGGTCAATTTTGGCTCATGTGGGATACCAAAATATCCAAATGGCTTTTCATAGGGTTTGGCACCTCTTGGGCAAGTCTAAAAGCATAATTAGGATTTATGTGGGCTGCTCAAATGGTCCCAGCCTTCATGCTTATCATTTTGGCTATGCCACTTACAATTATACACAATTACATAAACTCATTCAAGAAGTCACATTGTCACAACATACTCAAATTGCATTCTAACAGTCTCATAATGTATCCTCCCATTTATACATGACATATTATCATAAATACATGTTTTCATAACATCATAATACATATACATCTATTGGTTACATCTCTTGCCATTTGTATGGCCTTAAAGTAGCAAAATACATATTCTTAAATGTCATACTTTCATCTTCAAAGTGGTTGGCTTTCATTACCTTGTCCACTTAGTCCACCTAGCATATTAGATTATTGGAGAGGAGGGAATGAGATTCAAAGAATCCCAATAGCTCATCTCCCTTTCAATCGCATATAAAGTATGCAAACAAGCCTTAAAAATGCATGCATGGACATATTAACATGTGTGGGCATTCAAGAGACATTCGTGGCATTTGAACATGTCATACATAGTGTATATAGGCTTTCCAAGTAAATAGATTAGTCTCACCCATTCACTTGTGAATTTTGGACTTACTCACCCATTTCTTTAAAAGGTTTTTGACTCAACTTTACTCTTGGAAGTCAACCTCACTTTTGGGAGATCTTTACTTTGTCTCAACCAACTTTAAGGGTTCTTGGCTCATCCTCACCATGGCTAAAGGGTTCTTGACTTCTCCACACTTAAGCAAACTAAAGCAAGCACATAAAACATTATTTGAATGCATAAAACATCATCATGATACCATAGAATAAAAGCTCATGCTAAAATACTTTTTATAGCTTAAAACATATATACACACATTCAAAGACAATGTAAGCACATATCCATGCATGAGAGAATGTGGAAAGAGCTACCTTGCTTGCATTTACATACTTTTTCCTTGAATCTTGAATCCTCTCCCTTGACCTCACACACCCAAGAAGGTGGAGATTACTTCTCTTGGCCTAGACACATTACATGGAAGCTAATTATACTCTTGAATCACATTCTAAGGCCACACAATCACTAGAAAAGTTAGGTGACTCATAATGTTCTTTTATGGTTCCATAATGCACTTAATGAAACAACCTTTGGATAACATCATCTTGGTTCCATTCTCTCCATCTATTTATGATTCTTAACTCCATTTAAACCTATTGGAGTCATCACACAATCAATTCTAGGAATATAGCTAGGTGTTGCTTCTTTAAGCCATATTATGGAACATATAAGGTCATCTCACTATCTATGGTTTCTAAAATTTTTCCAAGGCTTCCTCTCATATTCTCCCATCACACATGATATAAAACTAAGTTTGGAAGGAATTAAAACACTCCCTAAGTGCATGAACTCTCCTTGGCCGAAGCTATGCTTCCATATGACACCAATAGAGTTGTTTTAATTTCTTTGATGGGAGAAGCATGTGGGAGACTCTCTTGGTGTCTTAGGAACTCATATATACTCTTAGACAACTTAAATTATTACTATAAAGCTTCATCTTAGCCTAGGTGCAATCAAATCCCTAAATTCCATAACTTGCATTCTAAAGCTTCCTTTTTAATTCTAATTGTATATTCTTAATCCTCACACTCCATAACCTTTGGTTTCATCAAGAATACATAAAGAAAAA
Source organism: Erythrophleum fordii (assembly GCA_032878935.1). Lineage (NCBI taxonomy): Eukaryota > Viridiplantae > Streptophyta > Magnoliopsida > Fabales > Fabaceae > Erythrophleum > Erythrophleum fordii. The sequence goes on along the minus strand of JAVQMF010000056.1, from coordinate 15,516,077 downwards.
CTCTCCTCCTCACTTTCTCTCTTTAGACCTAAGCTTAAATGGCTTAGAAACACAAGATTTTGTAAGTGAAGTCTTACCTTAAAATAGAACTCTTTTCGCGTAGATTATTTTCCACCGATTGATTTCTTAAAATGAGTTTCTTTTTGGCTTGGGTTAAACCTGAATCTAAACGGAAGCTTAAACTTCTTTTCTCTCTCCCCTCTTAATGTCACGCCATTGCTGTCTATTTTTCTGCAAATGGAAGCTTTGAGAAGGTGATGAGGTGTAATCTTACTTAAGAAGTCTCTTTTACAATTTTTCAAAATAACAATTTTGCCCCTATGCGCCTGTTTGCTCCATTTAGGCTCATTTTAAATCCTTTTTAAAAATCATTTTTTTCATCATAAAATTTAGGTTCCCAATTAAATAAAATTCCTTGGAATCACTCAAATCGAAACTAATACCTTCTCGAACAAATCAGTCAAAGTTCAGGTCAATTTATGTTGGAAAACTCCAGGTTTTAACTGTCCCGGGGTTTTCCATGGTTTTTAGAGCCTCTGAGAATGCCAAAGAACTCAAAAATTTTATTTAAAAAGCTCTCTTGTGTGAATTCCAAAATTTACTCAAAATTATGAAAATACCCTTACATTTCGTCAATCTTTCGTTATATTTCATTTCTTCATTCTAGCTCCATTTTTCCTTCCATTTGATCCTGAAATTCTCATTTTTAGGAGTCGAGAATGCTTCTCAAATTTTTTGGGACCTTAACTAATTCATTTCAGGGGACTTGCTTTTGTATCCCATAAATTTCGTTTGTTTACGGAGAAATCGTACGTTACGTTTCTCACGTTTTTAGAAAATCAGATGTTATAATTTTGTTCAATTTTTACTAATCTCCAAATTTGGTATGGTTGAAAGAGTTTTTCTCAAATTCTTTCTCTAATAATACTAAAACTATATATATATATATATAGTATAATACTCCAAAAGTCTATCATTTTATCTAACAAAATAAATCATTGTTTTAATAAAAAATACAAAATTTCTGAGTTTTTCTTAAGCTTGATTTTGGAATCTAATTTTTTCAATTATACCTATTTTATATCTAAGATGTTTCAACTATTCTGATTAATAAAAATATATAATTTTAGCATATCATAATTTGTTAGAATAATATGTGAAATATTCTATTTGAATATTTCACTTAATCCTTCAAATTAATCAAATTTGGTATGTCTCATAATTAAAGTATATACTTTAGAAGGTAATTTTTTTTTGAATTTTTCAAAAAATAAATCCTTTTAATTTTTTCAAAAACAAGGTTTTCTTACTCTTCTAATAAATTTTATCTACTCTTAATAATGGTATCAAAACTATTATAGATATTATAATAAGTTGGTTTAGAAAAATAGATGAAAAAAATCACGAAAAAGCAATCAGTCATGTAAAAGCTTTAGATAAAAAACTTTTTCAATCAAAAGTACTAATTGGTGATGATAATTATATGTTATATTATGGTAAAAAAATTCATGTAATCACAATTATTTTTCTAAGATATAATATCCATTTAATTAAAATTTTAATTTTTTATTAAAATGTTCACACATTGATTTAAATTAGTGACATTGCCAAATTTTCTCTTAGGCTGTGTGTCTATTTTATAAGAAATCTTTTTACATTTGAATTTTTAAAGAAAAATTGAAACACTTTTTAATGATATGAATTTTTCTTTCTTTTTTTAAGAATTTTTTTTTAAAAGTAAATAAACTAGTTTCATTATTTCTATAACTCATTATTATCTACTTGCCATTGCCACAATTATCCATAAGAGGCCACTAGTACCAAAGCCTAAATGGGTCGCACCTCGGTTGAAGGTGAATTGGGTCAAGCTTCGACCCCTTGTATATACTCTCATATATATATATACATACATGTATATGTATATATACATACATGTATATGTATGTGTGTCTATATATATTATTAAAGACTCATATTTTTATTTGATTTAAAAGTAAGATAGGGTTGGGTTCAATATTAACTTATCTATCTAGATCCAATTAAGAATTTTGAAAATAACATGGATATAAACTCACACGGCTCTTCTACATTTCAAAGATGGTGAAGAGGATAAACTTGTCAATAAACTTCAATACATATAATTGATTGTAATTTTCACCAAAGTAGAAAAATTAGAAAAGTGTATGTATACTTTGTCAAGATTGTACAAAAGATTAAAGCATTCATCCACTAAAGTATAAATAGTGCAGAATAATGAATAATGTGTGAATAGTATAGCATAATGTCATTTTTGTCCTATATAACAATAGAGTTTTATAAATACTTGCATTTTATTCAAGATTTGCATTCAAAAAATTGTTTGAATAAAAGTTTCTATTACTTCTTAACATATTATTGAGCTTCCTATTCTACCATAGATGTAAAATATGTACATCATAGTTGTGCAACTCCGATAAAATTGGCATCGAAGCAAAGTAAAGGAGTAATATTTTCTGTAAATATTCAAAGTTTTTAAGTTTTCTATCATCTTTATACTCTTATTTATTATTTATGTTATTTGTTCTTCATTCCTAGCTACTTAAAATTTCCTATGTATAAGTGATAGTATCTTTTCTTATTAGCCTTTGTGCCATGTGTTGGTCATGTGTGTGCTAAATTTGTTGAAAAGAAAATTTGTAACTTAAGAAGGTTTTAGGAGCCATAAATATGTGTAAAATAGATGATATAACTTGCGTAGGAAATGAGTACAAAAAGAATAGAAAAAACTCATATAAATATAGTTTGCATATAGATAACAAATCTAAAAATGACTTATTTTCTCTTGATAGCAGTATCAATACTATTGTAGGTATTACAACGAGTTGGTTTAGGAAAATAGACAAAAAAAATCACCAAAAATCATAGAGGTAATTAGTCGTAAAGAAGTTTTAGATAAAAAACTTTTTCAATCAAAAATACTAATTGATGAAAATAATCATATGTAATATTGCAGTAATCAAATTTGTATAATCATAATCATTTTTCAAAATTAATTTTTTCAATTATTTTTCTTTTTAATATTTAAAAAAAAGTTTTGCTATAAAATTTGTCAAATTTTTCCTAAACTTAACTTTCTTTCTATCAATATGGGTTTTTCATATTCTGTTAATACGCTTATAAAGTTAAGAAAGTAATTTAAAATTATAAAAATTTGTGATTTATCTATCATTAGAAGTTTGAGAAGGCATTTTTAGCTTTTCTACTTGTTGTAGTGCTTCTTTAAACTTTTTTAGAATTTTGGGATTCTTAAATCTGAGTATACAAATTCCAAAATTCTTAGATAAAACCTAACAAATATGCGTAGGCTTATGAAGCAAAAAACTATTATGGTACTAGTGTAAAATTTGCACTTGATATTTGGAAATTTTTTTGAGAAGATTATGACTTTCCCTCTTAGAAATTTTTCTTAATTGAAATCCATCCCTCTATTTGAGAATTTTTCTCTTTATCCATCTTTTGGATTTCTATTAAAATAATCTACAAGAAAATTATCAACTCCTTTAATATATTTAATATTGAACATATATTGGTAAATAAAAGTATACCATTTAATTATTTTCCTTATTCTTTTATTTTCCAAAAAAAAATATCAACCAATTAATTATCAATTTGATAATGAATTCCTCAAAGGCCAAATATATATATATATATATGAAAATGTTTTATTTTATTTTTTAAGCTAATAATTCCTTTTCATAAATTATATAATTCATTTCATTATAATTGAATTTTTTTGAATTATAACCACATGCTAATTCTTTTTTTTAACTTAACTTTTAAAATTACACCTTAGTATTTGTTACTGGCATTATACTAAAATTAATTTAAAATAACTTTTTACAAATATGTAATTATAATGATTTTCTTTTAGAACAATTTTTATTTTTTAATTGGATTTTAATTTGTTTAGTTGCTTCTGCCATTAAGCAGTGGTCTACTACTTTCTTATGTGTATATCTAATCTTATTTTCTAAGCTATCATAACGATTGGATTTTTCTAAAAAGTCATTATAATTGCATATTTCTCAAAAATCATTATAGATTAATTTTAAAAATTGATACCAATAACAAATACTGAAGTGAAGGTTTAAAAGTTAAAGTAAAAAAAATAAAGAACTAGTATGTGGTAATAATTTGGAAAAATTTAAGTGAAAAGTAATGAATTATGTAATTTCTAAAAAGGAATTACTAACCATAAAAAATGAAATAAAATATTTTTATATTTATTTGGCCTATGAAAAATTCATTATTCAAAATCATAATTAATCAATTAGAGATTTTCTTAAAAACAAAAGAAATGAAAAAAATTCAAGAAGAATTAGGTGGTATAATTTTATTTGTCAATATATATCCAATATTGAATATGTTAAAGGAACTAAGATTCTCTTGCAAATTATCTTAACAAAAATCCAAAGGATAGATAAAGAAAAAAAAATCCTTAAATAGAGAAATGGATCTCAATTAAAAAATTTTCCAAAAAAAGAAAAATCATCGCAATCTTCATAGAAAAAATTTCAAATACCAAATGTAAATTTTACACTAGTACTAAAACAGTTTTTCACTCCATTAGCTTACCCATATTTGCTAAGTTTTATCCAAGAACATTGGAGTCCATATATTTAAATTTGAAAATCTCAAAATTCCTAAAATTTTAAAGTATTACAACAAGCACAAAAGCTAAAAATACTTAACTTAAACTTCTGATGATAAACAAATCACAAGTTTTTATAATTTCATATCACATTCTTAGCTTTATGAGCATATTAACAAAATATTGAAAACCCATATTGTTGGAAAGAAATCTCAATTTAAGAAAAACTTGACAAATCTTATAGTAAAACCTTTTTTAAAAAATATCAAAAAGAAAAATAGATGAAAAATTAATTTTAAAAAATATTTTAAAAAATGATAACGATTACACAAATTTTGTTATTGTAATATAACATATGATTATTTTCATCAATTAGTGTTTTTGATTGATCAAGTTTTTTTATCTAAAGCTTCTATATGACTAATTACTATGTGATTTTTCGTGATTTTTCTCCTATTTTTCTAAACCAACTCATTGTAATATCTATAATAGTATTAATAACATTACTAAAAGCAGATAAATTGTTTACAAATTTTTTATCTATAGGCAAACTATGTTAATAAGAATTTTTCTCGTTCTTTTTATACTCATTTCCTATGCAAGTTATGTGATCCATCTTAGATATACCTACAGTTCTTAAAACCTTCATGAGTTACAAAATTTTTCCTCAACAAATATAACACACATAGCACAAAGGCTAGTAACAGAAGATACTGTCATTCAAGTATATGGGATTCTAAGTTGCTAAAAATGTATAACATATAACTTAAATAGTAAATAAGAGTAGAAAGATGATAGAAAACTTATAAACCTTTTTTTATTTTTAAAGTTTCACAATTATAATATGCAACAAAATATTTTACATATATGGTAGAGTTAGAAGCTCAAATATAATGTGAGAAGTAATAGAAATTTTTATTCACAAAGTTCTTTAGATATTTTTCAGAAAAAAAAAAATCTCAAATAAAATATATAGAACTCTATTGCAATATATTACAAAAATGGCACCATATTATACTATTCATATACTATTCACTATTCTACCCTATTCATGCATTATTTACTATTCTATACTATTTACTACACTATTCATACTATAGTGGATGAAAGCTATCATCTTTTGTATTGTGACAAAGTATATGTACACTTTTCTAATTTTTCTACTTTGATAAAAATTACAATTAATTATATGTACCAAAGTTTATCTACAAGTTTATCCTCTTCACCATCTTCATAATGTAGAAGAGTTGTGTCTCATTTTTCATTTTTGAACCTAAGCTGAAGTCCATATCTGTGTTATTTTCAAATTTCTCAATTGACTCCAAATAGATGAGTTAATATTAAACCCAATTGTGAACACCGTATTTTGTCCGAACCAATTACAAAAATAATAAAATTAAGAAAAAAAAGAAAATATAAAATTAAGAGCAAACAAAAAACAAATGAAAAAAAATTAATTAAATTAAAAAAAAGGGAGCTTAAGAAAACAATATAAAAAAATCAATAAAAAAAAGAAGCAGCCCAAAACCCAAAAAGGAAAAAAAGAAGACAGAAATTGAGAATGAGGTCGAAATTAAAAAAAAAAAAAAAAAGAAGGGCCATGACCATATAAAATAAAATAGAAAAAGCAAAGAAAACAATTAAATTTTTTTTTTTAAAAAAAAAAAGAATGATGATGAACAAAATAAAAGAAAGAAAAAAAATACTTAAAACTTAAAAAAAAAAAAAAAAGGCCAATCTGAAGGCCAAAACTCCCAGGCCCACCTTGTTAAACCCCGTCCAATCCCTGCTGAAGCCCAGAACTTTTCCGGATTGGGCCATCGGGCCGAATCCACATCCCCACTCAACTTCCCTTTTCGGACTCCCCCAAACGACCTACAACACGATGCACAGACGGGCAGAGCTTCGAAAGAGGAAAACACGAGAGAGGAAGGGGACAAAGGAGGCAGGGACCGGCTAGCTTGCTCAGGGAAACTCAAGAATGGCAAAATCTTGGCAGTGTTTCAGAGGAGTCGGCGAGAAAAGGGGCAGAGGGTCTGCAGCGACGGGCTTGAAGGTTTGACCTCCTTCTCCCGTCCCTTTCGCCACCAGAGACAGAGGATCATTGACGCGAAAATGGAAGGGGAGCAGAGGGAGGCGTGGATCGAGATTGGAAAGACGGAAAAGAGAGCTTGTGACGACCCTAACTTCTAATATCGGTAATTATAGTTAAATACACGATTAATAAATAATGATCAAGGTTTGGAGTCATTACAGTTAATCACATTAAGAAAATAAAGGGGAAACTTAAACCTTGATACTCTTAGGGTCATCAACTAATAACCATAATGGGAACATGCATAGGAAGGTTTGTACCATCATTAGAGATTTATAAATTAATCCATTTATCAATTTCAACCCACTACAACCTCCCATTAATGTACTCAAGCTATTCCCTAACCTTAACATTAATGAAATTAGGGTTTCCAGGTCGAATATGGGTGTTTGGGGACCTGCACCGCAACCTGGAACCTTTCTGCCGCGGCTAAGCTAGGTTCTGGAGCTCAAAAACTAAGTTTTTAGACTTGCGCCGCGGCCTGGAACTCTTGCGCCGCGGCTAAGTTTCTCCCTGGAATTTTCCTGACCTTCAGCCGCGGCGAGTTGGATCTACCCCGCGGCTAACCTATGTGGCGCCGCGGCGAGTTTTGCTACTGTAACCTCCCTAATTAATTTTCTCGACTCGCGCCGCGGCGAGACTTATTGCGCCGCGGCGAGGTTACGTTCTGTCATCCCCTGGGCGATTATTTTCACTCCGCGCCGCGGCGAGATTTCTCAAGCCGCGGCGTCCCTCGCCACTGTCACTCCCTAAGCCGCGGCGAAGCCTTCTTGGCCGCGGCGTAATTCCCTTCTGTCACTAGTTTCACTATATTTCGCCCCCTACACTCCACTTCTCTCCTTAGGGACACCCTAAGATCACTTCCCCTCATTTTACATGGCTCTAATGGCATTTATCTACCTTATTTATTTAACTATGCTTCCATTACCCATTCAAAACTTATATGCCCATCTCTTTCCTCTAATTACCTCCTATCAGCAAGTTTATGAAATAATAACAACACCAATCATTCACCGTTGATATTTGACATTCGATACACTTTCCATTATTAGCCAATTACAATCATAAGGTTCAATTCCATGATAATCGAATTACATATACAATCCCTACACTTGGCAACTCATGATGCAATGCAGCAATGATACAAAACTAACAATTTAATTACAATACATTTTTGTCAAAGCTCCTAAACCTATGCATTACCAAACCATTTAATGGTCTTCCATTAATTTCTTCCTCGACACTAAGAGGTCCGGTCCCTGAAAATGTTAGCCCACAATGGGGTGAGATATACAATCTCAGTAACAAAAGGTAATTCCCATATATATGTACAAGTCAGTCAATCCAAGACAATCTCATGTCATCAATATCAGAATTATCAATTCAATTGGCAAATGAACTAGTTGAGCTACCAATGACTACTGTCCCATACCAGCAATCACACATAACATGTTAATGGCCAATAACACCGGGAGAGGCCCGTCCACGGCACCTACTCCCTATTGAGCACAACCAGGGCTCAGTGCATCTGGGGTTGATCATACCCGGTGCTCGATCGTAGCACATGCACGGGTGGCAGCCGCACCACAGCTCCACCATGGACTCACAAGGTCCAGTCACAATAACAATCAAGTAGTCAACCAGTCATTTAACATTTCAAAATCAAGCATGTGTAACAAATAGCAGATTAACATGAGCATATACATGGAATTAGGAAAATAACCCAGTTACCTCAATGAAGCCAATTACTCTTCCCCTAGCTACCATAATAATTCAAATGTACACCAAGCCTATAACAAGCATCATTATCATCATTCTTGATCACAATTAAATATTCAAAGAGTTGAACTACTAATAACAGACTAGAGGTTACTCACCTAATTACCAAGGGATTTAACTTCGGATTCCAATTTCCCCACACCAGAAATTTCCATAGTTCACTCCAATTTCTGGGGAATTTCACATGAAACCAAAGCCCATATCATAGGTCAACTATAGGAGTCTCAACTAACAGAAAATGCATCATAATGGGGGTTTAAACTCACCTAATACCAACCCCAACCTCAACCTACGAATTTCCTCAAGGAAATCCCCAAACACTCACTTTTCAGATTTTGGGTATAATGAAATCTCTCCAAATGAAAAACTAATCGGACCAAATTAAAGAGAAAGATGAGGGGATTAAGTTGTATAACTATTACCTTGGCTGAATCTTGCTCTAAATGTGTGAAAATGCAGAAATCTGGCCCCAAACCCTAGCCTCCTTCTCAACCTCCAAATTTGCCTCTTGAGTTTCAGAAAAATGAAGGTGTGGCTGAAGCATTAGGGTTTTAGATGGGTTTAAGTTGGGTCAAGGGGCTGGGTCATGGGTTGCTCCAAGTCCAAACCCAATTGGGTTTTCAGATTTTGCTTATTAGGCCAGTTTTCAATTGTTGGGCTGCAGAATTTCATTGGGCCAGTTTTATACATTGGGTTGCTGAAGTTTAATGGTGTTTGGGCCCAATTTGAAGGGCTCAAGGGCTTGGGTCTGTACAAGGGTTATTGGGCCACTTAATTGAGCCTATACAAGATAAATCTTGGGTCTCTATCTCATTAAATTAGTTTGGGTCTGCCTCTAATTCATTAGGCCTCCATTAGTCTCTTATCATATCTCATTAATTTAGGCCTAGGTGAAATTTCTATCTCAATTAATTCTCAAGCCCATATTAATAATTTATCTATCTAAAATCCCTATTTACTCAACTTGCCCAATCATCCCTATTAATTATTTTTAATTAATCTTAATCCATGATTAACACCTTAATTAATTTCGGGGTGTTACAGAGCTCAATTCGGACCGAAAACAGGGAGATTCTCGAATAAAAAGGGGAGGAGGAAGAAGATTTTAGAGGAAAAAAAAATAGGAGGATTTCGAAAAGGGGAGGGGAAAGGAGATTTCGGATTAGAGGAGAAACCAGAGGGCAAGACTGAGAGAGGGAGAGAAGGACCGGAAAAGTGGAGAGCAGAGTGAAGGGGATCGAAAAACAACCAGGAGACACCAAAAAAAAAACTCGAAAGAGATCAGAGAGGAGAGAAAACTAGAGAACGAAGGGGCAGAGGAGGATCATTTTCTCTGATTCGAATAGGAGAGAACCGAAGGAGAAGCAGAAAGGGGATCACCGGAAGAGAAAAGTCGAGAGACAGAGGAAGACCAAAAAAGTCGAGAGACAGCGGGGATTCGAAAAATCGAGACAGGAGGAGATGTTTCTGATCCTGGATGCAGCGGTCGAGAAAGGAATCGAGAGGAGGAGCGTTTGAGGAGGACGACGAAAATCCAGAAACACCCATTCACCTGTTGTGGTTCCTATAGGTAAGCTATGAATGTTCTCTTCTCTCTTTGTCTGGTAATGAGATTTCCTGATGGCTGCTGATGACACAAAATGGAAATGGAGGATTAAGTAGCCTCCCTGTACTGAGCAATCTGGGACGAAATTTGAATGGCTATATCCTGTACATGTCTGTGAATTGAATACGCACTGTAGGTGCTCGATGGAATGCCTAATAGAAGGTTGGGTTGAGTTTCGGGGTTTGATCATGCTTACTAATTGTGTGGAGTCTGATAGGATCATAATATACTTGCTTTAACTTTCCTCGACTATAATTTCATAATGAATGGATGCATGCTCCTGAATTGAGGCTTGTGTAAATGGCTTTGTGTCTTGAAGTACTCAATTGGTATCTTGAAAAAATAGGAATCATAGCGTTTGCTGGGAATATTTGGATTCGAATAAATGGGGGTTTGCTGCGAATGTTTGCTATCGATTTGAATATCATTCAGTTTCGTCTTTCCTACCCTGGGCAACTAGAATATAGGTTGTGTAAATTGTTGGAATGGACGTTAAGAAAATTCCAAGGCTCAGAGAAAATAAAAATCCTGTGAATACGCTGCTAGTCCCATTTGTCAAAACGCCATAACCTAACTGTTATACCCTTGCCCTTTGGCTTTATTCTACTTTTACTCCCCTTTTTCTTTTCTGTTGGTTGGTTATTTTATTTGTCACAATCTAAATTTGTCGTGTGGTATCTTGTATCCCCTTAGGCTTATATAAATTAATCAAAGAGATGTGTGTGACAATAAGTCTCCTCGTTCGCTTTGTTGGTTAAAAAGAAAATGTTTCGTTCGCAGGTTTTTGGTTCTAATGACTCATGTCAAAAAATAATAAGAAAGGAAAAAGAATACGTAGAGAAAAGTTACAAGACAAAATAAATGATTTTCTTCTTTCATCTTTGAAAAATGAAGTGAGCTTCTTTTCAAGTAAAAAGGGAAAATATATATGGCCTTTTGGTCGAAAAACCAAATAACCCTTTTCTCTTTAAAAATAGGGAAATTAATTAGTTAGAAAAGAAAAAAAAACTTACGAACCATTTTCAAAGTTATGTCGTTTGCAAAAGTTTGAACAATTTCTATTTCTCCTCTTTAGAAAAGAAAAGGAAGAAAAACAAACAAAGAAAGAAAAGATAAAAGAATTAAAATACCAAAAAAAGCCAAACAAAGTTAATCAAAATATTAAAAAAAAAATCCAAAAACATATAAAATAAATAAATAATCAAAAGATAGAAATGGGAAGAGGGAAAAGGAATGGAATTAATTAAGTGCTTTTTTGCAAATTAAAACATGCAAATTATAAAACATTTTAACTAATACTAACTTCATTTTATTTGCCAAAGAGAAAAGTGATTCTCATTGCCTTTCTCTCTTCACCACAAAAAATAAAATAAGATAAAAAGGAAAAGAAAAAGAAAATAAAAACAAAACAAGAACAATAAAAAAGGGGAAAACAAAAAAATGAATGAAAGAAAAAATTCAAAAATACAAAAAAACAAAGTAAAAGAATTTTAGGAAAAAAAGAAAACAAGTGAATTAATTAAAAGTAAAAAAAATCAAAAAAAAGAAGGAGTTCTCTTTATAAATAATGAAGGTTTCCAAAATTAAAATTGAGCTTTTCTTTTCTCGAAAGGTTTGCCAAAACCAAAAGAAATTGATAAAAAAAAAAACAAAGAAAAAAAATTAAAATAAAAGAAAATTAAAAGATCAAAATGAAAGGAAGGGTTAAGAAATGAGGGTAATCTAGGTTTTGCAAATTGAAACCCACAAACTAACTCTAAAATTGTTTCAGTTGCAAGAATTTAAATTATTTTTATGTTCTTTTCCCTTTCAACCAAACGTAATAAAAAAAAACAAAGCAAAAAAAAACCAAAAAACAAAGAAACTAAACAAAAAAAAAGAAGAGGAAAGAAGTAAAATTGGTTCTGCCTTTTGCAAATAAAAACACCTCAACCAACTTCAAATTCGTTTTGTTTATAAAAGTCTAAATGATTTTTACTCTTTTTCTCTCTCAAAAAAAAATATAATAAAAAAAATCCAAACAAAAAAACAACAAAACAAATAAAAACAAAAACAAAATCCAACCAAAATCAGTTTTCAACCATCGAACTACGTGGACTTTGATCCCTATTGGAGGGTACATAGGCCCTAGGCTCTTATCCTAGGTCAAGTCCGACCTTGTACATAAAATTTTCTGTTTAATTTTCACTTCCTTAATTTCTTTTCCTCCATTTTGCCTTTTCTAGTTTTGTCTAGTTTTGCTTCTTTAATCTATTTCTTCTTTTCCTTTTCAATTTTATTTCCTTTACTCTATTTCTTATTTTGCATATGATTTGTTAGGAGAATTAAAATAGACTAAAGGCCATATTAATTTTGCACAACTAGCTTTGGGTAACCGTTCTTAGCAACGGGTGTTGTGGGGTGCCTAACACCTTCCCCACTCACAATCGACTCCCAAACCTATTTTTTGATTCGTAGACCATTTTTCTTATCTTCCAAATAAAAAGGCTTTTCTAAAGTTTTACCTTTTCAAAAATTAAAATTTTGGTGACGACTCTACTACTTTTCTTAATTCTGATTTCAGTTTTCATTTTCTTTGGAAATTGAATCGAATTTCTTTTCAAGAAATTTTCTTTATTTAAGCGTCACGCGGTCGCATTTTCGGATGTGACACCAATCCTATCTCATTTTTAAAATGTTTATTCAGCTCAAATAAAAATATGAGCCTCTAATAGAATATATATATATATATATATATATACATGAGTATAAACCAGGGGTCAAAGCTTGAGCCAATTCACCTTGAACCCAGGTGCGGCCCATGGTGGTCTTTGGTGCTGGTGGCCTATTATGGATAATTGTGACAGTGGTAAGTCGATAGCAATGAGTTACAGAAAAAAAAAACTAATTGTTGTACTTTTCTAAAAAAAAATATTTTCTTTAAAAGAAAGAAAAATTCAAATTATTCGAAGATATTTCAGTTTTTTTCTAAAAAAAATACCCCCAAAAAAATTCCTACAAAACAAACACATAGTCTAAGAGAAAACTTGGCAGTGTTACTAATTTAAATCAATGCGCAAACATTTTAATAAAAAAAATAACTTTTTAATTACATGGACATTATATCTCATAATTTCTTTTGGTTTCCCATTCAAATGCTTATTGGGAAAACCAAGAATGAAGAATTAGAAAAGAATACTTACGGAAGATCCAGAATGGTTAATGTTCAATTTCCTATTCTATGTTTCGTAAATTTTAATTCTTGTTTTCGACTGAGTAACATTAGGATGGGCTGCTTTAAAAGTTCAAATGTGATATTTAAAAAAAAAAGTATTTTGAAAAATAAATTTTGAACTTTTAGAATAAGTTAACAATAATTACCAGGGCTCATAAAAATAAAATTCTTTTCTAGTCAAGTTGTTACATCTCAAATAATTTATCTCTTTAATTTGATCATAAACAGTAAGACAAAATTAGCAAATTAATATTCACATCCATGACAAATCACTTGTGAATATTATTTTGAATATCCTAAGATATCCTTTGGATGGTAAAATGCGCTAATTGTATCTTATATTGATTATGCATTTTATATTTTACAAATTCAAATTTTCCTTCACCATATAAATAACAACAATAAGTTTTTTTCCATTAGGTGAGGCTAGCCATATTGATTAGATGACGCCATAAAGTTATATGGTGAATTATATCTATAGACAAATTATTTAAATCTAAATCTTTTTTAATAGTTTTGCTTATAGTTTTTCTCTTCTTTTACCTCTAATTATTAGACTATTCTTCATTTAGACTATTCTTTTTATTGGGGCTTCTATAGTTCTTTTCCACATGTACCTAAACTATCTAAGATGTGATTATATAATCTTTTCCACAATAAGTTCAACCCTAACTTTCTCTCTGATGCAAATTATTTTCAATTATATCTTATCTAGCATGTACACTTATCCAACACAACATTCTTATTTTTGTAACATTGAGCTTATTTTCTTATTAAAGTTTATTGTCTAATACTTGATTTCATACAATATTACAGGTCTTATAATTGTGCGATAAAATTTATTTTTAAATTAGAGTGATATTCTTTTATCATAAATAAGACTCAAAACACTCTTCCATTTCATCTACCTTACCGAATCCTATGGTTTATATCTTTTTTTATTTTCTCATCTTGTTGTATGATAGATCTAAGATATTTAAATTATGTGATTTGTGGTATAAGATGTTTTCTAATTTTCACTTCTACAATAAAATTAAGGGAGAATTAGAGTTAAGGACCTAAAGTTAGAAATATTTACTCTAAATGACCTGTTACTATTAGGTTTAGAGGGTTTTGCTTAAAGTTAGTGGTAATTTATTTTAAAACATTGGTAATAGGTCATTCAGAGTAAATATTTTTAACTTTAGGTCCTTAACCCTAATTCTCCCTAAAATTAATGTGCCTCTCTACATATTCTATTTTACTTTTATTTAAACAGAATCTATGTACTTTTAAAACTAGTCTCCACATCTCTACTTTTTCATTTATTTCCTTTTTTGACTCTCTAATTAGGATTATATCATCTGCAAAAAGCATATATTGTAGCACTGACTTTTAGATATATTCAATGTATATCCAACACTAAATTTAAAAAATAGAGGCTCAAAATTGACCTTAATGCAAGCCAATGGTTATAAGAAAATCTTTTGTTAGCCCACCTTTTGTTTTACATTAGTTGTAATCCCATTATACATATCCTAAATTGTTCAAATATAAATAATATAAACTCTTATTTTATTTAAAACCTTCCACAAAACTTCTCTTGGCATTCCATCGTATGACTGCTCTAAATTGATGAACACTATATATAAGTCTTTTTAATTCTTTTAATACTTCTTTATCAATCTTCATACCAAGTATATCACTTTTATGGTTGACCCTCCTAGTATAAAACCAAATTAATTCTTTTTAACGTGAATATCTTGCCTTAATCTCCACTTAATTACCCTCTCTCATAACTTCATAGTGTGGTTCATGAGCTTAATTCGCTTATAATTTGCATAGTTTTGTATGTCCCCCTTCTTTTTATAAATAGGGATTAAAGTACTTCTGTTGTATTCGTCGTACATTCTCTTAGACCTCATAATCTCCTTCTCCATATATACTTATTAAATACTTGAGGATGGAGGATAAAGACTCTCAAGGTTGTTGTCAAGAGTTACACTTGGTATTTTGGAAGGGACAAAGTAACTAAATAGATCAGTCACTAGAAGAACTTGACAGGGAAAAAGTGAACCACTCTAGTAAACTTTGTTTAGAGAGCTTAATTATGACTTTATTTAACTTTGACTTGAAAGTGCCTTAGAGCTTAAGGTTGAAATTGAAAAAAAAAAAAAGTCTCAGCAAATAAAATCATGTTTTACTAAGCTCAAAGGTTTATGTGAAATCTAGGAAAGAGCATTTGCAACGCAATTGGGTATAAGAATGCATAAGTCTAAATAGTGTAAGAAAGCATAAATTTGAAAGCATAAGATAACATAAGAAAATGTAAGTTCAAATGCATTTGAGTGCAAACATAAGTCCTTCTGAAGGGTAGGTTTATTTATAGTGAAAGATTCTGAATTGTCAATTAACATTCATGATGGGCATATTTAAAAGGGCACTTTCAGTATAAGGAATAGTGGATTAAGTAGAAGGCTAAATTTCAAAGAAAAATGTGAGATCATGGAAATTTATTCACATGGGAGACATGCACGTTTGATTGTAGGTTTAATAGTCGAGATGACATATTAACTTTAAGTGGTAGCTTATCAAGAAGGATAAAGTTAAGAAAAGGGAAGCAAGTTCAGCTAGAACAATTACTTTACTTATTAAATGTCAAACTCTAACCTAACTTATTAGAGTGATCAGGCATAACATGAAGGCATCTTCACTTCAATCATACCAAGCTATTCCTAAGACTATTCCCAATGGTAGAAGTAAAAGGACTAGTAGGGGCCTTAACCCCTTGACATTCCAGAGACAAATACTATATATATAAAAATTTTGGTCAAATTTAAGTATGGCCCTAAAAAATAATAAAGTTTGTATATAAGTCTCCATGGAATTACATATGGCCTAAAAAAATAAAATTTTCATGTAAGTCCTCATAAAATTACATATCTTCCCCCTTCCCAAAATTTTTTCTACTTCTGCCCTTGATTATTCTCATAAATGGGAAGATGAAGATCACTCCTTCACAACACTACCAAGCTTGTCTAAGTTGGGTACTAGGGTGTAGTTGGGTACTAGGGTGTAGCACTTGGATTGGACTAAACCACTTTAGGAGTGTTGCTTCCTAACAAAGTTAGAGTAACCTTAACGCAATTCTTCTCAAGCCAATGTAATGTTGACTCTATGGTAAGGGATGACCATACACACTTTCCTTTACCTCATCTTCTTAAAAGTGGAAGAGTAAGGCAATCTTAGTTTATTGTTCGAAAGAATGTTCATTGGACACTCCAAAACACTTTGCTCAACAAAAGATTTTGTTGGGTGTTGCGCTAAAACTAGATGCCAAAGGTAGCTAGGTGTTGAGGGAAGGCTAAGGTTGTGCAAGTCTGCCTTGCATTAGGCATAGGCTAGCACGAGATCTTCTTGTGCTAGGCTGAAAATATTACTACCATGCTAGGTATTTAGGAAATCTTACTTGTTTACTGTCCTATAGATAGATGAACTAGGCATTTTTAAAGAAGGGGGTGAGGCATTTCTCTTAGATTTACTAGAAGCGCATTGAGCTAGATAGTTACCTCTTCCAAATAGGAAGCATACACATCTAAATATAGAAACCTTAATAATGAGGCATCCGTAAGTACTTATAGAAGGCTTAATAGGAGATAATTGATAAGTCCCATATTTTGCTATGTTTTCATATTATTTTAGAAACTTATCAAGGTTTAATTGGTAATTTTATGGTTTTCTTAATTGGTGGAGTCATGCACTTAGACTTTTTATTTGACTTGAATTTTACTTAATTGAGTCTTGTTCAGATTGGTTGAGGTTAAATGGTGCAAAGGAACCCAAATCTCCAAGTTCTAGTATTAGTTTACATGGTCTTTATCAATGAAGTTTATTGAAGTCTTAGTTTTGGTGAATAAAAGTTAGTAGTTTTTAGTTATCTTTTGATAGGTTGTGTGTTCAACTTTTAAGTATATTTAGTAGTTAATCAATGGTTGTTTACTTAATTTCGTTTTTCAAATCTTAGATTGATACCTTATGCTTGATTTGCAACTTAATTGCCTAAAGAATTGCATGTGGGATTGTAAAGCCTGGGCCTTGAAGAAAGTGGTGCATTAGTATAAAATCCAACAACATGGACACTTAGGTCCCAACTTTCTAAAGTTGCAACCACAAGTTGATATTTGAAGCACTCTTTTATATAGTGTTGGCACCAACTTTCCAAAGTCACAACGCTAGGGCAAAAAGCATCAAAACAAACGACTTTAAGGCCATAAATTTTGAAAGCTATACATAGAACTTAGGGGCATTTGAAAGGGAAAAGGAATACTTGTCTTGAGTGAGGTTCATCTTCATCACTTTGCTTTTACTCTTTGTTATGTTGATTTTGTTTGTTATACATAAATTTTGATACTTGTCTTGAGTGAGATTTGTCTTCATCACTTTGCTTTTACTCTTATGTTGATTTTGTTTTGAAGATAGATGGAACTTGCTCCCTTGTATTGAATATTTGATGTTAGTAATTATATATTGATTTTCTTATTTAATATGGAGTGTATGCTATGCGTTCAATGTCTTTATCTATTACCTTTTGATTCTTTGTTAATTGTTGAAGCTTATATATCTTATCAAAGTTGGTAGGTTAAGACATTATCTATGGAGCTTATGATAATTTACAATTGAATCTTTATGTGATCACATTCAATCAGAGTCATTACATTAGGATAATTAAAGATCTAGCATAAGCCATTAAGTCATTCGATTGATAAGTGTTTAATAAACTATAACTGAGTTTAATTAATTGGGATCACATCATTTTTGAGCCCCTTCACATTAATTAAACTTAAATTCACTGAATTGTAATGTTTTCTATGACTAATTAAACTTAGGTAAATTGAGGTGAACTACTTAAAAGAGATTAAAATTAGGATCATTCAGCACATTAGGTATGAGTCTTGACACTTAAAGAATTCGACTCCCATATGAGCTATGTATTCAATGCCTTTTTTTATTACCTTTTGCTTCTTAATTAATTATTGAGGTTTATACATCCCATCAAAGCCGCTAGTTAAGACATTATTTAGGAAACTTAAGGTAATTTCCTATTGAATCTTAGTGTGATCACATCCAATCTGAGTCATTACATTAGGATAATCAAAGACCTACCTATAGTATTAAGTCTTTCAATTGAGAGGCATTTGATGAAATGTAACTAAGTTCAATTTATTGGAAACACATTAAATTTAAGTCTCTTCCATTAAACTTTAATTCACTAAAATTTAATGCTTCCCATGACTAATTGAACTAATTGACTACTTAAGAGATATTAGGATTAGGATAATTTAACATATTGGTTACAAGTTTGATTCTTTAGGAATTTGACTAATGATAATGAATAAGATATTGATGTTAAACTTTCGAGTACTAAAAGGTATAGTAGTCAAAATCACATCTAATCTCTTGTTAAATCTTTTATGTATTTTTGTGTCATATGTCTTTTTATCCTTTTGTTTATCACCTTCTAAATATTTGATATTTTGTCTGTGTGACTAGTAATTAAGATGGCCTAATAGTATACATAATTATAGATAGTTCATATACAAACTAAATATTTAAAAATCGCTAGAATGTAAGTAATACCATTTTTTGTGGGATCCATACCTATATTTAGAATTACTGTATTACTTGAATAACTAATACATTTGCTTATTTATACCTAAAATAATTGCATTAGTACCCATTCATAGCAAGCCTAACAAGAGGGTTCGATTGACTAAGTGGAAGTATGTCTTCTTCACTAGCTACCTCCTACCAGAAGACACCTCATCTTAAGTAGAAGCCTCTTAAGAGGAAGCACTTTTTCTTAATTAGTTGCCTCCTAAGAAAAAGCACTTCTTCTTAATACCTTTTATTAAGTTGTCTTTTAAGAGGAGACATCCCTAATTAATTAACTTACAATTAAACTATCTTGATTGTTTTCTTAATTAAATAAAATATATTAATATAAATAAATTACTAAATAAAAGCCATATAAGAAAATATACTAAAAATAAATAAAATAAAATCAATGAAAAATAGGCTTATAAACATCGATACACTTGTGACTAAACCACTCGGACGCATCTACATGTCTTTTTCTTTGATTTAATCTTCCTGTCTTTAGTACGCTAAAAGCTTTCTTTGGTTGCGGATAATAAGGAAGGAATTGGTAGACAAAATTTGAGTGAGACTTGAAATCAATCAAGGTGTAAATTTACCCTCCCTTCCCTTCTCAGTCTTGCATTTTTCTCAACCCAAACACACCGACTATACCTAAAATTTCTCACATAGGCGGACGTCTGCATTCTTCACATATCAAGGCCCAAAGTTCTTAATTGGTACAAATTAGAGTTAAGGCTCTCAATCTAAATTTCATACGAACTATATGACTTGGGTTCTTCAACAACACTTCTGAGAACCATTTGAAACTACCAACAATCTTTGAAATCAATGCAATCACAAGTTTGGGGATGAAATCAAAACCCCGTTAACACAGAAGTTATCATATGAATTGACTTTTGTTTTTGTTTTTTTTTCACATATTTATATATTCAAAATCAGTCCAGAGTTGTACATGGTATATGCAAAGACTCACATCTTAAACGCCAATCCATAATCAGCCGGAGGAGAGAATCAAACCACGTTAGACTAAACTCCTTAGCATCATAGTAAACAGGCTTTGAACCCCTTTTCCAATTCTTGAGCATCCAAGTTTTTCCCTATGAAAACGATTTTGTTTATCCTTGGTTCATCCAGCCCCCACAACCGATCTGGTGAACCTTGAAATATGTCATGTACTCCCTGCCACCCCAAAAAAAGGAAAAAAAAAAAAGGACCAATTCAGCGAAACCATCGTAATACATGTTATAACATAAAGGGAGCCAAAAAAAAAGCCTAATATACATATAGATATACATGTGTGTGTGTATATATATATATATATAAAGGGGGGGTGGATTTCTTCCCTCCCATAGAGGTTGCATTAATGTGAAGATAAAACAACACAGGAGTATACGACTAAGTGCTCTCATATTGCATACATCAAATTCATAATGCAGTCAAAGGCTGTAAAACAAGGTTGAAGTCTTACTCTTGTTTAGGGGTTATTAATAAGAAGGAAAGGATAATGAAGGATTTTCAGCTAACTTTTCAAAATCCTTCAAAGTCTTCCTTCCTTTATATTTTTAAATTTTTCTAATTTGGGAAATTTTGGAAAAGAAAGTTCCTCCAAATAAGAAGAAAAATTATCATTTAACCACCCATTTCCCTTCTTTCTCTCTTCTTCCATTTTCATTGAATACTTTTCTTCCCTTTTCCTCCCAAATCCCAAACATAGCCTAAAGAAATTTGGGGAACCACAACATAGACATGACGGACCTGACAAAGGCACTAAAACCATGAAATTCAGAGACATGTCCAGTACATCACATCAATAAAGAGATAAATAAAAAGGTTTTCCCCAGGCAGTTATTTATATACCTTGATATTAAAAGGCCAATAATTAAGAAAGGAGCAATGTAATAATGCACCAAAATGTTTTACTCCGAATAAATGCCTGTTTTGTTCACATAATATGTCATGCATGCAGAGAGTTTAAAGAATGGAAGCACCATTTTCATCATCAATGACAACTACTACAATACAAAAAATACAGCACACAATTACAAGTTAAAAGGAAATTAAATGAAAATCTCATCATGGCAAAGGAACTCAAAGTACCTGAAAGACAAATCTCTCGTTCATTCCTTGAACAGATAGAAGACCCTTCATTCTATAAATGTCTTCACTACGTTCCAACAACAAGGTGCCGAGCCATATGTTAGCCTGAAGAGGTTAAGTCACCCTATTAGTATAAAAATGCCAACAATTCACTTTACACACAAAAACATCTAGAATACAAGGCATGCCTCAAGCAAGAAAGAGAGAGAGAGAGAGAGAGAGAGAGAAATGAAAAACAAAATACAGGAAGAAGAAGAAAAATAAAAGCGCACTTGGCATCCTCCATAAGTTTCAAACTGCTAGTACAAACCTTCTCAAGGTCTAAGCTTCCCTCACAAACTATGCTCACTGATTTAACACCAGGATCATGGCTGTGATCATGAGAGTGGTGCTCATCATGGTGTTCTGCACATAAATAAAAGTGGTTTGCCCTTTTACTTCATAACACAACTACACAGTAAAGATAACAATCTTTTATAAACTGCATCAGCATAACTTATCAAACATTGAATAGAGAAGCAACTGTAGATTACCAGCGCCCCATACTCACAACTAGAGCAAAATATAGTTCACATCTACATACCAAATGAAGTATGTGTATTGGATACATCGTACTCCATTGATAAGACTCGTTTATACATGTCACATTTACAAAATACAACTAAACAAGAATGGCATGTCAAGTAACAAGGATCGGCTCATATTATAAATTAACAGGTACCATGCTCATGGTCGTGTGAACCCTCATGGTGATGGTGGTGATCATGGTCATGGCTATGGTCATGATCATGGTCGTGGCTATGATCGTGATCTTCCTTTGAGCTTTCAGCATCAACAGCACTCTCAATCCTGAAATTAAATTAAAAAAGCAAAGGATTAGACTCGAGTATAATTCCTTATATCTTTGCTAACAGTATCTCCAATAAAATATGACATGTAAAAATTTCTTAGAAAAACCCAATTATGTGATGTTGAGTTATAAAACCTATATACTAATTTGTAAAATTCAGGCACTTGTGTTCCTATTATTGAAAAACCTGATAGCAAAGATATGAAAATTGCACCCAACTTTTATCCTAAAACAAACACAAGCTTCCAACTTAATGCAGGCTTGAACAGCAGAGACAGAAAGAAGATAAAAAAATTAAAAAAAAAAAAATCCAAACATCCACTAAGATTTGGAATTACGTGGCATTGAAGTAAGCCAATGCAGAGGAATGAGTGCTCAATGGCACTGTTGACATTTAGAACAAGAATTAATACCAAAAGTCCCAAAGGATATGCGTCCATAAACAGTAGAGAAACATATGTGAGGATGCAAGTATTAAAGTCAACTACAGAACAAGAATAGTTTTAGTATAAAATGACAAAAGTGGATAACATGATAAAAAATGAACATGTAAATGCTGGCAGGAATCTTGTGATATTCATAAGATAAATGAAAACCTTGCTGGAAATAGCAAATAAGCCTAAAATTTACATCATCTTCTAAGACAATTCAAACCCAGTAATTAAGAAACGAGTACAAGAAGCTACCTCTCCAAATCAAAACCCCCAACGCCAAGGACATAATCCAAGTCAACTTTCCCAAATGCCGTACGCTTTAAATAAGCCATGCTATTTATTTTCTGATATCATGGACAAAACATTAACATTCACAAGGCGTTCAAAATAAAGAAATGAGACTAAATTCAAGACTCAAACATTTAGATATAATAAGAAGAGAAAGACACCAACCCTTATCCGCTCGACCAAAGAAGCAATATCTGATTCACCCACAAGATCGATCTGGTGAAATGCAGACAATTACAGGAATATTAGCCTTTTTATCTCACGCATAAAGAAAATGTTACTTTCCAAAGAACAATAGCACATTCCAAAAGTTTGTAGCCTATACAAACAACACGCCACAAACAAACAAAGCTTTCTCATAATTGACAAATCAAGGGTAGTAAACGTATTAAGGTGTCAAAATCCAAAATAAATAACACAAGGCACAGACATATAAATTAAAATGTTACTGTTGAATAAAAAGGGTTAAATGTGTAGAATCCAATCCAAACCCCCCTTTTTGGATTCTTCTGAACCAACAGTTACAAAAGTATAAATATACCTTTTTATAAGCATAAAAAAATTAAACAATGAATTAAAAAAGTTTCAAGATACCATGAAAGCAAGAATAGTCCACAGCAGTGTCAAAGTTTATAATGAGTTTAGGTATGCAACAAATTAAACTTCTTTCTTGTACCTCCCATTTCATGCCTGAGACATCAATTTGAAAGTTATCTCTGTATATAATAATTTATACAGCATGAAGATTTTTAAGGATAATTCTAAATTGCAATGTAAGTATGGATCAGGCCAATCTAACCCCCCCAAAAAAAAAAATCAATTAGTTGGTCTGCTTTATTGACTAAAAGTTGAAAGGTCCTTCTTGGAAGAATTTAAATGTTTTGAGATTGAACTCATTCATAAAACTTAACCCCCTCCATAATATAAAAGATTATATAATACCTTATTTACAATTATACGATCAGCATAAGCAATCTGTTCCACTGCCTCATTTACAACACCTTTTGGTTTAACCTCATCAAGATGAAATCCAGCATGCTTAGCATCAACCAAGGTGACAACACCATCCAACTTCACATCGTTAAAAATATTATCCTCTGCATAAAACGTCTGAATTATTGGTGCTGGATTTGCCAAACCTGTGGACATACAAACAAGTCATTTTAAGTACAATTATAATGAGGAGGTTTGTCATATCTATGCTGATCAAGGAGTATTATTCAGATGTGAAGAAACTCCATTTTGATAATATGTAAGGCAATAATAAAATACATAGAAAAGTTCCAGTTTTAACCGCACAAACAAATGCAAATTAGGTATAGGCTACAATTTTCTTACCTGTAGTCTCTATAACAATATGATCAAACTTTCCTTTTTTCCTACTGACTAATTCTGAGATCATTCTCACAAGATCACCCCTTACAGTGCAGCAAAGGCAGCCATTGTTTAGCATTACAATATCTTCAGCCCCAGTAGTTTTTGCCGCCACTAATGAACCATCTATGTCAACTTCACCAAACTACATGTAGAAACCAACTTGTGAATACAAATAACTATATCCATCTTCTCTGTGCAAGCACATGCGGCCATGCATTCATGTTGTAAATGAAGAATGAGGGAAATTCTACCTCGTACCTCATTCTCAATAACTGCAATTCGCTTCCCATGCTCCGCAGTCAAAATATGGTTTAATAGTGTTGTCTGCTCAATTTTACATGAAATCATATCAAGATTAGTTCAAATACTGCAGTGCAAAAACCTGAAAAATAAACAATCTAAGCACAACAATTTTATCACGCGGTTGAAACTTTCAATTATCATTATCCAGTAATATATATTTTCCAGGAGCAGCTTTCCTCTAATATGAAAATCAGGTATGACATTGCTTCCACTACAAACCTATCATCAACAATTACAAACTTTTTTGTATTTTTTTCATTTTATAGTAAAAAGCACTTAATCTTATATCAGTAAACAACCCTCAAATATTAGAGTATTTATGACTATTAATGACCAGAAAGTAAATCCATTCTACTTACAAAGTCAGAAAACGAAGTATGCGTCATTCTTTTTTTTCTCTTTTCTCTTTACTTGAGCAGATTTCCCAAATTTATTCAAATCGTAAGACAAATTCTTTGACGCAAAATCAGTAAAATAAAAATTAAAAAAAATTAATATAATTAACCTAAGAATTGAAGCAACTTAACCACATAAAAAGAAAGCATGATAAGAAAAAAAATTGGGACAAGGCGAATAAACCTTTCCAGAGCCCAAAAACCCAGTAATTATAGTAGCTGGGATGCGATTATCGGGGGGAATCATGGTGGTAACATCGGAACTCTCACTTTGGGGCGCCGCCGTCGAAGTTGCAGCAACCGTGAACCTGCGAGCGCCACTCCTGCCCTTCGCGATATTGAGGGAAGAGCAGGTTAGAACTTGGTTATGGCTTCTCTTGGCAGTGCAGAGGAGAGGATGGAGGGTAGTTCGGAGTCGAGTGAAGGGATTCGGATTCGGATTTGGGTTTCGAAAAGCAAGGCCAAGGAAGGTGGCTGCGAGGTCAGTTGTGATCGAAGCCATGGATAATGCAGAGATATGGCAGCAAAATGCCGTTTTCGATTATGGGCAAGGAGATATTTGATAGCTTGGATTTTTGGAGAGAGAAAATGGGTTTTAGTTCATTTATATGCCTTGAGACACAGACACACGGCGCATGAAAATTTGTGGACCATGCAGGCATTTTCTTTTGAACAGAAGGAGAAAAAGGTCAATTCAATGAGAGGCTATTGTGAAGTTTATCAAAGTGCCCAACGACATTCCAAAACTTTCTGGTTTGGTTTCCAAAGATTTTTTATTCTTAAATTGTTAATATTTAAAAACTATATTTATTACATGAAGTTGAAAACTTATTCGTCTTTTTTTAAAATGAAATTGACTTAAACGACATAAATTTTAAGACACATAGTGTGAATTTTAAATAGAGAATAACACAGTACTTGCGGAATTTTTTCAAAATTAACATTATTAGTTTCCTAAAAAATTAAGAAGATCTAATCTTTATCAGCCATCTCCCATTGTTAAAGTATCGCCCAAGTAGTATTGCTCCTGGATCAGTTTTGAGTTTGACAAGTGCTGGAAGAATTGTTTGATGCAATTAGGGTTACAAAACCGCCAATTTAGGTTGGGTTGAATTTATGTTCGGCTTACTGCATGGTTTGGTATAAATTGGGCCTGAATTTTTATGTTTGGGGCCCAACTTGGGTATGGCCTTGTCATAGACCAGGTTGAGCCGGCCAAGCCAAGCATATTCACCTTGAACATTCTTTATGCACTTTTTTTTTTTTTCTTTTAACTTTGAAGGACTTACAAATTTTAAAGGTTAATATTCTTGTAACTATTTGACTATTGTTAACATATAACCATTCACATTAATATGTCTTTTAATTTGTTTTTATAAGATCTATATAATAAAAATTTAAAAAAAATGAGTTTAAAGGAGAAAACATAAAAATATATATAAACATAGAAAATAAAACTTTAAAAAGATATATCTTGAAGTTTGGTAGTTCTATTAAACATTTTTTTAATAATTTTTTGAGAAACGTGATGGAAAAGCAATTTAACTTGCTTATTTAAAAAAAAATGCAAGTTTATTACCTCAATTTTAGGTTTTTTTTTTCAATTTTAAAAATACATGTTTTTTATCTCAATTTCTTTTGTTCGAATGTGACAATTATATTTAAAAAAACTTTGCAAGATTTTAAAATTTTGGTTATTTATATTTTATGAAATATATTTAAAAATTTATAACTAAAATTATAAAATGACCCTTAAAATGTTTATTTCTATTTTGGTTTCTATTTTTCTATCATACATACATCTTAACCCTACTAATATCTTCTTCTTTTTTATTAGCCCAACCCAACCTAATTTGGTCAAGCAACAACATGCCAATCAAATCAATGTTGATCCCTAATGCAACTTTTGCGTAGCATTGCTAGGTGGAAGCCGATACTCATTCATTTCAGTTCTTGTAGTTTTGGAATAAAATTGTGCACTATAAATGATAACTAGATGTTACAAGAAAATAGGGAGATAAATTTAAATTATACACACCATGTTAGAATTCATTGTAAACCTCAATATTCAAAGAGGAAAATTGCAATAATAAAAGAGAAAAAGTACAATAAAAAGTTATAACTCATAATACTTGAGAGAGAATAAAAATGTCTATAAAATAAATAGAATAGATAAACTCTAAATAATATAAATAAAATAACTAACTCTAAATGAAATGTGAATTAGACCCGATTCCTAATGAACTTATGAATAATCCATCTTATTATAGATTATTCATGATGCATGATATAGAACATTTAAATAGTGCCAACCAATAAATTGATTGTTTAATATTATTAAAATATAATCTATTTATTAGTTTGATTAATGCTAATCTACAATTAAACAACAATTTTAACATTAGATCCTTGTAAATCTGCCATGTTAATGGAAATAATCATTTGGTGTTTACTTTCATGGGTAGAGAGTAGGCTAAGTTGTTATGTGTTGTAGAGTTTTTGATTTCTCATCACCAACATGGTCACTATGCCAAACATAAGCTGCTGAAGGGTTGGGCCTTGAGGAAGCTGACCTCCACTGAGCACTCGAAATTAGTCCTCCAACTATATATTTTGGCTTAAATTAATTTCTCAAAGATTGAATGTCTATTTTAATCTTTTAAAGATTATTTCTATTTTAAAATGGTCCTTACATTGCTAGATATTTAAGTGACTAGCCCAACAAAATAGGTGATGTTCTATTGCTTGTGGGGCTACTGAAACGAAGCTTAAGCACTTCAACAATTTATGTGTATAAGCCTGTTAGGTTTGTAAGACACAATGCTTTGATAGTCACATAAATATTGAATAGCTGCATCACCTATTCCATTAGGTCACATCACCTATTTCGTTTACAATTTATTAATGAGCTGAACATAATAGTTATTTTAAAACAAAGGCAATTATTAAAGGATTAAATTGACATATTAAATTTTTGAAGACCCAAATTAAAACAAGTTGTATCTTTGAAAAACCAAATGTCAATTCACACCAACTTCTATGAATGATCACCAAATTTTTTTTTAATGAACTTATAACCATTTTCAAAAAGAATTAATCATTGAAGAATTAAAATGGAACATATAATTTTGAAGAGAATAAATTAAGATAAATTGTATCTTCGGAAAATCAAAAAAATAGTTCACTCAAAAATATTTTCAAAATCAACTTCTTTGGAATCACTACAAAAAAAAAATTCTGAAACAAAAATTTTTTTTTCTAAATTTTCTTTTAAAAATAAAATTTCCAAACAATCATTATTGTTCAAGTTATTGCCATTTGGGGTAGCTCATTGTTGACTGGCACATCGAAGTTCTCGCAATTAAATATGTGGACCCTTTTTTCCCCCTTAGTGTTTTCTTAGTAATAATTTGAGGCACTTGACAATCTGATTGGTTCAAGCTGTACAATAAAGTTTAAGGAAAGGTCATTTGTTGGGTTAAACCTAAATTGCATAAATGGAATCAGTACTCTGACCAAATGATGCTAACCCAAAATAAATACTAGGAGTTAATGGTATAAATGTGAGAACTAGAAACTAATAGTATTACATATAAATAAAGATAAGGGTCAATGGTATAGAGATAATATTTTAAATTTGTTGTGCCATTAATTCTTTTTTTTTCTTTTTTTTTGGGAATCTTTGATCTTCATCCTTACATCAGAAATCCTTGCGCACCATACAATTTTTCCTTTTCTAACAAAACAAGGAATTGAAGTTCTGGGAGGAGAGGACATCATACTTCTCTAGCAAAGAAGAGAATTTATTTTAAAAAATTTTGTGTAATATTTATTGTATTTTTATAATTTCTACCTATTGTTATTATTTCTTTTAAAGTAAGAATAGGAGAATTATTTTTCATCTATTCTATTCACTTTTTTTTTAATTCTATTTTCATAATTAATATTTTGAATTTTAAAAAGCCATCAAAAGTATATTGAAAGCTTTTGATAAAACTAGGAGTAATTCAACAATTCAAGCATGGTTAATTGATTATTGTCAAACAAAAATGATGTTCATTTATAAATTTGACTCTGGTGATAAAATTGTTTTTACGACTTATCCACTTTAGCTAGAGTCAAATTAAAAAAAAAAAAAAGGAAATCCATATAGTGAATTATTCTATTGAAACCTATAAAATATAGACACAATAATGGAATTTTCTTTTTTTAAAAAAAAAAAAGAAATAAAGAGGACAGAAAATAATATGCGATTTGCATGTCCTAACAAACACAATTAGAGACAATGATTTGATACTATGAGATTGATCCAGAGTTCATCCCAAGACAAATGCAAATCAATTACAATTCCCTCCATTTTTTTTCTTTTTTTTTTTTCTATTACAAATTAACCAATATTGCTTCTCATGAATGAATAAATGAACAGCCTATACTTGGACCCCAAAAAAACTAACTCAACAGCCCATACCTTCATCCTAATTCAAAAAACTCTTCATTCCCTCAAAATCATGCTATATACACATAAACTTCTTGTATATGCAAATGCAAATGCTAATGCCGCACACAAAAAATCTAAATCCCAAGTTTCAAAAATTCTCCAAGCTAACTACCTCTTCTGCAAGCTCCTCTATTAAGAACACAACTATCTGTCTAACAATATCTTCAATATCGTAACGTAATTCTATCCAACTGATTTCCCCTACAAGCATCTTGTCTGCTGACTCCTTCGTAGCTTCCTTTTCTTGGACAACAAGCAACTCCCACAGCTCCTCCTCGATCATGTCATGGCCTGGTTCAGCATTCAACCTTCTCAATACCGGCTTTTCCCATGCCGGCATACACATACATGGCTGGAGAATCTCCAACAGTGCTGAATTTATACGATCAAAGAGAAGCCTCCTGTCTGATCTCTTCCAAGATGGCTGCTTGCCAAATTTCATTTCAAGGTTTTCAAAGATAGAAGGGCTAATAGGGCATTGTTGAGAGTGCCATGTACAGTAGTCTGTGTAGAGGCTGGCATTAGAGATACCCGCCTCAGTTAAGACCTCAACAACATAGGAGAAGTCCCTACTTTCTTCAGCTCTCAAAAATCCTACAAAATCTTGCTTCTCTTCAAAGTCTCCTACAGATCTGTCCCCACAATCTTCATCACTTGAAACATTCAAACCTAGTCCTTCATTGTCCATCCCAGAGGAACCTGGTTTCAAAAACAATGATGCATTTGTAATTATACTAAAATATTAAAAGCTAAAGTAGGATATATAGAAAATTCCTATTTTGGTCCCTGACAAATAGATGGACTTTCAATTCAGTCCTTCATAGATCATGAAACTCACTTTTATTTCCAATTTGCTTGGCTTGCATCACATCACCTTGTACATGGGTTTTTATAGGCATACAAGAGGAATAGATACATGACCTTTATTAAATACTCAATACATGAATCACACTTATCCATAAATTACCCTAATCTAGGTACATGAATTATAGCATTCAAGGTACATTGATAGAGAAATTCTAAAAGACATGACCCTAGAAATTTCAAAAGAAGCATGAACCTAGAATTTTTAAATCATTCTTTCCAATTGTGGAGAACCAAATTGAAAGTCTAACCATCTGTCAGGGACCAAAATGAGGTTTTTCTTCTGTTTATAGTGACTTATATAAGGATTAATCATGTTTGTTACGTACCACATAAGTCATCACCAGCAAACTTTAAGCATTCAGAGCTAAATGAAATGTCTTCTCCAAATGGGGGCTCTAAAACTGAAATTGGACTAGGTTCATACGCCTCCTCAAAGCTACCAAGAGAATCTGGCTGTGTCTCAGAGCAAACTGAA
The DNA here is from genome assembly GCA_032878935.1 of Erythrophleum fordii. Taxonomy (NCBI): domain Eukaryota; kingdom Viridiplantae; phylum Streptophyta; class Magnoliopsida; order Fabales; family Fabaceae; genus Erythrophleum; species Erythrophleum fordii. The sequence continues at coordinate 15,485,532 of JAVQMF010000056.1, read as the reverse complement.
TAAACAGAATCATCTTCTTGAAATTCTGATTCTTCCTGCAATTTAAAAACAGCATAGTGGAGCAGCATGACATCAGTAAACCATACATAAGCAGAGAATTACATCCACGTAAATAACAATAATCACAAATTCCTGATCCTGTTCATCTGGAGGAAGTTGATTGGCACAATAGTATAAACCGTCTGTCAGTTTTTGATATCCTATGAGGACAAATAAAAGGAAGTTTGAAATAACTGAGGAGAATTCAAGACGTTACTTATGGAAAACAATGTTGCAGAATTAACATAAACAGATCTTACGCCCATTGCTTGAGACAAATGATAACTTAGCTTAACAGGAAGTGAAATAACTGAGAAGAATTCAAGATGTTACTTGTGGAAAACAATGTTGCAGAATTAACGTAAACAGATCTTATGCCCATTACTTGAGACAAATGACAACTTAGCAGGAAAGTTAAATGATTTCAACCATTTCTGCATTACAAGAGCTAGGAATCTTCCATGTTCATTCATTCAGTATGTCCACATCTATGTTTTGAGATTTATATTAAAGATCTTTCTGATGAAGTGCAAAAGAAAAAAAAAATTTGAAATTTGATCAATTTCTTTCTCCAACAAAAACTAAAAAAATTATAAAAATATGAACAATTAAATCTAGTTATGAACTTATGACTGTATTTTGCATTAAGTATCAATTTATGTTACTCCTTATAAAATATAGTGTAATGTTCTCCATCCTAATGAACCTATATTATTTGAGAGACGAAAATAAGGGGCAAAAATCATAGTTTAACATATCAGACATCAATACACCAAAGAAAAATAATCCAACCTAAAAAATAAGGGCAAAATAAACAAACTCAGTAACCAATAATCAGAACTAAAGCTACTATTCAATTTACCACCGAGATTTAGCTAAGCCGTAGGAGTTTGAGAAGAAGGTCTTAGGTACAAATAATGATATTCTCAGAGTATGAAATGAAAACAAAAAAGGAACATAGCGAGAAAAAGAAAACCACATTTGTTTTCTCTCCACATTTGCTGTACAAACGTCACTTTGTTCTCTGTTTTGCCTAACTACAAGTGGATAGGCACCAACACACTCGACACTATTAACACTGCACATTTTTATCTTTTATAGGTGGATGTCTTGTCCTCCATTGAAGTATCTCCCTTTATGTCTAATTTTTGTTTTCCTATCCAAAAAATAAAGGAACTAAATTTTCTTTTTCTATCCAAAAGATAAAAAATATTACAGGACTACAAGTAATGTCCCTTGCGAGCTGCCAACATTCAGCAGATGAACCTAAAGATTTTTTGACACCTCCAGAACAATCCCATACTCAAGGTTAGAAGTTTATTGGATAATATAACTATCAAGGCTTTTTATAACTCTGAGGATCTGAATTCATCAAACCAATTCCATTATTCTACAATTTGCTCATCAGCAGGTGATTTAATAAAATGTAAACTAGCCCCAAAATGGTAAATCTAATACCACAGTATTGTTATGGACAATGCATGTACGTTTACATCCAATGGTGCAAATTCTAACCCTAGCTTAATTTCACAATACAACCATATGAGCAAAAATATGTCTGACGGAAATTTAAATAGGAGGGTCATATATCTTATTTTCCCATTAAAAGTGCAAATTGAACAATCCAATTGTCAGAAAACAATACTTTTGAAAAAAAAAAGAACTTTCCTAATAATTCTGATTCAAAAAGAATACCTGTTGAATTGAAGCATATGAAGTGTGACTAGAAGAATCACCGTCCCCCAACAAAATGCAGGCTGTTGTTTCAGACTGCTGATTATTTGGATTTCCGCAAGGCCTTCCCACAACCTCAGTCTCTTCATCAGCTAATTGACCATAGATTGATGAATTAGGAGAGGCAATATTTCGTTTAGAAGTATTACTGTGCTCAAGCTTATTGTTCTTCACTTCATCTTTGATTAAGCATGTCTGATGTACGATCTGACTGTCACTGCAAGGAAGAGAAGGCTGAGATGTTGACAATTTGGGAAGTATTGGTTTCTGCTCTGACAAGTTATTCCCAAAGAATTTCTTCTTCAACTTATGCAGGCTAATACAACTCTCTTCGTTATAATTACTATTGAAACTATAAGAGAGAAGAGACTTGGATTTCTCAGAGTTAGACCTATGGTTCATATGTTTTGAACAATCTTTCATCTTGGTATTTTGCTTCTTTGACTCCTGTGGTGAAAAATTCAAGTATGTATCCTTCCTCAAACCCCAATATTTGTGAAATATGTCCTTGGTCCCAGTTCTGGGATTATCATTGCTAACAGGATTCAGCATTTCAGAACTTCTGCCACATGTTTCATTCCTTATGAAAAATGAACTTGAACTCTGGTCTAAAACTCTGTTTGTAGCATCTCCTGTTTGACTAGAAACTTCCTCTGAAACTTTACTAAAAGCTGTAGGGTTCTGCTTAATGGATTCCATTTGATCAGCCAATTTCTTTCTTTCTTTGATTCCAGGAAATAATCTTGAACTTTCAGGACTAGAAAAGTCCTTGAGCAGCCCATTACCCAAATGATAATTTTCACAAGAAGTAGGTAAAGAAAAGCATTTTAAACTATTCTCTCCCTTTCCATCATTTGGTTTCAAAACAATAATTCTTGAAGGGAAAGTTCCATCCTTTGAGTCAAGTTGAGATTTTGAAAACCTTAACATTTCATACAATCTAGTTTCTCCATTCACATTTCTTCCCAGGCCACTATCAATTTTCTCGAGCAGTTGCAGATTTCCTTGTTCAGTAATCCTCCCTGGCTTCACACTTTTTTCAGTATCAAAGGCACAGATGGGTTCAAACAAGGTCTCGGCATTGAAAAGCTGCTGTTCCACACCAGCAATCTTTGTTTCTAACAAATCCGGGTTTTCCTTCCTGCTTCCTGTTGACAACTTATGGTTCTCATCTCTCTCTATTGTTTTGAACACTTTTAAAACTTCCCCACATTCTTGCTTTTCATCAATACTCCTTCTCAAAGAATTATGCTGATGAGATGAACGCCTCTTTCTGAAACCAATAGAGGCAACTTTTTGCAGGTACTTCTCAGAAAGCACTCTTTGTTTTTCTTTGACGGGATGCTGGGGAGGCTCTTTTTCAAGACCCATCAATTTGGCCATCACACTCGGTGTTTTGTGTCTGGACTCCATTTTTGTTATAATTAAAGTTAGGTTCAGACACTGGAACTCGAGCACTCCCTAGAATACAAATGAATCTGTCTGCACCAAAAAACAGAGATTATTTAAAGACAAAAGGGTGATGAATACATCCAGATAACCGCAATCTAGTCAAGCGTAATCCCTTTTATCTATTTATTTAACAATCGAAGTAAACAAGCTATCAAACTAGTGAGATGAGAGCCAACCTATGTTACATCTCCTTTATTGTACACCAACGGGATTAACTAATTGTGGAGGTTGAATCTCCAACTGCCTAGGCTCCAACACGTCCTGCTTTTCTGGAATGATTTTCATGATATTTTTGTCAGCATATCAAATTACTAAGGAAGAAAAGTAAGAAAAAGCAAAAGAAAGGTATATTGAAGAAAGAAAGGGAGAAAAAAGGTATGAAAGCAAAATCAATTTCGACCCAAAAAAAAAAAAATTCTTATATGGAGAACATCGTATACTGGACCATATCATTCGAACTGTTCAACTACATACATATTAAAAAACATGAAAAAAAGGTAAATTCCACTGGGGAGTTCCCATGAAAGCATGAACTATCCCCCACTAGCGATATAAGGCTTCTACAGATCCCATTAGATGGAAATTAGGATTTGGAAGAAATTAAAGGCATAAAAGCTTGAACAGATCGATAAGCAGAAAAACTAAATCATTTGATCAGCTTCAATTGTGTGTAATTAACAGACAGCAATGAAACTTGTATAAAGTGACTAGGTTAAGAAAGCACGATATTATTATCACAAAAGGACAATTCATAAAGAAAACTTCCAGCACATTTCCATGATATCACGAAACAAGAAACAACGATACCCCAGACTTTATCCCAACAAGAAGGAGACAAAATCATTCTCATCCCACTAGAAACAAGGCTTGTTTTGTCATAAGCACACGCAAAACAAAATCATTGACTTTCTAAATTAAACCCACAAAAGAAGAAACCATCAAGAAGAAGAAAGAAAAAAGAACCCAGAAATTATAACGCAAAAGAAACAAGGGATAGAAAGAAAAAGACCTTCTCTGACAATTCTCTGCAACAGAATGCTTTTTTTGGCTTATACTGGGTACACTTAATCCTATATCTCCATTTCATGCAACGAAGCCAATCAAAATCGCTTCCTTTCCAAAGAAACCTATTTGGACAGTAAATATATATATAAATCACTGCAGCATCGAATTGAAGCCAAGAATGAAAAAGACACAGCCGACTTAGTGACCAATTGGGCAAGAAATACAACGAAACTTCGGTCAAAATGGGTGTGGATTTATCACAAATGGGCACGCTAAGTGGAACTTCTGAGCAAATCTGAAATAAGGGTTTTGTATTATTATGATTTGCTTTTAGGTTGGTTCAAGGAATGAATAAAAGAATTGGAGACGTGAATGAAGAAGAAATGATTGAGAAAATGACAGTAATTATAACGATGAAGTGGGCTCGTTTATTTATTTATTATTTTTATTTTTATTAATTTTTCACGTGGTCCCGTTGTGGATCTACGCGCCAACGATGATTGTCTTGTTCGCGTGTTTGGCGCCAGAATGATATATATGATTAATTGTTGAGAATTTGTTCTCTCCACTCCAGGGTCTGCTTAGTCCACTCCAAGAATATGCAAATCTTACTGAAAAAAAATTTTATATAATTTTTTATATTTTATTATTAAATTACTTAATTAAAATATAATAAATATTTACATATTATTAAAAAATCATAAATTTATTATAATATCATTAAAAATTCATATATTTATTAAATTTCAATTAAAAAATTTTAATAATAAAGATATAACAATCTCCACTTGTATCCAATCCAATCAAAGGTTGTTGGGTTCCAAAATGCATGTCAACTGAAAAGGCACATCTTATTAGAGTGATAAATATGGTAAAAATGTAAATAATCTCATTCTATTTTTGAAAAATTAAGGGTGTATTGGGTTTTTTTTTGGTTTTTTTTTATTTTTGGTAAAATAAAAAATATGAATAAAATTCTATTTGGTGCAATTCAAGAAAAAAAAACTTTTTAAATGGATTTTTTCAAAATATAAACTGAAAATGGAAAATATTTTAAAGACTTTCTCAGCGATTTCACGAAATGACAAGTGGAATTTTTTACAATTTGATAAGAAAATTGAAATAATTATTACAAAAATAAAATGATTTCATAATTATTGATAATCAAATTCAAAATTCAACTAATATTTATGCTCATTTGTGTAAATTTGTTTTGAAAACAAGGATAACTAAAATTTTAACTTCACAAAACAAGCATATTCTATAAACAATGAAAACTAACAAATAAAAATAAATTGAGTAAATTACATAAATCTCCCTCAATTTTTGTTAAAATTACAAAGTTTTTTTTTCTATTTCTAAAATTTACACTTTAATTTAAGTTTAAATTTTTCTGTTAAAATACCATCTATCGACCTAAATATATAAATATGTATTATATGTAAATATGCAAAAATAAAAATAAAAATAGTAGATTCTATTTTATTAAATTTAACAAAAAAATTATGTATCTAAGTTGATTGAGAGATTTTAGTCAAAAAATTTTAAATTAGAATAAAATGGTGTGTAACTTTTTATTTTAAGAGAAGTTTATATATTTTAAAAAAAAATAAATGGGAGATCTATATAAAAAAATTTTAAGAAGGTGAAAAGAAAAAATATTTTCATAAATTAAATACACCCTAAAATTTAATCAAGATAAACAAAAATAAAATTATAAAAAATAGCATAAATTAAACTAATTTTTTTAAAGATTGGCTAAAATTACATTTAATTCATCTTTTGTTTCAAAAATTACATTCAATTTCCTTGACAATTTGATACATATTGCAAAAACCTTCCTTTCAATTTATTTTCTGTCAAAGAAATTAACTTTTCACACAATATAATATTATGATTTATTTTTAGCATAACAATAAAAGAGGTAAGTTGGTTTTTCTTTTGGACTGAATTTAAGTTGATGCTGTTTTAATATAAAATTAAGATTTTATTTTTAATATAATAGCAACAAAGTTAAATAATTTTATTTTTTGAAGCAATACATGTTGTGTAAAATGTTAATTTTATTAATCAAAAAATAAAAAATGAAAAGGAGCTAGTATACTTTTTAAAACAAGATAAATATGAATATAATTTAATCAAATTCCATAAAAAGTTAGGCTAATTTAGTGAAAAAAAAAAATTGAACGCTTTATATTATAAGAATGTCATGCTGATGATTTTTTTTTTCCTTGGTGTTTAGGTTGATTTGTTTTAACGTTAAGAGTATTTCATCATTCATAATATTTAAGCATAAAATCTATAATAAGAACAAAATATGTTTAATAAGAGCAATTTAATTACTAGTTTAGATCCAAAAAAATTTTCTCGTAGAACTTTCTGCGCTTGTATTAGCTTGGCAAGTGTGTTAGTCCTGGATTTAATTCGACACTCAGTTTAGTTTAGGACCTTTTTGAAATTATTGTGTTTTTCGTCTTTGAAACTTCTTTATAATAAAAGTTTTAAATTTACTAATAAATTTTGTTATATTTTTTTATTTAAAAACTACATATGTTGTTTAGAAGTACCTCAAAAGGGCAGCCATGGAGAGCAACGGTTGTAAACCTAAAATGTCTAAAGTGATATTTCTATTTCAGCTAATTCCAAATATATATACTTATTGTAAACTTACTATTATTAGATTTATATGGTTGTTTAAAATATATTTCTTATGTTTTTATTAATTTTTTTATCAAAAGCAAATTGTCGCTATTTTTTTACAAAGACTAAATATATAAATCTCATATTTTTTTTAACTATTATAATAAAAATATATACTTTTAATTTAATTTTTATGCTTATCCTATAACTACTAGTTTGATTAGTCATTAACTTTTATTTTTATGAAAGTAATTTTAATTTATAATTAATTTATGTTATATTGTAAAGCAAAATTCCACCATACATATACCATGATTATTCTATATATTCACGGTTACTTTTGGAAATTATTATTAAACACTTTGTCAATAAATTTTGCTTTAAAAAAGCAACTTTTTAAATTTTACTAATCATTTATTTTTATCCTGTTGGGATCCTTAAAATAAGCTTGAAGGCTTTATTTTATAAGTAGTGTAAAGCACAAGTAAATGTCTATCATATAGAGCATATTTTCATCATTTAATTTGTTGCCTATAAAGTCAACATCGTAATAAGATTAAGGAATATCACAATTAGGAGCACCTTATCACAAATGGAATGGAGTGAGATTGTATTAGTGAATCAATTATTGAATTGGTTTGATTGACTCCAAAATTAAATTATTAAAAATTGGTTAAAAATGGGTTCATCCGTTAAAATCGGATTCATTCAAAACTTAATTAATGTTGAATTTTTTTATTTTTTTTATTTTATCTTAGATAAATATTAAAAAACTAAAAATAAAAAATAATAGAAAAGAGAAAGGGTTAAAATAGAGAGAAATTTTATAATATAAAAAAATTGTGTATTTGGATATTTTTTTATATTTATTTTTTATCATACTTTATCTTCTAATAGCATGCTTTTATATATCAAATATTTGTCCAAAATTGCTTTTTTAATAATTAGTAATATTTAAAATTTATTAGTATTTATATGTTATATTAAAATTTTAATATATAAAATTTTAAAAATATATATTTAATTATTATCATTTTAACAATAATTTAACTACAATAAAACTAATAAATCATAGACTAGTACCTCAATTAGAATTGTTTTAAAAATATTAATTAGAAGTGTTCAACTCCTCCACAATAATCATATTTAAAATTGATTAACAAATATTGGAAAAAAATAAAAATGGATTTATCGTGACTAAAATTTCATTTTGAACTTTTATAGATGGAGAGTTTTTCTTTAATTTAATTATTTATAAAATTGTCTTTTTAATTTGGTCTTTTACAAATAAAATATTTTTTAATTTAATCATTCATAAAATTATCCTCTCAATTTCATCCTTATATTTTTCAGTTTACCTGCTCAAAAAATAAAATTATTATTATATTCTTACATTAATCTTTTGTATTAAAAATTAACAAATGTATAATATATATAAAATATTTTTTGATAAATTACTATATAGTCACCATTAAAAAATATATAGATAAACTATTAGTTTCATTAATAATAAATTAATTAAAAGATGTCATTAATAATAATTTTATTTTAAAAAACTAAATTAAAACATAATTTTCTGTAAAAGCCATATTGAAAAAAAATACACCAGATCAAAATAAGATTTTAATGGATTTATTAGTGCAATATCGATGCATGGGGTCCGCCCAAAAGTCCATTTAAGTGGGCGGTGGAAGCAAAACCCTCCACTTTGAATACTTGTTGTCTCCACTCTCCGACCTCATATTATTATAATTCGTAAAATAAAGGGCAGATATTGCATTGTAGTTTTCGTTCTTCAACTTTGATGCAGTTTGAGTCAACGACGCTGCTTTTTCTTTTCACTTTCGCTTTTCTTTTCTTTTGTAATTTTCTTTTCGTTTTTATTCTGCATTTTTTAAATATTTCTTTTCTTTTGGCCATAATATATTTTGCGATAGTAGTAAAAGAAAAACCTTTTTTTTATTCATTGGCTTCGTGTTATTTACTTATTGATAGAGAAAAAAAAAAGCTCATTGTCTACGTAGAAACATGAATATATATATATATATATATATATATTAAACATGAGAGTATAATAAGACAAGAAAATTATTTATGATTTGCTTGAAAAGAATGTAAGTGACTGAAAAATAATACCTTGGCCAGCGCTCCTAGGTTTCAAATAGACGATATATATATATATATATATATTATTTTTTATCTTATATATAAACGAATTTTTTAATATTTGATTTGATTTAAAATATAAAAAATAAATTATTAATATATCATATATCAATTATAATATTTCAATTATATCTTTTATTATATAAGTCTTTCAAATTATGAACAGTAATTGTCATTAATTTTAAAAAGAATACACATTAAATACGAATATTTTTTAAAAATAATTTTTATTTAAAATAAAATTAAAAAAAATTAATTACTTTTAATTAATTTTTATGAGTTAATTATTTATTTTTTATACTTAAATATATTCTGTATTTTCTTACGAGCAGTTGTTTTAAAATGATATGGTGCTTTATTGCCACAACATCTCATGCTGAACCTGGATTTTCTGTAGTCGTCATGCGTTCAGATTATTTTAGGCCTTATCTTTTTTATGTTTTTTCGAGGTTTGTATCTTAAATTTTAAAAATAAAAATAAAAATTATAATTAAGAGAATAAAAATTATAACTATGAATTAAAATTTTTCAAATATAATTTTTTTTTAATTATAATTTTTATTTTCATTCCTATAATTTAGTACCCCAAACTTTAAAAAAAAAAAAAAGCCCTTAAAGGACTGAATGCATCCGTATAAAATGCAAAGGATCAGGCTTCATCTCATGCCACTGCATATATGGTTCCATTTGAATCATTTAAGAATTCGTTTGGTATGTAAATAAAATTTTTGTGGGAATGGAATTTTATATTTTAAAATTATGTTTGGTATGATATGTTTATTTATTTCATCTGTTTGATTGCATGAAAATAATATAAAAATGAAAAGACAAATTCAACAAATAACCATAATATTGTAATAAAAAATAAAATAATCATTTTTAATTAAAAATATCTTTTAATCACCAATAAAAGGAAAACACATAAAAAATACACTTTCAATTTTTTAAATCTAAAAAGCTTTCTAAAGAAGTATACAATAATAAAGAACTAACTATATATATGAGAATTTAAAAGGAAGAAATTTTTTATTGAATTAAATTTTCTACCAAAAAAACAGATGACTAGCAAATAGAGCAAGCCACAAAAGACTTGCCCATTTATTTTAAATTCTTTCACAGCTTGTTCAGTTCTAATTCTTAAATGATCAATATATATATATATATATATATGCATTCCAAATTTATTGAGCATAGATTCCCTACAATAAGGAATCCATGCACTAACATCTTGTAACACGTTTTTGCTTTTTTTTTTTTCTTCTTTTTAACTTTTTGAGTTTAAGGATAAATATGGAATACAGTCAAAATTTTTACACTGTAATTTTTTTATTGTTAAAAATTTTATTATCAAAGTAATAACTTTTATCCTCTATATTCATCTATAAATCCAAAAAAAAGGGTAAAAATTGCCTTTACACAAGACATTGTAGGTTGCATCTCCAACTGCAGAGGAATCCGTGTGCAAATTTGTTATATAGCAATTTAAGTGGGAGGTTTTAGACACTGGTAATTTGTTTATCAGCATGTTCTTGGGCACCAAAATACCTTTATCTTAACTAGAAACATATTTATATCAACTTCACAGAATGCCATATTCATAGATTCGGAGGAACTGCACAGATCAAGCTACTAAAAAAGAAATAGCAGATCAAATCCTACTTCATTCCTTGGCTGATTAATTGAAATTTATAGGTCCTTTCTATTATAACATTTTAAAACATGATGTATCTACCAAAGAAATATACACATATAGTCAAGGCCTAGCCAGTCTGAGTGCATAGAAGGTTAGTTTAGCAGACCAACCAATCCAATATAACTACAAGAATCATGATAGCACCTTCCCTGCAAATCAGTAGTTGCTCGCTACTATAGAATGCTACAAGGATCCGGGAATTTTTTTTTTTTGGAATTATTTAATTGGGAAGATAAAATGTAATTTTTTTAAGTTAAAATTTTTAAATTTTCAAAGAAAATTTTTTAGTAAGAAAAAAACTGAAACTACCCTTCCAAAATTGCTTACAGAACCCCTGCAATAGTTTGTATTATTGCGGGAGATCCTTATTCCGCAAAATATGCCAAAACACGAGAAAGAGAAAAGAGTGATTCAGCGACCAAGGGAATATTGAGCTATCACATGGGCTGTTAAAATCTGTAGACATAGTTACTATGTTCATTCAATCAGGTATGAAAGAAACTGCAAAGGAGAGACTGAAATATTCAAACAGAGGCAAAAAGATATCACAATCTTTGAATCCAAGAAATATTTTAAACCCAAAAACCTCTTCCCTTCCTATTTTTTTGTAATATGGATGATTAAACTACTGGTACAAACTAGATCATTCCAGAAATAACTTTTCCCAATATCTTCTTCATTCAAGAAATTAGATGCATCAAAGTGAATACAGAGCATAACGTTAAAAGAAGAAAACTTCACAATAAATATGTAATGAATTCAAAGAGAGTCAGAGAGAAACAAATATTATGTATACAATACAATTCAACTTAATTGAATCATCAAAAACTAAACCAACCCCAAATTACACATTAATAAGTATATTTAATATAAAAGCATGTAGGTTAACTGAAAAAATAGCATAGAGTAGTAAGGTATTAGTGGAGCAAATTACCTAATACTTCATTAAAAATTAATAGATACTGAAAATAATATATTGGAATGGGAACCTAAGTAATAAATTATATCATCGACATATTTGGGCGTCCTTTGTGCCTTTTATCAAATACTCTCTCTTTAATCTCTATCTTTATGGGTCGCATCTCCTTGTCTCATTAACTTGCCTACATTTAACTTCTTCTGTTTATTCATTCCTCCAAAAATGGAATGGTTTCTTTCTATTGACAGATGCTTCAGAACCATTGACAAAGAATAATACCAAACAAAATTCAGAGTGAGAATAGAAATCAAAAGAATGCGCTTCAAACAGCTTCAAACATTTTATTATTAGTAGTTGGTAGGATTTTTGGTTGCCTATTGAATCATCTAATTTGGTAGAAGGACGATTGGTTACTTAATAGAAAATGAAAGAAAAATAAAAAATGTTAAGTAATATTTATTTTGTTTCCATAATCATTATTTAATAGTATTTATCATTTTTTAATAATTTTTTTAAAGCAAGGGGATAAGAATTATTGTCCATTTACAAAATCTTTTTTTTTTTAAATTACATATAAAGATGCAAAATTTACATAATTTTTAGTAAAAGACTTTAAAAATCAAAATTATTTCCAATTATCAAGAAATCTCATTTTGCTATTGAAAAGACGAAAATGTCCTTTTGTCCCCTATCTTAATGAATCATGATGTGATACCTTAATCGCTCAATACTATCATATCTCATTTCTCCCCTACTCTCTTGCGTTAGTCATCGGCGACTGCTTCTCGGAATCTTTTGTTCTCCCACTTTCCCTTCATCTCCTTAGTACTATTGTCAATCTATCCATCTTCTCTCACTCTCATGCTATTCCATGTCTTCTCTCCTTCTCTTCTCCTAGAATCCATCGATGAAGTTAGATAGAACTTTAAAGAAGAAGACTCATCCTTTTGTGAATATCCCTTTTTAGATGATTGAAGAAAACCCCTTCTTGATGAAGAAGACCTATTTGTGAAGAAGACCCATCTATTCTGTTTTGTTGCATTATAAATGCTAAAAGCAAAAAGTAGATTGCTATAGATGCATTGTGCACAAAAGTTTTTTTTTTTTTTTAGGGAATGGGTTCTCTTTTTTTTTTTTTTTCTTTTATTATTTGTATGACTTTTCTTCTTCCATGCAAATGGCAACTGTTAAAGGCTTATATATTTGTGTTCATCGCAATTCTTGTGTGTGGTGTTTTAATGCTTTGTTTTGCTTTGCTCTATAATCTATTGAAATGGAATAAAGTAAAGTACAAGAGGAAATGTAGTAAAAAATCTAAAATCTAGTAATAAAAATTATAATATTCAAGATAAGGTGTTCCATAAAAATTAAAAAATAAAATGATAACAAACTTAAAACAAAGTTGTAATAATCCTAAAACTTTCTTATAATTACGTTGTAATTATTTTTTAATTAAAATGATTAGATTTTGTTACAACGTAGTTTAAGGATTATTACAACCCAGTTTTCTTAAAAGTCCCTCGTAGCTGGGTTATAATTATTTTTCAACTAAAAATCGGTTAGTTATAACTTGATTTTATGATTATTATAATCTGATTTTAAGAATTAAGGTAGTAAAAAATCATGTTATAATAATCCTAAAACTAGATTGTAACAAATCAATTTTAGGATTATGACAACCCAATTAGGCAACCAAGTTGTAACTTTACAACAATGTTTTAAAAAAGTTATTAATGAATTTTAGGAAAGTTATTACTAGGTTTTAGAAAACATATAAAGGTCTTGATTTAATATTCAAGAGTTACAACATTAGCTTTCCAAAATTATTACTATATTTTAAAAAAATCACTATAAGATTTTAAGAAATTTACTACTAAGTGTTAGACAACTTACAACCTTGCTCTATAGCCTTGATTCTCGAAAACAAAGTTATAATGACTTTTAAGAAAATTATTACTACGTTTCTATCAAGTTACTATAAGATTTTAAGAATTTTACAATCTTGATCTCTAAACTTGATTCTCAATGCCAAATTTATAAAGGAATTTTAAAAAAGTTATTTCTAGATTTTAGGAAACTTATAAGAAACTTTAAAAAAGGTTACTTCGGATTAATTCATGGTTTTAGAGGGAATCAAATCACAACAATCTAGAGTTACAACTTTGAATTCAAACTTTTGAGATTTTAAGGATAAAACAAAGTTAAGCTATCTATTATTTCATGTGAGTGACTTAAAGGTATACATGGGCTAAGTTAGGTCAAGTTTTGACCTAACTCAATAATCAATTTGATTTTAAATAAATTTTAAAATTGAAACATATTTTTTGGTCTCGACTTTGCTTGGCCTAGTTTGATTTAATACCAAACAATCTTTTTTTTTAATTTATTGTAAAACTTATAAAATGACCTTAAAAAAATATTTATATATATAAGTCTTTATAAAAAAAATTTTCTTTTAAAAAATTAAAATTTTCATATAAATTCTTACAAAAAATATTTTTTAATTTAAATATTGAAATAGATTAAGCCAATATAACTTTCAGAGCTGGTTAAGTAGTGGCTTAGTCTACTCTTTTTTTATAACTCAACCTAACTCAATCCAATTTGGTTGGGTAAGATTGAGTAAATATTCTTTTGAGCATATTCCTCTAAGGTTTAGATAATAATACAGAAAGAAAATTCTTAACATAACCAATGCTTTTGACTGCATCAACCATAAATAAATCATGTAACAATGTGTTTGTGATTCATCTTAGGACATGTATGTGGATGAACACTTTATACTAACAATCACTCTTTTATAAATTCTTTAATCATCCAAAATGTCACAAGTTGTGTTCCAAAGAGCATTTTCCTATTATTTGTCAAAAATCTACATCAAAAGCTCAAAATCTTAATGGATAATCCCTCTGTTCTATTCTCTCCTTCTCGTGATTTTGTTCTCTTATACTTTCTTCCTGCTATCTTCCTTTGAATTCCAATACGCATACCCAAGGATCACACGAATAGAAAAACCATACTATCATAATTAAGTCCAAAATAGAGAAAGAAACACTTAATTTGTAAATAATAACAAAGGATCATGAAAAACAAAAATAAATTAAAACAAAAAAGGAGGAGGAAGGCAAAAAGATAGAAAACACATATCCAAGATTTCTCCACCCCTAAAAGCACTCGTGTCGATTTCTCCATCTCCAAAGGTGTTGAAACAAGTCACGCATTCCAATTCTCGCTCATCACCTTCTTCCTTTCCTTTTGTTTCACATACAAGCATGGGAATCATAACAATGGATACCGAATCGAGGCCTTTGGTCAAGGAGTCTAGATTGAAGCTGTGGAAGTGGTGGAACTAGGCGTGATTGGTAACGTCAGATACTGACAACATCCTTGCGAGAGAGAGAGAGAGAGAGAGAGAGAGATGAGAAAGTGCAAAAGGAAGTAAAGAGAGAAAGTAAATAAAGGGAGTATTTTTGTCTATTCTGTTAAAAAATTAGTTCTCTTAGTTATTCTAAATAATTTAAGTTTTTAAGAATTTTTATTGTAAATTTTTTAAAATTTAAATCCTATATGTAATTTTTTTTTTTCATTTTTACATTCTTACCAATCGGCCTAACAGGAGTCTTGGGTTGGGTGATTTGTGGCTTTCTGACCCTATCAGACTTTCTCTAGCTCATACACCCGGATCCAAGAGGGACCTCTCAGTTAGCCATGATATACCACGGGCAAAAGAGGAAGGAGTAGGACCTACAGTGGACCGGGTTTACCGAGTCTCACTAACTGCACTTAGCCTAGCATCACCCTCCATCTGCGCTTTCGTCCCTTGGCTGTCTCCTATTGGCCTGCTGGCTCACCTTAAGCTAAGAGGTCCTGCCCCAGCTATTGATCTTTGCCTTGGCTTGTCTGATTTCAAATACAACTATGTGGTCTATTGAGACTTGATTTGTATCATGAGGTTAAGAGATACCTCCAATGGAATTCGTCTCCCATACGCTATGATGCATTCCTTCGGGTTATGAATAAGCTTTGATTGTGGCCACGTGTTGTGTTTTTGTCGAGGATAGAACGATGAAAAGAATATAAAAAAATATATAAGTAAGAGTCAATAAAATAAAAAATAATTTTTTTTATTTTTATTTTTAAAAAGATAATTTAATTAATAAAATAATAAATATAAAAATAAATAAAATATTATATAAATTATGTAAAAAATATATATTTGTCATACGGTTTAGAATCTTTAAATATTTTTACACTGCTTTAAAAATTAAAAAAATAGAAAGGTAACCAAAGATGAAAAAAAAACTTAAAAAAAGACTAATTTTACCATAAATGAAATAAAATAAAAATGGAGAGAAATAAATTCCATTGTATTTTTAGACAAAATATCCCTCAAACCCACAAAAGCTAGAGTCCCCTCATCTTTTCATATGCCCTAAACGTTCACTGCCATTCCCGCGCGACCACTAGCCACCTCTCATCGGTGTCAACCTTCCATCTGCCACCGGTAAGACACGCTTGAACTACTTCTTCTTCTTCTTCTTCTAAAATTGTTGTTTAAGGCTAGTTGATGTTCGAAGAATGGGATCTAATGAGAGTGATTACGAACTAGGGAGATGGATGAGAGAAAGGGAGATAACGCTGAAAGAGTAAAGACATTCTAGTTTGGAAGGGGGAATTCCTATTAGAAGAGGCTGTAGGGAACTCAGAGTCAAAGCATTCTCTGCCCATTTGAGAAAATGGGTCTTGTAAATTTTTTGTTTCCTATCATGGTAATTTGTTCTGGGAGTAGAAGATGCTGTTTTATGGGAAAGAGAGAGGATAATTGATGTCCCTAGCACTTTTTGTAATTCTCTTTTGCATGTCCATATCTCCTGGCTGAGAAGAATGCTCTGATTGCTATGAGTTGTGATCAAATGAGGACCTTTTGCATTCTTTATCTTAGTAATTGAGAGAAGTAAAAGAGTGATAACTGGCAGAGTTTCTTAGGCTATACAAGCATAATTCATTCTGGGGATAGGAACAGCTAGGAAGTCCTCTTTCTGCTCAATTTTGCCTAGCTGTTCAATTTTCCTCTAAGTTGTTACCAAAGTTTAGTTATAAATGGTTATTGATAGTTAAATATAAGAGAAAATGGCACATAAGGACCATAACTTGGTCAAAATGTCACTAAAGGATTTTAAAACCTAGAATTCCTCTGATAGACCAAGGGACCAAAGTTACCACTGATGCTTCCCAAAATTATCACTCATACTTTTAAAAGTTACAACGTGGTTTTCCGAATGTTATAAAAGTGTTTTCATCCAAGAGTAGTAACAAATTCAAATTGAGAAAACCAAGTTGTAAAAGTATGATTGGTAACTTAAATCCTTTAGTCTTTAAGAGGAATTTTGGTTTTTAAAATCTTTTAGTGTCATTTCTACTAAGTTATGGTCCTTATGTGTCATTTTCTCTAAATGTAACTTTAAATTTGGATTTCTCCATATAGGTGATAAGTGATCACAGACAAAGAAAAACTTGACATGTCAACAATTTTTGTGTACATTCTTACAAGAAGATACTGAAGTCCTAGTTTTATTACACCGCCCCTTAATTTACTTTTGTCTCCCGATCTGTTCTTTGTTATCATTCACAGAAACAAAGCCAAGTAATAGAAAGGGTAGCAACCCTCATCTTCTGCTTCACTGTGCTTCAAGCCCTAGCTCATCTTTGCTTTCCTTACCTAACATGAAGCTTGTCAGGTGATTCCCAATCTGTCTTTCCAATTCTTCTTTTGCATTAGGAATGTTCTATACTTTTATTGTTATTTTCTTTGGTCTGATTCCTGATATGAAATATGAACATTGGAGCAGGTTTTTAATGAAGCTGAACAATGAAACTGTTTCAATCGAGCTCAAGAATGGTACTATTGTTCATGGCACCATTACAGGTTTTTTCAGTCCCTCCTCACCCTTTCACTACTTTCATGTATTCCATTTTTGAAGTTGTTATTTCGTTAATAATTTTGTCAAACCCTGACTTTAAGCCTAATGTTTTATGATAAATATCTCTGTACTGTCATTGGATTGCTGTCTTTAGCGTTAGAACACCCCTGTAGGAGGTAGTAGGTTATAGGTATAATTAGCCAAATGCACATCTATGCTGCCTAGCTGCATAGGTCAATAATAAAATTAGTGAAAATGGCATCTTGGCAGATATTTAGTGTTTTAACAACTAGTAAATATATTTCATTTTTTAATAGCATCTGCTAAACATATCCGGAGCTTATAGTTTATAAGGAATTGCTTAGACAGAGAACTACGAAATTTTGATTCAATTGTAAATGCAGTATCTGCTTATAGAAACTGGTAGCATGCTTTAAGTGATGGCCTATCTAAAGCGACGGATTTGAGAGATGGCATTGCTCTATGGTTGGGAAAAGGTGATGCACGCGGCAAATATTGTAGCTTACAATTATTTTTAATGATTCTGAATCTAGCTGAAATTTATCTTCCAAAGTAAGCACCAAATTAATTACTGCGATCATAGATGTAGAGTTACTTTATTCGATGCAATACACATTGCCAACTATACATGTCACTGTGTAAATCGGGAAACAGAAAGCATCATTCGAATTGTGAGAACCACTATATATTGGTTTTTCAGCTGAGTTATAGTATTCTGGAAATTAAAATAGTGGTCAGATCTGTGTAACTTTGAGTCACATGGCAGATGTGGGTTGGATCTGCATGACCTGATTAAGAAAAATAACATGTTTATTCAATTCTTTTGTCTTTTGTTTGCTTGCTTGCTTGTTTGTTTATTTGGTTTTTTTTTTTTCCTTTTTAATCACCCTCTTTGAAGTTTGATACCAATTGACACAATATATTTGAGGATTAGAAAGAAGTTACAGAGTGTTCTGGTTTTGTGAAAAAAGAAAAAGGATTCCTCCCTCATTCTCTCCTCAAGAAAGCTTCATCCATAGAAGACACACTCTACTAGTTTTAGCAATTTTTTGCATCTTTAGAGCTTATAAGCTTTCTGCTTATGACTTTTGACTTACAGTCATTGTGTTATATGTATTATGATATTATCAAACTTGTACTAAATTATTTGTTTGGACATTTTTTTCATGTTATAGTCATTTACATTTTTTATAACATGTTTTTTGTGCCGTTTATCATATTGTTGCTGAATCCTAATATTTAATGCAATTCTTGATCATTATTTAGACCTTTTTTGGTTCAAACGTTGATTTGACAACTATGCCAATAAGATGATGCACAGTGGTGAAGCCATGTTGTGCCCCCCTTAAATTTTCAAAATTTGTCAATATTATCAAACTTGTTTAAATTTTGATGTTGTGCCCTCACATTTTTTAAAAATTTGAATCCATTGAATGCACACATGTATTATTTATTTATTTATTATTTAACATTTTAGCTTGAATCAATTGAACTTACAGATGTATTATGTATAAAACTCTCAAGAAAAAATTATTACTACTATTACTACTACTATTATTATTATTATTATTATTATTATTATTATTATTATTATTATTTCCTCTTTTCCTTCTGTTATCTTCTTCTTCTTCTTCTCTCTCTCTCTTTTCATTTTTTTTTTTTTAATTATTTTCTCCCTACCATCTTTTCTTTCTCTATGTGTTAGCTTCCAAAGTATAATACCTCACACCTCTAATCTTCAATTTTTAGTTTCTTGAGATAATCTTCAAGCTCAATTTGAAATTTGGAAGCTCAATTGAGTCACTTTAGTCTTGAATGCTAAGTTGCTAACTCATCAAAGCATTAGTTATGCTACAACTATATTATCTATTACTAATATAGAAGTAAAAAAAAAAATTGTAATTTCAGTTTCTAGCATTTTATGTAAACAATATACTATAAAAGTATAATTTTTTTGAATAGGATATTAAATTTCTAAAGAAAAAATTAACATCAAAGTAACAATTTTCATCTAGATCTCATGAATCTAATTTCTGGTACAACAACTTGAGATTAATTTAGAAGATTTGCTATCAGACTTAGAAAAATGAATTTAAATTTTAGTTTATCATCCTAATGATCGAAATAAGATATGAAAAACATATTTACAATTGGGACCATGTCAACTTTGCCTCCCCTATCTAGAGTCCTGACTCTGCCACTGATGATGCATGACATTCACCCTTGGTTTTAGTCCTGACTAACAGGCCCTATTAAAAAAAGTGATTATCTTCCGCCTGGGATGCTAATATAGTGGAGTTTAACTAAGTTATTATTTTACAAACTAAAACTGTAAATGTTAAGACCATTCCTTACATCATAGTTTATATTTGTAGCTCTTTTAACGGTTTCTAGATTACCCCTCCTCTTCCTGTCTTATGCATTATTGACTTGTTGAACTGACAGGTAGGTTGCCTGTCATTTTCTAGGAGTCATTTAGGGAATACTATTGTCAGTGTTTGGGAACAGATATCTCTTTGCAAGATGTTTGGTTTGGCAAGGGTGGGTTTTGGTCTCTACTCTTTGCTTTTGTGTATCTACTGGTACCAATCGTTCTGTATAAAACTGGCTACAAGTCTCCTGGTTAGCTTTTTGCTCGAATCAATAATGTTTTAGGTAAAGTTGAAGCAATAACTACTGAAATATGAGACATGGTGCTGTAGGAAGATTCTTGTCAGATTGAAGTTATAAGTTAAAGACACCATGCACTCTGAACAGTCTATTTAGGTGGTATGTGGCATTAATCAATTTTCAATTAGAGATCACTGCATTGTATGAGTAATAACCCACATATACTAGCCTGATTCATTCTGTTCAAGCAGATTTACGATGGTCCTGAAATATAGAATCCTCTGCCTCCTGATGTACATTATTTGGAAGCCCGTCGTCCATGCCTGTTCTATTCTGTAAACAAATACTGCAGTTCAGCCATACATCTTAAGAGGCCAAGCTTTGCATTAAAGCCAATTATGGTCTACCATTGTTTCTGATCAATAATAATGCTTCTTCTTTTTTCATGGAATTTCCTATTGAACTCAGATCTGGATTGAGTTCAGCCCAGTCACATGAAGGGAATATGGGCATGCCTTAAGCGTATAACATATGTGTTGGCAATGATTGTGTTAAACTTTGGAATTTTTAGCTAAATATATTTACTGAATATGATATAATTTCTTTCTAATTATGAAATATGAGTGAATGAACATGGCTTATGAAGATAGTGAGTCCATTCTTTAAAATTAGGCATATATATACTTTTGTAACCATCCAACAACAACAACAACAACAAAGCATTTTTCCACTAAGTGGGGTCGGCTACATGGATCAATCGACGCCATAAATCTCTATCATAAATCATATTTCTAGACAAACCATTTAGATCTAAATCTCTCTTAATAATTTCTCCTATAGTTTTTCTTGGTCTTCCTCTACCTCTACTTATTGGACTATTCTCCATCTCATCTACTCTCCTAACGGGGGCTTCTATAGGTCTCCTTCCCACATGACCATACCACCTAAGTCTCGATTCTACAATCTTTTCCAAATGGAGAATTAAATAAAGTACTAAGGAATCTCCTTATCGATAATAATGAATTCTTATTGCCCCATGTCTAATAGAGCAGATAATGCCTTAGAGTCAAGAAGCCTTATTTATACTGATCCTTGGACTGCTTGTGCTACAGGTGTGGATATTAGTATGAACACACATTTGAAAACAGTTAAGCTAACTCTGAAAGGGAAAAATCCAGTGACTCTCGATCATCTCAGTGTGAGGGGTAACAACATCCGTTACTATATCCTTCCTGACAGCTTGAATCTTGAGACTTTGCTTGTTGAAGAGACTCCTAGGGTCAAGCCTAAGAAGCCAACTGCTGGTATGCATATAGTTTGAGTGCAACATTTTTCATCCAGACTCTGGTTTTCATGCTAGCTGTTATATGGTGGGTTCCAGTGTTAAGTTTAATATATTGATTGCATTTCCAGGGAAGCCTTTGGGACGGGGACGTGGTCGGGGCCGTGGACGAGGACGTGGACGTGGACGATGAGTTGCAGTTATCACAATTTTTGAGCTTGTGGTTGTATACCTATGTAGTGAGGTGAATTTCTGGGCAATTTTAAAACATTAGAGAAGTTTGTTAATGTAGCAGATGAGTTAGTCCATTTTGGCTACTTTCCTGGTAAGTGCTGTTGAGTTTTAGTGTATGACTATTTTGCAGATCAACACAATACGATTGCTTCTTTAAAAGCAAGTTCCTTCACATGTTATGTTGTTATCAGAGAACCTAATAGAAAATACCTAAACAACTTTACTTGAATTTTCTCTACCTAAATTACCTGTTGCCTTATAACTAATGAATGAATGGGAAACCATCTATTTTGGGATAGACAGATCCGTGACTTATTGATGACACAGAATTTTCTGAACCTGCTCAAAAGATGCCTAATTAAACTGAATGACAACATGCCTGCTAATGGAGATTCTTTTCGATTATTTTCATAATAGCATGACATGTCTTTAGTGCTTTCTGTCTTTGATTATATCTGTGGTGTTATTATCATGTGATCCACCACAAGTTAATTATGTAAATTTACTTAATGAACCACTCATACACTAGTTTGATGCTTTTGCCATCAGCATCAAAGGGTTTTCTGACAGACTACAAATTGGAGTCTGCCAAGGATGTATGCTATCACAGTTTGTTAAGGATTTATAATATGCTAACCTTAAATTTTTTTCAATGTTGTCTTTAGTGCTAACTCAATGTAGCCATTTTCTTAAGTAGAGAAAATTTTTAATTACATATAATATACTAGTTGACTGCACAATGAGCCATTGAAATCTCTCTTTAAGTGGGTGTTTCGCATGATAGGGTCCACTAGTACGTTGTTTTTTGGTGAATTTATATTAACTTTTTGCACCACTTGACTGTGCATATACAAGGAGAGTGCCAAATTTTTTTTTTTAATTGTACCAAACAGATGACTTTTCATTTGCTTAGGAATAAGTTACAAAAGATCTATGGAAGTTTCAAAATTTTAGTTACATATAATGTACTAATTAATTATACAATAGACCAATAAAAACTCATTAAAGTGAGTGATGTGAACACTCGGTAGGATTTACTGACCCGTTACTTTAGTAAATTTCTATTAGCCTCTTGCGCTACCCGTCTGTACAAAGAGTTAGGGACTGTAATTAAGAATTTCTCCTTCACATATGAGAGGCCATGATCTTGTCACATCGTCTGTTTCCCCTTGAACTACTCCATTGACAGAAGTTTTCTGGATGTTTAATGACAATACAAACAAGTTCAGCAGATTCATCCATAGTTCTGCAAGAAGTTAGAATCACTATATTCATTTATATCAGAATTGTTGTAGTAGTCACGACATTTTTTTTATGAGTTTGTGCTGGCTTTCACACTGTAAAGCCTGTGATATTTTACTTCAGGTAGGTAGTGGAAATTACTGGGGAGACATATTCAGCCTCAATTTTGGTTTTCGGTTTTGTAGGTGTCAATTTCTTCCATTACTTCACAGAGTGACAAGAACATAGCATTTTTTTAAAATAATAATATTTAGCTATATTCAATTCAAGTCATAATATATTCAATAGAATTAAATTCTCAATCTTTGGAGGTCACAAAAACTGAGCTTCCTTCTCTTTATCTCCCTGCCAGTTAGAACACTGGCACTTCATGCAAGCTCGTCCGGTAAATCGAGGGTTACAACTTCGTGGTCATTTAAAACATTCAATTATTTTCCCAAAAAGAGAAAAATTTAATTACAAAAATAAATTGTTTTATAAATAACTGTATGATTTAGTGATTTACAGATAACAGAAATTAAAAATATATGTATCTGACATGTATTAAAAATTGGTCAGGCCCTATTTGTGAAGTTAAATCAAGGCCCAGCCCGTTAGATGTGGCTTACCATTTTGTCCAACCCAATTCTTCAGGTGTTTTATGTACTTTATGTGAACTAATTTTTTTTTGGGGAATTTCGCAATTGTCAATTACATTGATTATAAAAGATTGACACTCATAAATGATACAAAATGAGATAGAATTGTAGGATTTGACAAATTGTGATTAAATATGATAAAGAAATTGAAGTGGTCATTTATAGATCAAGTTCTGTATTAAAGAAATGCATACCACTTTACATCTCGTTACTTTACAAACCAAAATAGAAGTGAATGATGCACTAAACTATTCATAATACTATGAGTTAGCCTCATAATCCATTAGTCAAACTTCTAAACTTTGATATGCTTCTTGCAGTTAGTGCATGACATCTGATATGTCTGACATCTTCCTTAAACTAGGATGATTAGAATCCATTATAAGGCTGGTTCTTTTGGCTAGAAGGAAATGAGTTTTAAATTCTCACAATTGGAAAATGCACCATCCTATAAATAAAGAATTTCTGGTAGCATAAAGTAATTGTCAATTGAATTTTCTTGGAGTAAACAATATGGTAAGAAAAAAATTCAATATACATTGTTAAGTGGGAATTGCTTTTTGTACAAGTATCTTGGCCAAAAGGCTCTTGGTATGAAGGATCCTATTGTCACACAAAATAATTGCATTTACATAGCTCCTTCTTTTCCTATAAGAATACCGTGTATATTATGTGTGTGTGTAGTAATAAGAATTAATGAAAATTTTCACTTCATATTATACAACAATAATTTTTAAAGATGAACTTGAGACATATTTGATTAACATTTTTTAAAAGCCCTTTTGGTCCTTGGGCATTTTAAGAGTAGAAATTTCAAAGTTTAAGATTAGACAAAGTAACAAGACATACTTAATTGGCAAGATATCAATATGATACAACAATAGGACATTAAACATAGCATTGAATGAACTAAAATGAATTGAACACCTCCTTTGATAGTATGTGGTAGTAGCGAAGGAGAAGGAATTATTTCTTATATTTTATTTAGTAGCCAAATATTGTCCAAAGGCCAAAAAGAAAGACGAAATTCATTTTCTTCATATAAGTGTGTGAATCGAGATTATTATGTATAATTTATACAAAGTTCATTATACCTTTGTTATTATTATTATTATTTAAGTAAAAGTATAAGAGTCATTTTTTGCATTATTTTTTTTTATTCCAATATTGTTTTTAATCTAACCAAACATACAAACAAATTAGTATTTTTATTCATTTTCATATTATACTGGACATAATTATTTTATTTTATTCACATCTTTATTTTTTTTTCATACTTGGTAATTTTATGTACCAATCAACTCGTGAGAATAAAAAGTTAAAGAAATATATACCATTAGATGGGATATATTGTATACATTAAATGATCCAAAAATAAATAAAGGAGAGTAAAAAGTTCAAACAAATATCCCATTGGTTAATGAACATTGAGATTGCAACTTTTCTAATATAATAATCTTTCGTCTTTGCCTTGCCTCTTTCTACCTCATTTCACTATTAATGCATCTTGATATTTTAAGTGGCTTAAATCCTTTATGCTAATGACTTATTTACAACTGTTGACCTTTTCATTTAAGTGTTCAAGTCTTAAGTATTTCCTGATGTTTCTAAGCTTTGGTCTCAAAAGCCTTGGTCCAAGCAATGAATGTTTGGTCTTTTAAACTACAAATAAATATTTCAACAAGGTCTACGTTTCTTGTGTCAAAAAGTTCTCCTCAAGTGTTTGTATGTTCAATACTCAGTTTATGTTAAAATTCTAAAAAAAATGTTTAAGAAATAATCTCTTCATACCCATTATTTTTGTTGCATTGGTTACTAAATAAATTTAAATTTATTTATGAGAGTGAAAACTACTGTGTTAGCAAAAGACATAGTTATGGCAAGATTGATAAATCTAGTTGAAGAGACCCATATGTGTGTGTAGATAAGAAAATAGTGTACAATGAATAAGTATATGTATGTTTTTGGCTATATCTTAATTACAGAAACCCAAAATAGAAAACATCACTAAAACTAAAATAGAGAGAGAGAGAGAAAAAAAAGAGCATCCAAACCAAAAACACACAAAAAAAATCATAACAAATAGAAACAAAATGCACCATCAAACATTAAAAGCTTTAGCCAATAGTGGAACCAACATTAAAGTAGAAATTTTGAAATCCTAATACGGGAAGAAAAGTAATGAATGTGCCTAACTTGGATATGTCAAGAAGGTGTTGATGACTACTTTTATGGTGAAAAGCAGGGGCAACATATAAATAAAAAAATAATCCTTCCAATTAGCTTAGAACAAGAAGAAGAAGAAAAACAAAGGTCATAAGAAAGAACTCTGCTATTCCCTAGAGTATAAGGAAATGGCTCCATTTTAATGATATATATATATATATATATATATAGAAAGAGAGAGATAGGAGGTAACAATCAAATAGGTTTATATAAACAATTATAGACTAGCAATAAATGAAGTGAATCAAAAAAAAAAAAAACAAAATAGTTAGATGATAGAATAATCTAGCCTGATAAATGGTAAAGTTGAGACCCTAGCAGATGAATGGAAGCCATTCAAAGGTTAAAAACAATGGAAGCCGCATGAATTGAAGAGGAGGAAATATGATTGAGTTCAAAATGTTACTAGTTAGACTGGAAAAGTAACGCATCACAAAGTATGCAAATGTGGTAAAGAAGGTCACACTAGTGTAAAAGTTTTTTATGTGGAAAAGATAGTGACACAATGACTATAGAATTTATATAAATAAGTTTCGTTGGATTCCAATTATTATGTCACTTTTTTTTAAATATGGGAACTTTTTGGGTATGAAAAAATTTTAGACATTATGAAAATGTTAGTGGGTCATTAAATGAGAGGTAAAATGGTAATCTTGCATAAAATGCTTTTCATTCTTGAATAGGTCGATAAAGTTGTGGTTAGTGGAAAAAAAGATGTTAGTGCCCAAAGAGTGACACATTACAGTCAATGATTCTACTTTATTGATACATCATATATATATATACAGTAGACCATCTATCTTTCTAGTGTGTCCATTTACTACAGGATCACAGTGTAATACACCCAGTCCATCATCTTTTGGATAAATATCCTATTTAATCAATAGGAAATAACAATTTGAAATTAGTCGAAGATATTTAATTTTATGCTGGAGAAGTATTGTTTGAAGGAATGAGGGCTGAAGCCACGGGAATGTTTAGTCTCTATGGAAGAACCAAAGAGGATGTTAGCATAGCTTGCACTTTGAAGAACCTAATTAGGATCACGTTGACAAAAAAAAGAAGTGCTCTCTAAAGCCAAAAAAAGGTTCCTGGGTTCTTAACTAAGGTCGGTGATAATTTTTTGTTTTTTAACCCATCCTCGTTTACATTACTCCTACACAAGAATTTAGCTTGAAGCGTAACCTCAAAGCAGTAAAAGGATCCTTAAAGTTAATGATATTTCGTATTTGTATATTATTCCTCTTTGTATACGCAATAGTGGCTCTAGAATATTCTTTTGTATAGGACAACTGTCATTGATTTATTGTTTTCTTATGTCTATATAAGGGATGTACAGTATTCAAAATAATACATTATTGTGAACAGTCATTATTTTATTGCCTTGTGTTTCTTGGTATCAGAGCTGGAATTTGCAAAACCCTAACTCAACAATGTAGTTCTAAGCTTATCAAACCAAGCTCTTGGAGCTTGTTTTAAACCGTAGAAGGCCTTTGACAATTTATACACAAAATGAGGTTTAAAAGGATCTACAAAATCCTCTAATTGTTCCATGTAAACAGATTCAGATAATTCTCTATTAAGAAAAGTATTATTTATGTCAAGTTGCTTGATATCCCAATTAAAACAAGCAGCAAGGGATAAAATAATCCTGATTGTAAAGGTCTTTGTCACTGGACTAAAGGTTTCACAAAAGTCTATACCTGCTGTTTGTTGAAAACCCTTTGCCACCAGTTTAGCTTTTTGTTTAGCAAGATTGCCACTTGCATGAAATTTTGATTTAAAAACCCATTTGTTTTGAACAACATTTTGATGTGTCTTCTGAGGTATAAGTGTCCAGGTTGAGTTTCATTTGAGTGCTTCAAACTCCTCAATCATCGCTTGCTTCCATAAAGGAGAATTGAGTGTTGCTACAGCTGAAGTTAGTTTTAAATCTGATATTGCAGAAGCATTTACTATGCTAACATAAGGAATTCGAGGCTTGAAGATACCTCTTTTGCTTCTAGTTTGCATAGGATGTATATTTTGAGGTTCACAAGTAGGATATGAAGGCTGTACTGCAACTTGTTCTAGAGAAGCAATAGTTGTTGCTGTTGGTTGTGATTGAGGAGACTTAAATTCTGGTTGCAAAGCTGCATAATTTCCTAAATCACTGGTTGTTATCTTAAGTTGCACATCATTAGAGGTTAAAGAGGCTAAAGATTTAGAACCAGGTGATGTTTCAGAACCATAAACAAATTCAAAACTAGAAGATGTAGCTTTAGGAGTGTGTATGACTTCGTGTTCAGCTGAGGACCTCCGTGTAGAATGCAATGCTACTATATAAGGCTGAGACAATGTATTATCAGCATGAAAACGCTACACTTAGGTTGGAAAAGGACAAGACAAGTTCAGTAGCTCTGTCTTCTGTGGCTGCTTCAAATTAATAAAGCCATTAGAGAATGGAAAATCATCTTCATTAAAAATAATGTCTTGAAATATAAATCTTCCTAGTGAAACTGAGACACTTATACCCTTTATGTGATCCACTGTAGCCCAAAAAGACACATTTAATACTGTGAAATTGGAACTTATTTTGATTGTAGGGCTTTAGACAAGGAAAACAAGCACAACTAAATGTTCTTAGATTGTGATAATCAGGACTTTTACCATACAACACTTGAAAAGAAGAGTTTTCATTCAGAACAGTCGTTGGAAGTCTATTTATCAAATGAACAGCAGTAGAAAAAGCCTCCCACCAATAGTAAAGAGGCATGGCAGCTTGAGCAAGAAGAGTGAGGCCCATCTCAATAATATGGCGATGTTTCCTTTTAATTCTACCATTCTGAGGTGAAGTATGAGGACAAGGATGACGAAAAAGAATGCCATGAGAGTCAAGTATAGTTTTAAATGATCTAAACTCTCCTCTCCAATTACTTTGCACAATCTTAATCTTTTTCTCAAATTGATTTTCTACCATCTTTTTGAAATGAATAAATGCTTGAAGTACTTCATCTTTAGTTTTTAAAGGATATGCCTAAGTAAAATGACTATAATCATCCAAGAAGCTAATATAATATCTATGCCCACCAGTAAAGACAATAGGTGATGGCCCTCAAAGATCAATATGTATAAGTTCAAGAGGCTTAGTGGCATGAGATTGAGATAAAGAAAAGGGTAATTTATGGGATTTAACTAATTGACAGGATTCATAGAAATGTAAATTTTCATTTGATTGGAAAGAAACATTACAATCTTTAAGTACTTTCTTTAGAACTTTACTACTAGGATGACCAAGTTTCTTCCAAGACTCTAAAATAGAAAATAAAGCCTTAGAATGATACTTTTCGTCTAATTTATATTGATTTCTAGCAAAAGTAAAATGAGTAGCAGTAAACGAATTAGTAGGCAGCACATCATTATCAAGCTTGTAAAGCCCATATATTGGCATTCCATGTAGCAGCACTTCATGTGTGTCCTTGTCCTTCACAAAACACCCATGTGAGTGAATTTCAACAAAAACATGCTTGTTATCATTAGTCAATCAGTAAGGACTAAGCAGCTTCTTGGTTATTTTGGGCACAACGAGAACATTATTCATATCCAAAAATTTAGAAGAATTATCACATATCAAAACTGAATTCCCAGTCTTAGTAACATTTAATGATTTTCCATCACCAACAATTAAAGACTTGATACCTGTGGTATGACCAGCAGTAACAAAATTAACATTTTCAGGATTGTCTGTGACATGGTGAGTAGCACTACTGTCTAAATACCATGCATGATCACTCACAGTCTTTGAGGTAGCAATATAGACAGAAGAAGAACTATCATTCCTGCCTTGAGAAGGTCCCATGTAGTCTTTATTGAACCTTTGATAACAGTAGGCAACCTCATGTCCATATTTGTGACATATGGACATTTCTTATCAAAATTACCTCGGCCAAAATTTCCACGGCCACTAAAATATTTGCCACCTCTTCCTCTACCTCTTGAACCATGACTTCTTCTACCACGCCAGTTATTGGAGTTATCTTACACACCATACTTCACAATAAAATTAGCGAAAGCAGAGGAAATATTCTATTGAGAAACTAAATGTAACTGTTCCAGACGTGCTTCATAAGTGAGAAGCTTGGATTGAAGATCAATCCATGTGGTATCTTCTTTTTCAGTGAGATTAACCACAATTGGTGTATATTCTGCATCAAGTCCCACAAGGATCTGAGTTACAAAATCATTCATAGGTATTGGGGATCCTGCAAGATTCAGATTATTAGAGATTGACTTCATTTTTGCTAGGTATTCCTCCATCTTAAGGGAACCTTTTTTGGTGTATTGGAGATCACTTTTGAGAAGTGTAACCCAAGATTTGGTACTTGCTCCAACAAGATTCTTCACTTCTTTCCACAGGGCTGATGTGGTCTTGTAATGGGTCATTTAGGATGCAACCTTTATAGTTATCGTACTGTAGAGCCACCCAAGAATTAACTTATCAGTGGCGTGCTAATCCTTATACTCTAGGTTTGGAATGACTTCTTCAGCTGCATTCAAGAGAAACTTTGGTGGAGTTGCCTTGGTGCTAAGAAGATAACCTTTAACTCTATGACCACGCACGATTGGGAGAATCATAGATTGCCAAATGAGATAGTTATCTCTGTCCAACTTGATAGAGACGGCCTGATTAAGGGAGTTGAGTAGCAGAACTGGTTTAGCAATCATTGCTGAAGGCTGATTGAAGAAAGAAGCCAAGTGTGGTGAGCCATAGATGCTACCGGGATGAGTATAGAAAGGGATGGAAGGAATGAATGAAGCACTGTGATTGAAGTTGAAGGGAGTCGAGACAAATGAAGTAGACATATGAGGATAATTTTGAGAAGAAACAGAGTCCAAAGATGATGGGTAAGAAAAAGCAAGTCTAAAATTAGTTGCTGAGTGAAGGCAGAGGCTTGAGAGGTTGAAGATGAGACAATATTGAGATTTAAAGTCGAAAAAGCAAAAGGAGCAAAGCTGTATGAAATGGGAAAAGAGGTAGGATTAATGGGAAAAGAGAAAGAATAGTTGGTGACAAGGACGATGTGATTATAGCTGAAGCACTAGAGTCAAAAGATGGGTCAATGGCTGAAGAAGAGATAATGGAGAAAATAGGATGGTTAGAGGTGGCCCTAGATGGATTAGGGTTTGAGGAATTCTCACCGGCGACGTTTTCAAAATTATCTGTCATTGTTGACATTCAGGCTTTGATACCAAGAAACAAGACACAAATCTTGTTGATTTTAATATATGTGGATGATATTCTTATTACGGGCAGCAACCCTCAAAGTCTAAAGGCTTTTACTCATAAATTGCATAGAATGTTTTCATTGAAGGATCTTGGTTCAGTTCACTATTTTCTAGGAATAGAAATGTACAGGGATAAATTAGGCTTATATCTCAGTCAAGGAAAATACATTTCAGGCTTGCTTTTAAAACTTGAAATGAGCTTTGTTTCACCTTGTCCAACTCTAATGGCAGCTCACAAATCTTTGTCTGCACATTCTGGTGAACCACTTTCAAACCCTTCACAGTATCACATTGTAGTTTGTGCTTTGCAATATTTATGCAACACTTGCCCAGATGCTAGCTTTAGTGTTGGAAAACTAAGTCAATTCTTATCCAATCCAACAACTGAACATTGGAAGGCTGTCAAAAGACTTTTAAGATACCTCAAGGGAACAATGAATCATGGTATTCATATTAAACCCTCTACAACTTTGGACTTAATTGCTTATTCAGATGCAGATTGGGTATCTTGTCTAGAGGATAGGTACTCAGTTGGAGGATACTGTGTGTTCCTAGGTGATTCTCTTGTCACTTGGTCATCTAAGAAGCAAAAGTGGTGGCACGCTCAAGCACAGAGTCTGAGTATAGGCCCTTAGCAAACATAGCAGTTGAATTATGTTGGATTCGCTCTTTACTGTCTGAGTTAAAACTCAAAATTAAATGCACTTTTATAATATGGTGTGACAACACTAGTGTAACTTCATTAGCTTCAAATCTAGTTTATCATGCTAGAACAAAACACATTAAAATTGATGCCCACTTTGTAAGAGATCAAGTCTTGTCTAAGACACTATCAGTTCAATATGTGCCTACTAATTTACAGGTTGTAGATTGTCTCACCAAGCCTTTATATCATGTAAGATCCTGGTATTTAAGGGACAAGCTTGGCATTACAATTACTCCATCAAAAAAAGTTCAACAAGACCTTTCAAGTTCTATAGTGAAGAAGAAGAAGAAGAAGAAGAGGGAGGTTAAAAGTAAAGGAGGGAGTTAATGATATTTAGTATTTGTATATTATTCCTCTTTGTATATGCAGTAGTGGCTCTAGAATATTTCTTTATATAAGACAACTGTCATTGATTTATTATTTTCTTATGTCTATATAAAGGATGTACAGTATTTAAAATAATACATTATTGTGAGTAGTCATTATTTTATTGCCTTGTGTTTATCTTAAAAATACGACAAGCATTCACAAGTAGTAGAAGACTACTTGAAACCTCGAATGGGGCTTTTGCTCAACTCCTGAAAACCGAATCATGCAAAGTACCTATACTAATTTATTAATTGTTTTGGTTTAAAAGGTTCTTTATACACACACACACATATATATATATATATTAACCCGTGAAGAGAATAGTTTATAATTTAATAATTCAATCATGATCAGACTGATAATAAAATATATACTATAATAATAATAATAATAATAATAATAATAATAATAATAATATTATTATTATTATTATATTTGAAGTATAATATATGAAAACAAGTTTAATTTTCAAACATCATTGAATAATATATATAAAACCAATTTACATTCTTAGATTATATAATATTTAATATGCAAAATAAAATTTTTCTAAATAATATTTAATAATTTCAAAAATATTGCTATATTATATATAAATAGTATAGATTTTTTGATTGAGTTAGGCCAAAACTTATAAATAACATTTATTTTTATTAACTTATTTACTAATTATTTTAAATATATATTATAAAAAATAAATTTTTTTAAGAATAATTTCTGTTGATTTAATTTTAAGTGTTACTAGTTATTTCTTTAATTATTAGCTATCATTTTTTCTTTCATAGATTAGACATATAAATAAATTACATCACTCTTTATTGACTGTTGCCTAGCTTGGTGGTATCCATACCATGAACATTACCAGCTCGTGACCCATCTGCAGCGTTTAGTTCACGAAATGTTTTTCAAAATTTTTAGGAATGGATATATTCTCATAAATGTTATGTCCCCAAGAACTTAATATTCTCATAAAACTTTCTGTTTTCGTTACTATGAGGGAGGTGGGAATGTTAGATTTTCTTGAGGTGAGAATGTTTCTGAAATGTTAAATGATTATTTTGTTCGTCTTTATCCAAATTTACTTTTAAATATAATATATAAATAAATGTAATAATAATAATAATAATAATAATAGAGATAAAATATGAATAAGAAATAAAATATAATGTGATATATAATAAATTATATTAATTAAAAATATAAACATAAATAAAATATATATTAAAATATAGATATAAATAAAAAATTAAAATAAAATAAAATATATATAAATTAATGAGAATAAAATATTATAATAAATAATGATATTATAATTATATAAAACTAACGTAAATATTTAAAACATTAATAATAATATTTTTGAAAAATTACCAACGACTCTTAATAAGAATGTTAGATTTCCAAATATGTATTGAAATATATTTTCTAAAATATTTATGATGCACCAAATGTTAAAATATGATTCCTAAAAATAAATTCCCAAAAATGTAACGAACCAAACATCTCGTTTATGATTTTGAGACCCTGGTTAATCATTTTTCTATTGATTAAAGATCAAACCTGTAAAATTGTGTATTGTCTCTTATACTTTGTTTAATTCATCGTAGAATAAACGTATTTTGTAATATAATTTATATAATATCTATTATATTTTTATTTGTTTGATTCTATCAATTAAATCACTATTTTAATAATCAAATCACATTTTTTAAAGTAAGAATACAAAAATTACTTCTTATCATACCTACATACAATTTACATTTTCTTTTCTTTCACATTATTCAACTAGACACATCTATTCTTTTACTACTTTATTTAATTTTTTTATTTTTAATTTCACTTGTGGTCTTAAATTTTGGTGCTGCTATTTTTTTTTAATATTTGATATCAAAGCTTTAGCACTTGCTTTGTAGATTAGTTAAATTATTTTGTTAGTTTTTATAATTTACTTAGATTTTAATTTGGTTTTTCATAATTTAAAATTTTATAATTGATATTTTTATAATTTTTAAATATTGCTAATTTGTCTAACCTTTTACTATCTCAAGAGCCATTTGGTAGGTAGAATACTAGATATGTAAATAGAAATGGTAAAATAGAAGGTGATACTCTTACGTCTATTTTTAAAAAAATAAAAGAAATATTGTTAAGTAATAATTATAAAAAATAATAATAAATATTGCCAAAAAAATTACATTGTGGAGTTTGAACCAAATGGACTATTAGTATTATAAATATAAATGATTCAAGCCAACTCATCTAAATCAGTCGTACAAGTTGCATCGAATGCCCATATATTTGAGTGAATTTCATTTCATTATCTTCTTTTATTTTTTTGTTAGTTACGTTAACAAAATTTTTAAAAAAATAAAAATAATAATTTAATATTCAGAAATAATTTTTAAAAAATAACTATAAGAATTGAATTATAAAATTTGAAATTATAAAAATTAAATTAAAAATTGAGTTAAAACTATATAAACCAAAAAAATAATTTAATCTCGTAGAATTGATCTAAATGTTTTCAATGAAGTTTAAGTGAAATAATAAAGTGATAATAATTTACTTTTTAAAAAAATATATATAGGAAGTCTTTGAGTAAATCAATAATTCAATCTTTAAAAAATTATTCTCTTTTTAAATTGGTTCTCCAAAAATAAGTTTCACAATTTAGTCTATAAAAAATTATTCTTCTTTTAATTTAATCATTTAAAAATAAAACTTCACAATTTAGTTTCCAAAGTAGCCTCTCACTTTAGGCAAAGTCATGTTCAATTAATAGACTAGTAAACATAGCATGCTTTTCCATTAATCAAAAGCTTATATATCCATTAACTAATGATTTAGACTTACTTAAATGTCATTTTTATTTTCAAATGACGTTATTTTACCTAATTTCTAAAAGCTTATTTAGTCTAAGAAGATAATAAAAATAAAGTAAAACAGTGGTATTTGAGGAAAAACAACATCTAAGAAAAAATTCAAATCCTTTATTAACGATCATTTGAATTTTCATTTATGTCAATGTTAAGTAAACTGTTAAATGAATAAGATTTTGTCTAATTTAAAAGACCATTTTAATTACGAAAAATAATTAAAATTTTAAATTGAGAGAATTTATTTTTGAAAGAGTTAAATTTAAAAAAATAAAAAATAGGAAAATTTGACATTTTGCACAAAGACGATTTTACCCATCTTGGGCGACGGGAATCTCAAGATTTTTGTATTTTGGGCCAATGTTGGTCGGCTTTTTAAACGTGGCTTTAATGCCATTTACAATTTGAAAGCGAACAAACGCCTTTGGGTCCCCAAAAAGAAAAAAGGTTAACGGACGTTTCTTTGTTCTCGGAAAAAGAAGTGGTCACCCCTCAAAATGTTGGTGAGAATATGTGGTGAAGATTGCTTGATGCGATTCAGGTGCAAAAGTTTCAGAATTAAATTAGTTTATCATGTTGACATGCCATGGACCATAATGTTTCAGTTTCACTACTTTGTCCCAGAGAGGATGACTTTTCAGTACCATAAAAGTTAAGGTAACGACAAAAGGAGGAAAACTTTAAAAGTTCATGATCTCATATTAAAAATATTTATTTATATAAAAAATTTTAAAACAAAAACTTTTAATTTAAGATTTTGAAGTACAATTTTCTCTTGTAATTTAAATATAGAATATTTTAGTCAAAATTTTTAAAATTGAATTAAAGTATAAAATAATTTTTATTTTTAAAATAAAAAATTTTGTATAATTTTAATAAAATTTAAGAAAAGTCTGTGTAATTTATTTTTTTATTTTTAACTTATAGTGCTCCATCAAGAAGATTGTGTCATTCTCTTTTTCTCTCTCTCTCTCTCTCTCTCTCTCTCTCTCTCTATATATATATATTCTTTGCTTAAAGAGAAATTATATTTTAGGTTAATGTTTAATTATAACTTTAATATATGGAGTAAATTAATTATTTAATCTGTTTTAAATAAAAATTTTCAATTTAGTTGGTAAAAGATTATCTTCTTTTTAATTTGGCTATCTAAAAATAAAACATCTCAATTTAGTCTCTTAAATATTTTTTTTTTAAATCAAAATGATTTCTCCTTCAAGTGAAAATAGGATCTCATGTATTAATAATGTGTACTTACTTAAGTTTCTTCAACCTTTAAAACAATTTCATTTCTATATCCGAGTCGACAAATACATTTTAGAAAAATTATTTTAATTATGAGAAAATGTTTGGAAGACTAAATTGAAATGCTTTATTTTTAGATGATCAAATTAAGAGGATAATAATCTTTTAAGGACAAAATTAAAAAGTTTTATCTTTAGAGGACTAAATTAAGAGAAGACAATCTTTTAGAATAAACCACTAATTTACTTTATATATATATATATAAGCATTCAAAATCAAAAAGTTGCTGGTAAAGTTATGAATGTTAGCTGAAATAAAGTTAATTGAGAGTAGTAGTTAAGACAACAATTGAAAACTCATTAGCTAAGAAATTAAACTTTGGATAATAGAAATAGTAAAAAATTAAGGATACATTGATCCTTGAGATAAGGTAATTTCAACCGGTAGAAACAAAACACGATCATCATGATCGTTAGGGCTCTTTCCTAAAAGCCCACCATAACATCACTAAATGCCAATGCTACATCTTCACGGCTCTTCTCTAGAAGAAATTGGTATGCTCTTCCTGAGGCCAACATTGGATACTAAACACTAGTTGTGCAATGGCTAGTCGAAATTTAAGAAGTTCAACTCACACTTAGCATCTAATTTCGTTCATGACATTAATGCAACAATTATTGCCCTTAGCAATCAACACTCATGACTATGTAGTCTGCTCCATAAGCCACTCAAGCTTTTTGTGCACCAGGAGTTGTCATGCCATAAATCAAGCTGGCAAATGGCCTTAATGTCTTAACCATTTATCCTAATATGTTAGCTAAAGTGATGAAAAAATATTTTGGATATGTACCTAAGTAGAAGGACAGATTGGTTTATAAGAAATCATACCCTAAATGGATGGACAAAGTTATGCCATTACTTGAAAGCTTTAAAACTCTAAATTTTTCAACCTTGTCAAGAGAAGATAGACCATCAACAATTAAACATAGTAAGTTTTTAGCTCTGTGTGGAGAGGCAAATCAAAATGAGTACCACAAGTTATAGTTGTTCCTTTTATCATGGCTCTTACTTGGTATGTCAATTTGCCTCCTGACTTTGTTCAAAGTTGGTAAGACATAAAAAGGCTATTCTATGAACAATTCTATCGAGAACAAGCAGGACTTTTTATTGCAAATGTTTTAGCCTAGAAATAGAGAGTTGATGAACCAACTAAAATGTTCGTGGAAAAGTTCCAAACAATGAAAAGTTGTTGCAACTTCTAGTTGCCAAGATGGTGGTTGGATGAATGCATCTATTGTTAAAAAAAATGCTAATTGTTCAAGACTTCTTTGACTTGA
Organism: Erythrophleum fordii; assembly: GCA_032878935.1. Lineage (NCBI taxonomy): Eukaryota > Viridiplantae > Streptophyta > Magnoliopsida > Fabales > Fabaceae > Erythrophleum > Erythrophleum fordii. Next base: position 15,447,912 of record JAVQMF010000056.1, on the reverse strand, counting down.
CAAACTTAATCACCAAGATTTCTTAGGTGGAGCAATTCATTAAAGGAAAAGGAGAGAAGAAGAGCAGCTAAGACACCTTGAGGTTTGTCCATGATTTCCATAATGGAGGTAGAAGAAAAGTTAATTTCTATCAAAATAGACGAGAAGGAAGGATTAGATTTGGCTAACATTAGTGTAGCTAAAATTTTGGTTAGAAAAGAATATTCATGTTTTATTTTAAAACCATCAAGGGGAAAAGAAGTAGAAAAGTCAAAAGTCACAAAGACTTTTATGTTTGATATCACCAAGGTAAATCAAATATTTAATTACTTACTAAAATACAAGAAAATCAAGCTCCTTGAAGGCTATAAGATTCCTTTGACACAAGAGTTAGAAGGGAAGAAGTATTGCAAGTGGCACAACTCTTATAGTTCGTATGACAAATAACTGCATTATCTTTTAAAATGCTATTTAAAAGGCCCTTAAAGAAGGATATTTCCAACTTGCAAAGAAGGATATAGTGCGCATTTGGATACACGTTGAAAAATTATGTTTGCGTAAAAGTAACAATTCTTTGCTTCATCTGAAACATAATTTGGGGTGAAGAAAACGTCTATCCAAATGAGCTAATAGTAGTTGATGCAAATTTATTCCTAAAATCCACATAGTAATTGTAGCTCAATTGACAATGCCTACCATGAGAAACCAATGGAAGAAACCTAAGTTGTGCAAATAAAAATATCCAAGAACCTATATGCATCATCAAGATTGGGGGTGGCCAAAGCACCAAGTAATTAGCACCTAATCAAACTGCACTAAACTTTAAGCCGAACAGCTATAGCAACCGTAGGAGTGTGTTTGATAGGTTTGGCAAGATACCTTCGACAATGAAAGAAAGGTGACATGACACATTACTAGCCCAAGTACCAGGGAGGCAAGTCTATGAATGGTTTTTCCCCAATGAAGACATTCAGTTGAAGATCTCCAACATGGACGAGCTTACTTGTCCACCACCTTGATTCCTTAAAACCCAAAATCCCACTAGTCAATGACAAATGGATGATGAATGAGATGAAGACTAAAAAAGCAAAGGGAAGAATTGGCAAGTTAACAAGAACTCAAGTTGTGCAAAATGCAAAGGAAACATGCAGCTAAGGTAAGGGGAAGAGTTAAGAGAATGTTCAAAGAAACCCAACCCACTAAAAAATGGGTTAGGAAATTAGTCAACATAAATCTCGAGAAGAAATCATTGAATAAAATGCCAATTGAGGCATCTCTAGCTTAGCCATTGATAAACGAAAGGGGTGTGATACCAAAAATTTTTTCAACTAAGAATTTCTTAGTAGCCAAATTAGAAAAAGACGTGGAAACCATTTTCAAACAATAGTAACTTTTGAAAAAAGTAAAATTGGATTTAAACAAATGAATATTTAAAAGACCAAAGTCAATTACGGGACTCAGGTGATTGAAGTTATAGTTGGCATAGATCTATCTCGATTGTTGTTGATACCTAATCTAAAGACAAGCTCCACATCGATAGACAAAGCATCACAAAATTATGACCATAATGAACGTGGACAATATTATGACCATGTTCATCAAGAAGCTTAGTATTCACTTTTTAGGGATACTTTTGCAACATGAAAAGCGCAGTACCATTCGAACAAATGAGTTAACAATTTACATAATATATTAAGCCTTGTTAATATTAAAAATCATCGTAAGATTTTAAAGTAAATAATAATAATAATAATAGATTAAATTCATGTATTATATTTATCCTAGTTTTAAAACCTTAAGATTGGTGCCAATGAAACACTAAAAGCTCAGTAACGAAAAGTATTCATTTTTAAAAATCATATAATTGCATATAATTATAGATGAGAAAGTACATAAATTGTAAAATTACAAGTATTATTTTCTCTTGGCCTTTTTGCATTACAAATTATAATTCATCAAATCTAAATATTGAAAGATGCTTGTTTAAATAATTGAATAATTTATGTGTGTGTGTAAATATATATATATATATATTATATAAATTTGTAAGAAATTATTATTGTTCCAAAATCGTGAACATTAACAACTTCTTATCTTGAGTTTTGTGTATATTTGATCTTTTTAACTTTATTTTTCAAAATTTAATTAATTAGCATGAGTTGTCAACTGCATGGATGTTTATACTACATATTTGATATCTAAATAAAATAAAAAAAATTATATATAATATTTATTATATTTTTGTAATTATTATATAATAATATCAATTTATTTTTTATTTTTAAAATAAAATTACATAAATTATTTTTTATCTATAAAATTATTTTTTAATTTTATTTTTAATTTTTTCAACCAAATGGCCAACTAATTTTCAAAATAATAGAACTAACAAATAAATTTTAAAGAAAAATCAAAACAACGCTGAACATTCTGGTAATATGTGAACCGGCCCTTTCACATCATGATTATTATTATGACTATGGCAGAATAGAATGGTCCGAACCGGATAGATGGAGACTATCACCGGTCCAGCTCCATCCCTAAGTGACGCATTACGCATCCATTCATGCTCCCCGCAAAATCGTCCTTCCCAATTTTCTGTGTCTGCCTTGTCTTTCCTCTGCCATTTCACTCCGTTACCTCTACTCTCTCAAATGGCTCACGAGGTTGCTGTGAAAGCCGCCGCTGGTGCCCCTGAAGTTCTCGGAGACTGTATTCCCCCCTCTCTCTCCCCTTTTGTCCCGTATCTTCGACCATGTTTCTGGGTTTTCGCTATTTGTTCGTTTATTTCGCGTTTCGATTTGTTTACAGGTCCATTCTCTCAAAGGGTGCTTTTAACTTTGGAGGAGAAGAAAGTTCCCCACAAGGCTCACCTTATCAATCTCAGTGACAAACCCAAATGGTTTGTGCTTTGTACTCTCGGAAATTAACTCTTTTCTGGGTTTCTATTACCAAGTTTACCCTTGTGTTTTTTTTTGGGGGGGGGGGGGTGATATCTGACATGGGTTTGTTTGATCGGTCGTTGTTGGTAGGTTTTTGGACGTGAATCCTGAAGGGAAGGTGCCGGTGTTTAAGTTTGATGACAAATGGGTGTCTGACTCTGATGCTATTGTGGGGGTTCTCGAGGAAAAATACCCTGAACCTCGTCTTGCCACTCCTCCCGAATTTGCCTCTGTGTATGCTTGCTCTTGATCTTCTATTTTTTTCTTTCTTTCAATGTGTTAACGTTAGTTTCTAAAGTTTTCAATATTTGATTGATGCCGTTTTTGTTGACGTAAAGTGTTAAAGACTGAAGCACAGTCGTGTTTCGTAAACGAAATTATATGATCTGTGGATGTGGATACGGCAATTTTCTAAATTTCTAGGTATTAAATTTTTAGAATATATATTTATATATAAAATGTTGATAAAATATTGTTGGAATTAAGTTTTTTAACATTACTTTACAGTGCATATTTACTTCCAGAAGTCACAATTAACAAATTATTGTCATTGCAAATCTTGATTTTAACATAAATTGTGCTGATACGCACCTGGTAGCTGGTATTAGAGTAGGTGGATAGTATGCCTACGGGTATATGATACGACTAGACTTTGTTCTCTTTCTCTATTTGTTTCCATATTAATGGTAAGAAGCATCTATAGATAGGCTGAACACCCTAGAGTGGGTGGTTTCTACAAAATATTACTTCCTGCTAAGGAATTTTATTCTGTGCTTTATTTATCTTAATCAAAAAATTGTCGTCTCTTTCTTGATTTAAACTGTGGATAAGGGGGATGGTGCGGTTAAATTATGTTCTACTTGTTATCAAGATATAATTTGATCAAGAGAATTGTTCTTACTTCTTACTGCAGAATTTGATCACATGTTATGCTTACACTTGCAGGGGATCGAAGATATTTGGATCTTTTGTGAGTTTTCTAAAGAGCAAGGATCCAAATGATGGAACAGAGCAGGCATTGCTTAATGAATTGAAGGCTTTGGATGACCATCTGCAAGCACATGTACGCATGTGGATTTATTATGAAACACTTCCTTTTAAATTTGTGTTATTTTTAATAGCTCTGCTAATATGACGGAGGATTTGTCAGGGTCCATATGTTGCTGGGGACAAGGTCACTGCTGTTGATTTGAGTTTGGCACCAAAACTGTACCATCTTGATGTAGCACTTCGCCACTTTAAGAACTGGACTATTCCTGAAAATTTGACGCATGTCCACAACTATATAAAGGTACCAATTTGATTTTCTACAATGCTCTGCATGCCATCTCTTGGGATTATTCAGTTTTGACTTCTTCACTTCGGTTAACTATGTAGGGCAGACCTAGTTAGGAGCTTCCAGCAGATTTTTCTCTTGTGGAAAAGCGCTCTTGTTTTCTCAATTGCATCATAGTAGTTAGATATTCTCTTGATTTAGAACCTCAGATTTTGATTCTTTATCTACATTTTATTATGGTTGATATTATGGGTTATACTTACGGCTTCTTGTTCTCTTCAATCATCATGTATGTCAAAGCAGGTTGATAAGACTATTTACTGGGAAAACGAACCTTGAAAATAGATTATTTGGTTCATAATTGTGTTGTAGGTAAAAATATTTGAATAAAATGTGTGTCAAGGGATATTTGGAGAAAAATGAAAGATCCAAATAATGCTGAAAGGGTTGGTCTTCTGGTTAAGCAACAAGGAAAATAGCAGAAAAATAGATTGATTGAATGAAATGCCGTGTCACAGCCCCTTTAATCCCTCTGCATAGGATAGAAACCGAATGAATAGTGAATTATAGCCATTGAATAGTTCAATTCTGGCTGTACAAAAGTATTAAGCAGAAAGGAAATTTAAGCTCTTAGATAGTGCACAATAGTTTATGAACTGCAACTTTGGTTTTCTTATGGTTGCCCCTGCATGAAAATTCCTTGGGGTGGGAAACACTTGTACTCATGTTTTAAAACTCTTGTGAACAAAATGATGTCTAAAGTCCAAACAATGATTTTCTGACACTATTTGCTTCTAGATTTACTCCTATACAAATTTGAAGCGCTCATCTTTTTCTAAGTATGCATATTGCCAAATGTTCTATATTGGTTCTCCCTTAGCTTTTGAATGTGCCAATAAAGGGACATCTTGTAAAATGAAAACAGACCTGTATTCGTCAACTGCAAGCTGTTTTACACTGAAAGTTGTTGAAGCCTCAATGGAACCTGAATTATTCTGCGTGCCATGAATTCTAAATTATTCCAATATTAATCATGCGTTGTCAGTTTCTGATACTGGTAAAACAAACGAATTAATTCCCTGAGCAGTATTAACAGAAATGATAAGGGTCACTTGATTTTCTCATTGTTCACAACAGAAATCTCTTAAAGGAGGACATAAATTTAATTTGTAATTCTGTATATTAGTCCAAGGCATTCAAATCAGTAAGGTCTGAAGTAGTGGAGATTCCGTACTGCAAATTTTTGTGGAGTATTGAGTGGATGAACTTGGTCATTTTCAACCATGTCTGATTAATTTTTTCTTATTTATTTGATAAGAAACATTGCCCCTTGTGCTTGCTGGTATGAATAGAGCAGCTATAAATGAATTGGATGGCTGATGGATGATTGTGTTATGATTTGATGTTGCAGTTGCTGTTCTCCCGGGAATCATTTCAGAAAACCAAGGCTGAAGAGCAACACGTTATTGCAGGATGGGCCCCGAAGGTCAATCCATGAATAAGCACTAAATTATAACGCTTAAGAGTATCAGATATGTGGAATGTGTGTAGCAGAACTTTGTTGAGAAATAGGAAGGCTAACTCTATTATGTGTTGTGTTATCCGGAAGTACGTTGTTCGCCCAATCTAATAATATATATGTGTCCTGTTTTTGTGTTTATTTGTGATATCACTGTTTCTTTGAACGCTGGTACCATGTTATCCCTTTACTTCTGTACAGGGTGACAAGATTTAAAAAACAAAAACAAAAAACAAAACAAAACAAAACAAAATAAAAAGAGAATAAATTACCTTCGCTTTCCTTAAAAGATATTTAAATTACATAATCTTTTATTTTATTATAAAAATCTGCACAAATTTCTCTTAAAATAAAAAATTAACCAAAACATTATTAAATTACTTCTTAATAAAAATATAAATTCTTAACAAGTAGGTCTTAATTTTTTATTTTAATGTTATTTATTTTGTATTAAAAGTTTTATTCTAAATTTAGAGGAGTATTTTTTTTATTAATTGAATATACATTGAATATTTATTGTTGTATATATAGTAATATAAGTATTTTAATCAAAATAAATGTTTTTTTTTTGTTGCAAAGAAAATTAATGGTGTATCTAAGAGAGTATGATGATAGATGTAGAATTTAGACATATTTATTTATCCCAAAAAAAACTTGGAGAAAAAAAAAAAAGAGGGGGGGGGGGGGGGGTTGGTTGTGTGTGGATGAGCAATGTAATTGAAGCTTAATTGACTAGTGAGTTCTGGCATCACAGGTCAAAAGTCTCATCATTACTTGTTAAGATAATGTATGTCACTGCTGGTATAGGCATCTTCTTTGTCTGAAAATGAATGTGAGAACTCAGGGTACTGTGGACAAGTTCAAATTTCAAGTTTTCTATTGAAATTCTTCTCTATTTGGAACTCTTGGAACAACAAAGGCTTCAAAGCACTGGAATTCAATTGTCAATGGTATTAATATGAACATTTAGAAGTCAGATTTCAAAAGTTAGCTCACTATGTACTCATTACTTTCAAGGTTTATATAAATTTCACATTAAAATTTTATATTTTTAATATGGGACTCAAGGTTCATGTTTTGTAGGGGTGTTCATTAGCTCAATACACCCTAAAGGCCTATCCTAACCCAGTTTAATTTGATCGGGTCGACTTGGGCCAAAAATATAAATGAGTAAAACTTTAAATAAAATTATATCAAGTCGGGTTGGACACAGGCGATGGCATGTTCTATCCAACTTGTCCTAATAGTTATTTTTTTTTAATTATTAACATCTTGTCATCTTATATATATATATATATAATTCTTATTTTATCTGATTCTCTCTACATATTGTAGTTTTTATTATCTATACGCAAACCTTCCCTGCTTCTTAATTATTTTTATCATTGATGTGTATACTTCCTAATATTTCTTTTGTTGAATAACGAAAATACACATATTTACTTAAGGTTAATTATGCTAGTATAGTTTATATTTTGTTTGATAATACTAAACTATTTTTTTATTATTAATAAAAATATAAGAATTCTAAAGGTATATTGTTTTGAAATATATACCTATGAGTCTGTAAAAAGATATTTTTATATTACAAGTATTAATTTATTAAAAAATAAAAAAAAAAGTATGTGCAGTCCTAACCCGTTCTAGATGTCTTAATCGGACAGGACATCGAGCCTACTAGATGTCCAGTCCGACCCTATCCATATACCGCCCTAATGTTTTGTAATTGAATTTTAACATTTCATCACAATGGTGCATCCCACTAACATTGTACAGCACAGTAGGGAACTGGGTCCTAAGACCACCTATGACCTTGACCCCATCCTCAGTCATTAATGGACCTCAGCCGATAGCTCGTCCAGCTAAAACATCTATCTGGATTTCTCAGTTGTTTGAAGAGAAGTAGCCAACCACTTTTGGAGCAATCTGAATGGATTAGATTTAATTTAGATGATTTAAATTTTATTTTTATTTATTTATCTCCAATTTCTATTTTTTTATTATGGTTTCTTATTTTTAAAAATAAAATATAAAATAAAAACAATTTTTTCAATTCCACCGAACAGAGTCTAGAAGTTGAAATTATGTGTTTTTGCTTTCTTCAAACCAATAACACACAAATATATATTAAAATAAAAATAAAAAAAGAAATAATCTTAACAGTGCAGATTGCTCAGTAGAAAATCCATTTTAGCTGAACACCTGTCATGCTTAAAGAGGATTAAATGAGGCTTTTAGAGGTAGATTTTTGAGAAAATTACAGCTGAGATTTTCGAGTTAAAAATATTTATATTAAAAATTTTAAATTTAGAATTTTTTTTATAGGAGTCAAAAGCCCAAAATTTAAATTACATAAAAAAATACAGCTCAAAACCTAAAATTAAAATTTTGTCTGAGAGTATTTTAAAATAATTTTAAATTTTTAAATTTTTTAGTATAAATATCTTTAAATTGAAATTCTCGTCTATAATTTTCCTATCTCCTCACCGCTTATTCCACCGTAGCCATAATTTTTGAGCTTCACCTTCTCCATTATCCTTGTCTGGGTTTTTACTTGCTCCTAAACCCAATCCTCTGCTTCCTTAATTGTGATGTGGGAATTCAAGACCAATGACTAAATCTCTCTTCTTCAAAAAAACCATACTTTTAAGCTACTGGATGGTTTTGTACCGCAAATTTGTCCATTAAGCACGAGTAAGAGATCCAATATGTCTGCCATGCATGTTGTCCATAACTTCACCGGTAAAAGTCAGAATAGGGTGTGCTCTCAAGTCGATACATCTGCTCAGATATTTCTTTTATTGCAAATAGTCGTCAAGAACTTCATCTTACACCAAGTTACTCCATTTATGGGGCATTTTTTTTTTCATGATACTACAAATTTAGTTCTCGTTGATATTTGATACACAAATTGAATACCAGTGCAGACACGTTTAAATTATTACATCTTTCATAGCAGAACAATTTCATTCCTGAGCAACGTAAATCAAATTAGGGATTGCTAGAGGTGGCCTTGAAGTGGAATTGAAAATAGAATATGAAATACAAAAGACAGAAAGGATTTTATTGGGAAACTACGAGTTTGTTGGAAAAGGTGAGAGTTATACTTCATTCCTGTAAATTTCATTTAATGTGAGAATTTGGCGGATATCTTTTTTCGTTTGTTACAGAAGAGACACGATAGTAAGACAGGTAATAGAGGAAAAGGCTTAGGTAAGAATCCAACTCGTGTATATCAAGACTTCTTAATGTTTATTTCCAAAGAAAATGCTTTCTAAGCTATTACACAAAGTCAAAAAATATGTTAAAAAACGATAATCAGTAGAGAAATATGGGAAATTTTTTTTAAAAAAAATAATCAATACATTGAAACAACTTAACATTTATTGAAAAATTGTTCTTTTTCTTCCGATAAGAACTTACTAGGGCGACAAATTGAATCCATTTATCAAGGATTCAATGAAATATCTTGTATCAAGGTTTAAACTGGTGGTCATCCAAGTAGGATGATAATGGTTAAGATACGGATATAATATAATGGTTCACGTCTTTGGACCTATATTTAGTAGGTAAAATATTTTTCATTCCATTGAATTAATGAATCCCCAACCCAAAACCACCACTTACCTGAAAATTTTTCATAATGAACAAGATCTTCTCACACCGAGACTCATTTACAATTGTTTATATAAAATTACAAGAAAAATAAAATGTCTCAAATAATTATTAATATAGTTCAAAACCACTCTCTCTCTCTCTCTCTCTCTCCAGGACTGAGACAAGGTATCATACGCAAAACCTGAACCCGAACCATTAAAATATTCATAAAAAATTTTATACCCAAATCCAAACAGGTAAATTTTACAGATAATCTGGTGTTGTGATCATTTCTACATCCAAGAGTTAAACTGGATGACAGACAAGTTGAACCGGAGAGCTACACACTGGGTTAAAATAAGTTACCCTACAAGAAATCATTTTTATTTTATATTTCATGCCGTACATTTTACAATTGGGAAATCAAATATTACACACGAGATTATTTTTTAAAATTAGCATGATTGCACCAGGTTTATAATGAAGCCTAATCACTAGAAAAGTATCTGAAAGAATGGGCTAAAATACATTTATTTACCACACATTAAGAAGGCAGACTTCAAGATTTTCTCGACAACAACGGCTCCAATTGGGAACCTGTGTCCTTGGAGGGCGGAGGTTTGCCATTACCGGACTCCAAATCGAGACTTGGATTATCTACTGGCACAGAGGGCGAAGCTCGTAGAGTCCTGGTCATCTCTTTTAAGCGTTGAACATGCTGCAAGCAAACTTGAACAGCATCATGTACTCTTACAAAGAACCACTCTTTGCCTATCAGCTCCACTACATCAGATTTGGACAAGGTAAGCAAAACTTCTGGGTTTGGATTGGATATTGCAATCTGCAAGTAAACCCCAGTTGGTTGGTCGGAACATTATATTGATGGTTTCAATTTTAAACAGTGGAATAGCAAAGTTACATCAAACCTGGATGCCCCGTAATTTGTACTCCTGACTCAAGTCTCTCAAAGCCTGAACAGCACTAGAGTCTACATAGGTCACAGCTGCAATAATAATAACCAAATGTTTACCACACAATGCTGATATTCTGCTATGTTATTTGCGGAAAAGGGCTCAACCAACAAATTTCAGTTTGTTCATTAAGGACAATTATTACATTACAAATTCACACACTAGTGAAGACACTTGATATAGAATTAACACACGCAACTTTATATACCAGCCATCAATCATGGTCATATTTTTGTAAGAGACAAATAAGGATGAGAAAGACTAGTTTTTTGGCTGAAATCATTTCAGTAGTTTGTTTTAAGGGAAACAGGTTTGAGTAAAGTGGCTCCAAAACAATTTCTTAGAAAACTTGTTTTCAGAGCATTTTCCTATTAGTCACCAATATTATGTAGCAAAATAGTAGGCCGTGACCATTGTTGAAATCTGAGGACTACTTGAAATATCAGCAGCTGCACAGGTGATGGGGTGATGGTGAGCGGAATTATTGACTTAAAACAGATAACTAAGAGATCACAGCCAGCGGATCATGGTAGGGATTTAGATTAAAATAGCAGATGCTAAGTGGTATATGACGATTGCATCTAAAGAAGGTTTGAGCCAGTTCAAGTAAATTAGCTTTGCACATTTGAAAGGTTCTAGAAAATTTGCTTAATTAGAAAAATCATTTCATTAACCATCGAATTAGAGACTGATAAATTCAAGGAAAAAAATTTCAAGGAACAATATCCAAGCATGCTCACTAGCTCTTGATTATGCTAAAAAACATATACAACACAACTTATGCTTCTATGTACACAAAGCAAGCAAGACTTACGGGCCATTTCTAGAATCACAAAATAAATTCTTTCAACATCAGGTCCACGTCCTGTAGAACTATCAACATCAGCTTCATATTCCCGCAACCTGACAAAACTCTAAATAATTCAAGCAACACTCTTGATAGAAAATTTATCAAATACAACTGATTTCTTATTACCTGTCCTTTATGTAACTTATGTTTGCAAAATAAATAGGAGAATCAATACGAACAATAACAATTCCATTGTATGTGTATGCTTCAGGATATTGTTTAATATTTCTATAAACAGTTGTCCCTGGCAAACGACCCAAAACAGCTGCAGTACACACCAGACAATAACTTCAGCATATACTCATTAGAAACAACTATGCAGTAACATTACCAAAAGCAACAAAATCATAAGCTAACTACTTTTTATAAAGAGCCAAGTTCCTATTTACTTGTCTTTTATATCACTATAGACTCAACCCTGAAGAAATCCATTCTACAAAAATAGAGAAGGACTAAGGTTGTCAAATGCACCATTTGGTATTAGGTACTTGATATAGAATTTTGAAATAACTTGGGTAAAACTTGACAAGATTTCATATGTTGATCTTGAACAGTTCTATGCATGCACTGAATATTTTAAAACAAGGAATTTGAAGCAACATCAGCAATTGTGACATATGAAATACAATCAAGGCTGCTAATTATAAAATATGAGCTAATATATTAAGAAAACAAGTGATGTAATTTGAACACAAGTGCCAAATTCAATTATCTATTACTCGTTGGAAAAATCTAATGCAGCCTAAAAACAATTGGTCCTTAAACTTCCTGCCTTTGCTGTACTGGGCTGGCAGCATTCCTTTTCTTTACAAGATTTTGTGTCTGTATCGCCTATATTGTTCCCTAAAACTCTTCTGCTGTTTCTTTCCTGTACACTTGCACACTACCTACGTACTTGTCTTGAACCATAATTGTTTCTTTCTTTCTGATTTGGATGCATCTAATCATTTCTATCAGAGTTTGTTATTCATTAAAAAAATGGGTCTTTCAAATTTAGATGCATTTGTTTTATTATAAGCTCAGCTGATACATGAATACCATTTAATGCTTTGGGAGCAAGGTCGCTTTCAGATAGATAGGTTTCACCTCCTGAGGTTTCAGGTTTACAGCACGACATGATTCATGGCCTATTAATGTGGGGAAGATACCATTTACAATACAATGTTAGCGATCAGTTTTTATTTCCTTATATTTATTTTCTTATTATTTATTTCATTATTGCTAATTATTGTAATTATATTAGAAAGTTGACCTTAGAATTAGTTTCCTAATTGTTAGATTTTATAGGTTTTTATTTGTGATTTACTTTGTTTCTTAGAATAGTTTTTCTTTCTTAAATAGCTTCATTCTTTCTATATACTTTGTTCAAGTAATACACACAAAAATTTCTCAATGTGTCATGGGATCAAAGCCCTAGACTTCTTAGGATGTCTACCCTTCTTTTTCAGGCCTTCCTTGCTATTTGTCTTTTAACGAAACTTTCCATATTACTGCCTCTTTGTGTTTTGTGCATACCTACTCAACCCTACCACCACCAGAGCCCTCAGACCATGCCAACCGGTGTTTTCCCAGTGACCGGATCCTGTTTGGCCTTCCCACGCACCGCCACAAATGTTCTGGAAAAGCTTTCACATGCTGGCGCGTGAACCTCTTTTCCAACCACTGCGTTTTCCAGATCTAGTCGCCTCACCTTGCCGCATCTGTCCCTGGTGTTGTTTAGTCATTTTGGGGTCTATGTGTGCTCATTCTCCTTCTTTGTGGGTTTTTTTAACACTAATCGAAAGTTTATTTCTCTCCCACGGAGTTTGCTATTCGCTTGTGTTCTAGGCCATGTCTAAGTCTATTGTCACTAGCCACCCTTCTGATTCAACCATGGGCAACTCCTCTGGTCCTACAAAGTTGCAACACATTCCTATGACATACTGATTGATTAGCAAAAACTACTTAAAGTAGTCTCAATTGATTCGCACCTTTCTGAAGGGCCGAGACATGCTTAGCCATTTGCTTGGTACCAACCCGAAACCTGAAGATCCCAAATTTGCTGCTTAGGATGAAGAAGACTCTATGATCATGACTTAGTTACTTTTTTCTATGTCCCCTAATAGTAGTGATATCTGTATGTTTCTGCGTTCGGCTCAAGATATGGGAGGCTATTCGGCAAACTTACTCCAAAGTTCGAGATGCAACACAAATTTATGATATTAAAATGAAAATTACCAATACCAAACAGGGGTCCTTGTCAATCACTGCATATTCTAATCTCCTGAAAAGTCTTTGACAAGAATTAGATCACTACTAGTGTACTCAGATGGGATGTCGTGATGACGCCATTATTCTTAAGCATCTTATGGAGAAAGATAGGATTTATGAATTCCTGCAGTCTCAATGTCGACTTTGATGCTGTTCGTGTTCAGATACTAGGATTGGAGGAGTAACATCCTTGAATGAGGCTATTGCTCTTGTCCTGGCTGAGGAAGGTAGACGGAGTGTCATGCTTGATATCCCACCATTGGAGAGTTCTACTCTAGTCTCCAAGCATTTCGGGCCACGTTCTGATGCAGCAAAAGGACAATTTGAACACCTTTAACAATCTAATAAGGACACTTTATGGTGCACCTACTACAACAAGTCTCGCCCACTAAGGAGAAGTTCTGGAAACTTCATATTAAGCCTCCACATATAAAGAAAGGACCCAGCCAAGCTCATATGACGACCACCGGTATTCCAATAGTGAGGATACCTCTTCTATGGCTGATTTCAATAAAGAGGAGATTGAAAAGTTATGAGATCTTTTGGGAACCTTGGAGAAACCCCCCCATCTACCACAGATACTTGCTCTTTGGTGTTCTCAAGTATTTCTTCTCACTCTTCATCTACCTATAATTTTATTTTTAATGCCTCAAATAAGGTTTCTTCTGCCTCTTTGGTCATTGACTCTAGGATCACTAACCATATAACTCATTATTCTTAGCATTTTCTTCCATATACTCCTTGCTCTAGGAATCGAAAAATCATTACAGCAAATGGATTGGTCACTACTGTGGCTGGTCAAGGAAATGTGTGTTTAAATGCTAAAATCGAGCTTAAAAATATTCTTTATGTTCCAAGACTTCGCACCAATCTTATTTCTATTCAGAAACTTACAACTGATTCTCATTACAGTGTGACTTTTTATCCTTCTCATTGTGTATTTCAGGAATAGGGCACGAAGATGATTGGACTTGCTAAAGAGAAAGACGAGTTGTATCATCTTGCAAAAAATAATGGATGCAATAAAATCCAAAGTTTGTTACCTATGTCTTTTCATTCTGAGTCTTTCTAATCTAATAAAGATAAGATTTGGCTTCACCATCTTCATCTTGGACATCTATCATTTAATATTATCAAAAGTAGACTTCCTACTTTGTTCAAGGGATTAAAAATTGAAACTTTACATTGTGAGACTTGTGAACTTGCTAAACATAAACATGTTTCTTTTCCAATTAGTAATAAAAAAATTTTTGCTCCCTTTAGTTTGATTTATAATGATATTTAGGGCTGGTTTCTAATATTTCTAGAGCTCGATGATTTATTTCATTTATTGATGATTGCACTCAAGTGACTTGAATTTATTTGTTGAAACAAAAATCTGATGTGAGCACTATATTTCCTATTTATTATCATATGATTCAAATTCAATTTGGAACAGGAATATAGAGGTTTTGATCTAACAATGCAAAGGATTTTTTTAATCAATTTCTCTTTAAATTTTTTATGAAAAAAGAATAATACATGAATCCTCTTACATTCATACACCTCAACAAAATGGGGTGGCCAAATGAAAGAATGGTCATCTTTTAGCCGGTACTAGGGCTCTATTGCTCTATTGTTTCAAATAAATGTTCCAAAGCAATATTGGAGAGAAGCAATTTTAACTGCTACTCATATTATTAATCAACTTCCCATTCAAGTGCTTGATTTCAAAAGTCCCATGCAAGTTCTCACACTGTTTTTTTCAAGTTT
The DNA here is from genome assembly GCA_032878935.1 of Erythrophleum fordii. NCBI lineage: Eukaryota > Viridiplantae > Streptophyta > Magnoliopsida > Fabales > Fabaceae > Erythrophleum > Erythrophleum fordii. The sequence goes on along the minus strand of JAVQMF010000056.1, from coordinate 15,432,776 downwards.
CAATGTATCTTACAATCTTGTACCTAGAATACTTGGATGTTTTGCATTTGTCCATGTGCATTCTCACCATAGAACCAAATTTGATCCTCGAGCCCTCAAATGTTTTTTCCTTGGATATTCTTCCACTCAAAAAGGTTGTAAATGTTATCATCCTCCTACAAGGAAATTTTATGTGTTTGCTGATATCACATTTGCTGAATTTGATTCGTACTTCCACAATGAAGGTAACACAGTTGTTGATCCTTCTATCTAAAATAGATCTGATGACTTATTTCTTTTTGATTTCCCATCATTACTCACTCATACCTCATCATTACCTAAGCCCCAACTATAACCAAACAACCCACCTGAGCCTCCATTGTAGCCAAAAACAAATTCAAACCCTACTCGTCCATTACAAGTATATTCTCAAAAGAAAGATCATCTTCTTCGCCAGAGCTAGTCCAATCATCTTCTGCACCTGACAAGGTTAAGGTACTCTCTTTACCCACTAATAATCTAAATCACAATTATTATGATATTTCTATTGCTTTACACAAAGGCACACGAACTTACACAATATCCTGTCTTCCTTTCTTTCTTATATGCATTTGTTTCCTAACTACAAAGCCTTTCTCAATACACTAAACGTCATTCCTATTCCCAAAATCTTATCTAAAGCATTCAAGAATGAGAATTGGGTCAATGCTATGAAAGTTGAGATATAGACACTTGAGAAAAACAGAACTTAGGATGCAATTACCAAAAGGAAAGAAATCAATAGGCTATTGTTGGATATTTACCACTAAATATAATTTAGATAGTACCTTGGAGAGATACAATACAAAGTTCGACTTGTTGCAAAAGAATATACCCAAATATATGGCATTGACTACATAGAGACTTTCGCCCCTGTTGCAAAAATGAATACCATACGAGTATTATTGTCTGTAGCTACTAATCTGGGTTGGACATTATAGCAATTTGATGTTAAGAATGCCTTCTTGCATGGTGACCTAGAGGAGGCAATCTATATAGAAATTCCCCCAGGATTCAATTCTCAAGATAAACTAAACATGGTGTATAAGCTTAAAAAGGCACTCTACGAGTTAAAACAATCTTCACGAGTATGATTTGGAAGATTTTCTAAAAGTCATGATTGGTATGGGGTATAAGCACGGTCAAGGTGATCATAATTTATTTGAGACATTCAACCTCGGGGGGAGTAATTGTACTCTTGGTTTGTGTGGGTGACATCATAGTCACGGGAAATGATCATGAAAGGATTGGATTGTTAAAAAAGCAATTGATAAAGGAGTTTGAAATCAAAGAATTGGGCAAGTTAAAATACTTTCTAGGCCTTGAAGTGGCTTATTCACAGCAGGCCATTTTTACATCCTAACACAAGTATGTATTGGATTTATTGATAAACACAGGCAACTTGGGTTGTAAACCTGTAGAAACACCTATAGAATTGAATCATAGACTATACGAAATTTCTAAAGATACACTACTTGATAAGGGTTCTTATCAGAGGCTTGTGGGACGACTTATTTACATGTCTCATACTAGGCCTGATATAGCCTATGCTGTGAGTGTTGGGAATCAATTTATGCATAATCCAAAGAATCACACCTCAAAGCAGTCCATAGAATATTACAATATTTAAAGGGTACACCAGGAAAAAGACTTCCATCTAAAAGAGGTGAGGGATTGACTCTCGAGGCTTATACTGATGCAGATTATGCAAGATCTCTTGTTGATAGGAGATCAACCTTAGGCTATTACACCTTTCTAGGAGGAAATCGTGTTATTTGGAAAAGTAAAAAGCAAAATGTAGTTATAAGATCGAGTGCGGAAGCCGAGTTTAGATTAATGGCACTTGGAATATGTAAGCTATTATGGTTAAAAATAATTCTGAAAGATTTAAAGATTAAGTAGGAAGGCCCAATAACACTTTGTTGTAACAATAAATCTGCCATTAACATTGCTCAGAACAAGACGATCGCACTTAGCATATTGAGATAGATCGTCACTTTATCAAAGAAAAATTGAATAGTGGCCTGATTTGCACTCCTTTTGTTCTTACTGGAGGTCAACTTGCATGTGTTTACTAAGGGATTATCTAGTGCCATCTTTCAAGACATCATCACTGAGTTTGGAATGGATAATATTCACTCACCAACTTGAAGGGAGTGTTAGTGATAAGTTTTTATTTCCTTATATTTATTTCTTTATTGTTAATTATTGTAATTATATTAGAAAGTTGACCTTAGGAATTAGTTTCCTAATTGTTAGAGATTTTATAGGATTTTATTTCTAATTTATTTTGTTTCTTAGAATAGTTTTTCTTTCCTAAAACAGCTTCATTCTTTCTGTATAAATATCTTTGTACTTTGTTCAAGTAATACACACAAGAATTTCTCAATTTGTGTCATACAATTAGACTTCATTCTTAGATATGAAATTGAAACAAGCAACATCTTTCACAATTACTGAAACTACACAAACCTACTTACCAATATGTGGATTTGCAGACTCATGAATGACAAAAGCAAGTGAAGCACCCACCTACAATTTCATAACATTATAAAGTATATAAGGAATTATCTCAAGTGTACCATGTAAATCACAACTTTTGAAATTGAAATAAGAGGATATCATGCTCCGTGGTTTATATTTATAAGAGATTGCAAAACCATCTCCTTAATTTTCCCATAATAAAATAAGAGGCATTAAAGGACTCAAGTTTTAATCAGCAAACATGATTTTACGATGAATATGCACGATCAGTGAAAGAATTCAGCCTCACTAAGGAGATGCATAAGGGCATGAAGAGTTTCTATTAAAAAAAGAAAAAAGCAAGTTTCTCCAAATATTACGCAACCATTACTTGTAAGCAAACTTCACCTTGTACTCACCCCAACAAGTACACCAATCTCGATACCAAAGAACAAAGTTGTAGTGCTAGTGATGGTCCAAAGAAGAAAATCCCTTTTATCTACACGCCACAAGAAAATGGCCTCATTATAATCCACCTGAAATGATGAAAGACAAACGAATAAAAAATTATATGTTGTAATGTGAACAAAGTGATAAGTGATAACCAACAAAATTCTCAGTGAATTTAGACAAGCAAAGCAATATAACCAGCTAAAATGGGATTTAGAGGCTAAAGTAAGACTTCTCTTCAATAGAAAATTGTTTGCATATTCAAAAATTATAAAAGCAGTCAGGTCTAACATGGACTGGATATTCCAAGCAAACAAGATAATAACCAGTAAAAACACAGTTAATATGAAACAAAAGTAAACTCTAAATAAAAAGCATCCATCTCTCATGTGGATTAGATTCTATAATCCAAACAAACTTAACTAACCTAACAGCATCAAAGTTATAGCCCATAAAAGTCTGTACTACAATAAACTCTACTTTAGCATTAATCCTTCCACTACAAAAGTGCATCATCAAGTCTAACTACTGCCTCTGATTTTTAACAATGAAATGAATCCCTTGGCATGAAGGAAAATGCTTACCAGACCAATCACAGCAGAGATTACTATGGCAGCAAGAGCACACTGGATTTATTGAAATCATAAAATCCATAGTCAGCATTCCAGAAGGGGGGGAAAACTCCTTAAATTTGAAACAATCTCTTAATTCTTAACACTGTTTCCAATTTAATATCATTCTAACTCCTATGTATCAAGTCCCAGCAAGAATTATCCATAAAATGTGGAGAGTAGAACAATCCATTCAAATGAGAAGTCCTGTAAGTAACTGAGAAGTATAAAAGGTAGAGGCATGGACACAAACCTGAGGTATGTACTTAAATAATGGAGTAAGAAACAGAAGTGCACAGGCCATTATGATTCCTGTCACTATCCCAGATATTCCAGATTTTGCACCGCTTTCATGACTGACAGCTGACCTTGAAAAGGATCCTGCATTTCTCATTCAAAAGCATGAAAAATCTTTAAATATATATTTTTGTTCAAAGAAGGTTTCAATATAAAGTAGAATCACAATTATGAAACTGAATGCTGCTTTGACATTAGAAGTCAAACTTCTTCAAGTTCTCAGAATCACATAGAAGTCTTACCTGTTGTTGGGTATGCTGAAAAGAATGAACCAAGAACATTGGCAACACCTAGACCGAACAACTGTCCATAAAATATACAGAAGATCACTTACAAAATATTTTTTTTTCTAATTAACAAAAGAGACGTACTGACTAGAAAAAGCAAGGACTTTAGGAGAAACTTCTAAAACATTGTGTTGCCCCTTGAACTCCAACATCTGAACAAAGTATTTGGCAGAACAAACGACAGTCCTCACAATACTCTTCCCTATTAGAGTTTCACTAAGGCAACTTAACTTCTGTGATAAATCTCTGCTAACACTGACAGTTTAAAGGCATGATGAGATGGGATATCATTTTCACTTTATCCTTAGAGAGGTAGTCTCCTCAGAGGCTAGAATATCAGCTGTAGCTTCTATTTCTACATGGGCATTTCCCAAGAGTTAGGTTGCCATCTCAAGGGCTGATACATACAGAACTTATTTGGTACATAAATGACAGCCCTCACATACTCTACCTATTAGAGTTTCATTGAGGGAACTTAATTGCAGATCTCTGTCAACACAATGGTTTAAAGGCATGATGAGATGGGATATCATTTTCACTTTATCCTTAGAGAGGTAGTCTCGTTTAGAGGCCAGAGTATGTCCTGTAGCTTCTATTTCTACATGGGCATTTCTAAAGAGTTGGTTGCTATTTCAAGGGCTAGGTAGGATACATACAATGCTTAATTTTATCAGAAGAAGGAAAGATGGACTATTATGGACAAAGAAAAGAAGGGAAATGTATTATTGTTTTCAGCTGGAGTTTCATCCTTGGAGTTATTTCTGTTCTTAAAATTTAATAATCTATTCAAGGTTTCATGTACATCATGTAACTCCATATCACTAGGTAAGTGTAAGATAAGAGATATTTAAAAAGAAAAAGAAGTCTTGGAATTTGACTCCCCCAACTCGGTATAAACAATGATACGTAGTTTTGATCTAGTAATCCTAGTGGTATCTAATTGAGTATAAGCAAATTAACAGATTCCAACATTCATATATTTCATTGAAGGAATTTGAACAGGCTAAAAACTAGACTGCAATGTTTACAACAATATATCCAACGGAAGCACCTTTTTTCGTTTATTATTTTCATTCTGAGAAAGAAGTATAGTAGCTAAAAAAATATTAAAATTCTTACTCTTCTACATTATGGTAATCAATGATTGAAATGTTTATGTTGAAAAACCATTCTTTAATTCAATTACAATAGTCATGGCTGTCAAACTGGTTTTTTAAATTGTAAAACTGTATGAATTTACAATTTTAAGTTAGGTAATCTTGTTAACCTAAATTCAAACTCAGAAACTGGTAAAATCAGGACAAACATGATTGAACTGGGTAAAATCACGAGTTTACATCCGAGTTTAGCAGCTTCCTTCAAATGCGACATTTTCCCTTGTTTCTGATCCAACCCAATCTTATCCCATCCCAGCCCATGGATTGAAGGAAGAGGCAGTCCAAAACACTGCATTTCATCAGTAGAAACCACCAAAACCCTCAAATTTTTTCCTCCTCACGTATGCATAGCTGCAGCCAAAACCAGCAGCAATACTCTTGTTCCTCTCTCTTCGGCATCTGACACTATGATTTGAATGCCCACTACCCCAAAAACCCAGCATATACATGCCTAGCCCTCACTCAAATTATTGTTCATAATACTCCCCTACAAACCCAAGTTATCTAAGGATTTTATTGTATTAAGGCTTTTGTTAGTTGTTACTTAACCATAGGAAATTTTTAAACACGCTCTTCATCTGATCTATGATTAAAAAGATTAAACATGAAGCATATCTGTCAGAAATTAAATAAAGCTGCCATGAAAGAGATACATATCATAAGATAGTTTGCTTTTGCATATATTTAAAGCAATTAATGGCTTTTAAGGCTGATGACTACAGTCATTACTTTTGCTATACATTCCATTCACCAACATAGAATGAAGTCATGAATAAATAAGTATTCCTTTTCAATCTATTTCACAGTGCATAATCTGATTAAGGATAGTTCAAATAAACAGCAACCAACAGGCTATTGTGGTCATATCCGGGAAAGAAAGATACCTCTTGATTTGAATCCAACTCATAGCCATTTTTTGCTGCTAATGCTTTGGCAATCCCTACAGATTCCTGAAGTTTGGAAGTGTATATAATTAGCGTTCAAGTTGCCAAGCAACAATTTTAATCAACCAACTAAAATAGAAGATCGGGCAAAAACAAGGAGATCTTTACCAATATAGCCACACCAGTGATGAGAAATGCAGTTGGAATTAAGGACAGTGCATAACTAAAAGCTTTGGGAACAGAAAATTTTGGCAGTCCCTGAGGTATTTCTCCAACCTATCAACAACCAGTAATATTTATCAGCTTTTTCTGGACTTGGTTTTTATCAGATTTGTGAACATGTTAACAAGTTTTTATCAGCCTCATGGACATGTTACCAACCCTAAACATACAAGTTCTCATTTATGAAAGAATATCATATGTGACAAGAGGAACAAAAGTAAGGAGCAAGAATCATATTATAGCAATTACCATCACTTTTACACCATCAAGAACTCAATGGTAAGACCAGATAACAGAGCAGGGTCTTTCTCACATAGAACAAGGTTAAGACTGGTAAGCAATAAAGCATTAGAATGGCAACAAGTAATTTTTTTGTGCTCCAAGTAACACAAGTAGATTCAAATGGTAAGATATTTAGGGTTTATAGCTGCATTAAAACACTGTTTTATCATTCACATTAAATGTTTTTTATTAATATTCATTCGAGATATCTTGTTCGAGGACATAAATTAAAGATAAACTCCTATATATCAGACAATTATCATATGAAGCAGATAATTTCATGATCCCTATCTGCACCATGGCATGAAACTCCTTGACAATTTCAATCTTACACATGCAAATAGCAAAATTGAAGCCTATATTATGTTAAAGGAATAAAATAAGTTTAAAAGGATACCAACTCAGCCAAAAGGAAACGAAAACCATAGAAAAACATTATATGTTGACAAATAGCAAGCATTCTAGATGAAAATATAGGCAATTATATATCACTGCATTCAGATGCAAAGATGAGATATCCTCCAATAGTAAAAATAAAAGACAGAACCATAATGACTTCTATGTTTCTGTGAATTAAAACTATTTACAGTTGTGTCTATATCCAACTAATATATTGTGATCAATAAGCAACACTGTTTTCATTTGTCATGAAATATTATATGAATAAAAACTAGGGGTATAAGAACAAGGGGTTTTTGTAGAGTACAAAATTGCTAATATCTGGTTGATGGTATCAGCAAGTGTAATATCAGTCCTTTTCTATTATCCATCTAGTTCTTCCTAGATTAGTATTATAAAGACAAAAGTGCATCTCATATATGAGATTCTCACCAAAGAAATGGACGAAGGATGGAATATTTTTGCAAAAGCTGTTCCCAGAACTACTACTGTGAGAGGGCCTGCAGCTCGCATGAACCGCAAGTACTTCCGTGATTTTCCCTGAAGATAGAACATCAATTTAATGAGAAAAATGCCAATAAGAAAAATCTTCCACAAACACCAGAGAATGGGTTCTCATACCAGGTACTTCATGACAAGTAGTATCGTTAGCATCACTGATCCCATCACAAAAGGGGGCCACGAAAACTATAAAAGGGAAAACCTACTGTATTAATTGAAGGGAATTGATAGGTGAAATCATCAGAAAGACATAGGAAAGAACAACAAAAGTAGATTAACATAGGATAGTTCAAATTTAATAAAAAAACAACAGGACCCCAAAAAAAATTTTAACAGGAATATTGAATATGAATTAATATATTATGCATATTAAATGGAACCATCATTGGTTAAACTGAACTTAAAATCATGTCAACATGTAGTATGAGAATAAGACACTGAGATTAATGCTGCCTAAATGTCTAATGGGTAAGGATAGTGCTAGTTAAACTTACACTGAACCAGAAAGAGAAGTTTTACATTACTTCTTTACAAATTCCCATTTCACTTGCATTTCACGTTTATAGTTCTGTTTTAAAACAAATATCTAAAACTTCAGAATGCGAAAAGAAGCTAAACAAAATTGACTCAGCTCCAATTTTAAAATCAAGGGCCAGAATGTATAGAAACATCATTTACAAACTCACTGTTCTAATTTTTCTAACCAATGTGCAGAAAACCTTCTCATTCTCTATATACCTTGTGAACAATTTGGTAGAAAGACTCTAGGCAAAAGTGATTCAGTGGATTCTTATTCGATAGATTCAACAACCGCTTCTAACTCTTCTGGACCATACTTACACCAGCTAGGGTAAGAGAGGAAATTAGTTCCATTCAGTTACATTCCTAAGTGAACAGCTAACTGACTTCAGATGAAAGAACAACTAACTAGCAATTAACCATTCACTCTTATTATACATAAAATGTAACAATTATTCCCCCCTATACAAAATTCTTGGCCTCAAGGATCACTAGTGTTATCCAAAGAGTTAAGCTCAGAAAATTGCTGCTGTATACTGATCAGATCCTTCCAAGTAGCATCTTCAGAATTAGTGTTCTTCCATTGCATCAAAACCTGAGTAACTGGCATGTGACCCTTCTTTACAACTTTTCTAGCCAAAATCTTTTCTGGTTCAACAGTGAAATGCCCTCCATCATCCATTCTAGGAAGTTCTGTAGAAACATTAGTGCTTTCACCCCTAGTGTTGTTTCAACATTGACACGTGAAAAACAGGATGAATTCTAGTGTTCTGAGGTAAATCCAACTTGTATGCTACCTACCCAATTTTCTGAACTACCTTGTAAGGGCCATAAAACCTTGCAGCAAACTTATGAAGAGGAACTGTTAAGAACATTTCTTCTGAATGGTTGCATCATCAAATACAACAAATCTCCCTGCTTAAACTCCCTCTCTGTGCCTTGCTATTTGCAGCCTGAACCATTCTCTTCTCAGCCTCCTGTAAATTCTGCTTAAGTAGAAGAATTGTAACTTCCCTCTCGTATGAACTCCTGTCTATCATTTCATTGTTTGAACCCCAGCAAGATACAGCATATGTAATGGTGGCTTGATTCCATAAACAGCCTCAAATGGCATCAAAACAATGGCTGAATAGTATGAGTGTTATACCAGAACTCAGCTAAGAGCAGCCACTTCACCCATTGCCTCAGTTGATCACTTGTCATGCAACACAAGTAACACTCAAAGCATCTATTTAAAACTTCTATTTGGCCATCAATTTGAGGGTGGTAAGCAGAAAAATACAATAATTTGACCTTGTAGAGCCTAAAAAGTTCTCTCCACAACTTCCTACAAAAAACAGGATCTCTATTTGTTACAATTGTCTTAGGAAACCCATGCAACTTACACAATATTATCCATGAAGATCTGAGCAACCTCCATTGCTGAAAATGGATGTTTTAAGGCCATAAAATAGGCTGCTTTACTCAACCTATCTACCACCACTAAAATCACTGACTTAACCCCACATTAAATCAGTCCATATATTGTCTAGCATGGGCAGTGGCTCTTAGAGTCCTAGGATGGCCACATTTTCAGGCTTATGCCTCTAGCAAACTTGACATTCCCATGCATAATTCCTCACTTGCTTCTCCATTCCCTTCAAATAAAAAGCTGATGATAAACTTTTATAAGTAGCTGTAACACCTGAATGCCCACCCAAAGTATCACCATGGAAATGCTTAAGTAGTTGCAACTTTAGAGTAGAATCATCCACAACCACCAACTTGCCCTTCCTTTTAAGTATATGATGATGCCATGAGTATTTAGGATGAGAATCTAAATTCTGTTCCAGTTGTGAAATGGTCTTCAAATTAAGCATCCTTCTCCCGTGTTTCTTTAACCCTTTTGTTGATGCTTGAAGTAATAGTCATGATTGCTAAGCAAGTATTTTCAGAACTTTCCTCTTTACTTCTTCCTCATCTGGTGTTCTAGAAAGAGCATCAGCCGCTATATTCTCTCTACCCTTCCTATAATTGTATATTAAAAATCCCACAATTTATGTAACCATTTTTGTTGTTCTGGAGAAACTACCTTATGCTCCAGCAAATATTTGATAGGCAAATGATCTGTTTTGATGATAAATGGCTGGCCAAACACATATTGTCTCCATTGTTTAACTACAAAGAATATAGCTTTGAGCCCTTTTTCATATGCTGACAAATGCCTTTTTGTTGGACTAAGAGCTTTAGTTGCATAAGCAATAGGATGTCCTTTTTGACAAAGAATAGCTCCTATTCAAACATTAGAGGCATCAATCTCTATAGTAAATGGAATAGAAAAATCTAGTACAGCTAAAACAGGTGTAGAAACCATAACTTGCTTCAATTTCTCAAAGGCAACAGCAGCTTCTTTATTACATTCAAATTTTTTATTTCTCTTTAACAACTCTATAAGTGGCTTGCTCAAGCTTCCATAATGCATCACGAATCTTCTATAATAGCCTATTAAATCCAAAAAAGCCTCTTAATGATTTAGTGGATTTAGGAACTGGCCATGACAGCATTGCTTCAGACTTGTGTGGATCAGCTTCTGCTCCTCTTACCCAAATTATATGGCCGAAATAGTCAATCTTATCTGCTGCAAAAGTACATTTAGATCATTTAGCAAACTAGGTATTCTTTTGTAAAACCTTCAATGTACTTTTCAAATGACTCGTGCTCCTTCCAAGACTTGCCATACACCAATATATCATCGAAAAACACCAGAATAAACCTCTTTATGAAGGGCTTAAACACTGCATTCATCAACCCCTAAAATGCGGCATGAGCATTAGTGAAGCAAAAAGGCATCACTAGAAACTCATATAAACCCTCGTGTACGGAAAGCCGTCTTATGGACATCACTTGGCTTCATCAAAATCTGATGGTACCCTAGTCTTATGTCCAATTTAGAGAAAATACAAGCACCAAATAGTTCATCTAACAACTCCTCAACGATTGGTATTAGAAACTTATTCTTGATAGTTTGATGATTTAGTTTCTTGTAATTTACACAAAACCTTCATGTCCCATCTTTCTTTTTAACTAGCACCACTAGTGAAGCAAAAGAATTGCTATCTAGCCTTATTAACCCTTGTTGAATCATCTCTAGGACTAACTCCTCCATACCACCTTTTTGCAAATGACCATATTGGTAAGGACATATTCTGATAGGTTGCTCCTTCTTAAGATTGATTGAGTGATAAACTCACAGGAAGGAGGCAATCCTTTTGTTTCTTCAAATACATCCATGAAATCTTGTAATAATTGCTCTAACTCAACACCTCCGCTCTATTCTAGTTGCTGCCCTTGCAAATCTGTCTTCTTATCATGTTGCTGTTCGGGAACTTGGAGTAGATAAATTGCACTTCAATGTAATTGTTTGCTCTGTATAGAATCATCCTTGAGGTGATCTTGGCCTTGTTTATCCCCATATATTTCATATTGCTGCCCATTCAACTTAAAACTCATCACCTTATCCGGTGAATCCATCATGAATTTTCCCAAAGTAGCCAACCATTGGATGCCCAAAACTAAATCATATTCTCCCAACTCCATGACAAAAAATTCTGCCTAAAATGCCTCTCCTTGCATCTTCCATTGCAGCTGAACACAATTAGTGTTTACTGTAATTTTCTCATCATTAGCCCCTGTTACTTTGATTCTGTTAGTATACTTTGTTTTCAACTTTAGCTTCTTAACCAATGATAAACTCAAGAAGTTGTGTGTACTCCCTGTGTCCATGAGTAACAATAAAGGCTGCTTCTTAATAAAACCCTTCACCTTCATATTAGGATACCTTTCTCTCCCATCTATTGCATTCAAAGACACTATTGGCTGTACTTCTTGCTCATCTACAAAATTTTGATACTCTTCTTCCCCATCTGCTTCTTGTGCTACTGTCATGAAGAGTTGGGAATTTTTACACTTGTGGTTTTGGGAGTATTTTTCTGGGCACCAGTAGCAAAGTCCTTTCCCCCTCTTCTCATCCATCTCCCTTTTTGTTAATTGTTTAACAAGTTGGTTCTGACTGGTACTGGTTTTGGAAGTATAGGTACTGGTAAAAAAAAAAAAAAATTTTAGGGTTGTTCAAGTTGGGAGAGTTGGTCTGAGTTTTTGTGAAGGTGTTGAGTGGAATTGTTAATGATGAGGAATTGGAATTTCCTGGGTTTGAAAATGGTGAAGAATGGTTCTGATTCAGAAAAGTTCTTCTGATATGGTTTGGATTTTGGCTGTGGGTGGCTTCGGAAGATGCTTCTTACAATCTTGCAAGATACATGGTGTTGGTAAGGTTTGAAGGCTTAAAAATCCTGACAAGTGCCTCTATTTCAAGTTTCGACCTCCCTAAGAAGCAACTGATAGATATTGCTTCAGATATATCCACTTTAGATAATAATTATTTGAACTTCTCCTAGTACTCCATCACTGAATCCTCCTGCTTCAATCTTTTAAGCTTAGCCATGGGATCTACCATAAGTATATCATCAAATCTTTTTGCCATGTCTTCCATTTATTCCCCCCACTTCACCTCCCCACTCTTCTTCCCTCTCATAAAAGATTGGCTCCATTGAAGAGCCTTACCTTCCAAATGGATACTAATCATCTTGATCCTTTGTTCCAATGGTGTCTCATCAATTTCAAAAAATTGTCAACATCTGAATGCCCACCCTCTAAAATCAGATCCATCGAACCTAGGAAATTCAATCCCAGTGTTCTTGGTAGGAAACAAGTAAACTCCCATTTGTATCCCTGTGAAAGAACCGAATTGAGGACAAACTACCACTACTCTGTTCCCATTCACACACACTGTAGGTATTGAATCTAATGTAACTTGACTACCAATTTCATTTCCAATGATGCCATGCTCATAGGTGCTTCTACGATATTCAGACTCAACTAAAGCAATTTCAAAAACTTAGCCACACAACTGCTCGTCTACAACGTCCTCGCCATCAATTCTACCATCAATGATTCCATGCGTGACAAAGAACTGCAAAGGTCTGAAACATCTCCTTGAATCTCAACAATATCATGTTGAGATTGCCCAAGCTCCAATTTGAACTCCTTGAAGTGATCATGGCTTCTTGTGTCTTTTGCCATCTTCCCAGGGCCGATTGACTTTGATACCAATAGGTATGAAGACTCTAGGCAAAAGTGATTCAATGAATTTTTATTCAAAAGTTTCAACAACCTCTTCTAACTCTTTTGGCCCATATGTATACCAACTAGAGTAAGAGAGGAAATTAGTTCCATTCAGCTACATTCCTAACTGAATAGCTAACTAAATTCAAATGAAACAACAACTAACCATTCACTCTTATTATTCATAACACGTGACACAATTTTTGAAAAACTATCATGATGCAGGACACTAGCATCAAGATAGCCCAAGTAGGAGATATCACATAATCTCTATTTTTTGGTTTATTTATGAGTTATGACTCCGGCGCTAAAGGAATCCCCTCAAACCAAGAAAAAAAAAATTGAAATCCATAAGTGATGCCCCCCCTTTTTAAAATACCATTTGCTGATACCCAAATGAATGCCCGAAAGAAAACAATTGTTCCAATTAAGATTTGATGGAAGAAACTTCTGATTCTGTTCAAACCATAGACACCTGAAGCCAGCTAACACAGCACTCTGCCAAAGGACTTTATGTTCCTTGTTCCTCCCAAAACCCTTGAACTTGATATCTTAGAGATCCTATATTCCTACTTGCCCACAATCATTTAAAATTAGAATCAGTAAGCCATTACTTTTATAAAATTTATACTTTTAATCCACAGGGCAACTTGTTTTGTGTTTTTCGATCATAAATAGTATTAGCCATGTGGCATTATGTAAATTAAGTGCTACAATTCATGTTTCAATGTCTAAGTTTTCTTTATGGATTTAATGGTAGTAGAGCCTCAATCTTTATAGCTTAGAATTCCATTCCCATTCCTTATAAGATTAGCTTAGAATTCAACTTGAATGCTTCTTTCATATATAATGTTCAGTTTCATGAGTTAATCAGAAAATTATCTCCTTGGATGGGTGGCAATCAAACCCAATGTATGATGCCTAGGTCAATTTTCTTACACTTCTCAAATCCTACTTTGTTTTGTTAAATTTTTAAACCTGCTCATACCTAATTTACTTTGATAAACAGCATATTATACATTATTTTGTTTAGTACTTTAAACCTCATTGTTCCTTTTGAGAATTTTCCCCCAATCCCAAATTCGCATTTACTGTTCAATGCACCATAACAGCCACTAAATTGCTCCTAAAACTGGGTCCTCTTTCTTTCAAATTGCTCTTTACTTAACATAAAGTAAACCTTCAATCCACTACCATTCTACCCATAATTCAATCAAGATAACTTTCAGCTTAATAAATCCTAATTCCCTTCCCCTCCTGTGTCATTTTAGTTGTCATTTTAGTTATCATTAGCATGTAAATTACATGTACCAGAAGCTCAATGAACTAAACAAAAAAACTTGGGAAAAATTAATTGGTAACTGTACCACCTCAAAAGAGATATCCACTGAATAATGGAAAAAATCATATTAATCAAACAACTCTAGGGACTGTAAAGCATACCTTATATAATCCAGCTATTAGACTCTTAATCAATGGCACAATCTTGCTACTTCGCTCTATATCATAACCCAAGAAGTATTTTGCCTGAGAAAAACCAATAACAATAGCTGAAGCTGATGTGAAGCCAGAAATCACTGAATGGCTTATGAAACGAATCAGCCATCCCAGCCTGGAAAAAAGCCCCAAAATAAAAAAAATGCATCAGTTACACGGAACTAAAATAGTGCCCGCCAATGTCAAGATGTGGAATGTAGGTCATCTTTAGAAGCCAATTTATAAGGAAATTCATGGTGGTTGCCTACTTGGATTGCAGCTAATAAGTTACTTCATCATCAATACAAGAGTCCAATTCTTCTTCTGGAGATAATTAAGTCAAATTGCAATTTAAATCATTAGAATGATCATTAACATACTACATCCATGTTTAATTTCATATCAAAATAATCATTTGATAACTAGTGTGTACACTGATTCATGAATAAGATGCACCTCAAAATAATTTCATCACACATAAATTTGTAGCTCTTGCTCAAAAAAAGCACCCAAAACCACAACATTCCCAATTAAAGCCTTAGTTTAGTTGGAGTGTCGCCTGGAAGGGAAAGCACAAAGTAGGCTGAGTTTTGTTTATAGATTCATCGCCAATTTAACAAGCTTTACGTATATTCGTGAAAATTAGGAGCAGCAAAAGTACCTTAAGAGTCCCATTATGCACTCCAGTATCCCAACCATAAGAGCCAATAAAATTGCCAACTCTGTATATAATTCACTGGATGAATCAGTGATGCTACTTAGCACATTAGAGACCAAAAGAGAAACTAGTGCTACTGGACCAACTGCAAGCTGACGAGATGACCCAAACACGGCATATACAAAAACAGGCACAAAGCCAGAGTCTTCCTTGCAAAGGAAATAAACCAAACAAGATTAATTGCCAGATATAATGTAGAACGGGGGGATGTAAAAGATTGTTGAGGCAGAGAAACAACCTAAATAGTACATAGCATGATAGGAAATTAGCAGAAAATTTCTAAGTTCAAAAGGGAGTTTCATCACAATTGAGTTATGAAACATCAACATGGAATGGGCAAAACTGTTATTTATCTACACAATTTCAAGAACAAGTTTTGAGGGGAAAAAAAAAAATCCATTTGGAAATCTATACTTGAAACAGTTTGGGTATGTCAGAAAACAGAAAATCTGTTCGGTAAGTTTGTTCTGAAAACAAGTTTGAAAATTAATTTTGATTCAAAATTGTCAAATTAAAAATCTAAAATTTGTTATAGTTTACTTTCCCTATTAATCTCAAATAAGAATAATATAAAATATGAAATTAAAAGAAGAATACAAACTTGAAAGCAGAGAACGGCTTATTTTCTGTTCTAAAAGGCAAAAAATAGCAAAAAGATTTTGAAAATTGAGAATACAAAATACTTGTGCCAAAATGATTTTTTTGTTTTATCGCTTTTTAAGAACAGAAAACTGTTTTTTTAAAACACAAAACAAACAGGCTCTTCTTTTATTCTTCCTCTTTTTTTCTTTGGGTATTTCTTTAATTTCTTTTTACTAATTCGTTCAGCAAAGGAGATGAAGTACACGAAGCTTTGGTCATTCCAGAGAAAATGAGACTGTAAAACTTTAGAACCTCTATCCTTAAATTAATTAGGAGTACAGTTTGGGCCCCCCCCAAAAAAAAAATCATAAAAATTAAAAGTACAAGTATTATCAGGAAAAAGAATTAAGATATAATATCTTAAAGAGCCATAAATGTGGTATGAGCTTAATTATATGCATAATCCAGAAAATTTATCAACAGCATAATAGTTTAGCAAACTTACAAAGTCCATATATTGGTTGAAGTCCAGCTAATTTTGCATAGGACATTGCCTGCTCGTTCAACAAGGCATAAAGTGATTAATAAAGGAAAACAGTTACCTAAAAACTTACAGCCAATCAATGTAAAAATATAATCACAACAAACCATTCAATTAACAAGCACAATATTCCATCATTGCGTAAACAATCATGACGTAAGAAAAGGATTAAAAATTTAAAAAAGAATAGGGGAAAAAAGAGCACTCACCTCAATCATATGTGGTAGTAATTAAAAATTAATTAATCGATTAAAATTTAAGCCATCAAATTTTCAATAGCCAAATAAACATCCTGTGGAATATGCACCCACTAACACACATCAATATAGTTATAGAAAGTTAAAACGACAACTTTCCGTACTGATCAAAATCAGCGTTTCTCCTTTTAAGAATTTGGAAATCATACAAACTAAAAAGCTATTAAGAAATTCAACCAAGGAATTCCGTTGCTAAGAAAATGCAGAAAAGAAAGTAATCAACAATCTATACCACTACAAAAGGGCAATATTCTACTCCTACAACTAAATATTCAAGAGTTTTCACGTACAATTATTATATGGAGAAATATGTTTAAAAAACGAAAGTTTGCAACCGAAACAGCATGAATTCAGTACATAATTTCGTCCTCTGCCATTCAACTTCTCATAATTTAACGAAAAAGTCGAAGTTTGCTTGAAGTTCAATGACTATTTAATCAGCAGAGAAGAATATAACAAATCCTAAAGTCATGAATGTGAGGCTTCAGACCCTCAACCTCTATCAAATACCCCTTTCAACCTTAAAAAACAACTACAACATCAAGAAAGAAAATTCGATGTCCTATCTTACTCCTCTCGGCAGCCTAATAGAAGTCAAGGAACCGTGAACCACCTGGGGAACAAGCATGACACCGATTGTGATTCCAGCCATGAGATCCACCTGAAGATACTCGCGCCATTTATAGGTCCGAATCCAGCGGCAGCAAGGGAGGAAGAGCTCGATCCATTCAACCCAAGTCATTCGCCGGAGCTTCGTAGCCCACCTAGAGAACACAGAATTGAGATACGAAGAAGACGACGATGTCGGAATGGTGGGGTGCTGCAGAGGGATAACCCTGACAGGACGTGTAGTCGTCGCCGGTCCCGACATGGCGGAGGAATCGCCGGCGAGATCGGTGTTACTTGGCGATGCGTAGGTTATCTCCATGCGCACCGCCGGCGGATCAAATTACAAGAGCATGTGCGCCTTTAATTCGTGGCCCACGGTTTGCGGGTTTCTGGGATTTGAAAGGGCAAATGAGAAGGAGGAAACAAACTGGAACAGATTCTCTGACGTAAAGGAGACTCGGAGAGATGAAGAAAGGGAGAGGTGGGTTCCATTTATATGGAATTTATAGGGTAGTGGTGGGTCTTATCTCCCCCTTTTTCTTTCTTTCAACTTTCATTCTTTGAAGGCAATTTTGGAAGATTCAAAGTCGAGGTGGATTCAAAATCAAAATTTACATTTAAAAACCATAAGTTAAAGAAATTTGTTATAAACAACTTTAAAAATTTAAATTATAGATAAGGACCTTAGAACTTGACTTGTTTGGATGGCTTCTCCAAAATTATTGATAAGGACCTTAGGACTTGACTTGTTTGGATGGTTTCTCCAAGTTGGAGAAGAAAGAAAAAATATTGGCTTTGATGACTTCTTTAAAGCAATGGAGAAAGAAGTGATTCAACTTTGATAATTATTATTATTATTATTACAAGACAAAGAGGGCTATTAGTGGGTGATGGAGTTTGCTCTTTCATAACATGACTCATGTGGTAGACTCTTCATTGAGGATGCATCATTAAGGGTATTTTAATCTCATCACTAAAGAAGGTAAGTCTTGGGGTCCTTATGACAATAATTTTAATTTTTAGGATTCTCTATAATAAATTTCATTAATTTAGGGTCTTGAAATGTAAATTTCTCCAAAGAAAAAAAAAAACGAATTCAAACAGCAGAAACGTGAGGAATAGGAGTTTTTAGTACGTCATTATTATGGTCATTTTTTATTGGGCTGCTAGTGCTGAAGGAGGGGTAATTGGGCCAATTGCTTTGGAGTGACCCCACACGTATGAGTTTTCTGACTATCGTGGCCTCATAATAGAAACATATTTGAAAACTCAGCTGCCAAAACATCTCATCAAATCTAATATTTAATCTAATATAGATATTAATTTACTGTTCCTTTTATTATATACTGTTTATTAACAAAACAAAACTTTTTGTGCGATCCACGCATAGTCGCGTGGGTCCAGACAAAATACTTTTAACTGTCTGTATTCATCTAATTTTTTTTTAAAGATTTATTTTAGTTTGTCGAATATTTTTTTATATAATTTATATAGTATTTATTATATATTTATAATTATTATTTTATCTATTAAATTATATTTTTAAAAATATAAATATAAATATTATTTTTATCTCACTTACTTATTTTTTATTTTTTTTATATTATTTAATTAGATAGACCATTAAAAAAAATGTTGAGATACCATCTCTCCATTCAAAAAAAGTGTTCTTTTTTTTCTTTTAACATATGCTTGCAATCTCTCTGCATTCAGCAAAAAAATTTAGGAGAGAGGGATATTCAAATTTTTTCTTTGTTTTGGGGGCGAGGGGTCGTGAGTTAGGGAAGATAAGAGATTAGGGATATCTATGTATAAATGAGTATGTGTACGTGCGTGCGCGTGTAATAACAATAAATATAATATATATTTTATATTATATAAAATAAATAATAATATATTATATTTTTATATATAATAACTATAATATTATTTAATTTTTTATAAAATATTAAAATATAATTAGTATTAATTAATTTTTAAATTATTATTTTATAAAAAATTTATATTTTAATTATAATTTAATAAAAATAATATCTTAGTAACATGTTTAATGAAAGTTTAATAATAGTGAATGAATTAAAAATTTTGTTTCTATATTTTTCTTAATGAATCATAAAAAAAATTACATGTTAAAAAAATTTGTTTTAGATTTTTAAATTCTAGATTACTAGTTTTCGGATTTTCAGATTTTAGATTATTATTTTTTTCAATTTTAGATATGTTCTAATTGTATTTTCAATCAATTTTAATAGCACTCATATGGATAAATAATATAAAAAAGATATATTTAAATTTTATATATATATATATATATAAACAAGCGCTTATTTATCTATATTCCCTCATCCCCCAATCAATGCTATTAGAATTGATTGAAAATATAATTAGAATATATCCAAAATCTAAAATCTAAACTTTTATTAGTTTACATGTAAAGAAATTTTTTTACAATTGATTAAGAGATATATAATAAATCATTTTTAATCCAATAACTATTATTAAATTTTCAATAAGCACATTATTTATATTTATTAATCATATTTAAAAATATATTTTTATATAAAAATCATAATTTAGAAATTTATTATTATTAATTATATTTTTATTTTATAAAAAATTAAATAATATTGTATGTTTTATATATAACAAATATAATATATTATTATTCATTTACATAATATAAAAATTATATATAATATTTATTATAACTATGGCTTATGTTTTTTCTTCTAATTTTATTTATATAATCTCCCATAGGTCTTTAAATCATTGTTCTAATTTTGTCATTGTATTGATTTTAATTGTTGAACTTTTTTTTTCTATTGTCTATGTTTAATTTTTTTCTAATCTTTTATTTATTTTTTTTAAATTATCTTTAGTTTATTTCGTATTTTTATCTTTTTTTTGCCATTTTCTTAATGTTATTTTCTTTGCTTCTTTTATAGGAATGCCTTCATACTTAAATATTGATTTTTGAGGATTTAACTAATTTTCTATAAGCAAAGTGCTTAATTTTTCTTTATCTTTTATCACATTTTATATTATTGTTAATTGTTAGCTTATTGAATGTAATATTTGATTTGAATAATTATTTTGTTGTAATTTTTTTGTATTCTTTTAATGTTTTAAGAATCTATCACGTTTAAAGTTGAGACGATTACTCCACCTTCTCCTACTTTTATGGTTATTTCTTTTAAAAGTTGATTTATGGTTCTTATACTTTAATTGTCTCTACATTGCCAATTTCTCATTCTAGCACTAGTGGTTTTAATTAAAGGATGGTTTTGTGCAAATGGATCACATATCTGATTATTAAATATATATATATTTATAGCTATTTACAGAAGTACAAATCTTCCAATATTTTCTCCATTGTTTCATACCACTCTTTTATAATTTGGATTTGTTCTTCTTCAAAAAAGGTAGAGAAAAACCATTCTCTTTCTTTTATGTGTGATTTTAACATAAACTTTTTTTAATAAATATTTATTTATTTGATAATTATTTCTTCTTATAACTCTTAGTTGAGACCTTATAGATTGATAATCCGAAAGTTGAAATTCTCTATCTATTTCTGACTATGTTTCTAAATTATTAGAATTTTTTGGTTCATATATTGGTTTGTAATTTTTGCTTCAAAATCTACTCTTCTTAATTTATATCTTGTACTTGGATTATCTATAAAGCTTTTTGCTTTTGTAAAATTTGTTGTAATTTGTTTGGCATTTAAATATAAAGTAAATAATGATTTATTAAGCACTTGAATGAATTTATCTCCTTTGGAGGTTTAAGTTTTTTCTTCTATCTCTAGCCTTATTAAAAGGGTTGGCAGTGCTAACTTTGAAAACTTCCAACTTGTGAGGAACTTTATCTCTTCATGTTTTTAACATTTTGGGTGTTAAAATTGTAGTTTTTGAAGGGCCTCCTATTTTTACTAGCATAGTTTCTTCTTTCTATGATTCTCTTAAGGCTCTAAAGTTTTAACATGTCTTGATTATCTTAAAAGTTATTTTAGATTGCAATAATATAAAGGTTATGTGTCTTCATTATCTTAAAGGTTATTCTATATTGCAATAATATAGGGATTGTTTCTTCTTGCCATATCTGATCTTATTTATAAAATTAATATATTCTTAGCAATTATATCTTTTAAAGTAATTGTATAGTTTGGAAAACAATCAAAATAAATTGATCCGTTATGTAAATTTTTCTATATAACCTCTATTATAAAATCTTTAAATATTGTTTGTCTTTTATCTTTTAGGCATACAAAAATAGGTTTATTCATTCCTTGCCTAAAATTTGGCTTTTATTAATAGTTGAATCAATCCGAAATTCTACAAAGTATATTTTTCTTTATATTTATTTGTGATTGATTGGGGTATCATAAATGTCACTTGTCTACTTTGTGAAATACATATTTCTTTCTCTATACTTTGAGTGATATAAGAGAAATCAAAAATTGACTTTTTATATATTTATTTAGTTTTGAAAGTTAGCATGATTCTATTTTGAAGTTGAGTCTCCGTAGAGTTGCTCAACCTTATATATCCAAAATTATGTAAAAATAGAAAAAGAAACACACAGATTAGCCACAAATTATAAGTTATTAAATAAAATATTATGACGGATTAGGTATCCATGGCTTTTACTGCGACTAAAACCTATTATTTCCTTAAACTAACTCATTATATTGTAACTATCTTCCTAATTCTCCTTTATTTCTTCGCTAATCTAGGCTTAATAAGAATACCAGGCTAAACCAATGGATTTACATATACTACTAAGACCATCTTTTAGGCTACTAACATTTCCACCAAGATAGAAAATAATATATTTTTATCTCACTTACTTATTTTTTATTTTTTTATATTATCTAATTAAATAAACCATTAAAAAAATGTTGAGATACTATCTTCCCATTCAAAAAAAGAATTTTTTTTAATATATGCTTGCAATCTCTACGTTCAACAAAAAATTTTGGGAGAGAGAGATATTGGGATTTTTTTTTTGGGAGGGGGTCATTGTAACATCCGGTCCCTCTGTAAATGTGAGAAACGCAATATTCGGTTTCTCCGTAAACGTCAGAAATGGCCCAAATATAAAAAGAAGTCCTTGAAATAGAAGGAATTGGGGCCAACTAAAATTATGATAAAATTTTAAATATTGAAAAATGAGAATTTGAGGTTTAAGATGCCCAAAAATCAAAGCTAGAAGAGCCCAAAAAATTTGCCAAAGAAAGTAGGGGCATTTTTGTAATTTTTTGAAATTTTGAAAAACTTATATGAGGACTTTTTAAACAAAAAAATTGAGCTTTTCGGGGTTCTCAGAGGCCCTGAATACCATGGGAACCCCTAAAACGGTTGAAACCCTTCCGGTGAGCAATTTCGGCCGTCGATTGACCGAAACTTTGACCGAATGGTTCGAAATGATTTTAGATCCTTTTAGAGTGATTCCAAAAGCAATTCTTATAATTAAGAGACTAGGAAATATGATGGAAAAGACGAATTTCAAAAAGGAGTTGAAATAAGCCCAAACAAACAAAACTACGAAAAAAGACTAAATTACAAATTTTAAAAGTTGCTTAAATAAATCCCTAACTTATAAAAACGCCCCACCTCTAGTCAGATCTCCTCACCAACTCTCCCACATGGAAAACAGAATTAAGAAGGGCTGAAAGTGGCGCACAAGAGGGGAGGCCAAGGAAGGAAGAAGAAGCTTTGAAAAGTGTAAGTTTTAGCCACTTTTTCCTACTCCTTGCCTTGTTAAACTTCTTCCCCTCTTCTTCCTCTTCCTTCTCATGGTTTTGGCATTTAATTTGGTGTTGTTTTAAAGGTAGAATAGAGGTGAAATTTTTGGATTTGGTAAGGGGAGGCTAGCCAAGTGAAGAACAAACTAAGAAAACCAAGAATCCAAAGTATTTTGCTACTTCCTAAGCTTAGGTCTCCTTGCTCATCTTCTCTTCAATCCCCCCCCCCCCATGTAAGACCAGCCATGAGGGATTAAATTTCTAGCCAAACCAAGAATGAATCACATGAATTAGGATGTGAAAATTTAAAATATGCAAAGAAAATCAAGTAAAAGCCATTGAATTTCAAGTTAGCAAAGTGTAAGATTCTTGAAGAGTTTGTAAAATTTATTTTGATTTATGAATTTCCTAGGCTATTTAAGTGGTTAATTGAGCTTCTAAGACCTCTAGGAAGCCTCCCAAGTGACTCTCCCATTAAGAAAAAATTGAAAACCCCTTGAACCCCAAATGCTTCCATAATGTCGGCCTAGGCTAGGAAGAGTACCAAAGGGAAGTTTTAATTTGTTTCAAGCTTATTTTTGAGTCATGTAAGATGGAAGAGGATGAGAGGAAGCCTTAGAAAAATTTTAAAAGCCATAGATAGTGAGATGGAAGGATAGGCTCCATAATGTAGCATAATGAAGCAACTCCTAGTTAGGCTCTTTAAAATAATTGTGTGATGACTCCAAGGAGTCTAAATAGAGTCAAGAATCATAGATTAAAGGAGAGAAGGGAGCCAAGATCATGAATTCTTGAAGTTGCTTCATCAAGTGCCTTATGGAAGCATAATGGAGCCATAAACCAAAGTAGCATCATGTAAAGTGTGTATAATGCCAAGGCTTGTTCCCATGAGTAATTCATGTTTCTTTTGGTGTGTCTAGGCCAAGAGAAATGGTCTCTACCTTCTTGGGTGTGTGAGGTCAAGGGAGAGGAGTCAAGACTTAAAGAAAAAGTGTGTGAATATAAGTAAGGTAGCTCTTTCCACTTTCTCTCATGCATAGATGTGTGTTTAGCTTGTCTTAAAATGTGTGCATGTGTATTTTCAAGCCATGAAAAGTATGCTAGCATGATCTTGTTTGCCATGATTTTATGATATCATGTTATGTTTTCAAGTGCATGTATCATGTTTCTTGAATTTGTTTGAGTGTGGAAAGGCCAAGAACTCTTTATTATGGTGAGGATGAGCCAAGAACCCTTGAACTTAGTTGAGACAAAGTAAAGAGTCTCTCAAAAATAAAGTGGGCTCCCAAAAGTATAATTGAGTCCAAAGTGTTCAAAAAATGGATGAGGCAAGTCCAAAATTCATAAGGGGAAGTGTGAGGCCAATCTAAATACTTGGTGAGCTGTTGAATGTCTTGTATGATTTATTCACATGTTAAGCTTACTTCTTGAATACTCATGAATTGTATTATGTCCATGCATGCATTTTTAAGACTTACTTTACATATATTATGTATGATTCAATGGGAGATGAGCTATTAGTATTCTTTGAATCTCACTTCCTCTTCTCCAATGATCTAACATACTAGGTAGACCAAGTAGCTATGGCAATGGGAGCCAACAACAATGAAGAAGGGAGATTGACAAGCTTATGTCTTGTTTTGTCTATTTTGAAACCATAATGATGGTTCATGATGTATATGATGTTATAAATATGTTATGAACCTTGAGACATATATAAATATGTAATTATGTGATGTTTATAACTATGGATATGATGTATGAGCTCTAACGTACAATTTGAGTATGTAATGCCAAATTATGCAATTTGAAAGTTTGATGTAAATATGCATAAATGTGAATGAGAATGCCAAAATGAGAGGCATGAGGTTTGGGACCATTTGGGCAGCTCACACAAGCCTTAAATGTACTTTTTTATTTGCCCAAAAGGTGCCAAGACCAAGGAAAATCCATTTGGCAACTTTAGTACTTTATATGGAGCCAAAATTTATCATTATGGAACCTTAGATCACTTTTTAGCCAAATGAGTTAGTTTTGATCTAAGATTTGGTATACAATTAGGTCTTATTAAAAGCTTTTGGGAAGCTAAAGATCAATTTTTGAAGGTCTAAAAAATATTTGATGAATTTTCAAAGTTGGGATTTTCTATTGATTCTGGTAGGTGCACTGTTCATATTGGTAGAAATGTATTCTGTGCCATCCGATAGGAAAATGGAATCCAATGCTTGTGAACTTTTAAAAGCATAAACTAGAGGTCATAAGCTTTCTGTGGCCACCAAGATCACCTCATTTGGATGTCTGAGCAAAAAGTTATGCATTTTTTAAATTGGCTGTCAGTAGTAGTGGTGCCCCAAGAGTCCAGTTACTGTTCCATAGATTTCCAATAACTAAACATATTTGTTCCATTCTAAAATTATTTTTAACATAAATTTAACGTTTGTAGCTTTCCATAATGACCAAATTTGTGTGATTTTGATTTTTATAGAATTAGTGATGAATTTTAGAAGTTTGTATCAGTACTCTGAAACAGTAGCCTAGGCAGCAGTGACCTCTGGACGTTTTTGGATATCAAACGCCCTTTGTGATTAATGTTATGGTCTGGGCGTATTTTTAATGTGAAGTAGACATCCATAGCTTCCCATAATGACCAAGATTGCATAATTTTAATTTTTCTAAAATTAGTTATAATTTTTCAAAATTTGACTAGAAAAGATGCCAAATCTGGTCGAAATTAAACAAACCCATTTTATGCTCCATTTCGGTTTCCATGAGCTGTGAACATGATTTTATGATGGAAATGAGTTGTAATGATGTATTTAAATATGAGAATATATAACATGAGCTCCCACGACCCATGTGACATCAAATACGAATTTTAAAGTTCAACGCAACGCAAAGGAAGTCATTATTTTATCCCCCCTTTTTTTCTGATACTTTCATGAATATAATGATATAAGGTATATGTATATGATGAGATGAGCTAGAATTTTATGATGTTATAGTCATGGGTTGGGGAAGATAAGGGATTAGGGCTATAATAATCAATATAATATATATTTTACATTATATAAAATAAATAATATATATATATTATATTTTTATATATAATAAATATAATATTTTTTATTTTTTATAAAATAGTAAAATATAATTAGTAATAATAAATTCTTAAATTATAATTTTATAAATAGGTTACATTTTAGTTATAATTTAATAAATATAATATATTAGTAACATGTTTAGTGAAAATTTAATAATAGTGAATAAATTAAAAAAATTGGTATATTTCTTAAATAGAAAAAGTCTTTACATGTTAAAAAATTTTGTTTTAGATTTTTAAATTTTAAATTTTAGATTTTTAAATTTTAAATTTTAGATTTTAGATTATTTGTTTTTCAATTTCAGATATATTCTAATCATGTTTCTAATCAATTTTAATAGCATTTATTTGGATAAATAATATAAATTATATATTATATATATATATATATAAACACACGCACTTATTTATCTATATACCTTCATCCCCTAATCAATGCTATTAGAATTGATTGAAAATACAATTAGAATATATCTAAAATCTAAAATCTCAACTTTTATTATTTAACATGTAAAGAAATTTTTTTACGATTGATTAAGAAATATATAATAAATAATTTTAATTCAATCACTATTATTAATTTTTCAATAAGCATGTTATTAATATATTATATTTACTAATTATAATTAAAATATAATTTTATATAAAATCATAATTTAAAATTTTATTATTATTAGTTTTATTTTTCTATTTTATAAAAAATTGAATGATATTATATGTTTTATATATAACAAATATAATATATTATTATTTTTATATATAATATTATATATATATATATATATAGATATTTATTATAACCATAGCCTCTGCTGTTTCTTTTAATTTTATTTTTAGTAACCTTTCATAAGTCTTTAAATTGTTACTCTAATTTTGTTATTATATTGATTTTAATTGATGAACTTTTTCCTCTATTGTCTATATTTAATTTTTTTAATTTCTTTTAAATTATCTTTTTAGTTTCTTTAGTATTTTTATCTTTTATACTCTATTTTCCTAATGTTATTTTCTTTGCTTCTTCTACAGGTATAGCTTCATATTTAAATATTAATTTTTGAGGATCTAACTAATTTTCTATAAGTAGAGTGCTGAATTTTTCTCTATCTTCTATCTTATTTTTTATTCTTGTTAATTATTGGTTTATTGTATGTAATATTTGATTTGAATTATTATTTTGTTGTTATATTTTAATACTCCTTTAGTGTCTTGAGAATCTATCACCTTTAAATGTGAGAGTATTACTTCATCTTTTCTTACTTTTATGGTTATTTCTCTTAAAGGTGGATTTATGGCTATTATACTTTGATTGTTTTTACATTGCCAATTTCTCATTCTAGCACTAGTGGTTTTAATTAAAGGATGGTTTTGTGCAAATAGATCAACTATCTAAATATTAAATGTATATATTTATAGCCATTTAAAGAAGTACAAATCTTCCTATATTTTCTCCATTGTTTCATAGCACTCTTTTCTAATTTCTATTTGTTCTTCTTACCATTCTCTTTCCTTTATGTGTGATTTTAACATAAACTTTTTCTTCACAAATCTTTATTTATTTGATAAATATTTCTTCTTATAACTCTTAGTTGAGACCTTATAGATTGATAATCTGAAAGTTGAAATTCTTTATCTATTTCTGATTGTGTTTTTAAATTATTAGAATTTTTTGGTTCATATATTGGTTTTGCAATTTTTGCTTCAAAATCTACTCCTCTTAATTTACATTATATACTGGAATTATCTATAGAGCTTTTTATTTCTGTAAAATTTGTTATAATTTTTTTGGTATTTTAACATAAAGTAAATAATGATCTATTGAACATTCTAATGAATATATCTCCTTTGGAGGTTTAAGTTATTTCTTTTATGTCTAACCTTTTTAAAGGGGCTGACTATGCTAGTTTTGGAAATTTTCAACTTGTGGAGAACTCTACCTTTCATGTTTTAACATTTTGGGCACTAAAATGGTAGTTTTTGAATGGTCTCCTATCTTTATTAGCATAGTTTTTCCTTTTAATGATTTTCTTAAAACTCTAAAGTTTTAATGTATTTTGGTTATCTTAAAGGTCATTCTATATTACAATAATATAGGGGTTGTTCCTTTTTGCCACGTAGCATCTAATCTTATTTTTAAAACTAATCCATTCTTAGCAATTGTATCTTTTAAATTAACTATATAGTTTCGAAAACAATCAAAGCTTACTGATCCATTGTGCAAATTTGTCTACATAATTCCTACTATAAAATCTTTAAGTATTGTTTGTCTTTTATCTCTTATACATACAAATATAGGTTTATTCCTGACCTAAAATTTGACTTTATTGATACTTAAAATCAATCATAAATGCATTAAAGTGTATTTTTCTTTATATTTATTTATGATTGATTAGGGCATCATAAATATCACTTGTCTACTTTTTGAAATACCTATTTCTTTCTATATACTTTGTATTATATAAGAGAAATCAAAAGTTGACTTCTCATATATTTCTTCAGATTTAAAAGTTGGCATGATTCTATTTTGAAGTTGAATCTCCGTAGAGTTACTCAGCCTTCTATATAGGAATAGAAATAAAAACGTCAAGATTAGTCATAAATTAAAAGCCATTAAATAAAATATTAAGATACATTAGGTATCCATGACTTTTACTGCTACTAGGACATATTATTTTCCTAAATCAACTCATTATATTATAACTATTTTCCTAATTCTCCTTTATTTCTTTGCTATTCTAGGCTAACAAGAACACCAAGCTAAACCAATGGACTTACACATACTATCAAGACCAAATTTAAAGCTAGCAACGTTTCTACCAAGATAAAAAATAATAGATTTGAATGAAGAAAATAGATATAATATGACTAAATCAATTTATGAAAACAACAAGACTCTAATACTATAAAAACACATTGTCGTTTAAACCAAAGAGTTTTTAGCTTGAAAATAAGAAGGATATATAGTTGAATAATATTTTATTGAAATATTCAAAATATAAATTGTAGAACTTACAATTTGAAAAGCCTTCTAAGATAAAGAAATGTTCTAAAGGTCTTTTAGTATAAGGGTTGAATGAGCAAGCTTCTTTTTTTTTAATTTTTTGGAAATGTGCCCTTACAACTGAAATGAATGGCTTTATATAGATAGCAAAATACAAGCATTATCTTGCATTATAACTAAATTTGAATTTCATTTATTGTAATAGGATTTTGCAAAGACAATCATACTTCTTTATGGATGATCCTTTGGCTGTGAAAATCCACTTTAATAATTTTGCCTTTTATTAAGTGTAATACTGCTTATTTGTAGTGCCAGATGCCGACATCAAAAAATGAATGCCATCTAGCTTTCTGCTATAGAAAGTGTAATACCTTAACCTCTTAGCTCTCAAATAATTATCCCATAAGCTATCTCAACATATCCCATGTATATTGGAAGAGATTTGTAAGAAAACATACATTTTCACACATGGAAAGTTGCGTAATTGAAAGGCCACATACATGATTCATAACTCTAGGGACCATATGAACTCATCAATATCATTGTCTATTTGTAACATATCCAATTAAGTCATAAACATCACAATTCATCACATATATCTTGGGTTTAAAGCCATTAATCAAAAAAATCAAATTTTGCTCTTGGGTTGGCATGCCAGATTTCTAATATGAATTTTGAAAAATTATAACTAATTCTAGAAAAATCAAAATCAAGCAAACTATACTATTCTGAAAAGCTCTAGATGTTAACTAATGACTAAAAATAATTTTATACTAATGCAGTGGCCTTTAGCCTACAAAAAATAGTGGAATAGTACTAGAAGTCGAACTACATTACTGATACTATCATGCTATTTCAAAAATTTGGTTCTCCCTCTACAGAGCTCCAAATGAGGTGATCTTGGTGGCTATGAAAAATTTTATGATATCTAGTTTATATATGTAAAATTTTATGAGTATTAAACTTCATTTGGCCTACATGTGACATAGAAACATAAATTAACTATATAAACAGTACACATACCATTTATGTATAATTTGGCTAATTTTGAAAAATTATAATAAATTATCTAGAGCTCCAAATTGAGTACTCTTTGGCTTTGTGAAAAGCTCTAGATAAAACCTACTTGTTGGCTGAATTTCATGAAAAAAATTATTCATTTGGTCAAACTTTGGTTTAGCACATATAATAGTCACTTTTGAAGTCCAATTTAGTATCTCAAGGCACCAAAAAGCTTTCTTCTCATTCTATAGCCACTTGAGCACATCCAAAAGTATGATCACAAGATATAAAAGCATGTCAAATGATCTAAATTACCATGGAGCTAAATCTCACCATGTCACTCACATTTATGCACATACATATAAGGGAGTTAAGATGTCAATCTCCAACATATACATTCATTTGGCTTCAAGATTGATACATACATCATAGTTGTATACATTTAAACTTGTTCAAATGGTTACATCTCATATACATCACATAGATACAATTCTTGACATCAATATACTATTGAAATGTCTATTCTTTACTTCTTTATCAAAGTGTTATGCTTTAAGACCTTTGGCCTCCATTCTTTAGTCCACTTAGCTCATATAAATAAAATTAGGCATATGGAGGGGAAGAGTGAGGTTCAAAAAATCCCAATAGCTCTTTACCCTTTCAAATATATATAATGGATGCTAAAATATGTCAAAGAATGCATGCATGTCATACAAGCTTTTCATGAATATACATAAAATATTTTCTTGGTTATGTGAGCTCATATGTATCAAACATAGACTTTTAATAGCATTGGTCTAGCCTTACTCAACTTTTTTAGGATTTTTGGATTTGCCTCAACCACTTTCAATAGACTTTTGACTTAGCCTCACTCTTTTTGAGACTTCTAGCTTTGTCTCACTCATTTCTAGGGACTTTTGACTCATCCTCACTTTTGCTAAAGGGCTTTTGGCACAACCAAAACCATTTAAGCCATGTAGTATATATAAACACATTTCAAGAAGTATAATGGTGCCATAGCTTATAAGCAATAGGTAGAAACATTTCTCATGATTCAAACATATACACAAACACTTAAAGACAAGTAAACATCAAAGCCATGCATGAGAGAAATATTAGAGAGCTACCTTGAAGCAAGAATATCACACTTTTTCCTTAAACTTGTCTTACCCTTTTCGGCCAATCTCATGGAATTAAGTGGCACTTGATTCTCTTAACCTAGACACCTTAAATGAAACATGAATAACTCATAGGAACAAGCTTAAGCTTCTCACAACTTTATGCTATGTTATTTTCTCATGTGGCCTTAATATGTTTCCATACAAGGCATAATAAAATAGCTATTGGAATTCATAATCTTGGCTCTATTTTTTCCTTTAATATAAGTCTCTTGACTCCATTTAGACTCCTTGAAGTTATCATAAATTCATTTTAAGGAGTCTAACTATAAGTTGCTTCTTTATGTCGCATTATGAAGTCTACACCTCCATCTCACAAGCCAAGACTTCTAAATTTTTTTTTTAAGGCTTCCTTTGATGTTCCTTTGTCATATCTAGTCTCATTCTAAGTCTATAATAATTTAAAATGCTCCCTAAGTACATGGTTCTGTTTTAGTTGAGACACCCCTTATCTTGTGCACCCATGGAGTTTGCTTAATTTCCTTTAGAGAAATGGCATATGTGAGGCTTCCTAAGTGTCTTGAGAACTCATTCATACTCTTAAACAACTTAAATTATCATTAAGAAACTTTATATTTGCCAAGGTATAACCAAATCCCTAAATTTTACAACTTGCATTCTAAAGCTTTCTTTTCAATTCTAGTTGTATATTCTTAATTTTCACACTTCATAACCCTTAGTTCCATCAAGAATACTTGAAGAAAAACTCTCCTACTCACTTTTTCTCTCTAGGCCAAAACTTAAATGGTTTGAAAACAAAAGATTTTGCAAGTGTTTCAAGTAAAGTCTTACCTTAAAATGAAACTCTCTTTGTATAGATTATTTTTCACCTATTGATTTTTTAAAAAGAGTCTCTTTTTGGCTTGGGCCAAACCTGAATCTTTAAATTTTCAAGAAAAGAAAATCACCATTAGAGAACTCTTAGACAGAGGAACAACTTTTCTTATTGGGGTGGGATGAAGTTGGACCGTTTACTTACCTAAACGAGAGCTTAAACTTCTTTTTCTCTCTCTCTCCCCTTAATGTCATGCCATAGCTCTCTAAAATTTTGAAAATGGAAGCTTGGAGAAGATGATGAAGTGTAATCTCACTTAAAGAGCCTCTTTTATAATTTTTTAAAATGACAATTTTGCCCTTACGCACCTATTTACTCCGTTTAGACTTATTTCAACTCCTTTTTGAAAATCATCTTTTCCATCATAAAATTAGGTTTTCTAATTTATAAAATGCCTTTGGTTTCATCCAAATTAGATTTAAAAACTTTATCAAACAAATCGATCAAAATTCAAATCAATCCATGCTCTAAAGCGTAAATCTGAGGGGTTTAAACTATTCTATGGGTTCTTATGGTTTTTAGGGCCGGTAAGAATTCTGGAAAACTCAATTTTTTCATTTAAAGATCTCTCATTTGAGTTTTCTAAAAAGTACCCAAAATTACAAAAATATCACTAGTTTTTGTCTGATTTTATTTAGCTACTCCAACTCCAATTTTTGGGTATCTTAAGTATTATATCCTCATTTTTTATTATTTAGAATTTTCTCTTAATTTTATTTGATCCCAAATCTTTCTATTTAGGGGACTTTCTTTTATAATTGATTTATTTCTATCATTTATAAAGGATCGGATGTTACAAAAATAAGTGTCAACACCTTAAAATGGCTACCAACTGATTGTATTACTAGAAATCTTGCTCAAATTCCAAGCTAAAATAGTTGTTTTTATTGTTGAAACATTGTGTAAAAGATTCTAAATTTGAAAATAAAACTAACTGAGAGGTTATTTCTTGTGACTTTTTGGCAAATTTCTTTGGATTTAAAACGGCTATAATTTTGCTTTTATTGGCTAAAAATGGAGATACTAAAAGAGAAATTATGCTGATAAAACTAGGAGACCCCTCAAAGACTATAGTTTTAGTGCCTAACATGTTAAAACATGAAGAAATAGAGTTCTCTACAAATTAAAAATTTCCAAACCAACATAGCCAGCCTCTCTGAAAAAGCTTGAGATAGAAGAAATAACTTAAACCTCTAAAAGAGATATATCTATTAGAATTCTTAATAGATCATTATAAAGGCATAACCATCTAGCAAGTTACACTAGCCAAAAAACCTACCACTAAAGTTCAAACCTCTATAAACTATACTACGAACACACAAGCCCCATAACCCAATCATATGAGCAAAAACTAACTCAAAACCCACAACAAATGAATAACCTTGATATATCATAAAGGAACACATCATCCATCTATATCCTTCGAAGCCAAACCAATTTAGAGATAACATTTAGGAAAATTAAAGCTATCGTTCCTTATCGTAAGGTAGAAGGAATGTCAAACTTTATTCCACAAGATTTCAAAAATGATAAAACATATTATGAGTTAATCCTTATTGATACAAGTTCAGCAATAATCAACCATAAAAAAGAAAGCTAAGGCAAAGAATACTCCCAAATTAGAATCAATAGTTATATCTCTTAATGCATGGAAACAATTGCCATTTATAAATAAAAAAATTTCACTAAATTGCTATTACAAGTTAGCATGGTATTATGTTTTCTATTACAAGAATTAAGATCATTTTTGGTTCATTTGGTTCACTAGAGGCAACCTTAATAACTTCCTAAATTGGTTATCGGAGTGGTTCTATGTTTTTGGACCAATACAAAAAGTTCTTCCTCTAATGATAGAAGAAGGATATAAATGTTTTAAAATAGCTACAAATTTTAAAGATTTAGAAAAGCCCTTCTTTGTCTTTTATCACTTAGGATTCCTGGGTGATGAGTTTGACTTTTTTTATTTAGATAAACATACATCCTTACTTAACATTAAGTTACCTACTGAGGAAGTTTAGAGTCAAATGGTAAAAGAAATATAATTAACAATTTGCAAATACAAATCAAGTGAATAAATAGATTAAGTTCAATACCATATACTTAAAAAAAGTAGAGGATGTATCCCCATTTTTAGCCAATAAAAGCAAGGTCATGTGAGAAATTACAGCCATTTTAGATCTAAAGAAATTTGCTAAAAAGTTATAAGAAATAATCTCTTAGCTAGGCTTACCTTCAGATGCAGGATCTTCTACACAAGGTCTCGACAATGAAGATGACTATTTTGGCTTGGAATTTAAGCAAGAATTCCAATAATACAACCAGTTGGCATCCACCCTAAGGTGCCAATACTCCTTTCTACAACTAAAAAGCTAGATGGCATTCACCTTGTGATATTGACACCTGGTAGTATAGACAAGCAGTACTACACTTAGTAAAAGGCAAAATTATTAAAGTTAAAGTGGACTCTCACAGCTAGAAAAATCATCCATAAAAAAGTTTAATGGTCTTTACAAAATTTTATTATAGTAAATGAAATTCAAATTTGGTTGTAATTAAATGTAATCTTTTTGTATTTGGATATTTATATAAAGCCATTCATTTTAGTTATAAAG
Source organism: Erythrophleum fordii (assembly GCA_032878935.1). Lineage (NCBI taxonomy): Eukaryota > Viridiplantae > Streptophyta > Magnoliopsida > Fabales > Fabaceae > Erythrophleum > Erythrophleum fordii. Next base: position 15,397,869 of record JAVQMF010000056.1, on the reverse strand, counting down.
GCATGCTCCAAACACAAAAAAAAAAAAAGCTTGCTTATTCAACCCTTATCCTAAAAGGCCTTTAGAACATTTTTTTTGTTTGTTTTAAAAGGCCTTTTAGATTGTAAATTTTACCATTTATATTTTGGATATTTTAATAAAATATTATTTAGCAATATATCCTTCTTATTTTTAAGCTACAAATTCTTTGGTTTAAGTGATCATGTGTTTTTATAGTATTAGAGCCTTGTTGCTTTCATAAATTAATTTAGTCATATTGTATTTTTTTCTCCATTCAAATCTATTACTTAATGTTGGTAAGCCTGAAAGGTGGTCATAGCAATGTGTGTAAGTCCATGGATTTAGCCTAGTGTTCCCATCAAGCTTAAAAAAGAGAAGAAATAAAGGATAATTAAAAAGATAGTTACAAATATAATCAACTAGTTTAGGAAAATAATAAGTTCAAGTAGCAGTAAAAGCCATAGAAGTTTAAGCCAAAAAAGTTATAACTTATAGTTAAATATGGGAGAGCATAGATAGTTACATGGAATGAAACTAAATAAATAGAAGATGAACAAATATTAAATAAGGAAGAAATAACTAGACATATCTTACAAAAGACAACTTTAAAATGAAAGCATGCCAACTTTCAAAACTAAAGAAATATAACAAGTCAACTTTTGATTTCTCTTATATAACTCAAACTATAAAGAAAGAAATAGGTATTTTACAAAGTAGACAAGGGATATTTATGATACCCCAATCAACCATTAACAAATATAAAGAAAAATATACTTGGATGTGTTTAGGGTTGATTCAAATATCAATAAAACTAAATTTTCAATAGGAAATGAATAAACATATTTTTGTATATCTAAGAGATAGAAGATAGACAATATTTAAAGATTCTATAATAGGAATTATACAAACAAATTTACATAGCAGACCAGCCTTTTTTTACTATTTTCTAAACTATACAATTAATTTAAAAGATATCACTACTAGGAATGGATTAATTTTAAAAATATGATCAAATGCGACATGGCAAAAAGGAATAGCTATTATATTATTGCAATATAAAATAACATTTAAGATAGCCAATTTTAATATAGGATAACATTTAAGATAACCAAGACACATCAAAACTTTAGAGCCTTAAGAGAATCACCTAAAGGAGAAACTATGTTGATAAAACTAAGAGACCCCTAAAACACTTCAATTTTAATGCCCAGAGCATTAATACAAAAAAGAGATAGAGTTCCCCACAAATTGGGAATTTCCAAGGCTAGCATAGCTAGCCCTTTTGAAAAGGCTAGAGATAGAAGAAATAACTCAAACCTTTGAAGAAGATATATTGAAGATATATTGACCATAATGCTTAATAGATTATTAGGTACTTCAGGTTTAAATGCCCAAAAAAACTACAACAAATTTTACAAAAGCAAGAAACTCTCAAAATAATTCAAGTATAGGATATAAATTAAGGGAAGTAAATTTTGAAGCAAAAATTTTAAAACCAATATATAAACCATAAAGTTTTAATAATTTAGAAATACAATCAGAAATAGATAAAGAATTTCAACCTTTAAATTATCAATCTGTGAAGTCTTAACTAAAAGTTATAAGAAGAAATAGTTATCAAATAAATAGAGATTCATTAAGAAAAAGTGTTTAAAATCACACATAAAGGAAAGATAATGGTTTTTCTCTGCCTTTTCTAAAGAAGAGCAAATAGAAACTAGAAATGAGTGGTATGAAACAATGGATAAAGTATAGGAAGATTTATACTACTTTGAATGGCTTAAAAAAATATACATTAAATAATCAAATATTTGATCCTTTTGAAAAAAAATCATCCTTCAATTAAAACCACTAATGCTAACATAAGAAATTGGCAATGTAGAAATAATCAAAGTATAATAGCCATACGTCCACCTTTAAAAGAAATAACCATAAAAGTAGAAGAAAATGAACTAATAGCCTCACCTTTAAAGGTGATAAATTCTCAAAACACTAAAAGAATACCAAAAATACAATAACAAAGTAATATTCAAATCAAATAGTATATACAATAAGCCAACAATTAATGAGAATAGAAAATAGGATAGAATATAGAGAAAAATTAAGCACTTTGCTTATGAAAAATCAGTTAAATCCTTAAAAACCGATATTTAAGTATGAAGCCTTGCCTATAGAAGAAGCAAAGAAACTAACATTAGGAAAATGGGAAATAAGAGATAAAAATATCAAAGAAACAAAAGATATTTTAGAAGAAATAAATAAGAAATTGGAAAAATAAAATATAGAAAATAAATGAAAAAGTTTATCAATTGGAATTAATGTAACAATAAAATTAGAATAATAATTTAAAGACTGAAAGGAGCTTACTATAAATAAAATTGGAAAAAACACCAAAAGCTATAATTATAATCAACATAATTGTTATCTAAGGTTTATACTTCCAAATCTATTGTTTGAAGAAGACCTTTAATGGGAGCCTCTCATTAGGATAGAAGATCCATTTATGAGTGAAATCTAGATGGTTATAATGAATACAAAATAATAAATTTAGCACAGGAAATGATAATAGTTGTAGTTGCCTGCAAAAGAGAAAATAATAATAACAATAACATATTTGATATATGTATACAAGGATTTACTGGAAGTCTTAAAAGATTGTGGGAAAAATATATTAATAGAAGAAGATAGAAAAGAAATAAGAGATTTTCATCAAATAAGACAAAATGAATTAGGACATGAAGAAAAATATCTTGATAACATAACCCACTTAGTTTATTCCATGGTAAAATCCTTTGTAGGAGAACTCAAAGGAATATAAAAAAGACATTTAAAATAATTGTTGAATCTAAGCTGTCCAACACTTGTAGATTTTAGGTGGTATAAAGGTATTTTTTTTATAGTGTTGTAAAGACAATATGAGAATTCAGACATTTGGAAATGAAGATTTATATTAAGATTATCAAAATTATTTGTAGAAAGAGTTAGAGATGAAATAAGATATAAACAAGGTGAATCGATAAAATGTAATTTAATGACATATGGACATGTAATAAATATTATAAATATAGTAGGATTAAGACTATGCAACAATATGAAAATACAAAGAAAAATATACTTAGATAAAATAAGAAATATTAGAGTTAGAAAATTTATATGAACAATATGGTTTTGAAAAGAAATTAGAACAACTTTATAAGACAAATTAAAAAATATAACAAATATCATAAAAAACAATATAGAGAACGTAAGAATATAAAGGGAAAAGTTAGTTATAAAAAAGACAAGAAAAATATAGTTTATTATAAATGTTGTCAATCTGGACGTTATTCAAACAATTGTAAGATAGGAAGGAAAATGAGGGAATTAGCTATGAGTGAAGAAAACAAATAGAATCTTTTAAGGATATTGACAAATGAGAATTTTTACATCAAAATCTATAAGTGATATTTCTTTAGAAAATGAAGGTGATTACATTTATCAAATCTAAGAAGAATCAAATCTAGAAACAACTAAGTTAGAATTGGAAGAATGTTTAGGTATAGGAATATGTGGATGTGAAAATTGTGTAAAAAATATAAACATAATAGCCAGAGAAAATATATAATTTTTAATAGAAATAATAGATAAACTAGATGATGATGAAATAAAGAAACAATATTTATTAAAAATAAAGATATATTAGATCAAGAAGATAAAAAATTAAAAAGGCCACCTCTAATTAGAATAAAAGATATACTAGAAATATTTGAAAATAAAGATAAGCAATGAGTAGGAATTTAAGAATTACAACAAAAAACCAAAAATATTAAAGCAAAAATAAAAGAATTAAGAGAGAATGAAATGCATAGAGAATTAAAAATTTTATAAATAAAAGCTAGTGTAGAAACTAAAGGTAGAACAGAGATAAAAATTCAATCTAATATCAAAGAAGAGTAAGAGGAAAACGAAATGCTAAAAAAAATATGTCAAAAAAGTTTTATACAAAGAATAACAAAAATAGAGTATAAAAAATGGTATTGTCGAATTAACTTAGTTATAAACAATGAATATTCTAGGAATATGGTAGTCTTTATAGATTCAATAGTAGACATGAATTGCATACAAGAAAGATTAATTCCAACTAAATATTATAAAAAAAAACCTTTAGAAAAACCTTTACAGCTAATAATTCTAAGTTAAATATACAGAATAAATTATGTAAGACTCAAATATGCAATTAAGGTATATGTTTTAAAAACATTTTCATATTAGTAAAAGATTTAAAGGAACAAATAATATTAGGAACACTTTTCTTATAGCAAATCATGTCATTTAAGATAACACCTTTAGGAATAATCACCAAAATGGTAGGAAAAGAAACCTGTTTTAAATGGATAAAACCTCCAATTACTAGAGAAATAGAAATGTTAAAAGAAGAATCCATTTATAAGGTAAATAAAATAAAACAAAAATAAAAAAAATAAATTTCTTTAAAAAAGAAATACACTATAGGAGAATTGAAGAACAAGTTAAAACTCTTCATATTCATAAGTGAATTGAAGAAATAAAACACATATTTGAAAAGGAAATATGTGTAGAACAATCCAATGCTTTTCGGAATAAAAAGAAACACATAGTCAATTTACCCTATAAAAAAATTTAATGAAAAGGAAATATCTACCAAAACTAGACCTATATAGATGAATGAAAAATTATTAGAACACTGTAAAAAAAAAAAATCAATATCTTTTAGATAAAGGATTAATAAGGTCAAGCAAGTCTCCTTAAAGCTACTTAGTATTTTATGTCCAAAATCATAAAATAGAAAGAGAAGGTCAAAATTAGTCATACATTATAAGCCATTAAATAAAGTATTAAGATATATTAAGTATCTTGTTCCAAATAAAAAAAAAGATTTAATTAAAAAGTTATCTAATGCCTTAATATTTTCTAAATTTGTTATAAAATTAGGATATCACCAAATATAAATAGATGAAAAAGATAAATACAAAATAGCCTTTACAATTCCATTTAGGTATTATGAGTGAAATGTAATACTATTTGATTTAAAGAATGCACCTTCAAAATTTTAACAAATAATGAATCATATATTTAAGCTTTATACACTATTTACAATTGTATATATTGATTATGTTTTAATATTTTCTAAGTCGATAGAACAACACTTTAAATATTTACAAAATTTCTTTGATATAATTAAACAAAGTGATTTAGTTGTGTTAGCCAAAAAAATAAAAGTTATTTTAGGTAAAGATAAAATTTGTATGAATGAAAAATTTATTGATGATGCTTTAGTGTTTTCTAACTCGATAGAACAACACTTTAAATATTTATAGAAATTCTTTGATATAATTAAATAAAGTAGTTTAGTTGTATTAGCCACAAAGATAAAGTTATTTTAAGTAAAGATAAAATTTTTAAGAATGAAAATTTATCAATGATCAATAACCCCAACTAGTAGAGTCATGAAATTTGTAAACAAATTCCTAGATGAAATTAAAGATAAAACTCAATTACAAAGATTTTTAGAATGCTTTAGTTATAATACGAAATCTTATGACAAAGTTATAGCCTTTATTTATGAGATTACAAAAAAAATAGGCTAGATTAAGATGATAAAATGACCTAAATAGTTAGAAATGTAAAAGAATAAGTGAGGAACTTGGCTTATTTAAGCATTCCAGACTCTAAAGCTTTCAAAATAATAGAAACAAATGTTTTAGAAATAAGATATGGAGGAGTCTTAAAACAAAGAATAGGAGAAGAAAAGAACATAGTTGGATACTCTTTAAAAGTTTGGATGGAAACCCAATAGCTCCACAATCAAAAAAGAAATTTTATCATTTATTTTGTGTATTCCAAAATTTCAAGACAATTTGATAAATAAAAAATTTCTTTTCATACTAGATTGCAAAGCTACAAAAGGTGTTTTACAAAAAGATGCTAAAAATTTGGTTTTAAAGCATATTTTTTCCAATGGCAAGTGATTTTATTGTGTTTGAATTTTGCAATTGAATTTATTGATAGTAAAAATAATTCTTTATCAAATTTCCTTACAAGAGAGTTCTTATAAGAAAAAGCTTTTTGTCAAATCCAAACTCATGAGTTCAATTTGTGGGGAGTGCTTCCTCTTAGTGGGGGAGAGGAGGTAAAAGGCATAATCATCCAACCAGTTACATTAGTCAAAAAACTTACAATTAAAGTTCATATCCCTACAAATTATGTTATAGACACACTGACACCATCTTCTTCAAGTAGCCAAACTTTTTAGAAAATAAAGAAAATCACATTTATCAAATCCAAGAGGAATCAAATTCAGAAACAACTAAGTTAGACTTGAAAAAATGTTCAGGTACAGGGATACGTGGATGTTAAAATTGCGTAAAAAATATACACATGATAACTAGAGAAAATATACAATTTTTAATAGAAATAATAGATAAAATATATGATGATGAAATAAAGAAATAATATTTATTAAAAATAAAAGATATATTAAATTAAGAAAATAAGAAAATAGAAAGGCCACCTCATTATAATGAAAGATATACGTGAAGGATTTGAAAATAAAGATAAACTACAAGTAAGAATTCAAGAACTACAATAAGAAATCAAAATTATTAAAGCAAAAATAAAAGAATTAAGAAGAATGAAATGCATAGAGGATTAGGAATTTTAAAAATAAAAACTAGTCTAAAAACTAAAGTTAGAACAGAGATAAAAATTTAATCTTATACCAAAGAAGACCAAGAGGAAAATGAAATGCCAAAAGAAATAAATAGAAAAGGATTTATACAAATAATAACAAAAATAGAGTATCAAAAATAGTATTATCAAATAAACTTAGTTATAAATAATAAATATTCTATATATATAATAAATTTAATATACATTTTACAATATATAAAATAAATAATAATATATTATATTTTTTATAGGATAAATATAATATTATTTAATTTTTATAAATATTAAAATAAAATTATTAATAACAAAATTTTAAATTATAATTTTATAAATAAAGTTATATTTTAATTATAATTTAGTGAATATAATATATTTGTAACATGTTTAATGAAAGTTTAATAATAGTGAATGAATTAAAAATTTTGTTATTTTATATTTCTTAATGAATCATAAAAAAATTCTTTGCATATTAAAACATTTTATTTTAGATTTTTAAATTTTAGATTATTAGATTCTGGATTCTTTATTTTAGATTATTAGTTTTTCGATTTTAGATATATTCTAATTATATTTCCAATCAATTTTAATAGCATATATAAACACACGCACATATTTCTCTATATACCCTCATCCCCCGCTCAATGCTATTAGGATTGATTGAAAATATATTTAGAATATATCTAAAATCTATCCTCTTATTATTTAACATGTATAGAATTTTTTTACGATTGATTAAGAAATATATAATAAATAATTTTTAAATGAATCAATATTATTAAATTTTCAATAAGCATATTATTAATATATTATATTTATTAATTATAATTAAAAATATAATTTTTCTATAAAATCATAATTTCAAAAAATATTATTATTAATTATATTTTTCTATTTGATAAAAAAATTAAATAACATTATATGTTTTATGTATAAAAGATATAATATATTATTATTTATTCATATAATATATATTATTGATTATATAAAAAATATATTTAATTCCCCCCCAAACCTACCCCCAAAAAAAAACCAAAAAAATCCAAATTCCCCTCTCCCCCAAAATTTTTTGCATTTAGCATATTTTTATTAAAAAATAATTTTTTTAATACGGAAGTCTTCGAAAATAAAAAGTAAAAATCACATTCCGAGAAAGTATTTTAACAGTTGGTATTTTTAGTAATATGTTTCTGTCATTGGAAATCAAGGGTCGAAAAGCCCATACATATGGGTTGGTGATGTCTTTTTAAAGTGCTAATACTTTCTTGTTGAAGATCTCAAACAAGCCATTGTTATTGATAATCTTTTTTTTTTTCTCTCGTTATTAGCATTTTAATATAAAGTTATAAGCGAGTTAGTTGCAGTTCAAATATGTAGGTAATGTTTTTAAAATTTTCAATATACTGGTAATGTAGAGGCAAAATGATATAAATTTTCATTAAAAAAAATGTATCTTTCAATATTCTTTGAGCAATAATCAGATACAATGTTACTAGAAGCTATTGTATTTATTTATTACAATCACAAAATGATATAATATAATTAATTGATTGTTCAATTTATATATTGTGATTGTTTAATCTTAATTATTATTATTAAATCTTATTCATAAAAACTTAAAAGGTATAGAGCTAAGAAAAAATGCTACTAAAATAGGTTGGACTCTTTTCATCTGGGATAGTAAATTTTGAAAATTGTTGGGAGAACAATTAACTCAAACAAATTACACTTTTACGCTCTGCTTGGTTTGTCATTGAGAAAAAGGAAAAAAAAAAAAAGAAACAATTTTAGATAATATTTATTATATTTTTATAATTTTTATTTAATAATATTTGTTATATTTATTATTTTTTGAAAAATAAGGGTATAAAAATTACTTCTTACCCACAAATAGGAAATAACATATAGAATACATTTTAAAATCGATGAGAAATAAATAACTTGGATGAAATTCAAAGTAACTTTAAATATAATAATTAATAAAAAATATTATTTATAATGAAATGATTAAATTCATGACTTGCATATGTTTATTTTTAAAATTCATAATTATTTTATAATATTCTTTTTAAAATGTAACTATATGTAATCTTAATAATAAACGACTGTTTTCACTTTTGTTAATTTATTTTTCTAAAATTATAATTTAAAAATGCATTTATTAAATTAAATATCATTCTTGCATATTAAAAAGACTAAATCTTTGTTATTCAAAATACATACGTAGATTTTTTACAGGACCGACATGAACTGCCAGAAATCACAAAGCAAGTAACCAATCTCCACTTACGAAGTTTCCAGAAGGACATTTTGCGACGGGAAAAATTATTGTCGATAATTTTAAATTAAAGATAGTTATATTAAAAAATTTTAAATCTTAAATTATTAAAATTTTAATTTGAATTCTTAAATTATATTTTTTCACATAATTTAAATTATTACTTTAAAATTAATTAAAATAATTTTAAAATTAATTAATATAAATATTTTCACTTGGAGTCTTTAATTATAACTACCCCTTTCTGCAAAATGTCCCCAGGAGAATCACGGGAAATGTGAAAGTGAGTAATAATAGCGGTCTGAAAACCGAGTGTTGAATGATTGAGATGAACCTGGACCTTTTTCAGGGAAGGTCCAAAGCTATGACAATTCAGAGAGCATTGTGAGCTGTACACGCAACATTTCGTACTTTTCTGTTTGTTTCTAAAACTAAATTCTTTTTTAATTCATTGAAAATAATTCTCAGATCAGATCAGTTGACTCATTCAAAATGTTTTTGCATAATTTTAATATTAAAACATTGATTTTAAATATTTTTTCCTAAAAATATAAATAATACTGTACAAGTGTTGGAGGAGCCAATATTGTAAAAGGTTGGAATAAAATTAATCTTTTAAGTGTTGAAATAAAATATAAAATCTTCGAACACACCTATTAATATTGGAATCTTCTGGGCCAAATTAAAGTGTTTTTTCTTTCCTAAAATACTAAGGTAAATGTTTATACCACGCCGTTATTTTTTGGGAGAAAAAGGAGGCAGTTATTTAATTTCACAACAAATACTTTTTAATTATATAAAGGTTTAAATAATCACATGATACTTTAATTTTATTTATTATTTTAAAATAATTCTTTAAATTTTAATTTTGTTTGGTAAAAGATTCTTTAAATATATATATATATATATATATTAAGACACCACCTTTTTTGGTTAAATGAAGTCATTGTGTATTTTTTTTTTCTATTTTAAATGATGGAATGGCATCTAATAGCGGATGGATCCTCTCGTGGGCACAATAGATTTTTAATTATTTTGAGATGCAATCAAATATTTATATTGGTAAGATTTGTAATGTTTGATGCGTATACTACTTAATTTAATAGTCAAGAAGGAATAGCTATGAAAGCTGCTCCGCAATATTATTTTTATTAAAATAAACAGCATGCGTATTATTGATAGAGAGATCTGACTGCATTGTAAAAAATTAAAAAATACAAAATAAAAATCTGTTGTGCACATAGTACATCACAAACGATACATCCTCTGTGAAACCAGTAATTGTTAAAACTAGAATAAATTATATAAATTTTCTTTAATTTTACAAAAATTACACAGATTTTTTTTATTTTTAAAACCAACACAAACTTTTTTTTAAATTTTGCTAAAATTATACAAACTCTCTATCTATTTTTAAAACTAATACAGGCCTTTTATTAATTTTGTTAAAATTATGCAAATTTTTATACATTTTATTAACATTATATAGATTTTTTCTCTATTTACAAAATATACAAAAATTTCACTTAAAAATAAAGAAAAAGTCTATATAATTTTTTTTAAAAAAAATTGGAAATAGAGAAGATATATGCATAATTTTAACAAAATTTAAGGAAAGGATGTATAATTATAGCAAATTGAGAAGAAGTTTGTATTAATTTTAAAAATAAAAAATTATATAATTTTAACAAAACTCAAAAGAAATTTATATAATTTTAATAAAATTCAAATAAAATCTTCTCAAGGCATGGGATGTAATCAGGGCCACCGGTAACACCGCAAAGTTTCCAATTATCCCCAAATGTCTTTCTTTCTCATTTCAAAACTCATTTTACCCAAACTTCATTCTTCTTCTGTGCGAATTATGCTGGAATATTTTTAAATTCGAATCATTTAAATTATTGATTAATTAAAACATTTCATATCCTATTTAAATATTATTAGTTGGAATAATTTAAATATTTTTTATCAAGTGGTCCTCATATCTTTTAAAATTACAGGTTTATCAATATAAGCAATTATCTCACAGGAGAGTGGGTTAGATCAGTTAGAATAATGCGGAAACCTAAATGTTGCATAAAATAAAGCGAAGGAACATGTAACTGAGCTCATCGTCCAATACAAAAAGTATTGTTCTCAATAATAAACTACTAATAAATGCCTTTATCCCCTTCATTACCAGCCTATCTTATCCCATGGCAAACCAAACAAACCAAATAAGGGCGTAATAGACAATATAATAAATGCTTTCATCCCTATCTCATCTTATAATAATACTGTCAATTTCAGTAATGTAATAAATTAGATAATATATGATTTAGCTCCGCCCATAATACAAACTACTTTTCTTATAATCCTGTCTTTAATTTCATGCTTAATTTGATACGGATAGCAGCTTTCTATAGCACCTTTGGTATGGGGTAAAAGAAATCAAGGAAAAGAATGGGAATGATTTAAAAAAAAAAAGAGAAATATTTATTATATTTTTTATAATTATTAATTGATAATACCTATTTTTTATTTTTTAAATAAAAATAATATATTATTTTTTATTTCATTTGTTTACTTTTTATTTTAAGTTTCATATGATAAGTTGAAGAAAATCCAAATCATATTTTGAACTAATAAGTCAACTACCAATGAACTACTCACTTTGATTTGACGGTAGTGTCGCGCAACTCTCAAAATACAATTAGGTTGAAAAATATATATATCTAGTGGTGTAATCTAAGTCATCTCCTTTTAAAATATAATTCAATGCTCAATTGAGTTTTTTAAGTATTAAAAGACTTTAAAAATTTTCTAACTAAAAGGGGGTTTAATTGACTTAAATTAATTAAAATAAAATTGAATTAAAATTCCTAATTGTTACCTAATTATATGAATTATGGTTGATAATGAGCTTGTGACTAGCTTTGGATTCGTCTCTTAGTATCTACTATCCTTATTCTAATTCAATTGTGATTAATTCTAGTCTAAAAATCTCTAATTATGTCCATTGGCAAATAATCTTGAATTACCACTCAAGATTAAAAAACCTAACAATTTGATGTTAATTGAGAATTTATTCGGTTAGATGATATGGAAAAAAATATAAAAAATAAGTAAATAAGATCAAAAATAATTTTTGTATTGTTATTTTTAGAAAAGATGATATAGTATTTAAAATAATAATTTGATAAATAAAATAATAAATATAAAAGTCAATAAATACCCATAATGAAATAATAAAGGCAAAAGGATGGATATAGATGGAATGGATATTAAATGAATAACATTGATGTTCTGCTTAGTTGTAAAGGGAATATAAAATGTGGGTAAGTGAGATAAGAAATAATTATTTTATTTTTATTTTTTTAAAAATAATTTAATAAATAAAATAATAAATGTAATAAATATTACATAAACTATATAAAAAAAAAATCTCAACGATGCAAAAAAACAAACGGAGCTTGAGAGTGTGTTGCAATAATACCCATAATGAAGTGGGGGAGATCACAAGTCACTAACACATAATAAAGTTTTCAGAGAGTGTGGGATGGGATGTAATAATTATGGAAAGCGTGGGGTTGAGAATGGGAGAGCAGTTGCTATCTTGGGAGAGCCCACACAACTGTCCGAGCGCGTCGATGGTACGGACCCTACCGAAAGCGTAGGAAGAGATTACTGTTAGGTGAGATGCATGTGAAGCGTGTGGCAGCGACCTCAACGGCTCGGAGGTATCTCAGCTCCATGTCAGATGAAAATTTACAATGTCAGAGTGCAAACTAACACTTAATGAAAAATGTAAGGATTAATTTGATTAAAAAAATAAATTATAAGAATCAAATTAAAAATTAAAGTAAACATAGAAACTAAATGATTAATTTTGTTTTTAAATTTTAAATATTAATATTAAGTGGTCCTGATATCTTTTAGAATTATAAGTTTCTCGATATAAAAAATTATGTGATGGAAGAGTGAGTTAGATCACTTATCGGTAACAAGAAAAAATCCTTGATAGGAAGACATTATGTTGAAAATCACTTAGGTGCTACTTCAGCTTTTAAAATACAAGAAAATATACAAATGGCTTCTATGACAATAGAAAAATAAATAGACGAAACTATCTTAATGGATTTTATTTAAAAGAGCTTTTGATAGAACAAAATTGAAATTTAAAATATTAGTTTAAATTTAAAAAACTAATTTGAAATAACAAATAAATTTAATGGACCAAATTACTATTTTAATCTTATACAAAAAGAATGGAGATCATTTACTTAATAATAAAAAATTTCAAACTATTTATTTAAATTCCTTTAATTTTTTTTACTTATTCATTTGAAATCTGAGTGATTAATTAAAAAATGCTTTGAAAATAACAATGAGTTACAATTTAACTTTTTATGTGAAATATAATATTTGATATTAAATTATTTAATTAATTTAAAAATAAATTAACATGTATATTAGTATATTAAGTGACTAATATAAAATATTTTGATTCTACTACAATTTTCAACAAGGGTTAAACCACTAAATAGAAATGACTCCTTACTCTAATTTAATGAACATTTTTATTTTTTAAACATTGATATAATGGTTTGATTTCTAATAGAATGAGGGGATTCATATATTTTAGACAAGTTAATTTTTTTTTCTTTGAGTGATGCTCAAATAATACATCCTTCTCATTTATTATAAAAATATATAGAAACCTTTTTTAAGTTCAAAAAATGATCAAAATATTCCTAAGGAAAATATTAATTTTTTTTCTTAAAAATGCATTTTTAAACTTTAATTTCAATATTATTTATTTTGTGTTAAAAACAATATATTTCATTTATTCTAAATATAAAAAATGAACCATTTTATATTAGTTCAATACATATTTAATAATTTATATATATATATATATATATATATATATATATATAAGAGTAATCTGGTTAAAATATATATAATTGTAACTTATTTTTATTAAATAAAAATTAAGTGTATCATATCTTTTTATTTTAAAAGAAGGAAATATAATTTTTTAAAACAAAAGAAAAAGTTGTGTAATATGAACAGTAAATGAAAGAGCAATTTATCCTATTTTAGGAGAAAATTTAGGTATAATTTTTATTGATTTTTTTAATAAAAATACGAAAAGTATATAATTTTTAAAATGAAATATATAATTTTCATAGCTTAATATCATATAATTGAATCTTAAAAAGAATTTTCATTGTAATGTACTAAAGTTTAGGGTTTTTAATAGATATGGGCTCATAAAAAAGGCTGCGATGGTGGATTGGACCAAGCACTGTGGTGAGTTCATCCACAGCCCAGCCCACGAGAAACAGTAATAGAAAATGATACAAATTAATCATCCCAACCCATTACCTTTTTCAATGGATCAAGTGAGCCGATAACTACCACTGAGTTGGACCTTAGACCAAAGAAAAACGATGTTGTCCAAAAGATAAGAGTTGGAGCAAAAATCATAAACGGCTATACCTGGGGTTTGAATTTTGGCCGTAGCTTTCCATGGCCTTGTATGCATATTATTCCTCGAACAATAATTGTTTTTATAATAATAGTAAATAGTGTATATATATATATATATATATATATATGGATAGAAATTTTCTTTGCTTGCGGCGATCTCTGATTCAGGAGTTGCATGGAGAGATTTTTTTTTTCAAACGGATAGGGGTGAATTTTTCTTTGCTAAGAAACAGGAGCGAAGACATGCTTTCTATCTTGTGAAAATTTTCATATATTTTTAACTTTAATTTATTTAATCAATTATATATATATATATATATTATTAATATTTATATATTTATAATTTATGGCATGAATTTTGATATTGCTATGCATGTCTTACAAATTTAAGATGATAAATCTATAATGAATCAATCAACTCTAAGCAAGACTTAAAAGGACTTTTATAGTCACAACCTAATAAGTCATATATAATATAGGAAAAATTATAATAAATGATCAAAAAGTAAAAAAAATTATTTTTAAAAACTTGTTACTATTTATTTTAGAATGATTACCATTAAGTTTAGCAATAATTAGTTGAACCTAATAGTCAAAGTTTTTAAAAATAAATTTTTTTATTTTTTGGTCTTTAAACATAATTTTTCTTATAATATATTAACATAACAAATTGCTTTGAACAATACAATTTAAAATGATTAAGTACGACAAATTATTTTGAGTAAACCGGTCTCCACAACTCTAACAAAACCATTTGATTTAATTATTATCATTAACTTATTTTCAAGAAGAGTATAAATATAAATTCCTTTGAAAGTAAGAGACAAAATGGATATCTCTAATCATATGGATGACTAGAGAGGATCTAGTCAAAGTAAAAAAAAAAAATGTTTTTTGTTTAATTTTAAATATTTAGTTGTAAATTTAAAGATAAAAATTATAATTATAAAAAAAATAAAACTTTAAAAATTGTAACTACTATTAGAATTTTTATTTTCAAGCTTACAATTTGAAATTAAAAAAAACAAACAAGAGAAGATTTAAAACTCATGATTGCAGCCTCTCCAATTATAAGAGGACTAGAAAAACACCTTGACTAACGAATAAAACTAAAGAACGCCCAACTTAGGTCAAAGTCAGACCCTCAAGACTATGGGCATGTTTAATACGGTTATGGTTTTAATGTTTTTAAAATAAATATTTTTTAGAATAAATTTTAAAAACATAAAAAATTAAAAAAATTGTTTCAATCATTATTTTAAAAAATTGTTGTTTTCTTTTTTTTTTTTATTTTGTAAAATAAAAGTTAATAAAATATCTAAAAAATATTTTAATTTTTATTTCTAAAAACACAATTATATTTTTATATTCTGCAAAACATTTTATTAAAAATATATTATTAAATAATTTTTTCATTTTTTCTTAAAATCAAGCAACTATTCTAAAAACAAGAAATCAAACATATTCATAATATCTGCATAACACATTATTTCCAAGACTCTTGTTATCATATTATTATCATCCTGAATAAATCACCCCTCTCTTATTCCCTCTAAAGTTTCTTCTTTATGTTATTTTTGGTCTACAGCTTGATCTCACTCGAAACATATATATATATATATATATATATATATATATATATATATATATATATATATATATATATATATATATATATATATATATATATATATATATATATATATATATATATATTGGTAGGCCACCTTTTTGGTTCTTATGGATTATTAAAGTGATATCTCATTTTTCATGTGATTCTTACACCACCCCCAAAGGGATACTATTGTGCCAATATGTTACCTTTATTCTTGTACTTTTTTTATTCTTTTATGTTTCCAAGGATGGCCCCTCTAATTTACTTTATTCGCAAGATAAAAGAGCCAGTGGACAAAAGCAATATATTAACAAACACGGGTTTATTCCTTTTTTTTTTAATTTTTAGAACACCTCTTTTTTTTTTAGAGTAAATTATATTAATTTTTTAAAGTTTAAAAAAATTATAAAAATATTTTTTCAATAAATTATATTTGATTTTATTGAAAAGTTGCTCTTAAGATTGCTTCAGTTAAAAATAATTCAAATAAAGTCTGAAATTATCTTAATTTAATAAAATACATAATAAACCAAAGTAGTTATATATATTATTGAAAAAATTATATCCAATGACTCATGTTTCCTCCGATCCAGTATATAAGACACTTTTTAAAAAGTTTATTTGGTCCAAAATATATGGTATTATGTAATCTTTTGTGCTGACTTTCAAAAAATGTCCCTCTTCTTTTTTAAAAAAAAATGTTAGTTTAACTTTTTTCTTTTTCTCTCTCTTTCATAAATAAGGGCAAAGGTTAAAAAAAATAATAAATTTGAAGAATTCGAAATAGTTAAGTAGTTTTATTAAATTGTGTGAAATAGTTGAAAGTACCTTATAATATAGGCTGAAGAGAATATTATATAAAATTTATAATAAATAATTTTTAAAATTGAAATTATTATTGAAGACAATCATTACCATTAAGTTTTAAATTACAAATCAAGGTCAAATTTTGATTTATACATGTAAAATTTGTTGTTAAATCAAATTTTAAGTATACCTAAACCCCATGGACGCAAAAACTTCTTACATAGTTGTGTGGGTTGAGTGTGGAGGTTAGGTAATGCGGAATCCAATGTGATGCTTTCACCAATTCCCATTATTATTAAATAAATGATACATTAGTTACTTTAATCTTGACCTTTATCCTTGTTTAAAGAGTTTTATTACATTTGTTACTTTAATCAAGACCTTTGTCCTTGACTAAGCTTTTTCCTCTAAATAAATATAATTTTAAGAACTTATTTATTTGTTAAATCGTACTAAACTTAGTACTAATATAGTTCAACAGTATTGCTATATATTTTCTTATTTATTACAAGTCGTTATTTAATTTAAAAAACACTTATTCATTGAAAATTGTCTCATTAATTTTAAATCAGTTAACACATTGGCAAATATTTTATATTCTTATAATAAATAAATAGAGAGACTATATAACAGTAGGTGGAAGTAGATGAACAAATCCATAAAACCTTTCACATCACAAGTTTCTGGTCTAACAACTTTGTTCCAGATTTTCACTTTCCCTTTTATCTCTAGGTGCCACGTGTACCACAACCAAGTGGCGAAATCTGAGCGATCTAATTTATGATGAAAGATTTAATGGTCACAATCACGAGAATACAAGATTCCCTTTTGATTCATACTGATTAACAAACGATTCATGAATAGATTAGTCTGTTTATAAAAAATAAACAAATCAACCAATTAAAAAATATACATAAGTATATGAGATATAATTTTTAATAAAATTTATTTTTGATATATTTATATATTTTTATAATTAATTCAATCTATAAATTTTATAACTCGAATTTACACAATAATTTCTCTATTTGTCGGTGACTTCTTGTCATGAAGTTTCATCCGAAACAAGGATGTGTGAAACACCATATTAGAAAACCTATTCATGTTTATATAATATTGTAATTTATAAAATCTCTGGAAAGAAAAGTGAATGTTTTTAAATTCATAATGCAAGTGAAATTATTATTATTATTTTTTCAATTATTATTAAAAAAGTCACACTAAAAGTAATATTTAAGTGGCACCTTTCTTTAATTGTTATTGAAAAGTAACTATTAAGTATTTTTGGTGGTGACATATAAAAATTGTAAGCCAAAATATAATTTTTGGTGACAATTTTTCTTGTATTTAATCATCACAAAAACTTGTCAATACATAACCCGTCAAAGAAAAAAAAAATTGCAAAAAAACTATCCGTAACAACTGAAATGTGACTACTACTTAAATTTTTCAACGAACCACTCATAATTGCCGCCAAGATAAGCTTCAATGATGCCATAAATGAAGCTGAAGTAAAACAAGCGTTAGTGGCCACTTTTATAGCCACAACAAAAAGGATAATTAAAAATAATGTGTCTCATGTTAAAAAAATTATAGTTCAAATTCTTAAGTTAAATATATTTATACTAACAACTTTTAAATTTTAAAATTATTTTAAAAGACTCTAAAGCCAAAAATTTAAACCACATAAAAAATTTATAATTTAAAATTTCACATTAAAATTTTGGATTTTAAATTTTTTAAAATAATTTTAAATTTTAAATTGTGTCAATATAAATTTAAAGCATGCCCCGAATCTCCCTTAATGCTTTCACTTCATCCCCATGGTTGACAAAAAGTAGCTCCAAAGTTAACCCCATATTTGACTCAAGATAGCTAGTGGTAGTGTGATTTCCACCCCCAAGGATCATAATGAAGCCACGTGAGACGGGAATATTTTGAACCTTATCTCCGAGGACTGAAAAAAAAGCCCTAATCCCTCCATCTCTTTCTCTTCGTTCTGCAAAACTTTAGATTTGAGTTTGGTTAGCCCTCCACTAACAATGCCATAGATTGGCTTCTTCCCTTGGTTTCTATTGACATAACTGGTAGGTTTTTAATCTTAACTTTTGTCATGGATCTTTCTTTTGTTCATTTTTGTTGGGTAGATCATGTTTAAATGTCACTTTTGGTTATTGTTGATATTAAAAGTACTTTCATGGAAAACAATAATAGGTTTTTATGGAAGGTCCTCTTACTGACAACAACACAAATTCGTCACTGAAAATGGCTCAGCGTTGAAAATGGCTTCTATGACAACGGAAAAGTTGTCATTGAAAGTCGTTGACAATAATCAGTATTCCATAAACATCAAACGTAGATCCTATGACAATGACAAATTAACTTTTTTAATGGTGACAAAAATTGTCGTTGAAAATATTCTGGTAGTAAAAAAAAAAAAATCACCAAGAAAGTTTTTAATAAAGGGGATAGGCAACGACATCTTTTTGTTATATGTTGTTATCAACATAGACTTTTGGTGATAACATTTTGATCTTCAGCGGTGACAATAATCGTCACCAAGAACCTTGTCTCTTTGACTAACAACCAATTTCATTTTGAGCTCTGAAAGATGCCAAATTCATAAAAGTGAATGAGAAGGTAGACGCTGCTGGTGGGGAATGCATTAATGTTTTGCATTGAAGGAAGGAAAGTTTTCACACACATTCATAGAAGTAGGCAATTAGTTCTACAAGTTTAGAACTTTTATAATTATAAATTAATTGTAGATAATATAATTAGAGAGAAATAAAAAAATGTGCAAAAGAAGAGAATAAACCCTATATACATTTTTATCCTTTCATTTTTTTTCTCGGTTGTATAATTATATAATTGTAGGGAATTCAATTATACAGTTATTACCATATATTTTTCAACTAATGAGTAAATGGTATTATCTTCGTCAATATCAACTTCAGTGTTAGAGTAATTAATGCATGCTTTACATGCGGTGTTATCAACTATTACCTTCACAGGTAATCACGCTCGTGAGCAACAATAATATAATAATAAAGGGGACATAATCTTATATAACTATTGTTTGAACACGTATTGAATTCTTAAATATTAAGATTTTTTTAATACTTTTAGGAGAGAGGTATGGAATATATTCTATATGAAATAGTAATATTAATCTTTTTTATTAAGTGTTTAATATAATCAAATTAATGATAATGCACTTGTATACTCATTTTAAAAATAAAAAATAATGGCCCGCCAAATTCAAAACACACATTAATTAAGTCATTTAGTCTCCTTTTACATAAAAATTGTATTTGTTACATTTTTGGAAAAATTACAGTATAAAATTTGTCTATAAAAAATTAATAGATTAAGTAATAAAATAATTATTTTCACATATATATTTAGAGTGAGGTACCCATGTTCATTAAAAAAATAATTAACTTTTGTATATAGAGTTTTTTTTTTCAATTGATTTAGTCTACAAAAAAGAAATATGTATTTAGTCATATAATTATTTCCATAGTTTATAGTAAAATTTTGATATACATGCAAATTGCGCTAGTGGATACTCTTTTTATTTTTTTAGCTATATTTAATTAACTGAGCTTTAATTATTTCTTTATTACATTCTTATTTATCTTTTGTTCATAATTAATAGTATTTCAATTCTCAGTTTAATTTTCTTCTTATTTATATTATATTTTTTTAATTTAATCTTAAATTAGAACATTCAAACTTCCTCATTAAATTTATGTTTCAATGCTATAAAAAAATTTATATTTCATTCTAGACCTTTTTTTTAATCATGATCTTTCAATTTATCCTTTTTTTTTAATCTCAAAAAATTTAATTTTTCATATTAAAATTATATTTTTTTATCATTTATTAAATTCAAATTTTTTTGAAAGTCTTAAAATATTTATCATAAGGTAAATCTTCTTCTAAACTTTGATATAATTTTTTTTATCTAAGTTATTGTCAAATTTTTTTAAACTCTATGAACTATTCTTTATTTTATTTCTGGTAATCAAACGCGAAGCTATCCTTAATTAATTACACAATTAAAAGACTTGTCTCATAAAATTAGTTTGATTCTCACTTTTTTTTTAATTATTATTCTATTAGAGATTAAAAGACCAAATTTTATGAAATATTTTCTCCTTTTTCACGAAAATTGGAATGAGAAGTTTTGAAAGAACCTTACATTTTGCAAATCAAACAACTCCAAAACGTATCTATCATCATGTCCAAAAAAAAAAAAGTTTTGCATGACATTATAATACTGTTTTTTCCCTTTTCATTTTCACTTATAAAAGGAATGCCCATCTTCTTGTCGATGATTGCACCATGTGTTTCACGTTGCGTTGATTCTGATGAAATGAAATATTCTTTGTTCATTTATGTTCTCGAGGATATGGTCCACTCTAACTTTCCTTACTAGAAAGATAAAGAAAGTTATATTGGGGTAAACACAGTATGATAAGTAGTAATAATAATACGATTAAACCAAAAAAAAAAATGTAGACTTTTTTAATTATTTATTATCAAAATCTCTAATAATTTTAGAAGTTTTTTTTTTTAATCAGAATAATGATGTGTCACTAAATTGAGAAAAAACTTACATATCATATCCTTATTTAAAAAAATAAGAAAATAAAAATTTTCTCTTAAATCTTGAATTACTTGTAAATAGTTTTTTAAATTTTTAAAATTAAAAAATAAGTCCTTAACCTTTAACACTCTAAGAGATAGATTTTTTTTAATCTATTTTGCCCTTAATGTTGTTAAGTCATATGCTAATTTAGAATATCCCAAAATACCCCAAGCTGAAAATGTTGGCATATAAAGTCATGGTGTTACAGGTGAAATAGATAATATGACCTATTTTTTGGAATGTGAAAGCCAAGACTTATTTTATAATTTTGAAAGTTTAAGGGATTATGTGTAAGTAATTCAAAAATTTAAGGAAGTTTTTGTTTAAAAAATAATAATAACAAATACTTAAAATATCATATTAAATTTTATCACTTTCTTTTCAGAATGCATGCCTATTTTTAATTTATATTTTATACGAAAGAAGGATTGAAAACTAGTTGAGCTACTCATCAAGAAATAAATTAAAAAAAAAGCAAGAAAACTGGTTGAGCTAGCTGTGAAGAAAAATTAATAAGCTATTTATATAATTATTTTAAGATTTTAGCTGTGTTTTTTAGCGTTAAAAGTATGGTAAAAAATAAATGAGAAAACTTAGCCTTGTTGTATTTTTGAATCAAATATAATAGGTATTTTTCTCTTAACTAACAAGAGAATTAGATGCTATCTTAAGCAGCCAGTGTATATTATGTTTTCGTGAGAAGGGTTGGTTATTTTTTAGGAATAATAACTTTTTGGAGGGGTAGTTTAAAATTTATGTCTTTATATATTTAGATATTTGTGTCAGTTATTATACGATTTTGTAGAGTTTCGTGATGTCTCCCTTATCAAATAGGTATTTAACGAGGGTTTCATCATTTTAAGCATACGAGATTACTATGTCTACAAGGACCCAATAATATGATTCAAGATATAAAACTGCATATATGATATTAAAATTGATTTTTCTATTATGGAGGTGGAGTAAGGTATTGAAACTTTGCATGAAAAAAAAAACTTTTAGGATATATATAACTTCACTCAAAATTAGAAGTTACCATATCTAAATATGGATAAGATGCTTTAAATTATACAATATTAAAAAAATGAGTAACTTAAAAAAATTAGGAAATAAAATGAAAAACTAAAGTCATACCAAACCTAATCACATAGAGTAAAGCCTATAAAAAATATTTACTAATTTTTGGAAAAAAGATTAATATTATTTTTATTTATTTTTTGACAAGTAAGTTATTTCAGTTTAAAATTTAAATTTCAAATCAATCATAATTTTAAATTAGATTATGTGATTTTTACCCAAAAAATAAATGATTTAAATAACATATATATATATATATATATACACACACACACACACAATAATATTGACTGTCCAGTGCTATATAAATACCAAAAAAAAATATTTGTTTAAAAGTTCAAGCTCCTTGTAATTCAGCCTTTGATAACTTTTCTTTTTGGTCCAAAGCCTTGATAAAATTATATACAGATTTTTTTGTGATTTATTTATTTATTATAATAAAAATATTTCCAAATTTTATTTAAATTAACTCTTTTTTTTTTTTTAGACAATTTTAAGTGTACATTCCTTCACATCACATAATTGTCTTAGTAATTTTTTTTATATGAGAGCATCTGAATAAACTTTATTTATAAAAATTTAAAAAAATTTAAAAAATATTTTGCATATCAACTACTGCCACTTAGTTCTTTATATATATATATATATATACACACACACACACAGATACACATACACATGTGTGTGTATATATATATATATGTCAAATTTAGCTTCTCCTTCCTTTCCAAACAAGAAATTAATGTGTGCAGGAGGATGCAGGATCAAATCCTTAAAACAAAAATGAATTTTTTATAAGACACACACAAGAATTCTTTCATTCCAAACATAGGGCATCCTTTTTATATACGGAGCAAATTATATATAATTTTTTTAAGTTTTGTTAAAATTATATAATTTTTTAATTTTAAAATATGTATAGATATTTTTTAAAATAAAAGTTACCTTTTATTTTAGTTTAATTTTTATTTTTTTGATTAAAATACTTCCTACTAACTTAAATATATATTTTTTAAAACTAAACAAATTTAAATAGAGGACATTTCAGTCCAAAAATTTAAAATTAGACTAAAATATAAAGTAATTTTTTGTTTTAAGAGAGATTTGTATATATTTAAATTTTTTTTTTATAATTTCAACAAAAACTCAAGAAATTTTTTTTATAATTTACTCTTAGATATATGCTATTTTTTTTGGCTAAAATATACTTTTAATTTTTTATTTTTATCTTAAGTTTCACCTTTATTCATTAAATTTATTTTGTTCTAATTTTTTTTTAATTTTTTTTAGTGTTTATTTTTATCCTTTAATTTTATTCTATTTTAATATAATACTTTTAACTTTACTTTGAACTTCATTTTTATTTATTTATTTTATTTTTTTAATTTAGTTTCTTAATTTACAGAAACACTTAGATATTTTATTCTCTCAAACACTACAAAATTGTTTAATATAAAAATTATTAGATTCAAGTTACCAAAAAATCACATAAAACTTTAATATTTAATATTTTAATTTGAAGTTGTTTGAAAATTAAAGGGTCAAATTGAAATCAAATAAATTAAAAGATAAAAATAAAATTAAAGGACCAAATTAAAATCAAATAAAATTAAAATACAAAAATAAAATTTATGATAAAATTAAAGAGTCAAATAAAAATCACAAGGAGTAAAGGGATGACAGAAAAAGCAAAGATAAAATTAACGGGTTAAAAATACAATTTTATCTATTTTTTTCATTTCACCTTCCCGCACTTTCTTCTCTGGTTTTTCTGGTTCAGTGAGCGGGTGACCGTTCCAAGCGCTGCTTAGGATGGATGTTCCGCTCTCTCGCCTCTACTCTCACGATCTCTCCTTCTTCTTCTTCTTCCTCCTCCTCCTTACTTTTTCTCTTTTCAATCCTATCACTAATTTTTTCTGCAACTCAGACCCCTCTCTCTCAACCCATTTTTGTTCTTCGTTGTCGAATCTTATGGTTTCATTCATTCATTTATTTATTTTTGTTAATCTTTCCTATAAGCGTCGGTGGCACGAGATGTAGAGGGAGAGACTAAAAGAGAGGTTTCTTCCAATAGGCAATGTTCGAAGTTGTGGAAAGAAAAGCTAATTTTCTCTTTCTTTCTAAAAGAAAGGCTTTCGCCAAAAGGAGAGTGGTGCCCACCTATCCCATTGTTCTTCCTCCTGTATATTTAACTCTTCGAATTTTTCATTAAAACCCACCAACTCTGTAAATTACCATTTCTCTGCTTAGATTCCTTTTTATATTTTAAGCTTCTAAGTTCTAACTACTCAATCACCCTCACATTCACGTTAAGTCGCTATAATAAACGCTTCAAGCCTCGGTTATTCTTCTCTCCTCTGAAGCTCACAGCCATAATGTTTCTCTGCATTCCCAGATGGCTCTCCGCAATTGCTCACTTACTCTTCATCATTTCTTGTGCCCTCTGCGTTTCTCAAGCTATGGGAGCGGAAGATGAACCAAACTCCCAACCAAATGAATCTCTAACATACATTTGGCCTCTGCCTGCGGAATTCTCTTTTGGCGATAAGGCGCTTTCTGTGAACCCTGGTCTCTCTCTTGCCGTGGCCGGCAATGGTCGCTCTGGTATTGTTCGAGCTGCATTTGATAGATACAAAGGGATTATATTCAAGCACATTGCTGGCCATAGGTCTGGTTATTTTAGAAAATTAGGGGAAGTTGTCTATGATATTAATCAAGTGAAGATTACTGTTCAGTCCAACAGTGAGGAGGTCGGTTACATTTGCTGATGATTATGAGTTTCTGTTTTATGAAAAATGATTTTGACTTTAGGACTGGTTTTCTTTGTTGCAGCTTCAACTTGGGGTTGATGAAAGCTATACTTTGCTCGTTGGGCAGTCCAGTCCTGGGGAAGTGACGATTGAGGTATATTTATGATCACTATTTGTGGCTTTAATTTTTTTGATGGTATTAGAAGGATACTTCATGGGCGCTCAGATGAGTATTTGTTATTTGTATTTGATGATGAAATGACATCAAACTGTTTTTCCGGCTTCAAATGCTATTTGGGACTTGTACTTGCTGATTAGGATTTCTCAGCTGTTAATGCATTGCATGGATTACAATTGATGATAACCTATATGGACAATTCATGTGAGAAGTTGGAAGAGATTATTGATATGAATATATTCTGCCTGCCTGGTTTTGACCATCGCTAGTTAAAATTGATTTATGGCAAAAGAACAGGTTAAAGGACATCTAGATGAGATGTCTAAGGGATAATCAACTCCACAATGTATATCTTATGCTTCCTTTATCAGTATTCATGGATTCAGTCACCAATCTTGGGAAAATATTGTTGTAGTCTTAAAGTTTATACTTTCCCTCCTTTTGACCTGGAAAAAAAAAACCTTTCCAAGTTCAAAAACTTCAAAACTTGAAAGTGAGTTTCCTTTTCCCTTTTTGAATAACATACTTCCCTTCCTGTATCAAGAACAAGTCATTTGAGTACTTTCCTTATTTTTTGCATAATGCATAATGCCACTGTTTCATGTTCACCACTTTGGCTGCCACGTTTCACATTAGTATTAGTACTTTCAAGCACTAATTGGCTGAAGTAATTTTAATGAAGAGTGAGGTAGAATTGTGCTTCACTTCTTGACACTGGAGTCATAAACCAATAAAGTGATTAAGTGCCACATGTAGTTTATTCTGTAACTTGACCCATGACACCATGTGCTGTAATACAATGATTGCTAGATGGTCATCAGTCATTAAATTTTTTTCATTTTGTTTATTGTAGGCAAATACTGTTTATGGTGCAGTGCGTGCATTAGAGGTATGTATATTACCGTAGAATTTCATTCCACAGTTGATGCATGCATATATGGTTTAATGTATCCACATTTTGTAAGTTCATTGTCTCAAAATTTTCTCTTCTTTTTGGCGGTTGGAGTCAAGGAGGGGTGGAGGGTTTTAGGGTGAGATGATGTGGAGTTAGTTATTCTTGTTTGAAGCTAAACTTGTGATGCTGTGGTTGCATTGTTTTCATGATATGATGATAGGTGGTATACATATTTTTTGGATAAAATATGATATTTGCTCTTCACTATGACTTTTTGACATATATCTTTTCTTTGGGATAAAAGAAGAAATTGTTTTTGAGAGAGGAAATAAGTACAAAAAATTGAGCAGAAAAGAAAAAAGCAAAGAGAAAACAAACAGGCTAATTTTATAGATTTGTGATGTTTGGTGGCTTTTCTTGTTTAAAGCTAAACTTATGATGCTTTGGTGACATTTCTTTCCTGATTTGGTTATAGGAGTTAAAAATATTTTGGATGAATTATGATATTGACTCTTTAATATAACTTTTGAAATGTGCCTGTTTATTGGATGAAAAGAAATTTCAGGGAGGAAAGAAGTAAAATAAGGAGGTCCTTTACAAAGGCAGAAGAAAAAACTTTTGACATGAATCTTTTTTTGTTTTTTCTTCTTACTGATGGTCATTCACTAATCAGTTCTGTCAATATATACTGACTAGGAAGTCATCAGTTTAATATAAAGAAACTTACTTCTTGTACCTATACATTATTGATCTTGGACTAATCTGTTTTGTCCATGTACACTGACTCAAGTCAGCAATTTAATATAGTGATACTTACTTCTTGTACCTTCACATTATTGATGTTGAAGCTGTAGAATTATGAATTCTAACATACATATCTGTTGGATATAGTATGTAAGTTGCCTAAACTCTCAGTCATATTTTATATTGATTTCCTTGGAAAAAAGGAAACTGAACTAGTGGTCTTTTTGTGCTTCTAATCTAAATGTGCTTTGTGGACATGACAAATCACTTACTTTCCAAAAGATTGATGAGGTTGTAATTCCTTTTGAGTTGTGCATGACTCATTCCTTCAATTTTTTCTTCCCTTTTTTATGATGCACCAGACATTGAGCCAGTTGTGTTCTTTTGATTATACAAGTAAAATAGTTCAAATACACAATGCACCTTGGTCCATCCGAGATAAACCAAGATTTGCATACCGTGGGCTTTTGTTAGGTGAGCCTCAAATTTTGTCAATGGAAAGATAATTCTTTTGTGATTGATTATATGCTATGGTTATTGATATATATCATAATTTTATATACGTTCTGCAGATACATCAAGGCACTATTTACCAATTGATGTAATTAAGCAGATTATTGAATCCATGTCCTATGCTAAACTTGTAAGATAAATTTTATAGTTTCTTTTTATCTGTCCATGTTTGTCAAAATTGGAAACCAATGAAGTGTCATCTAACTAGCATGCCTTGTTATTCTGTTTCATGTAATGCTGATATAAAAAATTATACTCAGTAGAATGTTCTACATTGGCACATCATAGACGAGCAGTCTTTTCCTCTTGAGGTACCAATGTATCCAAAATTATGGAAAGGTTCATATACAAAGTGGGAGCGTTACACAGTAGAGGATGCATATGACATTGTCAAGTAAGACTTAACTTGTTTCATCTCCTACTAATTTAAGTCTTAAAGATTTCCATGCGTGTCATCCATAATTTTGTCATCTTTCTCATAACTCCATTGGGAAAAGGGAATTGATTTACATGAACATATTGAAAGAAATTTCCTGTCAAAGTCCTTTAATGCTACTATATTGTTGTCAAACTATCCAGTTGTATCTAAAGCTGCAACAAAAACTGTTTAATTAAAATCCATCAATGGTGTTGAAATCCTAGTCAATCTTGAACCGAAAACTATGGAAGTAGTAATGTATAAGAAACTTGAGGGGCAATAAAGGAGAATAAGGAAGAGTTGTTATGAATGGAAAATATGTTATTATAATCCCAAAATAGTGCTTATAATCCCAAAATGTTGCTTTATTTTCATAGCCCGTAGTCACATGAATTGTCTTTGCTTTTACAAAGTTGTTATTTTCCAGTTAATATCTGTGAGTTGGCTTTCTTAATTTATCATTGGCTAATGCTTTGTCTCTTTTCATGTATCACCATTCGTTGATGTAAAGCTTTGCCAAAATGAGAGGTGAGGTATCTTCAAATTCCTTTAGAAGGTTTTGCTAAATATTTTTGTTGTCATTTTATAGTTAAATATTTTTCAGCTTCTTTACCTTTGCTTTTGTTTTCCTCTGCCCTATCATGCAAAACAGGTTCATAAGAGTAAATGTTTATTAGGTCAGATTTTGTGTCAGTTAAATTATAAATGTTCTCCTGTGGTTGATTATTTGCACGGTTTATCACAGGCATTAATGTGATGGCAGAAGTGGATGTCCCCGGTCATGCCAAATCATGGTAAAGTATATCTCACAGTCAAGTTTTTCTGAAGCTGAAATGATAGTATGATCATGGTAATTACTGGCTTGATAATGGCATCGCATGGATACTCAGGAAACTTGTTATACTTCTGAAAGTTACCGTCAATATTTCTTTTGAGAAAGGTTGGTCATTGGTCAATTAGTTACTGTGGTTACCTGAAATTCTCCGGGAAACTTAGCAGATCAGCTTCAACAGAAAAGAGAGAGAATTCCCTAGCTCTTTGAGGGGCTAGTCCTCCACCAGATTCTCCAAGTCTGCCCTCTCTCTCTCATTCTCCTCCCCTTATTCTTTCCAGCCTAACTAACTTCTCCTAGCCCTTCAAGTAGCTCCCTTCCAGATCCTCCTTGGCCATGCTCCCCTTTTTTCTAAAATACCTCTCCCCTCGTCCTACGTGTTTACGCCTTTGTAATTGGGGGTATATCAGTTTATTAGTTCATTGTGAGAGACAGTCTTTTTTTTTTTTTTGGGGGGGGGGGGGCGCGGGGTTGCAACTTGGATTTCTTTTAAGTGTGCTCTGAAGGAAATGAGATGTTGAATGTCGGTATGTGATCAGCTCATTCCTCCAATGGATAATTGCGGACTAATACTGAATTTGGTTTGTCCCCGCTGTATAGTTTGAATTGACCTAAGCGTCACCGATTAATCAACACGTTGTGTGGTTGAAGTTTAAAATGGAATCCTTGCCCCGAAAAAAAGGGGTCTAAGACATAAAGCCATCGGACATAATCTACACTCTAAGGAGAGGAATAGTGCTATTCATTTGAACCCAACTTCCATTTGGTAACCCCACCACTCTTTTTATTAGCTTTTCCTTATTTTTATTATATACCTCATCCGTGATTTTTTTTTTTAAATTTCTTGTGAGATTTTTTAGACAAATATATTCCAGTCATATATATTCAACTAATTATTGCATTCATAGAATATTTGATGCAAAAATATTATTTTTTGCGTTTATATATTGCTCTAACTGTTATCTGCCATCGTTGATGTCATGCTTTGATACATGAATTTTATAGATTTTGACTTTAATGGGTTGCTTCTGCAAGGTGATACATTTACTAAGTAGTAAGTACTGACAACTACAGTGTCTTCGAAAAACATTACAGATATTTTTTTTTCCTGTTCAGGGGTACTGGATATCCTGAACTTTGGCCATCTCCTTCATGTAAGGAGCCACTAGATGTTTCGAAGAAGTTTACTTTTGACGTCATTTCTGGCATTCTGACAGGTTTAGTTCCTATGAAACGTTAACCCCCTGGTTGTTCATTTCTCGTCATATTTGTGTACCACATGTAACTTTTTTTCTCTACTGAAACCCAGTGATGACTTCATAAATTTATGATAAATGCTCTTGCAGAAAAGAAGCTGAATATTGTTAGTAGAGAAACCATTTAGTTGAGTAGCAAGTCCCTTGTTAATTGTCATTTCCTCACTCCTTTGCATTTTTCTCCCTTATGAAAATTCTCTATTTTATCAGAGCTGGTAATACCCTATATCTTAAGTGAAGCTCTACATGCACGAAGGTGTCGTCTAAATTTCTTTACACATCATGTCGTTTAACTAAGGATTGAAGAAAGGCAAAAAGTCTTTTATTTCCTAAAATTGATTTTTATGGTACCAATTTGATGCATGTGAAAGGAGTTGAGTAAGAATTAGTTGTCAGTATGTTTTAATATTCTGTTGTATTCTGTTATACTTGCTGTTATGAGTACTTTTCTGTTATGTTGCTTTATATGTCAAGTAGCCTCTCCTATGTTGTATAAATAGGGGAGTATAGGAAGTTGTAAAACTTGATGAATAATTTCAATAAACTTACTGATATTGAGTATCAGTTTCGGAGTTCTGTATCAACTTGGTATTAGAGCTTTATGATTCTTGGTTGTGGCGAAGGAAACGAGATCAAATGATCGATTCAAGGAGATCGGACAGGAGGTGCTACAGACTTGTACTGAGATGAATGAATTGCAATTGGAGCTACAATCTTCTGTGGCACCTATGGACTTATTGATTGCGAGAATAGAGAACATGATGTTGGAAATGACTGCTAAGCTATTGTCGACGTCGATAAACGTGGTGGATGATAGTAACAGAATGAACAGTGCGATGAGTGCTCATAGAGGAAGGATGGCTCATGGTTTGTTGCAGTTTAGGTCCTATGATGGTAGTCAATCGAAGGGCTATGAATTTCCTACTAAATTGACTCGCCTAGAATTTCTCAAATTTAAAGGATTCGACTTCAAAGGATGGTTGTATTTTGGAAATAGTTTTTCAAAGTCGACGAGACTTCCGTAAAATAGCTTGTAAGGTTGATAAGCATGCATCTGGAAGGTAGAGTGTTACACTGGCACCATAGCTTTATGAGGAAGAAGATTGGAGAAATCGGATGGATTGAATATGTTGAGGGATCGAAAGCAAGGTTTGGAGATATTCTGTGAGTAGATCCAATGTTAGAGTTGAAAAAATTGAAATAGGAGGGATCTGTCAATGATTGCCAATAAAAATTTGAAGAATACCTAGTTGAGATAGAGTTACCTGAGAAGCATGCTATCATTGTCTTCCTTAGAGGGCTTAAACCTGGGATTGAGGATTAGGTAAGGATGTATAAGCCTTACTCCCTTGCAAATACCATGTATCTCACTAAATTATAAGAAGAATTTGTACTTGCTCTTCAGAACAACCAAGCACCCTACTAGAGAAAAATTCCATTTCATAGTTCTACCAATCCCTTATCCAATCCAAAATCCTACACTACTCCATCTTATTACCAAAGTTCATACTCATCTACTTCCATTCTTGGTCGAACTAATACAGGCAGTGATAAGGAAGGCACAGTGGCATCTTCTTCAAATTCTTCCAAACCTAAATCAAATACATTCAATGAATAACTAATCAAGCAACTCACAAAGAAGGAGATGGATGAAAGGAGGAAGA
The DNA here is from genome assembly GCA_032878935.1 of Erythrophleum fordii. Taxonomy (NCBI): domain Eukaryota; kingdom Viridiplantae; phylum Streptophyta; class Magnoliopsida; order Fabales; family Fabaceae; genus Erythrophleum; species Erythrophleum fordii. Next base: position 15,366,026 of record JAVQMF010000056.1, on the reverse strand, counting down.
AATGCCTTTACTATTGGTGTTTGGAGAAATTGAGCTTTGATCATAAATGTAAAAATTCTCAACTATTTATGATTGTGGTTGAGGAGGAGGAATACGGTGGTAGGATGAAGATAGACAAAGAAGGAGAGAATGTGGAAGGTAGAATTGAAGTATTACAGCCGAGGATTTCTTTGAATGCTATTCATGCATCTGTGTTCGACTTTATGGAGTATTTCACTATGAAGGTGTATGGGAGGATTAAGAAACAATCCATCTTAGTGCTATTGGATTTTGGCAGTACACACAATTTCAAAGATGCTAAATTAGTAAAGAAATTGAGATTGAAGACTCAATTAACAGCTGGTACAACAGTAACAGTAGCTAATGGACAAAAAATAATGGCGGAAGCTAAATGTGTATGGTTACAGTGGAGCATGGAGGAATAGATATTTGAGGGGGATTTTTGGAGTCATGAACTTGGATGCATATGACATGATTTTTGGCATACGGTGGCTGTATACACTAGGAAGGATGGCCCTGGATTTTAAGGAGTAATTCTTGAGCTTCTTCATTGGTGATAAATTCTACAAACTTCATGGGATTAATCAGCCAGGGACAACAATAGATGGCAAAGATGGACAGAACAAACAACTATAGCGTGGACAGATGTGTGTGCTCCAAGTTAAGCATGAAGAAGAGAAGGGAAATGTGGAGTTGAATGCTGCTGGTAATAATAATTTGACAGCAATGGGAAATCAGTCATTGGCTGAGTTATTGGTGGAGTTTTCTGATGTGTTTAAGGAGCCTACTTCCTTACCTCCCGCAAGGGAATTTGACCATACCATTACTCTTGAAGAAGAAACTCCATTGAGCCTTACACCGTACAGGTTTGGCCCACTACAAAAGGATGCAATGGAAGAGTTGGTTTGGGATATGTTAAACAATGGGTTATATGGCCCAGCAATAGTAGTTTTACTTCACCTGTGGTCTTAGAGAAGAAGAAAGACAATTTATGGCATTTTTGTGTGGAGTATAGGAGGCTTAATGCTCAAACTATTAAAAACAAAGTCTCTATTCCGATAGCAGAGGAACTCATTGACGAATTGAAAGGCTTTAAATATTTTTCTAAGCTGGATTTGAGGGCAAGATATCACCAAATTTGCATGAGCCCAAGGACATTCATAAAACGGCCTTCAAGACAAATGAGGGGTTATATGAATTCTTTGTCATGCCTTTCAGCCTCACAAACGCCCTTGCCTCCTTTCAAGGGTTGATGAATAAGGTTTTTAAGCCTTCTCTTCGAAAATATTTTTTGGTGTTCTTGATGATATTTTGGTGTACAGCTCTCCATTGGAGGCATATCTACAACACCTTAGAACAACCTTGAACATGCTTAGACAGAATTCCTTATTTGCTAAGAGTAGCAAATGCATTTTTGGGGCAACTTAGAACATTTGGGCCATGTTATATCTGAAAGAGGAGTTACTGCTGATTTTTTTTTTTTTTTTAAATAGAGGGTATGAAGAATTGGCCTACTCCATCAAATATCAAATCTCTTCGTGGGTTCCTAGACCTAACAGACTATTATTGAAGGTTTGTCCGAAATTATGGTACTATCAGGAAGCCTCTCACTGACTTATTAAAAAAGGGGGCCTTTTCTTGGAGCATTGAAGTTGAAATAGCATTTCAGAAGCTTAATAATGCTATGGCCTCCACTTCTGTTCTAGCTTTGTCTGTCTTCATAGCACCATTTACATCAGAAACAAGTGCTTCCAATGTTGGAATAGATGCTGTCTTATCTCAAAAAGACCATCCTATAGCATTTGTCAGTAAAGCTTTGTCTCCCACAACGAAACACCTCTTAGCATATGAGAAAGAATTGACAGCAATTGTCTTTGCTGTTAAACACTGGAGGTAGTACCTTTATGGTCGACATTTCATCGTCCCTACTAACCATCTCCTTCTTAAACATCTGCTACATCAGAAAACAATTACACTAGAGCAGTCTAAATGGGTGAATAAATTGTGGGGACTGACCTAAGAAATTGTGTATCACTAAGGGAGAGAAAATGTAGTGGCAGATGCTTTGTCATGACAATTGTCTGAAGAAGAGCCTTCAAGTCAGTTTTGTTTTGCTATTATATTAGTAGTATCAAGCTTGAACAATAAAGTTAAGGCTTCTTGGATGCATGATGCCAAGCTAAGGAAGTTGATTGAGGAATTGGAAGTTGATGCTCAAGCGCATACAAAGTATAGTTAGAAGCATGGTCTTTTGAAGAGGAAAGGCAAGTTGGTAGTTGGGGATGATCCACCATTGAAGGCATAGTTGTTAGACCATTTTCATAATGATTCATTGAGTGGGCATTCAAGGATGATTCCAAGTTACAGGAGACTTGCTGCTTTTTTTTTTTGGGAGGGCATGGAAAAGGATGTGAGGCAATTTCTCTGTTAATGTCAAACTTGCTAGCCATAGAAGTATGAGATAGTAGTCTCTCCTGGCTTGTTGCATCCATTATCAATTCTAGCCAACATATGGTCTGACCTTAGCCTGGATTTTATTGTGAGATTACCTAAATCCTGTAATAAAATGGTCATTTTGGTGGTTGTGGACAGGCTAACTAAGGTTAGTCATTTTATAGCTCTCCATTATCCTTTTGCAGCCATAGAAGTAGCTTAAGCTTTTATGGATAATATAGTTAAGCTACATGGTTTCTCTCATTCTATAGTAACTGAGTGTGACCCCATTTTTTGAGGGCATTTTTGCGATTGTTGTGCAGAATCAATAAGGTCAAACTCTTATATTTTTTGGCCTACCATCCCTAAATTGATGGCCAAATAGAATCCTTGAATAGCAGCTTGGAGTGTTACCTTCGTTGCATGACAGAAGATTATCTTGAGGAGTGGGTTAAGTGGCTGGCTCTTGCTCAATTGTGGTATAACACATCCTACCATTCTTCTATTGGGATGTCTCCATTTGAAGCTGTATATGGGGTGCCACCTCTTGTCCATTTGCCATATTTGGCTGGGGATTCAGATAATGCAATGGTAGATTGAAATCTAAGAGAAAGGAAACTACAAGACAATTGCTGCGTTATCATTTGGAACAAGCTCAGCACAGGATGCAGAAAATAGCCAATAAAAAGAGAAGTGAAAGGAAATTTTAGGTGGGAGATATAGTTTACTGGAAGCTTGACCCTTTTAGGCACAATACTATCAATAATTTAGCTTTACAAGTTGGCTGCTCATTATTTTGGGCCTTACCGAGTACTAAAAAAGGTGGGACAGGTCACTTATAAGCTGGAGTTGCCTTAGGATTCACAATCAGTTCTGTACTACCTCAAGTCTATGATGATAGTTATTTTTCCATGGAACCTGGATATTTCTTGGCTCGGAAAGTGGTGAAGAAGAATAACTTGCCTCTCATTCAAGTCCTCTTTTAATGGAAGCACACTAATCCTGAGAATGCTACATGGGAATCACTCCCTGCTATTCAACAGCAATTTCCTAACTTGAACACTACTGTCCCTGACCATCCCTGAGGACAAGGATGTTTTCTTTTTTCTTTTTTTTCTTGGGGAAAGAGGGGGGGGGGGGGGAAGGGAAGGGGGGAATAGTTGATACACATGAAAGGAGTTGAGTAAGAATTAGTTGTCAATATGTTTGAGTATTCTGTTATATTCTGTTATACTTGCTGTTGTTGCTGTTGTAAGTACTTTTCTGTTATGTTGCTTTATACGTTAAGCTGGCCTTTCCTATGTTGTATAAATAGGGGAGTATAGGAAGTTTTAAGACTTGATGAATGATTTGAATAAACTTATTGATATTCAGTTTTGGAGTTCTGTGTCACAATCCCTGCTAAAAAGTAATATACATAGCTTTTTGATATATGATATCTACAAAATTATATTTTTTGTCTTGTCCTTATAATATTTTAAAAAATGCAGTATAATCTCTTGCATTTTCAATAGAAGGTTTGATTGTGGAGTAAGTAACTGATCAAATAGTAATAATTTTACCCCTTTCAAATCTATAGGCTTTTGAAATGTTTTTTCTAGCTTAAATAAAATGTGCACTGCATTTACTGTAGCAGGTATCATATTAAGTCTGGCAGAGCTGTAATTTTTACTTTAGAAAGCTCATAAAAATGTTTCTTTGATAGAAAATCCAATAGATAGGAACATTGGTTTCATGAATAGCACCCCTCAGAACTAACAATTTGAGCTAGTGCAGCTCTTGGGAAGTAAGCTATTGGTATAAGCTGCAAGATAAAGTTAAAATGTGACAGGGAGATCTTAATTACATATGTAGGTTCAGAGGGATTAAATGATAACTTAAGGCAGTAATTTCAGGTTTGGACCTTGATGTTTCTTATGTAATTGCTGCTAACAGAATGCCCATCCAGAACACTGGAGGGTTTTCTTTTGACAAGAGGTTTGGAAGGAATAAAGAGGCCAAAGTGCTACCAATGTGCAATTTTAGCCGTGTTATGGTTTATTTAGTTGGAGAGGAACAATTGTATTCTTAAGAGTATATCTTTGTCTGTGGAGATTTTATGGGAAAATCTAGTATTCATGTCTTTTGTTTGATGTACTGCTCCCGGATTATTTAATGGGGTTACTATCTTGGATTTACCAAGAGATTTGGCTGCTTTGTTGCATTTTTGGTCTAAAGATTGTTTTTTGGGTATTCTTTCATTTTGAGCTATCTCTGGGAGGATTTCTTATTCTTCTCTTTTGTAACTCTCCTTCTTAATTAAATTTCTTTATCTATTGAAAAGAAAAAGGAAAAGGAAAAAAAAGAGAGAGAGAGAGAGAGAGAGATTGTGCATCACATTTGCTTTAGGGATTAATTTGGACATTTGGACCTAGTTAGTGATGAGCTGCAAAAATGGCTTACTATGACCTGCTTAAGTTGCTATGTGGCATAAATGGGTACAAGAATATTAGTACACAAGTACAATGAGTGCAACTACCGGGACCTGCATGCTGGATAATAAATTAGCAATACAAATGGTTTCTGACCCTACTGGACCAAGTGGTCCAATTTAGATTTTCTTCTTTTGCTTGTAATTATGGTGGGATATGTCCACAGAATTTCCATTGGAGAGCTCAATGACATGCTGATGATGCTTTCCCTAATTGTGAAACAGTTTCAATTAGTAAACTTTCTTTAATCGTGACATAATGCTCTTCTCTTTCTCATAAATTAACTAACTACATTTCTTTCTTTCTCTTTTTCTAAACTTCACAGATATGAGAAAGATTTTCCCCTTTGAGCTATTTCACTTGGGCGGTGATGAAGTTAATACAGGTCTGTATGAGTGCTTTTCTTGAGAACCACTTGACCTAAAAGCTTAAGCTGTTTAGCAAGGGCCTAATAATGGACTTTAAAATTAGCACCACAATTATCACTACAGTTATAAAAGATGTAACATGAGATCAATAAATAAAGTTTAAGTGCTGCTGGATGAGTCTACACCCAGCTTCTGATGGTTACCTGCACTTATACCCACTTGTAACACTTGATATTAGAAGTTCAGGCCTCTATGCAAGGTTTTAGATACTGTGATGACCTGTACTTTGATAAAATTATCTCATGAAAGAAGTAATGCAAGTTTAGATACTATGAGAGTCACTGTTGCAGATAATTTCTCTGAATGTATTAATCCTTAAATATCATTGGAACAAAATTTACCTCAGTCTATGCAACTTACGTATACTTATGTCATTCCATTATCTAAGCCTTCTTCAGGGCATTGAAATTCACATTGAGACGAGGCTTTTAGTTGTCCCAGTTTTTTTCTACAAGCTTATGTATTGTGAAAGTTTGAAGTAGCCACAAATTGATTAATACAGGTTCCTCTCTCTTGAGAAGTGATTTTATAGCATTGAGTATAACAATTACAATAATAACAACCATAATAAAATAGCTTGAGTGATAAAGTGTAATTTCTTTACTAGTTTTATCAATACTAATTGATGAGGAGTTTCAATTTATTTGACAGATTGCTGGACCGGTACTCCTCATGTGGATAAATGGTACCAACCTTGACTGTTATACTCATTCCTCTGTTATATAATGACTTTATTAACTAAAGCCATTAAGTACATCAAGCTGTGTAACAGTTGATGGACTTAGCATGAAGTGTGCCTTTGAGAAGTTATTTCATTTCAAAGCTTATGCAATAACAGTTAATTTCTAGATCAAATCACTGTCAGTTTTTATTGTAGAAAGCATTTATACATATATACTTCTATATTTGCATGGTTTGTTTGACTCCATTGGATTGACAAGTTTCCACATATTTATATTTTTGAGTAATTTAATCATTCTATGTAGCTTTAGAAGGGAATAAAAAGAGATTGCAAAATCAACGTGGCACTGTGAAAGGGGATGTTACTGTAACTGAAAATTGATGAGCTATTTCATATTCTGAAGTTCTTGTAATATTTGAAATGAAGTGGGTACATACATATAGGATCATGACAATGGGAATAGCCCTTTAGATCCAAAAAATTACGCACCATAAAGGAGGGAAATATTAACAATCAATGCTAGCTAAATAAGGAATGATCCTAAAATAAAAGCATTAAAAGGTTGACAATTTGTAGCACCAGATCTAGAAACAGTAGTACCAAATTTGAAAATATTTTCAGCACTAATTTAGGAGACTAGCTGTTGGGATTACAAAGGGATAGAGCCATTATGAGTCGAGATTATTTCCAACACTCTCTCTGAAGCTAGGGAGTAGATGTCAATCATTCCCAACTTGCACCCAAGTTCTTCAACTCTCACTCTAGATAGGGCCTTTGTAAGTACATCAACAACTTGAGTCTTTATGGTGGTGTAGGATAATTCAAGAATTCCAGAGTTGGCCTTTTCTTTAATGAAATGGTGATTTATTTCCACATGTTTGGTTCTGTCATGTTAGATTGGATTTTTAGCAATTCTAATGGTAGCCATGTTGTCACTTAGCACCTTCTTAGGACCTTGGTATTTAATTTTAAGTTCAGTGAGTAGGCCAAAAGCCATATACCTTCACAAATTCCCTGTGCTAGAGCTCGGTATTCTGTTTCAGCACTACTCCTACCTACTACTGATTGTTTTTTGCTCCTCCAGGTTAATAAGTTTCCCCAAACATAGGTATATTATCCAGTTGTGGATCTTCGGTTTGTGATGGAGCTTGCCCAATTGCATCACAGTAAACTTCCATTGTGTGGTAAGTATTTTTCTAGAAGAAAATACCTTTTCTTAGGGCCATTTTGAGGTACTTTAGTATTCTATAGGCTGCATCAAGATGAACCTCACATGGTTTGTTCATAAATTAACTAAGAACATTAACAGGAAAACAAATGTCAAGCCTTGTATGTGATAGATAAATCAGTTTACAGCCTTTGAAACCTCTTAGTGTCAATTGATGGTCTTTCTTGACCAAAACTTTAGTTTGTACTCTGCCTCCATGGGTATGTCAGCTGGCTTGCATCCTAGCATGCTAGTTTCAATGAGTAAATCAAGAGTGTATTTACATTGGGATATCTTAATTCCTTTATTGGATTTGGCCACGTCAATTCCCAATAAGTATCTTAAGTGACTAAGGTCTTTAGTTTCAAATTTCATAGCCAAAACCTTCTTGAGATTGAGGATTTCCTCTGTGGAATTTCCAGTCATAATTTTGTTGTCTGCATAGAGAATGAGGACAACAATCTCTCCTTTAGAGGAGAATTTTGTAAACACTGTGTAATTTGCTTGGCCTTGCAAATATCCTTGTCTTTTCACAACTTTTGTGAACCTTTCAAACCACACTCTTGGAAATTGTTTGAACCCATAGAGGGACTTATGAAATTTGTAGATCTTTTCTCCACTTGTCCCTTCAAAGCCTGATGAATAGACATATACATCTCTTCTTCAAGGTCTCCATTTAGGAAAGCATTCTTAATGTCGAGTTGATGAAGAGGCCAATCAAGGTTGGCTGCAAGAGACAAAAGGACTTTAATGGAGTTAAATTTAGCTACTAGGGTAAATGTCTCTTGATAATCTATTTGTTGAGTTTGAGTGAATCTCTTAGCCACGAGTCTCACTTTATATTTACGCTGCCATCAAAGTTGTACTTGATGCTGAAAATCCACTTGCAACCAACAGAGCGTTTCCCTTGAGAAAGATTGACTAATTCCTTTGTGTTATTTTTCTTGAGGGCATTCATTTCTTCCTCAATAGCTTTCTTCCATTCTTCTTGCCTCAAGGCTTCATGGATGTTTTGTGGGATCTTCTCATTGGAAACATTGATTATGAATGCTTTGTGGGCAATAGATAGTTTTTTATAAGATATAAAATTATCGATGAAATGTTGAGTGCAAGATTTAGTTCCTTTTCTTAGGACAATAAGAACATTCAAACAGAGATTTTCTTCTATACTTGAACTTGGGCATAAGGTTTCTTGGCTTTCGTTCAGGAGGTAGTTCAGGTGGATTAGTTTCTATCATATGGTTCTTTTTCCTTCTAGTATACACCAGTAGCTTCTTTTACTGTCACTGGTGATTTTCTACAGCTGCAAAATTAGGATCTGGATTAGCTTGTTGTTGTCCTTCAGCATTTGTTTCGCTGTCTGGATCAGCATTGGATTTGGGTTCAAAACCAGTTGCAAAAAGTTGGTTATTTCTGGGAATGGCAGCACTATTTTGCCCCTGATTTTTAGTACTAAAACTCCATTCATCTTGATGAGTATTCTTCCTCTAAAGTAGGTTTTTTTGTTAATAAGGGTTTTTTTTTTTTTTCCAAAAAAAAATAACATCCATGGAGACTACAAATTTTTTGAGATCGGGAGAATACAAAATATAGCCTTTTTGAGATGTTGAATATCCAAGGAAAATACACTTTGTAACCTTTGGGTGAAGTTTATTACTTTGGTGGTTGTGAACAAAGGTTATGCACCTAAAGACTCTAATGGGTAAGTGAGACACTAGTTGGATGCTAGGGTAATTTTGAAGAATGGTATTGCAAGAAGTGTAGAAGTTAAGTACCTTAAAAGACATCCTATTAATAAGATAGGCTAATGTTGTGTCAGCTTCACTCCAAAATTTTTTTGGCACATTCATGTTAAATAATAATGATCTAGCCACTTCAAGGATATGCCTCTTATTTTTTTGTTCAGCTATACTATTTTGTTGTGGGGTATGGATGCAAGAGGTTTTGTGATGAATACCTTGTTCAATGAGATAGGTACTTTAGGTAGAATTCATATGTTCTCTCTCATTATCACTTCTCAAGACCTTGATAGGTGTTTGGAATTAGGTTTTGATGAGATGATGGAAATTTTTGAAGATAATTGGTACTTCAAATTTTTCTCTCATCAGATATATCCAAGTAATTCTAGTATGGTCATCCACATATGTTGCAAACTATCTATGACCCGAAGAGACTCACCTTGGAGGGAGCCCACACATCACTATGGATTAATTGGAAGGGTTGTGAGGGTTTATAGGAGTGCAAAGGATAATTAACTTTGGTATGCTTTGCTAATTAACATGTTTAACAAGAAATAATAATAGCATTTTTATTAAACAGATTTGGATACATTCTATTCTTGTATGAGAAATTGGGATGTCCTAATCTATTGTGCCAAAGTATCAAGTCTAATTGTACACAGGTTGTAAGGCTTCATTTATTTGAACTTGTAGGACCTATAAGATAGAGACCAGCTACCTCCTTAGCATTACCAGTCATCCTCTTGGATGCCAACTTTTGAAATTCACAACCACCATCTAAGAAATTAGCCTGGCAATTGTTATCCTTTACAAGCTGGCTAATTGATAGGAGGTTACATGCAAGTTTAGGAACTAATAATACATCTTTAAGGACAAAATTTTTTGACAAGGTGACTATACCAACACCAATCACTTGAGTTAAAGTTCTATTTGCAATTTTAACCTTCAATGTTGTCTTTTATGGATTGAAATTGTCAAGTAAGGCAGCATAATGTGTCATGTGATCAAAGGCTTCTGAATCCACAACCCAATGATTTTCTAAAATTTGAGGGCCATAGAGAAGTTACCTGATTGGGCTATATTACCAACCTTTACCATAGATTTATTATCATTTGATGTTATTGTTTGACGCAAACATTTTTTGTAAAAAGTCTAATTGCTCACGTGAAAATAGAGTAGGTTCAGAGGTGGTTGGTTCCTCTGTGCTAGTTGTGTAACTCCTAGTTTCTCCTCTTGGTTTGGGTTTCCAATTTAGAGGCTTTCCATCTAGATTCTAGCATTTATCTTTAGTGTGACCACTTTTATGGCAATGGTCACACCGCATCTTGCCTTGTTTCTTTTGCTTATTGTCACTATTTTGACTTAGTGGGCCATGGGCAGCAAGGGCAGTGCTAGTTTCATTCTGACCTGGGGTGTGATTTGAGCCTTGCATTGCCTTTCTCCTGCTCTCTTCATGCCTAACTTTAGAAAACACCTCTTTCAGAGTAGGTGAAGGTTTTATAGCAAGAATTCTTACCCTTACATCATCAAGACTGCTGTTGAGGCCTATCAAGAATTTGTAGATGTGTTTTTTCTCCACAATCTTTTTAAAATTTCCAGCATCAATGGCACAATTCCAAGTATAGCTTTCTAGGAGATCCAGCTGCTGTCAATACTTTGAGAGATTATTGAAGTATTGATTCATCGGCATGTCTCCTTGTTTCAGCTTATGGATGATGCACTCGATCTCAAACACCTCTCTGCACTTGGGTGGAGTAGGCTTCGCATGCTGATTCCCATATGTCACGGGTAGTTTCATGGAACACACGCCATCAATGTAAACCATGACTGATCTGCTCCATTGTGGGTAATTATACCCATTTAGCTCGTGTTTAGTAATACATACGGGTGTATTCTCAATCATCCCTTGGTTTGTTTGGGACGCCATATCAACAGAGGCTCTAGATGTGCTCTAGGCTGTTTGCAAGCCGTATTTCAACATGTAGAAGACGGTTAGGCTAGTAGGGCTCTGATACCATGAAAATTGATGAGCTTTTTTATATTATGAAGCTCTTGTAATATTTGAAATGGAGTGGGTACAAATATATAGGATCATGACAGTGGGAACAGCTATTTAGATCCAAAAATTACACACCATAAAAGAGGGAAAATAAATATTTACAATCAATGCTAGCTAAATAAAGAATGATCCTAAAATAAAAGCATTAAAAGGTTGACAATCTATAGCACCGGATCTGGAAATAGTAGCAATCTGGAAATAGTAGCACCAAATCTGAAAATATCTTTGGCCCTAATTTAGGAAACTAATTGTTGAGATCACAGAGGGATGAGCCATTATGACCTGAGATTATTTCCAACAGTAACATTCCTGGGCAGAAATAAAGATTGCTGGAGTAGCGAATCCAAAATGATAGCATTGTGCCTCCCCACCGCTTACACACCTTCCCCACCCTTTGTGTTGGGGCACAGAAAGGTAAAAAGTGAAAACAAAGGGACAAAAAAAATCCTCAAGAAAAGGAAAATTTTTTGCAACCTAAAAAAATGCAGAAATATGGTCCTGTTGAATAAAGACCTTTCTCTGGAAATTAATTTTTAATGATATTTATTTATTGGCAGTTATTGCTTATCATTTGTCTGTCATGTTTATGGGAAGGGCACCCTTCCCTGGGGATCTCAATTGTCCTGCCAAATGAAAGAACAAGAAAAAAAATTGTTCTAGTTTGAACGTCTTTGAATCCTGTAGTATTGTCATATTTTGATATTAGTACTCTGAATCCTTTAGTTGCCTCAAAATGCAAATTCTGGCATAATGCACTGAAGTCTTATCAATTCTATCTATTGCTGCTCATGTCTGGAACATTTTTCTGGTATGCATGTATTCTGCAAACATATTTATTAAATTGCTATATTTTCTTGTTGCTGCACATCTCTGAAAACAGTTGTGCTAGCCAGAGTGTGATGATGACATAAAGTAATTGAGATGGGATTGCCGTTGTTGTATTTTGGTGACTTTAGTTGCCATGTTGTGCAATCAACTGATGTTTTACGTTTATTTGCTTGTAAAGCATTTATGGTAGTTTATCCACTTGAAATCTGTGATGTTGACTGTTGAGCGATAAGGTGTTCAATTTCCACAAAAATTTAGCATAATGAATCTAATTGATTATTATTGGAGCTGGCACAATGCTCAGATGACCTTAAGGGACGTTCATTTATTGATTCTAAATTCAGGCTTAAGGATCGCAACATGACTGCTGAAGATGCCTATCAATATTTTGTACTGCAGGCCCAACAAATAGCTTTGTCGAAAAAGTGGACTCCTGTGAACTGGTATGATCTGTTACATATGTAATTGTATCATCAGATAGTCTTCATGTGCTTTGTTTAATGTTGATGGCGATTGCCCCTGCGTGTTCTCTTCCCATCCCATTCCTTTCTTTGTCCTTGAAGTCTTCATTTGGACTTTATAGTTTTGACGAAGTTGATTTTTAGTAATGAGGATTTCAACTGCCACTGATAGCTTGCATATGCATTTGACACTGTCCCGTTTATATTATCATCTTCTGCATGTGTTGATAACTATTTATGCTTCTATATCTGCACCATTCTTAAATTTGGAGCATTGAATTTTTTGTGAATTCTCAGGGAAGAAACTTTCAATACTTTTCCTACAAAGCTCCATCCACAGACGGTGGTGCACAACTGGTAAGTTTCCTGTTCTAAAAGCGGTTTTATTGTGGTATAAAACTCAAATGTCTCAGTTTCAGAATGAAGTATTTGAAGTAATTACTGTAGGTTAAGAGGTGGGGTTTGTCCAAAGGCTGTTGCTAGAGGTTTCAGGTGTATTTTCAGTAACCAGGATGTCTGGTATCTCGACCATTTAAACGTACCTTGGGAAAATGTCTATACTGCTGAGCCACAAGAAGGAATACGAGATGCTAAAGAACAAAAACTAGTCCTTGGAGGAGAGGTTTGCATGTGGGGTGAGACAGCCGATACATCAGATGTTCTGCAAACAATTTGGCCTCGAGCTGCAGCAGCTGCAGGTTAACTTGTCATGTTGATGCTAATCTGTTTCCCATTTTTGTAGCATCTTCATATTTATCACTGATAGAGTTCATGCCTCTTTTATTTGCAATACATTACTTCCTATTCTGAATTTGGTCTAAGGGCAAAAGGATCGAGCAATTGAAAATTTGAACCCTTAAACAATAAAACTGAACTCTCCTTCCCTAGTGGGTGGCCTGGCACTAGTGGAAGTACGGGGGTAAAACTAAATCGTTCTTGCTAAGTTTTGAATAATTTCCCTTGGTTGGGAGTTTTGACTTTTGGGGGAGGCAAAATTGACTGGTTTTTTTTGGGAGGGCTTCAGGATAGGTACCGTATGAAGGTATTGCGATTCTGGTAGATTTCAATCTTGTCTAAGTCTGGGCTTGATTTCTATGGGTAGGATCGTAAAATCATACGATTAAGATCAAGATCTTAACAACCTTTCGTGCACTCTATTGCTTGGTGGTTTTGTCTTTAAGGACTTAGAATCTGATAATTTGTTCATAAACCAATCATTATTATCTTATGTAGATGAGCCTCTTCTCTTTATCATATTTCCCTTTCCCCAAAAAAAAAGAAAAGAAAAGAAAAGGTAGGTCGGGGAGGGAAGCTGCCAGATTTGAGGATACAAGACTAACTACTTTTTCATAACAGAACGCTTGTGGAGTCTGAAAGATTCTACTCCAACAGGAAATGTTACCTTTACTGCGTTGCCTCGTTTACAATACTTCCGATGTCTCCTGAATGGACGAGGGATTCCAGCCGCTCCTGTCACAAATTATTATGCTAGAAGCGCCCCATCTGGTCCAGGCTCATGCTATCAGCAGTAGTGCTTTTCAGGCCTCATTGCTGTACTTCTTCAATAAGTGCTACAGATCATCTTTCCAAGTCTAGCATAGTGTACAAGTAACTGGTGTTTAACTTAGATGCCTAACTTGTCACCTAGAATTCAAGCTTGATGTTCAACCCCCTTTCAGCTACTGGTGAATCAATGTCAGAGCTCTCTAGTGAATTGGCAAGAATAAGATGTAATTTATTGTTGAAATGAATAAATTGTATCCAGTCTAAACCCAAGTTATATGGATTTGGGAGATGCTTGAGCTTGTTATCCACTGAAAGCTCTTGAATATCATAGGGTTGGAATTATATCCTTGTTATTTTATGTTGCTGAAGACGCAAGTTGTTTCTACATCCATGGTCCAGATCAGCCTCTAGTGAAACTAAAATAAAAGTGACCAAACTTAGGTAAATTTATTTAGGTATTTTTAATCATATTTTTTAATAAATATATGACATGTGAAAGGAATTTTTTGAAATACCTAATTATGTGATGTTGAATTAAAAAATATTTACTTGTTATTTTTTTTCTTGGAAGATTTAATAATAAATATTTAAAAATTGTATGTAAGTTTTGAATAAGATGATACATGGTAGGCACATATTAAAAAAAATTAGCTAAATTTGGACAGATGTTTAACAGTAAGGATTAAATTACTTTTTCAAATTAAAGATTTAATTACAACTTTTTAAATATAAATAAATTAAAAGCTGAATGAAATTATAGAAAAAAAGAGTAATTTAATCTAAAATTTTGTAAGACTTTAAGTAATAGGCTTTTTGCCTTATCCATGCTTGTTTTGCTTGAATAGTAAATGCTTTTTATTTTTGAAAAAAATATAATTAAGAACTTTAAATGAAAATATTTATATTATCTTAAATTTTAAAATTATTATAAAAGACCTAAGAACAAAAAATTTTAACTTGAAGTTCTATACTGTAATTTTTTTATGCAATTTAAATTTTTAGTTATTAAATTCTTCTAAATAATTTCAAATTTTAAAAATTTTTAATGAAAATATCTTTAATTTAAGATCTTTTGTTACTTTAATTTCTAGATTGTACTTGTTACAGTTGTTCATGGTCTTTCCATGACTTTTAAGTAAAACTAAGATTCATGGTGTCCACTAAATCAAGAAGATTTAAGGGTAGGAATCTCTAGAAGATAACAACTTGGTGAGGAATTCTTGACAATTAACATATAGAGGGGGGCTCCTCTTTTGTTGTATGAAGGATTGAAGTGGATTCAGTGAAGGGGAAAAAATATATATATATATATATATAGTTTTAGATTTCAAATTATATGTTTAAAGATAAAATTTAGAAATAAAAAGTCAAAAATTATAATTATAAAAAAATTACACTTTAAAAAAGTTTAACTATACAATATAATTAAAATTTGTATAGTGTAATTTTTTTTTATAGTTATAACTTTTGACTTCCTAATTTCAATTTTTATTTTTAAACTTATCATTTGAAACTAAAACTAAAAAAAAAATGTTGTTTTCCCTTGATTGAATCGTATCCGATTATTTGGAGAGGAAGCTAGAACATACAAAGTTTTTTACTGGTCCACCGATTCCCTTTTGAGTTTTGGTCTATACCCGTTAATTTTCATCGGCAACTTTTGTCTTTCTTGCAAGTTTGAATAATGGGAGAGCTCATTATGTAATTACATGATCCTGTTTAAGTAACAACTAATGATATAAAAATGGCTAGAATATATGCTGATATTTTGATTTTTGAAAGATATGTTATATTTAAAGTTTGAACATTTTATTTTAATTTTTTAAAAAATATTTTTCTTATAGTATTATTCTTACATTAAGTTCGTTAAGAGAGATAAGTGATGTGACTTAAGAGTTTTTTAATTGTCATTAAAACTTGTAATGACATAACACTAAATGATATTGTGACTACTTTAAGTAATATGATATTTTATTATGATATATGTTTTAATGATAGATAGTACTTACTGCTATAACAATTTTATGTTAAGTCATATTATTCATCTTTGTTAACTAATTCTTATTGTTGGGCTTAATGAAAGGATAATATTAAAAATAAAATACTTTTTGAAATATTAAAATAAAATAATTAAAGTTTGAAAAATCAAATTAAAAGTAAATATATTTCTAAAGGACAAAAAGATTAATTCACTTAAATCGCTATCAAATGTAACCTAGATTCTAAAGTATTTTTTCATAGACGAAATATTATCCTGTCTCCGTTTGTATCGATCATCTTTATGTTGTCCCATTAAACTTTCCTAATAAAAGACTTATGAATGGAGCCTTAAGCAAGTCTTCATACCGTAACACATTGGGACCCAATACGTTGAATGAATTCCAAAAGGCTATCCAATCGATTATGTGAAAGCGATGTAACTGTGTCTGCGTTCTCATGCAAAGCAATCACGCTTGTCATTACGTGCACGCTAATCAAATCATACAAAAATGAGCTCGAATGTTCGTTTGATTTGATAAGCATGGTTTTTTTAAAAATAAAGTTCGATAAAAAAAATGGAGTTCATTTAGAAAAGTTTGTTTCGTAAAATATATTGGACTTGGTTTTTGTTTTAAGCCTAATTTGGCCCGAAAGCTTAAATTAATATATTTTTGTGATATATTCATTATAATATTAAAAAATTTTCAATTCAAAATGTTTCATATATTAATATTTTTTAATATATTAATTATTTTATGTCATGATTTTTTTAACTTAATATAAGTTTTCACATGATTATATTTGTATGGAGTTTAACAATTATTTATTTTAATTTGTAATTTTTTGTTTCCTAAACTATAGTTTTTAACTTAACTTTTAATCTCTCTATTTTTTAAAATTAAATTCTAAAAGTACATTTTAAGAATGAGATAGTAAGATATTTTTGTATCTAAGTAGACAAATAGATATGAAAAATATACGGTTTTATCTAAATTGTCTCCTATACTAAAAAAAAGAAAAAAGAGTTGGGTAGGCTAGGTTGGATTTTTTCTCTTCTTAATCAAGTCAAGCTAGGTTTGGAAGAAGAAAATTTGAGTCAAATCTGAACCAATTTTTTATAATTATATTATTTTTTAAAGTCCAACTTATTTTTAAATGAGTCCAATGTATGATAAAGATAACTATATCTTTTTTTTTTTGAAGAAATATTTTTTAATAAAAGTATATTTGAGCTAGTTTGTATGTATGTTAATCCAAATTGAACTTCTTTCTAAACCATCTCAAGGGCATATCCTTCATGTTCTTATGGTGCAATTTGAAAAAGAATTCTCATATTTTATTCTCGTAAGTATTAATTCTAAAATTTAAACTTAAATAGCTAAAATAGTAAGTACAATCTTTAACTTCAAAACCAGTTGGACTACTTTTATTCTTCCCTTGTTATACTTTTCACACCTAATTACAGAATTGAAATGAGAAGGAAAGCTACGGACACATCCCCTTTCAAGAAAAGGATCAAATTCTACATTTCTCCCTTTTGAAGTCAGGATGATGACTTTATTGCAAAACTATCTAAATTCTTCACTGTCCCTCCCATACGCCGCCCAACCTTGTCCATAGGCAAAGCAACAAACTATGAAATGACAAAAACACCCTTCCTTCAATATGCATAACTAATTGGATAACTCACCCTTTACTAGCTTATTACTCCCATTTACTTTGGTCAATTTTGGTAGATCATTGTTGAATTACTTGTTCGTTTGCTTAAAGGTAGAAGTTTGCTAATGTAACTTTTAAGCATTAGCTCTAGAGCTAATGCTTCCCAAAAATCAAAAGAATTAGAATAAATTACATAGAAATGAGTCTTGGTAAAATTATCTAGACTTTTGTTATTTTTAAAAAATATATAAATTCTTTTAAAACCAAAGGTTATGTTATATTTTAGTTTAATTTTAAATTTTTTTGATGAAAACCCTCCATTTCATTTTTTTGTTATAAAAAATATGTTTTAGACAAAAAAAATTAAAATTAGATTAATTTGTAAAATAAAATTTTATTTTAAAAGAAGTTTATACATATATATATATATATAGATATATATATTAAAAATAATAGAGAGATTTTTATAATTTTAATAAAATTTAAAAGAAGTTTATATAATTTACTCAGAAAATGAATGAAAGATTAGGTTTCTATTTCAAACACTAACCTCGCAAAAGAAAAGCAATTATATTTATACATAGAATAATGGAAAAATTACAGTTATTAACTTTAAATTAAGGATATTTATATTAAAGAAACTAACATTTTGAAATTATTCTAAAGGATCTAATAATAAAAAAATCTTAACAAGTCTTAAATTGTCATTTTTCTATATAATTTAAATTTTTAGTTCTTAAATCTTTCAAAATAATTTTAAAGGTTAAAATTCTTTAATATAAATATTTTCAACTTAAAGTTTTCAATTGTAATTTTTTTTTTCTAAAATGATTATAACAATATTATACTGTCACCTTTTTGAAGGCATTACATGATTTTTATTCGGGTGAATTATTCTTTTCTCTCTTAAAATATTTTTTTCTATTTTAAAAAATTATATTCTTTTCTCTTGATATTAAAAGATATTGATTTCCTTTATAACAAAAAATAAATGATAATTTCACATATTTTGTCCAAAATATTCTTATATTTATTATTTGTATAACAATTATTAAAGATGTATTTGATTAATATGAAATTATTCTAAATTGAGAATAAATTAAATTAATAATTCTCAATACAAAATAAATAACATCAAAATAAAAGCTTAAAAAATATATTTTTAAATTAATAATTTATATTTTAATAGAAAATTAATATTATTTTTAAAAATATTTTAATTATAGATTTTTTAAAAATTATATATATTTTTAAACAACTTTATTTTACACAACTTTTAAGAAAAAGAAGACTAATTCACCATTTTTATTATTTCAATTCCGCAGTCAAATTTGCCGTTCCTTTCGTATTATTTCTCATGATTTGCAGTTTACGATGAAAGTTCCTTTCCTTTTCGGTTGATGTATGTGAGAAATTGCATTTAAAAAACTTTATGACCTTCATGTGTCTATCGTTGGATAATGCTGCAAATACCTTCTTTTTTCTTTTTTTAATACAACTGAAATAACAAGACTATAAACAAATAAAGTTACAAAAACGACATTATAACTACACTAAGAAAAAGGACTCCATCTCATGCCAACATTTTTTGATATACTTCTCTCTCTCGATCTCGTCTTTGCATTGGCAGAATTCGCATCAAACAAATAAAGTTTATGTAATTGAAGTCTCTGCCTTATATCTTGCTATTGAACTTAATCAACTCTCACACTCTGATTGGTAATATTAGATAGAGGAAGATGGAAGAAAAAAAAGTCATTTTCTACATTTTGTTTATTAGTTAGATTTTATCCCAACGTTAGAAAGGGAAAAAAATTTATTTCTTTTAGATAAATGCATGCATCAAAAATAATTATTGTACCTAATTTGTGCAAAATTTTTTATACTTTTGTTATCATTATTTTTTTTATCATTTTTTAAAGTAGGAGTATCATGATTATTTTTTCATTATTCTTTTCATTTCAACATTTTTAATTTAATCAAACATACAGATGAAATATAATTTTCATTTCTTTTTTATTATACAAATATAATTATTCTATTTCATTCATATCTCATTTTCTTTTTATTTACATACTTAATAATTTTATGTAACATTAGATGTGTAAGAGACAAAAGAAAAACAAACCAAATTGCTCATGCATGATGACTAAGTAGAAAAAGATGATTGATCATTCCAACATTATTATTGTAGAAAGGGTTAAAGACTAGGGTGTACATGAGTAGGCCTTAAGCCGAGTTTTGGCTGATCTTGATGCTCTACTCAAATTTAAATAAGTTTAAGAAAATAAAACTTATTGCCCAGGCAAAGCTCGACTTAGCTTGGATTAGAATCAAGAAGAATCAAGCTAGTATTAGACAACTTGATTTTTTTTTTTGAAATTTATTGTAAAAATTATAAAATGACTTTAAAAAAATATTTTTATATAAATTTTTATGAAATTATATTTCATCTCTAAAAAAATTAAAATTTTCATATAAACTCTTTTAAAAATATTTTTAAAAAAAATTTTAATTTAAATTTTAGGTTGGATTGGGCCAATGGTTTTGTGACCCTACTTGGTTCTATTTTTTTTTTTTTTTAGTGCCTGGCCTAATTTGGACAAGTAAGACTAAGCATATTAGGCTTATGGATATGATGTACATCCTTAGCAAAGACAATCCACTAGCATGTGATATTTATGTAAGATATTAAATATTGGTAGTAAGTGAGTTAAAAGTTTTTCCCAAAAAAAAATCTAATATGGCATTTTGAGCTCCCAAAAATGTTTCCATTCTAGAAAACTAAAATGTTAGGCATAGACAGTTATAAAATTTACGTGGCTCCTATAACAAAAATTGTTGTTGATCCCATAGAAAAAACCAACAAAAAAAATGGTGAGAGTTTCACACATAAGAATAAATAGTGAAAAATAATAATTTTTTTATAATATATATATATATATATATATATATATATATATATATAAAGTTAGATTAGAAACAATAGAAGTTAAAAGATCCTGTGTAATTTTATATCCATTTGCCACTTCATGTTGACCTTTGCTATCACTTGTCTACACTAATCTATCCTCTAGCCTAGCAATTAAAAAAACTAGCTTGGAGATTTAATGAATCACTGGCTTAGTATATTAAACCAAGTGCTCGAGAACTCCAAGTTTTCTTATCATATAAAATAAGGTCCTTACTTTATTAGTATAAATGCCACCATTTATAATTTGTAATTGCTCATCATCTTTTGTGTTAGAACTTCTATATGGTAAATCTCTTGGATATTTCATATATCTCTTAATACTATCTGTCTTTAGTTTTGTACTATCTTTTTTTTTCTTTTTTGATAATGTTTCAAATAAACAGACCTTACACACCTAATGACAAAAATTCTAAAACATTCATATGCCTTTCTTGACAACCTAATTTATTGCTTTGCACTTTCAACATGCATGAATATTCTCATTTCATTCAAAATGGAAGGGCATGTTTGGTTTTATATACAATAATAATATGCTTTTTCTCACTAGGTAGAGTAGGTTACATAAATTAAATAACGCTATAAAATTTTATCATAAATCACATCTTTAAATAAATTATTTAATTTTAAATCTTTTTAAATAATTTTACTTATAATTTTTCATGATCTCCTTTTACTTCTAATTATTGGGTTACTCTCCATTTAATTTATCTTTCTTAGCGGGACTTCTATAAGTCTTTTTCACATATGTTCAAATCATTTAAAACACAATTCTATCATCTTTTTCACAATAAATATAATCTTAACTTTCTTTTTAATGTATTCATTTTTAATTGTATCTTATTTGGCATGTCTACTCATCTAATATAACATTCTTATCTTTACAACATTGAACTTATTCTCCTGTTGACTTTTTATTGCCTAACACTCAGTCTTCTACAACATTGTCGATTTTATAGTTATGCAGTAAAATTTATTCTTAAGTTTGAGTGGTACTCTTCTATCTATAATAACACCCGAAACATTCTTCTATTTTATCCACCCTACTTGAATCTTATGATTTACAACTTCTTTTATTTCCTCATCCTGTTGTATGATGGATCCAAGATATTTAAATTTAGTAACTTTACGGTATGTTGTATTCTCTAATTTTCATTTCTACGCTAGAATTAATGTATCTTTTACTAAATTTATATTTCATATACTCTATTTTACTTTTATTTAAACAAAATTCATGTGTTTTTAAAGCTAATATCCACATGTCTAATTTCTCATTTATTTTCTCTTTCAACTCCTCTACTAAAACTATATCATTTGTAAAGAGCATGCATTATGGCATTGGCTCTTGAATATGTTTAATAAACATATTTAACATAAAGTAAAAAGATAGGGCTCAAAGTTGACCTTTGATATAGGCCAACAGTTATTGAAAAATTTATGATGGACCCATTTTGTGTTGTTATACTAATTGTAATCTCATCATACATATCATGAATTACTCAAATATAAACAATACAAACTCTTTTTTTCTCCAAAATTTTCGATAAAACATCTCTTGACATCCTATCATATGCCTTTTTTAAATCGGTGAACACCATACGCAAGTCTTTTTGATTTGTTCGATATTTCTTTATCAATTTTCGTAATAAGTATATCGTTTCTATAGTCGACCAAATAGACATAAAATCAAATTGATTTTCTGTAACTTAAGTCTCTTGCCTTAATTTTCGCTTAATAAACTTCTCCTATAACTTCATAGTGTGGTTCATGAGTTTAATTCTTCTATAATTTGTAAAATTTTGTATGTTCCTCTTATTTTTATAAATAGAAATTAAATTACTTCTTTTTCACTTGTTTAGTATTCTTTTAAATCTTATAATCTTATTAAATAACTTTATGGGCCAGTTTATACCTTTCACTCTTAAGCTATTTCACACCTTAATAGGTATATTATCTGGTCCTACTGCTTTGCCATTCTTCATCCTCTTTAAAAGTTTCTTTTACTTTTGATTTTTGAATCTTATGATAAAAGGTATAATTTTGACCATTCTCTATAGTGTTTAATTTATTTGAGTGCAATGAGATCCTGCAATCTCTATTAAATAACATATGAAAATAGCATTTTTCACATTTTTTTCAATATCCTGCTTCGTGATTAATACTATTCCTTTTTCATCCTTAATGCATCTCACTTGGTCTACGTCTCTTATATTTCTTTATTTACTTTTAACAAGCTTATAAAATACTTCTTTTTCCATCTTTAGTACCCAAATATTGATATAATCTATCAAATGTCTTATCTCTTGCTTCACTCACTGTCTTCTTAATGTCTTTCTTAACTACTTTATATTTTTTTTAATTTTTCTCACTTTTATATAAAAATTACACTTTATAATATTCCCTTTTAACTTTAACCTTATCTTGTATGCTTATATCATACCATCAAGATTCTTTATCCCTAAATCTAAAACTTTTTGATTCCCCGAGTATCTCTTTTGCAACATTTCTAATTTCTTTAGCCATCTCGTCCCATATATCATTAGCACTTCTTTGTATTTCTTATAGTCTTTCCTCCAAAATATTTTTTTTTATCACCTTACAATTGTCACCACTTTATTCTTGACACCTTTTCTTGGCCTTTACTCTTTACTCTTTTGTTAATTCGAACATCTATCACTAAGATTCCATATTGTATAGTCAAACTCTCTTTAAGTATAACTTTGCAATTCATGCAAAGCTTATTGTCCAATTTCCTTATTACAAAGAAATTAATTTGAGAGCATGTTCTCTTGTTTTTGTATGTGATAAGATGCTCTTCATGTTTTTTAAAACAAGTGTTAGCTATTGTAAATTCAAACGTTAATAAAAAGTTCAGAATAATTTTATTCTCTGCATTTGTTTCTCTTAAACTATATCCCTTATGCAAACCTTCATAACTTATAGATGTACTCCCCACATGATTATTAAGATCCTCTCTTATGAGAATCTTTTCCCTTAAAGGTATTTCCTAAACTAGACTTTGTAAGTCCTCCCAAAACTTTATTTTATAATATTCTTTTAGCCTTACTTGTAATGTATAAGCACTAATAATATTAAAAGTTTTTTTTTCACTACAAATTTTAACGCTATAATTTTGTTTTTTAATTTTTTTATATCTACAATAATATTTTTCCAATACTTATATACAGTTATACTTATCCTATTTCTAAATTTAGTCTTATCAGTATATCAAAACTTGAAATTTGAAGTGTTTAATTCTTTCGCTTTTTCTTTTACCCATTTAGTTTCTTCTAAGCACATAAAATTAATTCTCCTTCTAATTATAATATCTACTATTTCTATTGATTTACTTGTAAGTATACCTATATTCTAAGTTTTAAAACAAATTTTACTTTCGTGAACTAATTTCTTTATCCACATTCGTTCATGAAAATGCGAGAATCCTTGCTTATTTTTCACTATACCTAGACATCAGTATGATTATTTTTGCTCATTTGACATTATACTTGAACTATCCAGCACGTTGCTTTTAGGCAACCACCTAGCATTAACTCTATACTATATCGTTGATTTATGTTATAAAGATTCAACAAAATTTTACGTTGGCTGTCAACTGCTTAATACAACCCTTCTCTTTGTTTTTAGACTTGGGGCCAATTATAAAGATTAACATTAAAGTACAGTATAAGTAGAGTTATATTTTTTTTGTATAAGATAATTTTTTTTAATATAGTTGTATGTAATATTCATTATATCCATGTAATTATCACTATTTAATAATATCAATCTCTTTTTAAATTAAAATAAGAGTATAAAAGTTTTTTTTTATTTATAAAATTATTATTATTATTTGTTTCTATTCTATATACCTGATAAGTTAAAAGTAACATTTTATATATAAATACATGTGTGTGTGTGCGCACCCACATACACATAAAAGTTATAAGAAGTTGCAGTATTTATAATTATGAGCAATACATTTATCTGTATCTCAATCTTTTTTTTTTGAATATCTTGAATTTTTTGATTTTTTTTTATAATCTAATTTACTTTTTATAATTTAAATTTGATTTTGCTATCATGATTCCTTTTACTACTGACACGGGGGCTCCACTTTATTTAAGTATAAAAAAAATATTGTGACATTTTATTAATATGAATGGTACATGATTGTCCAATTACGTCTAAATCTAATTGAACTGGGCATGTCCAAACATCAATGAATAAATTAATCAGTTTTTAATTGGCTTTTCATAGTATTGCAAAGATATGTTTTGAACAATTCAAACAGCATAATAATAGTTGCGAATATATGTCAATGATTAACTATATATAATTATTAAGGGGATTGTAGTCAAAGTAGTGATTTTTGGGTCAAAGTTACTTAAATTTGTAGCAATCAACTATAACTAGATCAAGAACATAAATTCTCTGCAATTGCATTCAAATCCTTCGAATGCTTCTTATAGTATAGGAGATGTTCTACAAGCAAATAATAAAAGGGAGCGTTTTTTTTTTTTTTTTGAAACTTTAATTTTATTATTATTTTAAATACTTTGAATGTTTTACATAAAACGGTCACTATACATCAAGAGATCTAAAGTGCTGCGATTATTATATTTTTGATGTACTTATATATGTTGGCTTAAAAAAAAAAAGTGGTCATATGACAAATTTAACAAATTTAAGTAATCTTCAGCCAAATATCATTACTTTGACTGCAGTCACCGTAATAATTATATATAATTAATCACTAATATATTTTGGCAAACACCATTATGCTGTTTGAATTGTTCAAAACATATCTTTGCAATGCTATGACAATCCAATTTTGGAACAAATTAATTTATTCATTGATGTTTAGACATGCCAAATTCAATTAAATTTAGATAACATATTTATGTTAACATATTATAGTATTTAAAATAAATTTATTATACAAATAAGTAATCAATAAAATATGTATACCTTTTTATGGGAAAAAAGATTTAAGTTTGTAAATAGGGTTACTCTAATACAATAAAAATTTGGAGTACATTCAAACACTTTAACTTTTAAAATCCTAGCGCACTAATTCTAATTCTAATTCGATCTATCACAAAAAAGAGAGGGTTTAACGGAAAAAAATTAATTTAATTTGTAATATATAATGACATAAAGAATTGAACTTGATATGTTTTATAAAGTGAAATCCGGAAAACCTTTATTTTTATGCCTAAATATAGATAGATTTTTAATTTAGTCTTGCACAAATTTTTATTTCTTTCAATGTAATTTTTCAATCATCAAAATATTTAAAATGCTGTCTTACTTTTTTATTTCATCTAAACCTTAACATGAAATTTAGAATTTATTGATTTAAATATTAAATTTAATATATGAGTTAAGATAAATAAATAACGTTTCAAATTATTAAATTTGAAATTAAATTTTAAGCAAAATGAAGTAGACGTATAATATTATAAATATTTTAATAATAAAAATTGAATTAAAAAATAATATATAAAAGATTAAATTGAAAAACTACCAATGTAACTACCAAATATGATTTCTCAGTTAAAATTCAAGTTTTACATTTAATTAGAGTAAGCTTCCTGTGCCAGCGTAATGGAATCGTGCTCTCAAAATTAAATTTAAATTAAAAAGAAACTAAAAAGTTAAAAAAATGACATACACGCATCTCAAAAAAGAGGGCCGCATATGAACAATGTGGTATTATATAATTTTTATATATATTAGATATTGGGAAAATAATACTCTCAGTATATTTTTTTAAAAATTTTTAAACTGATGTTTATAATTTAAAAATTTATAGTTAAATTTTTATAGTTTAAATAATTTTAATTTAATCCTTATCATTATATTTTTATGAACATTTTACTTTAAGTTAATTTTATTTTATTATTTACTTTTACTTCTTTAATTAGTATAAATTATATATATATATTTAAAGTATTAATATAATATATAATTAATTATATTAATAAAATTTAAAAAAATATTAACAAAATTTTAATAATAAAAACTAAATTTAAAATTCATAAATTATAAAAACTCAATTATATAAAAATCAAATTACTTTTACTTAGATGTTAGAAAAGAAAAACGGATTTGGTTCAGCGTGAGGAAACATTAACCAACGAAACTGGACTCTGAATCAACCATGTCTCTTTCCGTGAGTCAATTATTGCGAAAGGAAGCGCCTCGACTAGTACCCTCTCCGTTACTCAATGCTGAGTTGCTTCTTGTAACTCCACAGCTTTCTTGCTTTGCAATTTCCTTTGGTTCTTGCTTTCTTCTGGTTCTCCTTTACTATGTCTTCCCCCCTATTAGTCTCAAATCGATGTATTTCTTCACATGACTGAAAGTTTCATCTTTTAACATGTTTGTATTATCTTTTCTCCACAAACTCTCAGTTTAAGATTCAAGTGAGGTTTTCGTCCTTGTATTCTTTTTGACACATTTTCTCGGCGTTTAGTTGTCGTTGTCCGTCGTTTCTGTGATGATTTGTTGTTTTCTGCACGTTTTCTTTCTGGGTTTGTCACAGTGAAGATATGGGTTCGATTTCTCAAATTTCGGTTAATCCCTACTATTTATGCTTCGGGTGCGTGGTGAAGAAAAGCTAGGTCTGTTCAATTTCTGAGGTTTTGGAAAATTTTGAGTTAAGGGATTTTGGAAGTGGGCATGGTGGGTGAGGACGATGCTCGAGCTCCATGCCAGCTATCTGGCTCTCGAAGAATGTTCTGGCGGTCGGCTTCTTGGTCGGCGTCCCGCTCCGCCGGACACAATCCGGACGGTGATGGAAAGGAGTTTGTAGATCCGGATGGGAGCGTTGGTAATATCAACGGACAAACTCGTCGATATCCTCCCGCTCCATTAACCCCTCGATCGCAGCAGAATTGCAAGTCTCGGTTGTGTTTGCCGCCGTTACAGCCGCTGTCGATTGCTCGGAGGAGCTTGGATGAGTGGCCGAAAGCAAGTTCGGATGATATCGGCGAGTGGCCACAACCCCCTACCCCTAGTGGAAGGGGTAATGGTGAGAGGTTGAAGCTTGATTTATCATCGATTCAGCGAAACCCAGATAAGAATGCTGGACTTGTGAAGAGAGATAAGATTGCATTCTTTGATAAAGAATGCTCAAAAGTGGCTGAACATATTTATCTTGGTGGAGACGCTGTTGCGAAAGATAGGGATATATTGAAGCAGAATGGGATTACCCATATTTTGAACTGTGTGGGCTTTGTTTGTCCCGAGTACTTCAAAGCTGATTTTGTATATAGAACGTTGTGGTTGCAGGATAGTCCATCGGAAGATATTACTAGTATTCTGTATGACGTGTTTGACTACTTTGAAGATGTTAGGGAACAAAAAGGAAGGGTGTTTGTGCATTGTTGCCAAGGGGTGTCTCGGTCTACATCTCTGGTGATTGCATACCTTATGTGGAGGGAAGGGCAGAGTTTTGATGATGCTTTTCAGTATGTGAAGGCGGCAAGAGGTATCGCTGATCCAAATA
Source organism: Erythrophleum fordii (assembly GCA_032878935.1). NCBI lineage: Eukaryota > Viridiplantae > Streptophyta > Magnoliopsida > Fabales > Fabaceae > Erythrophleum > Erythrophleum fordii. Next base: position 15,338,089 of record JAVQMF010000056.1, on the reverse strand, counting down.
TGGGTTTTGCCTGCCAATTGCTGCAATGCCAAAAAAGGGTCCATGCATTCCCACTTAGCCCAAGCTCTTTGCTGAGAATGTATAGAATTGCCCCACACTCACCGTATGATCCTTTGCATCTTGTCCCCAAAATGTTGATGGATCCTTCTCCATCTGTTCTGGATTCTAGAGGTGCATTCATCATACATATACCTTTTGCAATATATGTTTGGATTGGTAAGAATTGTGAGGCCATCATGGAAAGGGATGCTAGAGGGGCTGTGGGTCAGATTGTTCGGTATGAGAAAGTGCAAGGCTCAATTTTATTGATCAAGGAAGGTGAAGAACTGGATTCCTTTTGGGATGCCTTTTCAAAATTTTTGCCTTTGATGGACAAATCTCACAGTAGAGTAGGAAATGAAAAATCAACCATAAGGATTTGTCCTGGTGAGAGGAGAGTGGACTCATATAATGTTGATTTTGAAGTTTTCCAAAAAGCTATCATGGGAGGTTTTGTGCCTCCATTTGCGTCATCAGAGGATGAACATGAAACCCATCTTCCTGCTAGAGAGAGCTGTTGGAGTGTCTTAAGGCGTAAGTTTGCCTCTGCCAATATGAAGGAATTTGTCTCAGCGCCTAAATTATCATTTTCAAGGGTTTATTTGGATTCCATGTTGTGTATTCATTCATCAGTAAATTCATTTCCAGCATCGTCACTGTCATCATCTACGTCTTCTTCTTCACCCCCTTATCTCTCTCCAGATTCCATTTCTTCTGATTCAAGCAATAGTTCAAAGTGTTCAGAAACATCTCTTGATTCTCCCTCTGCTGCTTTGATTTCTACCCCAGCATCCTCATCTTTGTCTAACTTTTCTAACTTTTCTAACTTATCCCTCCTTTCAGCCAGTTGTTCTTCTCAACCAGTATCGAATGGTGCAGAAATTTGTGGTGTCAAGTTGACATCACAGCCCTGTTATCAGTCAGCCTCTTTGCTATTGAAAAAACCTTCAACTTCCCTTGCTGAGCGCAGAGGCAGTCTGTCAAAGTCTTTGAATTTACCGCTGATGAATGATAAAACACTGGTGAAGAATAGACCATCGACATTTCATGCTACTCAAGAAGATGGTGTTGTCATGAATGGCAATGTTAGCAATTTGCATCAATCAGATAGTATAGAATATTCATCTGATTCCAACAACCATGTTGAGGATAGAGGGTTGGATTCAATTCAACAGTGTGAGGCGTTATTATGTCCAGGTGCTGCAGATAGTGTTGACTACAATGAAGCTTCATTTGTTGGAAACTGTAGTGAACCTCGGGTAAAAAGCTCTTCAAGAGAAGACCTAAAATCTACTTCATCAAATGAAATGGATGGAAGCGGTCTAGTACAGTCTAATATGAAACAAAATTTAGTTTATCAATGGCCCAGTTTAGAGAAGATTGTGACTTTCGGTGCTAGTCATTTGGATTCTAAAGCTGCTTTTGTTATTTTCTCATCAAGTACAAGTTTAGGTGAACATGCAGGAAACATTTTATATTTTTGGCTAGGGAGTTCTTTCAGATGTGATATATCTCAGATTCGGTTAGATAGAGGGTCAGATTATCCAGGAGCAGTTGACTGGAATCAAGTTGGTTGTGATATCCTTGCTCAGTTCGGTTTGCCAAACGACACTATCATCAAGGTATGGAATTTCCTCATCTCTTTTCATGCTAGTTGGTTTTTGTTGCCTAATGTTTACTAGTCTATGCTATGGCTAAGTTGCCGCTCACATGAGTAGCCTGTCAAATAGAATATAAATTGATTCCTCGGTTATAGCAGTTTATGATGATAGTTAGTTTAAATTGTGCAAACGTAGAATTGACTAAATTAATCTCTCTCTCTCTCTCTCTCTCTCGGATTAAATATCAGTTCCCCCTGATTGCATTAATTGTTTTAGGACATCTAGTGGGATGCCTCTTTTTTTTTTTTTTTTTGATTTTCTTGTGTACATGAATTTCCTGTCTCAATGTTTGTGCTAATGTTATTAATATAATTAGGGAAAAAAATGCAGCCTACATACTTAAAAATTGAGAAGTTTAGATAATTTAGACAAAAAGAAAAGAGATTTTCCGCCTAAAACAAGCAAATCTATAATGTGAAAACATTAGCTTCTGGAAAAAGAAGAGTTTAAGAAAAAGATTAGAGTCCTCGTACGGTGTTGCTAACCATTGGAAAATGATATTTGTTTTGAGCTTTTGCAATATAGGATAAAGTTGTCACTGGTTAAAATGTAGTCAAATTAAGCTCATAATTTCATGCTAATCTTAACTGTGCTAGGGGGTTACTGTCGTGGGGGATAAGTTAAAAGAAGTAGCTTCTTTTATTAAAAAAAGTGCATCTCTTTTTAGGCTTTAGTCTATAGAAATCATTTTTTTAGAGAAACTTAAGTGAGAAAGAGAAAGATTAGAACTGTTAATTTTATGTAGCCATTGCTGAAAACCTGGTTAAAATGTAGTCTTTACACTCTTGAGTCTTTACCCTTTAGATCACTCTTATTATTCATATGTTTGTTATTGTGGGGTAGCAGTGATTTGGAAGATCTAGTTAAAGGCACGTCCCTGTAGCCTTAGGGCTTTATGTGTTTCTCCTCGACAGATGACAATAATTAATAAAAATGAATCTCTAAGCATTCAGACACATTTTTGTTTTTTTAACCCTTTATTTTCTTGATTTGCTTAGGTGCTATTGAGATAAACTCTGATTTAGACATTTAGTCTCTTAAAAATTCGTTATGTAGAAATCACATAATAAGTAGTGTCAGTGTAGTGGAGAATACTCAAATTTCTTGAACTCTATCAGCACCGATATGGGCACACATATCGGATACGACACGATATGATATGCAAGATATGACAATTTCTAAAATTTTAGGATATAAGTACAGGATACGGCAATTTCAAGTTGAACTAGATCTAGCTTGTCTCTTGTGAATCATATATCGCTGCTGAAAATTCATGGGTAAAACATTTCTTTAGAATGTATATATGGATTATTTTTAAGGCAAAATCCTCAGTAATACCCTTCCTTTTGATAGTCATAGATGTTGTTGCCATGTGGCAAATGCATCATGAAGTGCTAGAAAATATTTACAACAGTGTGATTGAGAGTACGTAGTGATGGATTGAGAGTGATAGCAATCATGCTGCTCCAATGTTATGGAGATTTACATATGTAATCATTACTTGAAATTGTGACATATGCAAACCATTCAAATAAAAGAGAGAAGGCTGAATAAGAAGATAGTGCTTTGAGTAGGTGAGAATACTGCTATAGTTGAATTATAAAATATTGGGGAAACATCTGTTTTATACAAATCAGGGAGGAATAAGCGACAATTTTTGGGGAAGTCGAATGTGAGGTTCTTTGTGACTAATTGCTGTTGGATGTGCAGAAATGTTATGTAGGCATAAATTTCCGTTCTTCTAGACAGCTGTGCGAGACCAAATGGTCAACTTGCTCTCTCATTTTCTTTTGTGTGATAGAATAGAATATTTTTACACTGTGTTGATTCGAGGTAATTTACTGAAATATTGGTGCACTTGTAGTTCTGTAGCTATGTATCTAGTTTCTTGTTAATATTCAAAATTTAATTCATTATATTATACTAATGTGAATATAAGATTCCTTTACACAGTCAAACAAAGGTAATTTTTGTTATTTGATATCCTATTGCAGTTTTTTGTTTAATTCAAGTTAAACAGTGTTTAGGCTTTCTCCTGGTTACTAAGTTTAAAGTTCTTGGTGCTTCTTTATTCTGTTGCAAATTGGAAATTAATAATAATGAGTCATGAACAGTTTTTTTTTGGTTTTTGGGTCTTCCTACTTCGTTTTAGTATGGAATTTTCTTGAAAATTTCTGAGTGTCGGCAGTATTAGTATTTTTTACTTACATAAAAAAAATATTGCTAAAAGGAAAACAGTTGGAAAAAAAAATGGAAGAACTTGATTAACATTCCTTACTATTTGATGATTTAAAAAGGGTATTAAGGTTTATGATGCTTCACCAGATCCAAGTGGTTGGACTTTGATGACAAAGTAGCTGCTTAATGTGTGTTCCTCCTCTTTCTTCTCTCTGCTCCTTTCTTTTCACTTTTTGCTACATCATAAGGAGGGAGGATGGTTTTGCTACACTTGAGGTTTGAACCCGCAGGTGGAGGTTCTAGCATCGTAAGGCATGGTCATGACCATTAGGCAGCATAACTGAGGTCTCTCTCCTCCATTAAGGCACCAGAAAATACACTAGAATTTCTATTTTAATTCATGTAATTGAATTCACATGTAGTCCTGCAGGTTCTAAAAATCCTAAGTTGTTGTTTCTTAAATGGATAATTTAATCATCCAAGTGATTGGAAACCTATTGATAAATTATTTGAACCTAAGATATATTAAAAAGTTAAGATTTATATTATGTATACGTCCTAAACAACATGGGGATGTTGATGTCTTTATATCTTTCAAGCTCAACTTTTTTATAAATTGGTTTTCAAGTACCTGGAAAATCAGGATGCCCACATGAGTGTTTTCTTCATTTTTTACGTCCCACTCAGATAATTTAATTGAACCTGAAAGTTGAGACCATATGGAAATTTCTACATTCAATATTCCTGATGATCAAACCATACTAACTTCACGCTCATAATAGGGCATAACAAGTTTGAAAAGCTGCCGTGTTAACAAGTTATTTCCTAGTTTTCCCGCACTTACCTTTTTCTTTTTAGTTATTACATGGGGCGTGTATGGTCCTCTCTTTCCCATATTCAACAGGATGGATAAGTTAGCATAACACATTGAGAGTTGTCCACAATGGATTTCCAAATCTCTAGTTAAACCTGATGCAAGGTTGGATTGGGTTGTGCTTAAATTTTAGGGTAAATTATTTTCCTTTCTTCTGAGAGATGTCTTAATTACACTAACTTCAACCTCATAATAGGGCATAACGAGTTTCAAAACCTGCTATATTAACAAGTTATTTTCTAGTTTTCCCACTCTTAGCTTTTTCTTTTTAGTTATTACATGGGGTGCGTATAGTCCTCTCTTTCCCATATTTAACAGGATGGATAAGTTAGCATAACACATTGAGAATTGTCCACAATGGATTTCCAAATCTCTAACTAAACTTGATGCATGGTTAGATTGGTGTTGTGGTTAAATTTTATGGTAAATTATTTTCCTAGAGATGTCTTAACTACAGAACCCTCCCTTCTATTGTGCACAAGGTTGTCCCCTGAAACCAAAAGATTTAGCTACAGATGAAGTCTTTTCGACCAAAATGCCCTTAACAATAGGATTATTATTATTATTATTTTTAATCTAACTTGTCAGATAAGTGGTTATTTTAACCACTTAAAGGTATTTTGGTCAAAATAGGTTTAGTTGTAGCTTCTGTTTTGGTTTTAGGGGAGGAACATGTAATTAAGTCATCTTTTAGGGGAGGAGACAGTAATTTACAATAAACTTTATTTTCCCTTAAAATTTTATGTTGGCCTGCATTTCAGATATGGGTTATTCACAAAACCACGGCGATGGTAATTTCTTTGAAAAAAGGGGAAAAAATAAATGAAGTTTGTTGACTTTAATTGTTTTGTTTTGTCTTTTTGGGCCAAGACTTTAATTTTTTGAATGGGCAGTATTTTATCAATTTTAGTTAGTAAACACTTAAATCTTATCTCTTTTATTGTATGTGTCAAGTCAAGACAATTGGACGAGGTCTGTTGATAATCTTGGTAGAATCTGCAATACCACAGAATCCTCTTGAGTTTCTTGTTAAAATTTGATTTTCCAGAAAGTGTACCTCGATTTGCCTGTTTCCCTTGATTCTACTCTTATATTTTCCTGTTGCCAAATATACAATCCAAGAAGGATGCCCCAACCCTTCTTTGCATTAACACTTTCTATTCACTCTTTTTTCCTGTCATAAGATTGATTTGAGCAATATGGGTTATGGATTGTCCCAATATATTAAATTCTTGTGTTGATCATTGAATCCTTTCTATGAACAGATTGTTAAAGAGAACGAAGAACCAGAAGAGTTTCTTGCCTTACTGAGGACATTGTAGCACAACAAATATTAGGAGATCCCTGCTGTCAAGCATATTCTATAACTTTCTTGCATGTGGACTGTCTCTGTGGACCGACTTTTCAGGCATTAGTTTATCTAACCTCAGGAAAAAAACCAGTGAGGTAACGAACCACATTTGCTGTTTCATGCCTCATTCAAAGCATATATATTTTCTTTGATAATGTTTGACTAATTTATCACTATGAAATGATCTTAATATACTTTAAAATTAGTTTTTTTTTTTTTGGTTGATAATATTTTTCACATTATAATATATGATAATTAAATATACCTAAGCTTGAGGGCATCTTTCATGTCCATTTACCTTTCCAAGTTTGTATCTGGTGTCTAGACCTTCTTTGGAGAGGTCATTGGGTCTTGTGATGTCATGAAAATCTTTGAGGAAGTTTCAATGGCAAATTTTTCTACTTGCGGATGACACTTATGGGAAATTAGCAGTAAAACAAACCTCACTCATGCGTGAATTCTGAAGTTTTGTTAATTCAGATTTTTCAATCATTAATTTTATGTTAGAGAAATCTCATCAAATCCCCGTTGAAAAGAAAAGCATTATTAAATGTTACCTTTGGCATCTCCTTAACAGTTCATATTGTTTTAATGATATAAATTTTTCTTGCTGTTAAAGAGTGTACATGAATGAAAGTTTGAGAGGAACGTTAGGCAAATTATACCTGTCCCTTTCACCTCATCTTTTTGTGCATGGCGATCGTTTCTCAAACTGGTTTTTTGTTATATGTTTGCTTGCAGGAGGCTGTGAAGTTCATTTTAGCTCGGCTGATTGTACAGTGCTTTTAACACGATCTAGAATTTTATGTTTCAGACTGAAATTACTTGAACATTCACTAGTTATGAAAATGCCCTCAATTTCTTCTCAGGTCTCTCTCTCTCTCTCTCTCTCTCTCACACACACACACACAAAATCACATTGAATGGGGAAAGTTCATTAGGTTGTAGTTGATTTCCTTTGTTCAGAACAAATGAACATACTGAATGAGAATTTCTCAGAAGAAAAGGGGGATTATATCAATACTTGATTAGTTAACAAAAAGAGTATTTTTCACTTGTTCACAAATAATCTTTGTTAAACACAGAGCTACCGAAATTAGTTTGAACATTTTCAAGAGTTTAAACTAGAAAATTTTCTACATTGTCAGCTTTGATATGTGACCTGTGAAATTTGACGAGGACTTTCCATGGTTTGTGTATATTATTTTCAAGGATCTCACATAATGAATGCTTTACATTCAAGTATGAGTTTCAATAGGAGAGAAACAACGGTTAAAAGAATGTCTGGACTCTAGAGTGGATAAAATATGAGTACCCTCAAATTTCAACTTACTTGAATTTAAAATTGGGGCGATATCTTGGTCATTGGTACTCTAGTTAGTTGGCTTTATTATGAACTGTTAGGTGAACTCATATGTCCTCATTTAATGGTTACTATTGCTACTAAATAAGCAAGGTACGAGTACATTATTGGGACCAAAAATTCTTTAAAATTAAGTTGAAATGCTTCTAAACCCTTAATTCTTAGATAGGCCTTAAATGGGTCTCCATCTGGTAACAGAATATGAACTGTCGTAGACGCAGGGAAAATGTCTGCAACTGTTGGACATAGTCTGATGCTGATTAGATTGTCATGGGAGTAATTTGGAAAATTTTTTTAGCAAATTGTATGAATTTTTTCTCTCTCATTTGTTATTACAGTCGGGTTTGTTTTTGGATTTTGCTTTGGGTGTTAGTTCGTGAATTCAAGATTTTACTCTTTAGAGTGCTCTTAAGTGAAATTGAGCTAATTTTGTTTTTTGGCTAAATTGTATAAATTACTGAGAAAATAAGTAGAACTAAATTATTTCTATGAGCTATCTGTTGTGGTCCAGTCACGTTGAATTAAAGTTGTTTGTCAAAGAACCATCATACCCCTCATGGGGAAAAAGAAAAATAACCAGATGGAAGGGCATCGCATTGAATGAAATGAATAGATTCATGTCCAATGCTTGCGCCAACATGTGTTTTGGAATAAGTTGATTTCAGTCTATCGATTCAATTATATGATTTTGGATCCTTCTAATTATTAGTGACAAAGTAATATATATCAGTGAGATAAAGTAAAATAAATCTAGATATAGTACTAATTAATGAAGAGGTCATTATTGATATAAGAGAAGAATTAAAAGATAATTAATTTCTCACTCTTTTTTTTAATAGTAAAAAATTCAATTATTTGTTGAATGTTTTATTTAAAAAATTTATTTTTTTAAAAATTTAAAATTATTAACAAGCATTTTAATACATGTCAGGCCATATGAATTTCATAATTTAAATAAATAGGTTTTTATTTATCTTAGCCGGATTGTTGCAAGTATGTATGCACGTTTCAAATGTTCGATATGTAACATGAAGTCCATCGATGGCAAATTATCCTCAGATTTATGAACAAATCAATTTCACCAGGTAGCAGTTTATGTCCAAAACAACCAACCTTTGACTTCTTTTTTCCCCTGAAAAGATTAAAATGTCAATATCTAACATTTGATCCGTAGTTTTGTTTTTCAAGAAATATATCAATTCTGAGTTTTCTTTTTTGATGCAACATAAAACATATTACAATATTACATTATAAGAGCCTAAACTAAAGAAAGTTATTTTATTTTCACATTTCTTGTAAAATCCTTCTTGCTAAGAATTTGGACTTTGTGCAAATAGAAACCATCCATCAAGCGCCAAAAGTCTTCACGAAATAAGTGAACAGATGGTGGAAGTTAGTGTGCCGAATCCACTGACCTATATTGTGAATATGCAAAAACAATTTTGAACACCAGTGTAAAAGAGAGAAAATTTAAAATCACACTTGAACAACAACAAATTGGATTGCTTGTATGGTTGCTTTCAAAAAAACTTGAGGGTGAGAGTGTTGAAATTTATCAATCTAGCACCACAATCAAAGTAATGTTTTTCAAACCAAACATAAATCAACACCTTGTGCTGACAATCATTCTAATTTTGTGATAATAGCCAGGCCATAATTTGCCAACCTTTAGCTGTTAGCTTTTCTTTCAATGTTGGATGAATACTAAATCGATGTTGCCTTTCCACCTGACTTTGTTTCATAAACACAAAACAATATTGACTAATCAGTTTTTGCAATGGCTTGATTGCATTACTTGGGTTAACATGTGGCTTTTCAAATATAATCTTGTTTTGATAATACCAAATAACATATACAAGTAAAATCACCACTTTATAGTCTTCAACTTGCTATAAAACCTATCTTGTTTGAGAAAACCATATTTGAAGCCATTGTTCTATATCTACAAGGTGATTTGATCAACTTGCAAAGATAAGGGAGATCCAAACATTATTACCTTCGCAAATTGACATTGAAGGAATAGATGATTAATCATTTCATCCTTCATATGACAAAAAGGATAGACACTATTAATCAATACATGATAAGCTTGTAAAATAGACATAATGGGAAGAGCATTAGTCAATAGCTTCCATCCAAATAACAATATTCAATAAGGAAGGCGAACCCTCTAGAATTGATGCCAAGCTTGGAAGCATGTAGGAATTGGAGTAATTGCATTCTTTACGAAAGTTATATCTATCAGCCAGTTTATATGGCCTCATGCTATTTTTTATCTAAATAAGCCAATCTCCTTGAACAGTGAACGAAAAAGATAATTGGGCGATTTGCTGAGCCACAGTTGGAGAATACAATAAATCAAGCAATTGGGAATTCCACACTCGCTAATCATGTAGAATAAGGTCTCTTCCCATCCTTATGCATAGTAAGAAATCTTGGCTACATAGGCCACCAAAAGTAGTGATGAAGTGGACTTTGTCACCTATCTCCAACTTGTGATACCAAGTTCTCACAAACAACATTACTTGCCTTCTAAATTCCTCATCATATCTAAGTAATATTGGAGTAATTATTGAGTTATCCAGAAAAAGTGACTTTGGTAGTATTTAGGATAGAGAATGTACACAAATAAAGAATGTGTTTCAGGATTTACTAAATGCCATGTATGTTTAGCCAATAAGACCTTATTAAGAAAGTGTGTCTACTTAAGACCTACACCTCTCAAACACTACAAATTACAAAGAGCTAGCTATTTAAGTAAATGAGGTTTAGGCCTACCTAAGTTATAACCTTAGAAAAATTGGCAATCTTGATATCAATTTCCTAACAACACTTCTTAGAAACCTCACAAAATGATAAAGAATAAATCAACGTGGAAATACTGAATGAATCAAAAGTCAAAGGGCCAAATTGAGATAGCAACATAGATTTCTATGTATGAAGTTTTTGATCCATGCTTTCCACTAATTCTTTATATAATTGTGTTCTATCTTAATCCACATTGACCGAAGCACTTAGGTATTTACTCATTTTGGATTTCTGTTTAACACAAAAAAATACTTGATAAAAACTTTTTACATTCATGGGATACACTCAAACTGAAAAAAAAAAAGAAAATTTTGAGTTTGCTTTCAATTTATTCCTAAATCTAATTAGAAGAGGTTCCATATTTTTTTATATATTTGTGAAAAAATTTTGAGGTGCATGTGCACTTAACCTCCAGATTTGCTTTGTACATGCATGTATTCAATAGTAGGTACATATATATGCAATAGATCTTAGCCATTAGGGATAGATGTATTTGATGTATGCAAAAAATTTCTCTCTCTCCGTGAGCAATTGATTATATTCAACTTTATTTCAAAAGTTCATTTTGTCACTGGGAGAGAGAAAGGGACATGGGTTGTGGGACGCATATAATGGGATCCATCCTATGTCTCTTTATCTCTCTCACAAGATCCTCTCCTAGGATCTTGGTTTTATTTTTTCTAAACATAGTAATTTGTCATAGTTGATTAACCCAACATTCTAATTCCAAAGAATTATCAATTTGTTTTAAATATTTCAAATAAAAAATTTTAATATAGTTCTCTATATCCATTGAATATGTTTATTGAATATTATTCCAAAATAAATATATAAGAAATAAGTAATGATACAATGCATATTTTTTGGTTATAATACAATTATTACTAAATATTACTAAATATTACTTAATATTGAACAACTTTTCATCTATTTTAATAGACTTATGATTTTAATTATTCATGAATTATATAAAATTTAAGTTAATTATTTTTATTTAATATTTTAAGTAATAATTTAATAAAAGATTATTCTGTATTTGATAAATATTACAATATAATTAAAACACAAAGTATTTTTGAGTTTATAGTATTATCACTAATAAAAAATTCACATTTTCAAATATACAATTCTTCAATGGCCATTCTTCGTTACTCTGCAAACTGAAACATACACCTATAGCGTTCAAGACAGTCTCATGGGTTGCTTATAAACTATGTATACATTTGTAACTATACCATGAAAGAATTTTGGAGTCAGACATAAGCAACCTCGACTTAAAATAATTTTGCTAATGTTCCTCATGAAGGATGAACTGGTGTCCTTATATATATATATATATATAAATTAAAATTATTAGAATTTGGAGTTTGAAATTTAATGTTTAAGATTTATGATTTAGAATTCAGGATTTAACCTTTAGATTAGAGTTGACATTGAGTTGTTAATTATGTAAAAGTTAGTTTTATCTTTTAAAATTATAGAAAACTAAATTAATGCTCACTATTAATTATTCCAACAGTTTTATGACTAGTTTCCATATAATTTATGTAAATCTTGTATTACATATATTCTTTGATCGCAAAATATGATAATCAAGTTTTTAGCAGCGAAATTTATAGTTACTGAAAGTGCCACTTTGTCATAAAATGTTTTTACATGAAATCTTATCATGCCAACTCTCAAATCCATACATAACCAATTTGTTATGCTCAAGTTATCGCAAAGGAAAGTATTAAATTCATAAATTTGATCATATACACATTTTGAACTATATAATACATAATAACGACTAAATTTTAAAAATTTATAACTTGAGCTATACAACTTCGATTAATGCAGTTTAAGTGTCTTTGGAAAACTTGTGATGAGAGTTATCTACTATAAAAATTTGAGGTCAAAATGAATCCATTTGGTCCATAAAAAACTATGAAACTTAAGACAGACCATATGAATATTACTACGACAATTCTCTATAATTCAGCTAGATTTAAAAATTCATAAAATATTTTAGAGTTTTTAAAATTATGATCTTTAACTTTGTAAAAAGCTTTCAATGTCTTCTAATTGCCTATCATTTCAGCCTAAAACTCACTCATTTGGGCAGCAAGGATAAACAGACATTTTATGGCCTAAATAGATCAAATTTTGGTTATAAATTGTACTAAATAAGTTCTAAAATGCCATTTCTCATTTTAAGTAAATTTTAAATTAGAATTACATTATATAGGATTGATCCATCATGTTAAATTTGCCATGCAACTAAAAATCACCTTTCCACACATAAGAATGCACATGTACATATATGAACTAAAGGTGCCAAATTGCATAATATTACATATTACAACCCATAGACGATCTCTATATCATAGTCTAATACTTCTAAATGTGTTTGTATTTCCATAAGTCAAGATATACAAGTACATATTCATATATTCAAGAGTATGGCTTAAATCAAATTTCATTGTCAAAGTTGCTCTTCTTAGACCTTTTGCTCATTATTTTTACTTCCTTGAGAGCTACCTAGTCATGTTTAATAGAGATAGGGGAAAAGTGAGATTCAAAGAATTCTAATAGTTAATCTAACATTTAAGCATACATATATGGCTCACTCAAGATCCAAGATGCAAGTATGTATGTTATACAATCACATATCAACCATATTACCATATTCATATTTTAGAAATTCCATGGCTCCCTTTAGAATAATTTTATACTCTAGGGACTTTTGGTTTAGCCCAACTCAATAATTAAGGACTTTTGGTTTAACTTCATCCTCTTTTAGGGACTTTTAACATAGCCTCACCCATAATTGGGACTTTTGGCCTAGCCTTACCCATTTCCAAGAGACTTTTGATTTCATCTCACCTATTACTAAAGGTTTTTTGGTACAATTTCACTCATCAAGAGGTAATCCAATTCCAAATGCAAATAAATGTCATGCCATTATGTATGATCATCAAGTAATCAACAACACATATAATTTGCAAACAATACACACAAGCAATCTATGACACTCAAACAAACTAATCATACATATACAAGAATGGAGAAAAAGCTACTTTGATTCAAGAATCCCAATTAGTTTTCTTTTGTTTCTTTCTCTTCTTCGACGCTCTACAACCATACTTGAATGGAATTTCACTTGTTTGGCTTAGACACATCAAATGGAGCACAAAATCAACAATGGAACTATACTTACACTCATATTAACCTTATACATGTTGACTAAGGTTTTAGATGCACATATGTCCTATTTAAATGCCTTATGAAGCAACTTTAATAATTCAACTTCTTGGGTCCAAAATCTTATTTAATATGAGCTATATGACCTTAATAGAACTTATTAGAACCATCACATGCTTGATTTGAGAAGCCTAGCACAAAGTTGCTTCTTTAGGCTTAATTGAACCCTAAAAATTCACCTTTCAAAATAAGGATTCTTCCATTAGTGTCTGTAATTCATATTTAGATCACTTGTAAACTTAGAATCATTGAAACAACTTCCTAGGTACTCACCTATGCTTGGCTCAGACATGCATTAAAAAGAGCTTCCATGGAGTTTTTGTTCCACTCTTAGGGAATTTAACATGTGTGGAGTATCCTTAGCTCTTTTTTAGTTTGAATATAGTCTTACCTAGCTTGAAATGTCTTTTTAGGGTTCCAAAACTCTCAAGGTGCAAACAAAACCCTATGTGGCCTACTTTGCATTTTAAAGCTTTTTAATTGATTTTTTTTTTTTGCATTATCTAAATCTTCATGCTTCAAAACCCTTATTCCCATAATGTTTTTAGCCAAAATTAAATTCCTTTTATGTTTTTCATATCAAGGCCGAACCAATAGGATGAGGAATTTCAAAGAAAAAGCAAGTTTCCTATCCTATGTTATATACCATTTGAAAGAACTTTGAATGGAGATTATTAGGGTGTAATTGGTTCCTTTTAAGGAGCTTCTTCTTTCATGGATTTAGCTACAAAACTCCCTCTTTTAGAAAACCATAACTATAGAAAGAAAGAGGAGAAATAGTAGAAAAAATTTTTACAATAGCATCATAGGCAAATTCTCCATATTTGCTTATCTTTGAATGACTTCTTTCTCCCTTCTCCTTCCTTTCTTCACATCTCCTTGGTTTTGTTTGGGTAGAAGAAAGTAGGTTATGGGGTTGAGGGAGAGCTGGCATGCTTATAAAAAGGGGGAGGGATGATTTTATAACAATTTTAAAAATTCTATTATGTCCTATATACTCAATTCCTTTGATTGAGCTCATTTTGGATCTTTTATGAGAACCATCTTTTTCATAAAAAATTAAGGCTTTCTAGTTTGTTAAAAATATGACTTTGAATTTTTTAGGATTTAAAACAATCCAAAATGGCCTAGTTAAAGTTTCAATCAACTGACATATTAATTCATATACTAGAAGGGTTTTAGCCATTTTAATAGTTCCTATAGTTTTCAGAGATTTTGAAAGTCCTAGTGAGCTTAATTTTATTATTTAAAAACTTTTCCTTTAAGCTTTTAAAATTTTGCCTGAAATTTTGATTTGGCCATTGCAATTTTGGTTTATCCTATTTAGCCCCTTTGGCTTCGGTTTTCAACCATTCATGGTTTTTTAACCCCATTTCTAGATGCTTAAACTAGCATTCTACCCTTAATTTCCCTTAATTCATTTTACTCTAGGCTCCTCTTTCATTAACATAGTAGTTCTAATTTGATTTTTTTAAGCTTTGACTGCCTTTTTCTTATTTTGTGTCCCTATGTTAAATAACTTTGTCTTCAAAATTTGGGACGTACTTTAATTGAATAGTTGTGGATGCCGCTTTCTTATATCATCCTCCAATTCTCAGGTTGTCTTATCAAAAGATAGGCCCTTCCAGATCACTTTTACTAGAGGAATGCTTTTATTTCTTAGCACTTTGATCTTGATTCAATGATTTTCTCTAGTGCTACAACATATGAAAGATTACCTTACAAGTAAATGTGCTCATATTCTATGACATGTGGGGGATTTAGCAAGTATTTTTTCAATTAGGAGACATAAAATACATCATGGATTTAGGCTAAGTTAGGAGGCAAGGCTATATAGTAAGCAACGGGTTCAATTCTTTTAAGGATTTCAAATGGATCAATATACTCAGGATTTAGTTTTCTTACCTTAATAGATTGACCCACTTTAGTAACTTAAGATACTTAAATGAATACATAGTCTCTAGTCTTAAACTTTAACAACCTCCTTTTTTCTATTGGCATAACTCTTTTGCCTACTCTGGGTTGTAATGTGTTTCTTTCTAATTAAGTCTATCTGCCTAGTGGTTTGATTTACTATCTTAGGTCTTATTAGACTCTTCTCACTTAACTTAACCTAATATAAAAGTGATCTACATTTTCTCCCATACAGTGCCTTATACAAGACCATTTGAATATTGGAATGGTAATTGTTATTATATGCAAACTTAGGTAGTAGTAAGTACACATCCCGGTTCCCTTTTATTTTTAAAACATATGCCCTTAACATGTCCTCTAAGGTTTGGATGGTCCTTTCTATTTGACCATCGGTCTAGGGGTGATAGGTGATAATGAACCTTAATTTTATCCCTAAAGCTGCCTGGAGTAACCTCTAAAAGTTTGATGTAAACTTGGGATTTCTATAAGATACTATGCTATTTGGTACTCTATGAAGTCTCACAATTTCTTTCATATACAATTGGGCTAATTTATCTAATGTAGGTGTAGCCTTGATAGGTAAGAAGTGTATAGACTTCGTTAACTTATCCTCTATTACCCAAATAATATCATATTCATAGCATGTTTTGGGTAACCTTAGAATAAAATATATAGCTATATTGTTTCATCTTCACTCAAAAATATCTAAGGGTTGTAATAATCTAGCTGGTCTTTGGTGTTCAATTTTTACCTTCTAGCATACCAAGTACTTAGCCATATAATTGGCGATATTTGTTTTTATCCCTGGGCACTAAAACAATCTTTTCAAATTATGGTACATCTTTGTGGCACCTAGATATATTGTATATTTACTCTTATGCACCTTTTTAAAAATTTTTTCTCTCAATTCAGCTTTATTTGGCACATAAATTCTATCATGGTAGACTACCATACCATCCTCAGACACTCTAAAATTTGAGGTTTCACCTTGGGAAATCTCACCTCTGATCTAACTCAAAAAGTCATCTAAAATCTGGCTCTCAAGTCATTCTCTATTTTAGTTTCACTTAATAATAACTTGTTTGAAAGCATATGACAAGAAATATTCATATCTCTGAATTTTTCTATGAGTTCCTATTTTTTAATTATCATGTAGGCTGCATGTACGGACTTCCTACTCCACCACATTGGCTTTACCTAGATGGTACTTCAATTTATAATTGTAATCCTTCAAGAATTCCATCTATCTTCTTTGTCTTATATTCACTCTTTTTTGATTCAATAAGTATTTCAGATTTTTGTGGTTACTATATATTTCTACTGGAGCACCATATAAGTAATGCCTCTAGATTTTAAGGGGAAATGCTACAGTGACTAATTTTAAATCATGCATGGAATAATTCTCTTTATGAAGCCTCAACTGTCTAAAGGCATATGCCATTACTTTATATTATTACATCAATACACATCTTAACCCTTTTCTCAAAGCATGATAAACTATAAAAGGTTTACTAGGGTCAGGTATAGTTAATACAGGGGTAGTGGTCAATTGAAGTTTCAACACTTGGAAACTCGTCATGTCATACCATAAGGATATATCACATATTTTACTTTACAATAAGCTTACAACACCAATTTGTTATTCTTAGTACTTTTAGCAGCGAAATAAACTAACATTAAAGACCCAACTTCTTCAAATTTGCATAAATGTGTAACTTCAATATATTAATCTCAAAATCTATACTAAAAAAGTTTGTTCAACATGAAACATCATAGAAAGAATCATAAAATTTTAGATTTCAAGTAATATGCTTCAATTATGACAATTGCATAATTTCACCTAAGTGCTTATATTAGATATTAACTTCAAAAATTCATGTTTTGAGTTAGAAAACTCCAATTCATGCAAATGAGGACTCTATATAAAGTTCAAGACATGAATATATGCTGCAAAAATTTCAAGTCAAAACAAGTTCATTTGGGCTATAGAAATCTAATGGAACAGTAATTGCATCGGATTTCAAACCTATAATAGAACCTAAACTTTAGGCATGCATATCTTTGGCTACATAACTCCATTTTATGCAAACTTAATGTCTATGGAAAGCTTATAATATCAAACATATGAGTATAAAATCTCATGAGTATTAGAGTTCATTTGTCTCTTCAAATACATGAAAAACTAGATTTGACCATATCAACAGTACCCATGTAATTCTACAATTTTTAGCCAATTCTAAAAAATCATAATAATCCTACAGAGCTCTAAAAATTGTATTCTTTAAATTTATGAAAATATATAAATGAGATCTAAATACTTACCAAATTTCATCCAATAATTCATTCATTTGATCTATTTTTGGTTTAGGGACAAAATATAGCTCAAATTGGCATATATATGGTACCAAATAGTTCAAAGTGAGCTTCTTTAATGCATGTGACCATTTGAGCACATCTAAAACATGAAATGTAGCGTATATGACTAGTTTATCATGCCTTAAACATCATTCAACTTAAATTCACTCATCCACTTGGTATCATATATACATATTCCATAGCTCAAACATATCCAACTTGCATAATCTTGCACATTTACATTCAAAATTAACATTTACATCATAATCCCATACTTTTACATTTTTGGGAATATTTACATTACAAAAATATTATGTACAATCTCTCATATATAATATATTACATAAAAATCTAAACTATTGTCAAAGTATTGTCATTTATACATTTTGGTTTCCATCTTTGGCTTTTTAAGAGTTCCCTAGACATGTTAGAAATAATATAGAGGACAGTGAGATTCTATGAATCCTAATAACTCATCCACTCTTCAAGCACATTTATAAGGCATGTTTTCATATCAAAGAAAGTAAGTATGCATAATAGGCATCCAAATATCAAACATAACCATATTTATGAAATCATATAGATTCGTTAAGGTAAAAACAAGCTCTAGGGACTCTTGATTTAATCTCACCTAATTATTTAGGACTTTTGGATTAACTTCACCTACTTTCAAGAATTTTTGACTTAGCCTCACTTACTCTTGAGACTTTTGCCTTGTCTCACCTATATTAAAGACTTTTGGTTTTACCTCACATAAATCAAGGGACTTTTGGTATAACCTTACCCATTAAGAGCCATTTCGTATTTCAAATGCATTTCAAGTTGCATATTTGTATCAAATCATCCAACCAATAACAGTAGACATAATTTATAATCCATACACATACAAGTAATCAATGACAATCAAGCAACCAATATAAGCATACAAGAATGGATGAAGAACTACCTTTATCAAAGGAGCACAAAGTTTTCCCTTGGTTTCTCACTTCCCTTGCTTGGTCTCACAAACACACTTAGGAGAGACTTGACTTGCTTGGCCTAGACACATCAAACAAGACACATATGCATCAATGGAACCATCTTTAGCATCACATAAGTTTTGCATAAGCTAACTTTAACTTTAGGTTTCCCTATTGCTCCATTTAATGGCATAATGATGCAAATCATATAATTCATTATGTTGGCTCCAATTTTTCACTCAATATAAGTCATATGACTTCATTTAGACTTATTAGAGTTATCACAAACTCAAATTAAGGAGCCTATCACTAAGTTACTTTGTTATACATATTGGAACTTTAAACTTTCACCTTTCAAAATAAGGCTTCTAAATTCAAACCAATGATTTCTTTTTTTATAATTCATATCTAGACCATTTCTATCCTTAGAATCAAAGAAAACTCTCTTTAAGTACGTCAATCCACTTTGGGCCAAGACAAGCATCTAAATAGCTTCCATGGAGTTTTTATTTATTTATTTTCTTTCATGGGAAATTGGCATCTAAATAAGATCATTAGCCTTTCCTTAGCTCAATTAGACTTTTATGTGGCTTAAAACATCATTTTAAGAACTCATACTTTCTAAGATGAAATCAAAAGCTTAGGTTTCTATTTATGCATTCCATGGCTTCTTAATTTGTTTTAATGGCAAGAATCTTAATCTCCACATGCCAAAACCTTAATTCCTAGCATGATTTCATAAAAAACCAACTCCTTTCACCTCCTTCCTATGTTGGTTGAACCTATGGAGTGATGGAGGAACAAGGAAGAGCAAATTTCCTTAAACTTTATTACCTTAGGTGGCTTCAATCTTCCTTGGCTTTAGTGCTTTTGGGGATGCCTCTTAGTCTGGTTTGGAGGTGCAAATTTTTGGCCAAAGTGAGGGGAAGGAGATAGGGTGGCCTTTTTATAAACAGGAGCTTGGGTTTTTTAAAAGAAAATTTTTAATTTTGCTCTTATTCTTTAATTTCATGGTTTGAGCTCATTTTCATTTCTTTTTGAGAACCATCTTTTCTATCATGAAATTTAGTCCTTTAATTCATTAAAAGCCTTTGGTTTCAAATTAATTAGATTCAAAACAACCTTAAATGATCTAACCAAAGCTTTGGTCAACTGACAGCATAAATTATAAATTGGAAAGATTTTAACCATTCTGATAGTTCCTATGATTTTTTAGGCCTCTGAAAATCATAGTGAGCTCAATTTTATCATTTAAAGTACCCTCCTTTAAGTTTTCAAAAATTTACTTAAAATTACAATTTTTCCACTATGTTTATCCCTTAATTTATTTAGCCTTTTTGCTTCGATTCTGAGCTATCCTTAGGCTCTTAACCATATTTTTAGATATTCTAATTAACATCCTATTCTCAATTAGCTTTAATTTGCCTTGCTTTAGGATGCTCTCATATCATTTTATTGGTCTCAATTTAGTTTTTAAAAAACCAATTATTACACCTTTCACATCTATCATCCTCACACATGGTGTCTCTTTGCTAGTTTGCCTCTTTAATGATAAGGCTATATGAGAAAACCTTATATGAACTTCCTATAATATCTTGCCAAACTTAGAAATCTTCTCCTTCTCCTTGAGCTCTTTCTATTGATGGTTTTTGTTTCTTTAAAGGACTATTTTAGTGGCTGGCCACTTGGGAAAAGAAAGGAATTTGAAACATAAGAATGTATTTATGATTTTTGTTTTTATAAATTTAATGTACTTTTAATCAAATAATTACTAATTAATGATGATAATTAAATGCATTTGCACATGTTTTAATAAGTATAAAATGCTTACCAAAATAAAGTATATCTTTTAAGTAAATATGTAACTAACTTCTTTTTTTTAATTACAAGGATTTTAGGTTTGAAAATTAAGGTTTAAGGTTTTAGGATTTAGAAATTAAGTTTTAAGGATTCAAGATTTTAAAATCTAGGATTAAATTTTAAATATGATGTGAGAAGTAAATATCTTAAAGAGTTGTTTTGTTTTCTAAAAGTACAAATGAGCTACGTATATCATGGCTTCATTCTAAATTACTTAAACAATTTTTAATTTATATTAACAAGGCTAATATATGTATCTATAACTAGGACCATAAAATAGTGTCTTCAACCTTAAGCTCTTTTAGTTTACTTCTTTTAAAAAGCATAGTAAAATTTAAAATGTATTGTTTTCTTAAGATCATCCAAAAAGGATTTATCTTGACAAAAGTCTAAAACTACTTTTGATCAAGGAACAAAATAAAAAAAGGGCTATGAAAGCTTTTATTTATGCCATATTATATATAATGAATTAGAAGACAAATCGGTAAAGATCCAACTTTCTAAGTGTCACTTAGATTTTGTTTTCAATTTTAAAAGTTTACTTTACTTCAATATAAACTGTAAAATTAAAAAAAAAGCTTAATCTTATTATTTTATTATTATAGGTGAACTAGTGACCAAAAGCAAAATGTACAGGTCAGGAAATTTTATTATTCTTATTTATTAGCATAATTATTTTGAATAAAATAGTAGCATTTATACAAACAATGCTAATAAATAGATCATTAATAAGCAATGGTTAACAGAGGCACACTATAGCCACTAATTTTTTTTTTTGGGAGGGAAGCCAAGTCCTTTACAAAATAATCAATTTGAATGTCCTTATGTTTCCTTGACCATAATCTTCCTTATCAAGGAATGTAGATCCTCTGCATAGTCTAGATTTTTGATCAAAGTTAGATACCTTTAGACTACAGACATTTTATTATTATTTTATTATTTTGAAAGATGCAAAATGAAGAATAAAAATAATTTTTTAACTATCATTAAAAAAAATAATGATTGAAATTGAAAAAATAACAAAAAATGAAATCTAGGTTGCTGCAAAACTAAAAGAATTTTTTTTTAGTGGTGATATTTGGTCGTAGCTAATATCACAATAACAAACAAACTTTAATGGTGAGAAAAAAGTTGCCACTAAAACTTTTTAGCGGTCATAGATAAAAGTAGCCACTAAAATCCCATTAATTTGATTTTTGTAAAAGGTTATTACTAAAATTGTACTTTTACCAATGACTAAAAGTGTAACACCATCATATCATAATTCATATTTAGGTTCTAATCCATGAAATGTAAGATTACTCAAGAAAAAGACCTGACAATATTATATTTTCTTGTGTTGCGTAGCGGATAAATTTTTTGTTTGCCATTCTGTGGACCAAGGGAACTCATTAAACTCATTCTCATATTTAATTATACTAATACAATTCCAAACCATCCAAGAAAGTGGCTTGGAACTCATACAAGTGGGTGAAACACACCAATTTCCACGAATTACACATGGTCAGATTTTTTAGTTTTTCTTCACAACTTTGGAAATTCATAACTAAATCCACAAAAATTGAAATCCAACAAACATTACCATTCTAGAAAGCCATGGATGTATATCCCATGGTAAAAATAATTTCAGCTCATGAATCATTAAGGGGAGAATGTTTGACATCTGAAAAGCCACTGAGGTCGTTACTGTTTGGGCTATTGGTTCAGATTATTGATATAAATTTTCAAAATTCATAACTAATTCTATAAAACTTAAAATCATATAAATTTAGTTATTCTGGAAAGATACAAATTTTAAATTTATGATAAAAATAATTCTTGAAAGAAACAGATACTTTTAGCTATTGGAAATCTATGGAATAGTGACTAGACTCAAGGGACGCTACTACCACTGATAGCAAATTTCAAAAATACATAACTCTCTGTTTAGACCTCTAAATGAGGTGATCTTGGTGGACACAGAAACCATATGGCCTCTAGCTTATGCCTATAAATTTTCACAAGCATTGGACACCATTTGCCTATCGGATGAAACATAACTCAAATCTATGAGTGTGAACAGTGCACATACCAGAACCAATTGAAAATCCCAACTTTGAAAATTCATAACTAATTCTGTATAGCTCTGTTTTTGCTAAACTTTAGCTTCTCAAAAAGCTATCAATGAGCTCTACATGTCTGCCAAATTTCATGGAGAAATTCATTCATTTGGTTAGAATGTGCTATAGGGTGCCATTTAGGTTATTTTGATGTATTTTAATGGTGTAAAAGTGTCCAAAATGGTTCTTAAGGCTCTTGTAGCCACTTGGGCACGTGGGAATGGCCCAAAAAGACTCTCTAAACTTGTCTTAAAGGTGTAGAAACTCAAAACACAAAATCTCTTCATCCCCAAGCTATATACTAAGGAACATGTACTTGAAATGGTCATTCAAGACCTAAAATTTGCAAAACATTCCATTCATCATCAAATTTCATACATACATCATCTATTAGGATAATTACACATGTTCCATTCATTGTCTATCAATTCTATCAAAAGATTACATCATATGCCATTCCTTTGGTTACAACATAAGCAAAATTAAGAGCTTTAGGGTCAAGGCTCCATCTTCCCACTTGGTGGCTCCCATTTCCTTGTTCATTGGCTCCACCTAGCATATTAGGATATTGGAGAGGAGGGAGTGAGATTCAAGAATCCCAATAGCTCTTCTCCCATTCAATCATGCATAAAGAATGTAATATAAGTCTTAAGGATGCATGTATGGCATATTAATATAAAAAATGGTGTAATATACATTCTTGCATTTACACAAAGCACACACAACATACTTAGGCTTACCAAATGGATGGATTAGCTTCACCTTTTTTCTTCAAGGTTCTTGGACTTGCCTCACCCTTTTTCTCAAAGACCTTGAACTAAGCCTTGCTTTTGGGAGACTTTCTCTTGGTCTCAACCACTTCTAAGGGTTCTTGGCTCATCCTCACCCAATCCATGGCTTCTAAATTTTTTTCAAGGGTTCCTCCCACCTTCTACCATTATATGAAGTCTCAAACCAAGGTTAGAATAAATTAAAACACTCCCTAACCCCTCCATCTGTTCTAGGCCGACATTATGGAAGCATTTGGGGTTCAAGGGGTTTTCAATTTTTCCTTGATAGAAGAGCCACTTGGGAGGCTTTTTAGAGGTCTTAGAAGCTCAATGGAACATTTAAATGACCAAGGAAATTTATAGATTAAATCAGTTTTTACAATTCCTTCAAATGCACTACACTTTTCCAACTTAGATTTCATTAGTTTTTCTTGTAATTTCTTTGCTTTCTTGGATGGGGGGTGCATGTGGGAAGCTCTCTAGGGGTCTTAGGAACTCATACAAACATTCACATAGGCTTGGGAACTCTTAGATAAAATCAGATTTTTGGTTATCTTCACAAACCCCTAGCTTTTCTATCTTATAAATTCATGGTTCTTTCTTTGTTCTCTTTGCATATTCTTGTTTCTCATGCTTGAATATTCTTGTCTCTACCTTGTTTTGGCTTGAATTCCTTCCCCTCTCTAGACCTAATATGGAAGCCATTGGAATTCAAAGAAAAACAAGTTTCTTTATTTTTTGAATAATTCCAGCCTTAGTTTTTGGGCAACTCAAGGCTCAAATCCTCATTTTTCATTATTTGAAATTTTATTCTCATTTTATTTGGCCTCAAATCCTTCTATTTCAGGGACTTTCTTTTATATCTGACTTATTTCTGACGTTTACGGAGAAACCGAATATTGCGTTTCTCACGTTGATGGAGGGATTGGATGTTACAAAAAGTAACCTTTTAATGGTGACTCCATTTGTCACCATTAAAAGAGACTTTTATTGCCAATAATAGTCTCAACTAAAGGGATTTTAATTTGGTTTTTATAAAAGGTAGCATTAGAAGAAGACTTTTAGCAGTGACAAAAATCGTCGCTATAGTTCCTTCCTAGCGGCAACAACAATCACAACCAAACATTTTTTATTTGAAAAAGTTTTAGTGGCGGGTAAAGTCACCACTAAAGGCTTTATTCAATTTTTCGAAAAACATTTCATAATCATTTCTTTTCTTTATGTAGATATATACCACTAGTTGTACATACAAAGCAAGAAATTGAATGAAGCTCTTGAAGCAATTTATTTTAAAAGAACATATTAAAGTATATAATATGTAACATGTACTTGATTAGAAAACGATAAAAAGGTATTTGAATATCCATCATGCTATTGATGTAACTATAGTCTAGACTAAAGCCTTACTAAAATCTTAAATTATAACCCTATTAATAAGAAAAAAAGAAAACAAAATGCTAAATTAAATTACAAAGCATTTGTCATGTTATAATTTCTAGAGGAGAGTACACTTTAATAGAAGATAAGTGCCAATACCATGTGAGTATCCTTAGAAATATATGACATATCCCAATTATGTAATAATGTCTATTTAAATCTCAATACCTATTGGCTAGTTAATTATCTCAATTTATAACTACAATGGAACTAGACAAAAACCAACATATCTCACTACTAACTTCAATTAAAAAGGAAATTTTAGGTTGGAGGAAGGAAAACCAAATAATTAAAAATAACATAATAAGGATTCTACAGCTAAATACTTCATTATGTAATCTAGAGTAGGAAGCCCTAGATAATAAATAATAAGAAGATATTATCATCTCTAAAATGAGTGCAAGAAAGGAAGCTTGATAATTACCTTCCATTTAGAGTATTTGGAGATGTTAAAAATATGCATTTAAGCTTATCTTGTTTAACAACCTCGGTGATACTCTCTATGTAACATCCAAGATTTCAGAATTTTTCTAAGTCTTCCCACTATAACTAGGATCCTTGTTACCTACTGCTAGGGTGCCAGTTCTCTACATCAAGGATGCAGTCTACTATAGTGAGTTCATGTCTTATACAAAATCCAAGGAGTTTCTTGCAATAGAGCTAGTTGTGGCGAGAATAGTTAGGATCTGTGACTGATAAGTTCTTGCTGTAGCGAGAGGTGCTTCCCGTTATAGCGAGACTTGTTTCGAAAAAAAAGTAAAAAAGTAAAATTTTGCTTCTTAAAGGACCCAGAAGCCTTTCCTTTCTTCTAATTGACTTTGGGCTGATTAAATATAAAAGAAGCTCTGCCTAAGAGAGAAAGAGATAAAGGGAAATTCATGGAGAGCCAAGAAAGATCAAGGAAAAAGGTAAGAGAATTCTTGAAATTCAAGCTCCTTCCTTTGGCAAATTCATTCTCCTCCTTCTCCTTTCCCTTTTCATAGTATTAGTTGTTGAGTTAGTTTTGTTTTGAGCCATGTACAGAGGGGAGAAGATAAGAAATTTTGAGAGAAGACTAAGGTAAAGAGGAAGACTTTGAAGAAGAAAAGAAAACAAGGTATGATTCATAGTTTCTTGTACTCTTCTTCCCTTGCTTTTCATGTGTGATGTTTCGGCCAAGGAGAGAGCTTGAGAGAAGGAGAAAGTTCTGACCTAGAACAAACAAGAAACCATTGAATTAAAGTATGGGAAACTAGGAATTACAAAGTAAGTGGACAAAAAACCATTGAACTTCAAGATAGGAAAGATAAGGGTTCTTGAATACCTTGTAAAATTTGATTTTGTCTAAGAATTTCCTAGCCTATGTGAGTATTTGTTTGAGTTCCTAAGACCCCTAGGAAGCTTCCCAAGTACCCCTTCCATCAAGGAAAAAAAATTAAAAAACTCCATAGACTCTAAATGCTCTTCATGGTTTGACCTAAAGCACTTGAGAGGGGTAGTGAGTGTTTTATAAGCTTGGTTTAGGGTCATATGTGATGGAAGAAGATGAGAGGAACTTTTGGGAAAAACTTAGAAGTTATAGATTGAGAGTTGAGTCAATAGTTTCCATAATATAGCCTTAAGAAGCAACTTGCATTTGGACTCCTGGGAATGAGTTTGTGATAACTTCAATGAGTCTAAATGGAACCAAGAGGCCTAGATATGAGAAGGAAATGAAGCTAAGAGATAGAATTATGGTAGTTGCTTCATTAGGCCATTAATGGAGCTATTATAGAACTAATAGATTAAGTATGCTTCTTAGGTGCGTTTAATGCTATAGCTTGTTCCAAGAGAGTAATTGAATGCTATTTGTTATGTCTAGGTCAAAGAACTCAAGCTCCATTTAGTTGTGGGTGTGAGACTGAAAAAGGAAGAGAATAATCAAGGTAGTTCTTCACTCCTTCTTGTTTATATTCTTGGATGTATGATGGTCATTGTATGCTTGTATGTGCATTTGCATTGTGTAACACCATAATTCTATGACTCATCTCATGCCATTTGTTGGCTCATTTCCATGAAGCACATGAATTCTCAAGAAAAAGGCATTAAAATTATTGAATAAATTTGTGTTGCATAGAGGATGGATTTTTCATTCTGTGTCCTATAGACCATATGAACTTACTTAACTCATTTTTATATTTAATTACACAAATACAACTCATAACCATCCAAGGAAGTGGCCTAGAACTCATGCAAGTGGAAGGAATACATGAAATTCGTAGTTGTAGCCTCGGCTAGAAAACTCAGTTTACTGTCATAAATTTGAAAAATCATAACTAATTTTAGAAAAATCAAAATTATGCATTTTTTACCATTTTGGAAAGTTACAGATGTCTACTTTATGTAAAAATATGTCTAGACCACAATGGGGTTTGCTAGCCATCGAAAATTGATGGAATAGTACCAGAGGTCGACTGTTGTCCCTAGTACTAATCTCTAACTTCAAAAATTCATATCTCCTTACTCAAAGGTCTAATTGGGGTGATCTCATGGCCATGGAAATTTATCATGTTTAGTTTATGTATGTAAAATTTTATGAGTATTGGATATCATTTGGCCCTCGAATGATACAACCCAAGTTTCTGACCATATGAACAGTACCTGTATCAATTCAACAAAAAAATTCTAATTTTGAAAAATCATAATTAATTTCACAGAGTTCCAAATAATCTAATCTTTGGCTCTCCAAAAAGAATTGTATAGGATCTACATGTGTGCCAAATTTCATTGGCAAATTTATTCATTTGGTCAAATCTTGACATTAGGTTGCAAAATGGCTCATTTTGTGTCTTATGAAGGATTCAAATGGTCTATTTTGAGTTCTAAGATAACCATGACCACTTGGGTAGGTGGGAATGCACCAAAATGACCTTCTAAACTTGTCTCAAAGGTGTAAAAATCCAAAATTTGAAAACTCACTCTCTCACCCCATGCCATATGTAATATCTGGTTATCTGAAAACGAGAGAAAATGTGAGAAACGTAATGTACGGTTTCTTCGTAAACGTACAAAATTTATTCGATACAAAAGAAAGTCCCTCGAAGTGACTTATTTAAGGTCTCAAAAAATTTGGGAAGTATTCTAGACTCCTAAAAATGAGAATCTCAGGCTCAGACGGGAAGAAAAACAGAGCTAGAATGAAGAAACAGATTGTGACGAAAAGTTGACAAAACGTAAGGGCATTTTCATCATTTTGAGAAAAAAATTTGGAATTCTCATAGGAGGGCTTTTTAAATGAAAGTTTTGAGTTCTACGGGATTCTCAAAGGCCTTAAAAATTATGGGAAGCCTCGAGACAGTTAAAACCCCTCCGGTGGACGTTTTCCAATGACAGTGGACCCAAACTTTGACAGATTCATTCGAGAAGGTTTTAGCTCCGATTTGAGTGATTCCAAAGGCATTTTACTAAATTGAGAACCTAAATTTCATAATGGAAAATATAATTCTAAAAAAGGAGCTAAAACAAGTTAGAAACAAAAATGCTAAGAATAAAGGGTAAAATTAGAATTTTTAAGAAAGTGGAAGCTTCTTGAATACTTTTTAAGTTTCTTGTTTCTTCTCCCCTTTCATTTGCATGACCTATTCTGCACAAAAACCAGAGAAAACATCATCTCTCTTAGGCACACCATGGAGGAGAAGAAAGGAGGAGAAAAAGTAAGAAAAGGTAAGGAATTTCATGGATTTTCATGCTCCTTCTTTTTCCAAACTTGTTGCTCTCCTCTTAAGCTTTCTGTCCCATAATTTTATTAAATTTTTTGGATCTATTTTGAGGGGAGAATAGAGCAAAGGCCAAGGAAAGTGAGAATCAAGCAAGAAAACAAGGAAAGACGAGATAAATCTTCCATCCTATGGTAGCTACTTCCTCCCCCTTCTTCTCCCTATTTCGCCCCATGTATGTAGCTGCTAGAGGGCTTGAATTTTAGGCAAAACTAAAGTTAAATTCTATGAATTTAAAAGAAGAGAGTAAGAATATGCAAAGAAATTCAAGAAAAGGCCATTGATTTTCAAAGTGACAAACCTAGGGTTTTATGGGTTTCCTTAAAAATATGATTTGATATAATTATTCTTAGACCTAAATGAATGTTTAAATGAGTTCCTAAGATCCCTAGAAGTGTCCCCATATGCATCTTCCATCAAGAAAACAAAGCAAACATCCATGGAGGCCAAATGCTACATAGTCTTGGCCTAAAGGAGATGAGACACCTAGGGATAGTTTTAAACTCTTCCAAGCCCATTTTTGAGTCAGATATGATGAATGAAAATAAAGGGACACCTTAGGAAAAAATTTGGGAGGCCTAGAGAATGAATTGGGGTCTTAGCTTCCATAATATGACCTAAAAAAGTAACATGTAGTTAGACTCTTTGTTTTAATTGTGTGATGACTCCAAAAGGCTTAAAAGGAGTCAAGAATCATACATGAAAGGAAAGAGTGGAGATTAGAATTTATTTTATAGGTGTTACTTCATTAGGTGCATTCTTGGAACCATAAAGGGGTTAATAGACTAAGTTAGTGTTTATGGAAGATGTGCGGCCTTAGAATTAATTCTATGAAGATAATTAGCTTTCATAAATTGTGTTTAGGCCAACAGAAACCAATCTCACACCTTTATGTGTGTGAGGCTGAGGAAGGGAGCATTGTTTCAAGAAGAAAACTATGTGATTGCATCCAAGGTAGCTCTCTCCACTTTTCTCTTATGCATGAATGTATGCTTGACTTGTCTTTGAATATGTGTATGTGTGTTTTAAGCTATGAAAAGTGTTTTAGCATAAGCTATTATTCCATGGTACCATGATGATGTATTATGTTTTCAAATGATGTTGTTATGTTTATTTTGGTTTGCTTGAGTATGGAGAAGCCAAGAACCGTTAGCCATGGTGAGGATGAGCCAAGAACCCTTCAAGTTAGTTGAGACAAAGTAAAGAGTCTCCCAAGAGTGAGGTTGACTCCCAAGAGTAAGATTGAGTCAAAAACCTCTTAAAGAAATGGGTGAGGCAAGTCCAAAATCCATAAGTGAATGGGTGAGGCTAATCCATTTACTTAGCAAGCCTATGGATGCCTTGTATGACTTACTCACATGCTAAGATTGCTTCTTGAATGTTCATGTTATTTAATATGCCCATGCATGCATTTATAAGACATGGTTTGCATACTTTATGTATGGTTGAAATGGAAGATGAGCTATTAGAATTCTTTGAATCTCATCCCCTCTTCTCTAATGTCTTAACATGCTAGGTGAATTAATTGAGCAAGGAAATGGAAGCCACCAAGCCAAGGAAAAAGGAGATTGACATCAAAATGTATGAAATGGCTTAGTTATGTCTCTCTTGTAGCCATATACATGGCATATGATGTAATCCCATGATGAAATTGTTATGTATCCATTTGAACATATGTAAATACCCATATATTTGATGTATGTATGAACTTTAATGCCATATGAATGATAATGTAGTTTTTAGATATTGAATGGCAAGAGGAAGTGTATGAAATCTTGTGTATGGCATGGGGTGAGAGAGTGAGTTTGAGAAATATGGGTTTATGCACCTTTGAGACAAGTTTAGAATGTTAATTTGGTGCAATCCCACCTGCTCAAGTGGCCACACAAGCTTAGGAAGCAAATTTGGACACTTTGAGGCTAGTTAAAATCATGAAAACGACCAAATTGGAACCCTATGGCACAAATTGACCAAATGGATGAATTTGTCCATGAAATTTGGTATACATGTAGACCTTATTTAGAGATTTTTAGGAAGTTAAAGTGCAAAAAAAATCAAAGCTCTACAGAATTTATTATAAATTTTCAAAGTTAGGGATTTTTCTATTATTTTGGTGCATATACTATTTATGTAGTCAGTTTTGTGTTCTATGTCATCTGATGGCCAAATGGTGTCCAATACTTGTGAAATTTTATAAGCATAAATAAGAGGTTATGAGATTTTTGTGGCTACTAAGATCACCTCATTTGGAGGTCTGAGTAGAGAGTTATGAATTTTTGAAGTTTACTGTCAGTACTAGTAGTGCCATTGGACCTCCAGTACTGTTCCATCATAATTCAGTTTCTAGATGGTCTTGGCGTGGTTAGGAGATATTTTTCCCTTAAAGTTAACATCTGTATCTTCTCAAATTGATCAAATTTGCATGATTTGTATTTTTTTTAGAATTAGTTATGAATTTCCAAAATTTATGATAGAAAGCTATGACAGTAGCCTAGGCAGCCGAAACCTTGGATGCTTTTCGAATGTCAAACATCTTTTGCTTGATGTTCCATGATTTGAAATTATTTTTCTTAAATTAGACATCTGTATCTTTCCATAATGGTAAAGAGTGCATATTATCGATATTTCTAGAATTAGTTATAATTTTTTGAATTTGTGACAGAAAAGGGAAAATTCTGGCCAAGGCTACATTATAATATTTTATATGTTTCTTCCACTTACATGAGTTTTAGGCCACTTTTGGTGATGGAATTGAGTTGCATTTATGTAATTAAATATGAGAATGTGATATATAAGCTCACATGGTCCATGAGACATCGAATGAAAAATTTGTACACTACGTAATGTAAAGAAGTGTAATATTCTAATGCCATTATCTCACTTTCTTGTGTAATAACATGAGGCAAGGCTAGAAATTCATGGTGTTATACCATACACAAGATAACATAATACTAGTCTTGTCATTCCATACTCAAAATGCACTATACTATTCATATAACATTAAATCTCATTTGTACATGATACATTTGCATAATTATACATGTTTATAAGGTTATAGGACATATACAACAATGGATTACAATATTTGCCACTCATATGACCATAAAGAAGCAAAATCTAAGCACTTTGTAGTTAAAATTTCATCTTCCAACTTGATGGCTCCCATTACCTTGCTCACCTAGTCCACCTAGCATGTTAAGACATTGGAGAGGAGAGAATGAGATTCAAGGAATCCCAATAGCTCATCTCCTTTTCAATCATACATAAAATATGTAAAACAAGTCTAAAAAATGCATGTATGAGTACAAGGAACAATATAAGCATTCAAGAAGCATCCTTGGTATGTGAGTAAGTCATATAAAGTATATATAGGCTTGCTAAGTAAGTGGATTAGCCTCACCCATTCACTTATGGATTTTGGACTTGCCTCACCCATTTTCTCTAGGAGGTTTTGGCTTAACCTCATTCTTGGGAGACATTTTGCTTTGTCTCAACCATTTCTAAGGGTTCTTAGCTCATCCTCACTATGGCTAAGAGTTCTTGGCTTCTCCACACTCAAGCAAACCCAAACAAATATGTTAAACATCATTTGAAAGTATAATGTAACATTATGGTACCATAGGATAAAAGCTCATGCTAGAATACTTTTCATAACTTAAAACATACATACAAACATTTAAAAACAAGTTAAGCACATATTCATGCATGAGAGAAGGAGGAGTAAGGTACCTTTATTGCAACCATACACTTTTGCTCTTGAAACAATGCTCCCTTTCTCGGCCTCACACACACAAGGGTGTGGGATTGGTTTCTCTTGGCCTAAACACAATATATGGAAGCCAATTAGGTTCATGGAATCAATTCTAAGGCTACACATCTTCTTTAAGCATTAACTTGGTCTAATAACCCTTTTATGGTTTTAAAGGTATAGCTAATGAAGCAACATCCATCAATTGAGCTCTAGGCTCTATTCTTTCTTTTCATTTATGATTCTTGACTCCTTTTAAGCCTTTTGGAATCTTAAAACAAAGAGCCAAACTAGGTGTTGCTTCTTTAGGTCATATTATGGATCATATAAGGCTATCTCACTTTCTATAGTTTCTAAATTTTTTCCAAGACTTCCCTTTATCTTCACTCATCATATATGACTACAAAATGGGCTTGGAACAAATTAAAACTATCTTTAGGTATCTCAACCCTTCTAGGCTGAGCCTATGCACCATTCTTAGCCTCCATAGAGTTTATTTTGTTTTCTTAGTGGAAGATGCATATGGAGAGTCTTCTAAGGATCTTAGGAGCTTATTTAAATATTAATTTAGGCCTAGGAATCATGGTATTAAATCAGATTTTACAAGGAATACTAGAAACCCTAGGTTTGCTATCTTAATTTTCCATGGCTGTTTGTTAATTCTCTTTGCATATTCTTATTCTCTTCCTTTAAATTCCTAAGATTCACCCTTGGTTTTGCCTAAAATCCAAGCCCTTTTGAAGCTCCATGAGTGGGATGAACCAAGAAGAAGGAGGGAGCAAGAGGTAGCAACCATGGAAGGAAGATTTATCTTATTTTTCCTTGTTTTCTTACTTGTTTCTTCCTTCCCTTGGCCTCCTCTCTTCAAATCTGAATTTTCTCCGCTATTTTTCCCTCAAAATAGATCCATAAACTTCAATAAAACCATAAGAAAGAAAAGAAAAATGGAGGAGAAGAGGTTTGCTAAAGGGAAAGGATGAAAAACCAAGAAAATCCATAACTTTCTACCTTGCATTTCTCCTTCTCTTCTTCTCCTTTTTGTGTGCCTCACTCTTATGGTTTTTCCTCTGGTTTAGGGAAAAAAATAAATGAGCTAATAACACCATAATTATATAGCTCATCTCATTCCTTATTTAAGCTCATTTCTAAGAAATTCACAAGTTTCTAAGGACAGGACAATAGAAATAATGAATAAATTTGTGCCATGTAGGGGAAAATTTTTTTCATTGGGTGTTCCGGGGACCATATAAACTCATTCAACTCATTCTTATATTTAATTACACTAATACTACTGAAAACCATCTAAGGAAGTGGCCTAGAACTTGTGCAAGTGGAACAAACATATAAAATTCCATAGTGTAGCCTTGGCTAGAATTGCATGTTTTTTATCACAAACTTTGAAAAATCATAACTAATTATAAAAAAATTACAATCATGAATTCTTTACCATTCTAGAAAGATACAAATGTCTAATCTATGTTAAAAATAATTTCAAGTCATGGAACATCAAACAGATGATGTTTGACATTCGAAAAGCACTTAAGGTCTCAGCTATCTGGGCTACTGTCATAGGTTACTGTCATAAACTTTAGAAATTCATAACTAATTTTACAAAAATAAAACTAATAAGAATTTAGTCAATCTGAGAAGCTACAAATGTCAAATATAAGGAAAAAATATCTCTAGGCCACGCCAAGGCCATCTAGCAATTGAATTATGATGGAACAGTACTAGAGGTCTAGTGGCGCTATTGGTATTGACAGTAGACTTCAAAAATTCATAACTCTCTGCTCAGACGTCCAAATGAGGTGATCTTTATGGCCACAAAAAGATTATAACCTCTAGTTTATTTTTGTGTAAAGAATTGTACACTATTTGACTATTAGATGATACACAATACAAAATTGATCATATGAACAGTACATGTACCAAAATAATAAAAAAATCCCAATTTTGAAAATTCATAATTAATTCTATAGAGCTCTGATTTTTTTCCACTTTAGCTTCCCAAAAAGCTCTCAATGAGCTCTACATTTTTGCCAAATTTTGTGGGAAGATTCATCCATTTGGTTAGTTTGTGCTATAAGATTCTAGTTTGGTCATTTTCATGATCTCAACTAGCATCAAAGTGTTCAATTTTGCTTCCCAAGCTTGTGTGGCCACTTGAGCACGTGAGAATGCAGCAAAATGACTCTCTAAACTTGTTTCAAATGTGCATAAACTAAGATTTCTCAAACTCACTCATCCACCCCATGATATACACAAGATTACACATGCTAGCTCTTGCCATTTAATGCCCAAAACATGCTATCTCATACATTGGGCATCAAATTTCATTCATACATCATACATTTGGGTAATTACATATGTTCATATCATTACATAACAATTTCATCATGGGATTACATCATATGTCATGTGTATGGCTATAAGAGAGATATAACTAGGCCATTTTATACATTTTGATGTCAATCTCCTTCTCCTTGGCTTGGTGGCTTCTATTACCTTGCTCAATTGATTCACCTAGCATGTTAAGACATTGGAGAGGGGAGATAAGATTCAAAGAATCCCAATAGCTCATCTCTTTTTCAATCACACATAAAGTATGTAATATAAGTCTTGAAAATGCATGCATGGGTATATTGAAATGTGTGAGTATTCAAGAAACATTCTTAGCATTTGAACAAGTCATACATAACATACATAGGCTTGCCAAGTGAATGGACTAGCCTTACCCATTTACTTATAGATTTTGGACTTGCCTCACTCATTTTCTCTAAGAAGTTTTGACTCAACCTTACTCTTGGGAGTCAACCTCACTCTTGAGAAACTCTTTACTTTGTCTTAACCAAATTTAAGTGTTCTTGGCTCATTCTCACCATGGTTAAAGGGTTCTTGACTTCTCCACGCTTAAGCAAACCAAGGTAAGCATACAAAACATCATTTGAATGTATAAAATATTATCATGGTACCATAGAATAAAAGCTCATGCTAAAATATTTTTCATAACTCAAAACATATATACACATTCATACATAAAAAAAGAGAATTTTACTTCTTAAATAGTCCAAATCCTCTCATTTTCTTTTAACCAACCTAAGCTTCATCCAAAACAGAGAAAAAGGCTTGAGAGAGAGAGAGAGAGAGAGAGAGAAACCAAGAGAAGCTAAGAGAGAAGAAAGGAAACCAAGGAACAAAGGTAAGAACCCTTAAAGATTTTCATGTTTCTTCTTTTTGACTCTATTATTCTCTTTCTAAGGGTAGTTAAGTAAGATAGCTCTATTATGACCTAGAATGAGCAGGAAACCCTTAAATTAGAGTGTGATAAGTTGAGAAATGCAAAGGAAGTAGAAGAAGAGTTAGTGAAATTTTAGAGGGAGAACTAGGGAATTTTACATACTTTGTTGGGTTTATCATGATGAAGAACCCCTTAACTTTGTGAGTGTTTATTTGAATTATGAGAGAGTAATTGCATGCTATTTGTTGTGTCTAGGCTCAAAAGAATTAGCTCCATCTAGTTGTGATTGTGAGACCAAGAAGGGAAAGGAGAAATCAAAAGGGAAGGCTTGTGTTGGCTTATAAGGTAGCTCTCCACTCTTTCTTGTTGCATTCTTTGATGTATAATAGTCATTGTATGCTTATGTATGTACTTGTATTGTGAGACATGCCATTTGATGTTGCCTTGATGCATTGGTATCAATATGCTTATATTTTTTGTTGTAAAAATTGCTCAGGTGAGGTAGTGCCAAAAGTCCCTTATGATGGATAAGGTAGAGCTAAAAGTCCTTAGAAATGGGTGAGACAAGGCCAAAAGTCTCATAAATGAGTGAGGCCAAGTCAAAAGTTTCTAGATCAAGGGTGAGGCCAATCCAAAAGTCCAAAAAATAGGGCGAGGCTAGACTAAAAGTCCCTAGAGCTGATTCTTGGCATTGATATGATATTCATGGCATGTAGATCATGTGTTATATGATTGTGAATGGTTAGATGTCTACTTGCATGCTTGACTTGTTTATATGCCTTGATTACTTCTTTGAATGAGTGTATGAGCTATTGAGATTCCATGAATGTCAGTGATAAACACATATTTTTATCTATTTTATTCTCCTAAACTTGGACATTTTAATGATTAAATAAGGCTTAATGAGTTTACTTAGATGGAATTTTGTTTAGTAACCATTCTCTACACTTTACGAATTAATTGGCAAAATAATTGATTTTAAATGCATAAATCATTTTAAATGAATTTTGTGGATAATTCTATTGAATATTCTTCATTCTTTTGTGCAGAATTTCTAATGTGCAAGTAGCTTGAATGAGCATTTGATTAAAGGAAAAGAAGAAGCTTTCACCCTATCTCATGCAGAAGTTGTACATTCACTCTCATGTTGCATCTGGTCTAGCACATCATCCACGTTGGCTCCACGTTGATTTATAGCAATCCACGTCTGCACTTTCCACAACATTAATCCCATGTGCCATCTTATATACGTGAGAAGCATCAAAAGAGGAAGAAGCTCAAGGCTTGCATGAGCTGGATGCAGAACCATTTACTCATACAGCAGCTAAAGAATAGAGTTGAGTCTTACGTGGTTGTGAGCAGAACAAGAAAAGAAGTCTGGGCTGAGAGACAAAGAAGAAGCAACATGAGCAGAACGCTCGACGTGGAAAGAAGGCAGCTCACAAACTCCAGCAGAAAGAGAGGAGAAAACACGTGAGAAGCTTAGAAAGAGTCAGGCAGCTCGAGTTAAGCTGCAGAAACAGGAGAGAAGAGAAAATAGCTAGAACGAGCTGAAAAATGAAGAAAACCATGGTTCTGGTTCGAAGAGAAGCTGGAAATCACGTCTGGACAGCAGCAAAACGAAGAAGCAGAAGTTGAACGTTGCTTAAAACAGAGGAGAAGGAAGTAACGTGCTGGGCAACAAAGATGTAAAACGAAGCAAATAACATATAGAAGCAGAGGAAAAGACGCTGGAGCAATCACGTGGTTTATTATATTCATAATGGGGCCCACACTCATGCATAATAGAAGAAAATGTAAACTTGGTTTCAGCATGCAGAATGAAGAGCCGAAGCAAGCACGTGAATCATTAAGTGTGCACGTGAAAGAGGGCAGTTTCAATGAGAACCATCCAGCGTCCAGATTGAATTCACACATTCGCACATTCATCCATAAAAAAAAGCCCTAGCCGTCATTCAACCATACCCTCACCTCCTTTGCCTTCACGCCTCCACTCACATAACCATCCATCTCTCCATTCTCTCCATCTCCATTCCGTCATAATATGAAGATCTAATCTCCATCTTGAGGCTAGCAAGGGAGGAAGCTTTTGGCTGAAACTTGAATCCTTGGAAGAATGCAAAATTCTGGCTAAGATTTCTTATTTTTCCAGCACTTTTTCTTTTTCTTGTATAATCTCGGTTGAGTTATATTTGATTGAGAAATTGTGTAATTAATTAGTGACTGGTTAGACACTGATTAGGAAATATTTTTGTTGATTAATTGGTTGAATTTGAATCTGATTTTTCATTATTCTCTCTAATCTCCCATGTATGCCACGAAGGTGTTCGATGAAATGCATGGGTGAGATTTTGTGTTTGATTATTTGATTTGAGAATTCCTTAGTGTTTAGTTGGTTAATTAAACATTTTTGGATGATGAATCAGAAGATAATTAATTAGTTAATTAATCAAATTGAATGTTCATTGATCTTAAGGACAAGAGTTAACGATTTAATGCGGGATTGAGGTCTCAATTCAACATTAGATTATTAATCTCTTGAATCTTGAATGGTTATTCAAGATCATTTGCTAATGAACACAATTAGGAATTCTTAGGCCAGAATTAATTATAATTGGATTAGGATAAGGATAGTGGATACCAAGAGACCATTCCTAAGCTAGTCACAAGACCATAATTCATCACAATTCATCCAATTAGGTAGAAATTAGAAATTTTGATTCAATTTAGTTTTAAGATAGTCTAATTCATTCAAAAACCCCCAAATTAGATAAATTCTAGGATCTTAGAACACTTAGAAAATCCAATTGAACATTGAACTCTATTTCCAAGGGAGATGACC
The DNA here is from genome assembly GCA_032878935.1 of Erythrophleum fordii. Classification (NCBI taxonomy): domain Eukaryota; kingdom Viridiplantae; phylum Streptophyta; class Magnoliopsida; order Fabales; family Fabaceae; genus Erythrophleum; species Erythrophleum fordii. The sequence goes on along the minus strand of JAVQMF010000056.1, from coordinate 15,299,616 downwards.
TAGGTTGTGCCACTTGCTATATTTTTATTCAACCTAGTTTTATTTTGAGGGTTGCGCGACAAGCCTATCAGTCAGTCCCTTCCCTCTCCTATCTCATATGGTCCAGGTGGAGCTCAAGAGCCTAAGAGTGGAGGCCATGAGGTATAGATGGCCCTTTTTGACACTTTTGCATAGTTTGATGTATAGGAAAGCCAAAGTGCTTATGTATACATATTCTTTTTGAGATGTAAATGCTTAAGCAAGTGTAAAAGTATGTATAAATGATGTATGATCCATATATGGAACCAAAGTAGTGAAAATATGAGAATTGGCCCTTTGATGGCTTGTATGTGATAGTGCATTTTTGCTCGTAGCATGGCGAGTTTGAGATGTATGATGGTTTAGCCCACTTGGGCAATTCATATATGTTGTGTTTATACTTTAAAACTTGCCCAAGAGGTGCTAGAGCATGTAGGAGGCTATTTAGACCCACTTTGAACCATTTATGGTGTCAAAATTGCCAAATTCGTGAGCTCAGTCAAGATATGACCAAATGAGCTCTTCTTAATATAAAATTTGGTGTAAATCTAGAGTTTGTTGAGAGCTTCTTGGAAAGATAAAGTAGATAATATTTGGAGGTTTAGGGAATATTTGGCGAATTGTTGAAGTTGGAAAATTTTCTAATTTTGGTTAGTGCACTATTACCATAGGTCCGAAAATAAACCTGTGTCATTCATGGGGAAAACGGTGTCCAATTGTCATGAAATTTTATAGGCATAAACTAAACATCCACAGTAATCTATGCCAATTAGAAACATCTCAATTAGAGGTCTGTGGAGGGAGAAATAACTCTCTGAAGTTCTGTGTCAGAATTAGGGAAGCTAGCCAACCTCCGTTATTGTTCCATCAGTTTTTGAGGTCCAATGGCTACTGAACTGATCTAGAATTATTTTTTTCCTCTATTTAATAGTTGTAGCTTTCTAAATTAGTATAGGTTTCCTAGATTGGATTTTTGTGGAATTAGTTATGAAGTTTTGAAGTTTATGACAACAAGTTGTATCAATACTAGGGACAGCCAGACCTCTATCTCTTTTTCGATGTCAAACGTGGTCCAAATGCTGAGATTGTGGTTTGAAATTATTTTTAGTGTAAAGTTAACACCCCAAAATTTCCAGAAAGCTATGGTTTTCTTGATTGCCATGTTTCTAGAATTAGTTATGATTTTCCAAAATTAGAGCCGAAAATCTGACTTTTGGGCCATTTTGAGAAATGATTTCTTTCAGGTTTTGGCTTCATATCCGTGGTTTATGGGTTATTTTATGCTATGTATGAGTTATATAAATGGAATTTGAGTAGAATATGTGATTGATAGGTTCATGGGACCCCGATATATAACATTGGAATACCACGATTTTTACTCTTTTCTTTGGAAATCATATGGAATCAAGCATAAGTAGAGACTAGTTGGAGTTAATATATTATGGTGTTACACAATTCCTTTTATACTTTTCCAAAGATAATATATATATATATATATAATTTCAATTTCATGAAAAAATTAAAACATAATTTATATAAAAGCATATAATGCTTTCTAATTAATAAATAGTATTATAATGTTGTACAAATAGTTATGAATATAATAGTAAAATTATAACTCAAATTTGAATTTAAAAAAGAAATAATAAAGAATAACACACTTTAGAGATTAATTATCAAATTATATTAAGTGTTTTCATATTACAATAGTATTAGTACCACTACCACCCTTAATTACATTAACCTTTGCATCTTGGAAAATATTGAGAACCACATTATGATACTTATATTATTCCAGCAAGTAGAGCCTTTAACACCTGATTTTTTAAAATTGAATTAGAATTGATAGAATAATGAAAAGGACCTTAAAGCAAGATGAATTAAGAACAACTAAGGATATAATATTAATTATAACATCTAAAAATGAGGTTCTGAAGTTGCTAATAGCCTAAAAACTAGAGCTAAAGTGGCTAAATAAATTAAACCAATAAAGTACTAGTAAGACCATAATTTTAGACAAAATTTTAGAAATTTAAAGAAAAGAGTTTTAAATGCCAAAATTGAGCTCATTAGGGTTTTAGTGATTCTGAAAACCATAAGAGCTATCAAAAAGGGCTAAACCCTATCGGTCTATGATTTAGGATATCAGTTGACCAAAATTTTGACTGAACTATTCTGGATTATTTTAAATCCTATAAATTTCAAAGTAAATATTTTTAATAAACTAAAGCGCCTAAATTTTCATATGGAACTAATGGTATTAAAAAAGGATATAGAATGAGCTTAAATGAAGGTATTAAAGTACCAAGACGTAACGAAAATTTTTGTAATTGTTTTAAATCACCTCCCTTCTTCTTATATTAGATCACACCACTCTTATACTCTCATAATTGACTTCAATTGCCTCTAGTTCAAGCCTTAGAGTTTCCCAAGGAGAAGGGAGAAAGAAGAGGAAGAAAAGCCAATAGAGGTAAGAAATCATACTTGTTTTCACCTCATGCTAGTTATTAGACTTTTTCTCCTCTTCAAGACCTTTCTATTGATGGTTTTAGTTTCTTGAAAAGAGTATTTTAGTGGTTGAAAACTTGAAAAAAGGAGGGAGTTTGAAACAACCAATTGCATCACAAGAATCTCCATTTGATAAGCAATTAAATAAGGTGTAATACCACATAAGAAGCTTGCTCTTCCTTGCATTTTTGCTTTCCTTGGTTCAATTAACATATAGAGATTGTAGAGGGAATTTGATTTTGGCTAAAAATTGATAAGAATAAGGGTTTTGAAGTATAGAGAATAAGATTATGCAAATAAAATCAAGTAAGAAGTTATAGGATTCAAGTTAGGGTACCTAGGGTTTTTGTTGCACCTTGGAAGTTTTGGAACTATAGGAAGATGTTTTAAATCATGTGAAACCAAACTTGAACTAGAAAAGAGTTAAGGATAATCCATATACATTAAATTCTCCATGGAAGAAGCAAAATTCCCAAGTGAGGTATGTGTGGTGCATGTCTCAGCCATGGTCTAGATGGAGTACCTAGGAAGACTTTTCATAAGTTTTAAGGTTTCAAAATGCCTAAATGTGATGAATAAACAATAATAAAGCCATTGGATTGAATTTAGAAGCCTTATTTTGAATAGTAAAATTTTATGATTCAAAAGGACCTAAAAAAGCAATTTTACCTTTAACTTGTTTAATCATATATATAATGGTCCCAATGAGTTCCATTAGGGTTATATGACTTATATCAAGTGAGATTTTGGAATCTAGAAAGTGAAACCCAAAAGTTGCTTCTTAAAGGGAATAGCTTAAAGTAGCATGTTAAATTCTAATAGGATTATGTGATATTAGAATGAGTTAGAATGGATTTTAATAGTATGGTATATTAATACATGTAGGCCAAGCTAGCCCAAGTTCATTAATTTGTACGTGTCAAGCCAAGGAAGGCCAAGGAAAAGAAAATAATAAAAAAGGTTAGTGGTGATTAGAGCTTCTCAGTCCACGAGGTAGCTATCTTTCCTTATCTTGCATGTATTTGAGTGTTTGAATGAGTTGATATGCTTGTATGCTTGTTTGCTTAATAATTTCATGAGATATGCTTTGTAATGGTTTCTATCTTGAGTATTTTACATGTAAAACTATGTTTTGACTTCTAATTCTCTATAACGGGGAATTAAGCGTAGTAGTTTTTGCTTAGTCCAAAGAATAGTTTAGTTAAGTTAAGCCTAGTTAGTATGTTTTGATGCCATGGCTTAATAGAAGTGAAAGTTTCATGTTAAATGCTATGTTTGAACTATATGATGCATATGAGTGGCATGCTTACATTTTCTTATGACATTCTTTGTGTGTATGGATATAGATTGAGATTTACTAATGAGATTCTCTCAAGAATCTCACCCTATGTATCTCCCATTAATCATTTTAGGTTCATCAAGTCAGGAGAAGGAAATTGGGAAGAATTAAAGTTTAGAAATCAAGTATTAGAAGATTTTATTATAACTATGTAAATGATCATGTATGAGACACATTAGTAGTGAAATATTTTGTATATGCCAAGGATATGTAATGGTAACTTGTGTATAAACTGGAGCATATGAATGTATGCCATTTTGATGCATAATATAGCCATTAGTACATATTTCTCACATTAGAAGCTATGGAATGTTATATGCATGAATGGATGTGGGATGGTCAATTTTTGATGCTAGCCTTATTTCATGCAATGGTTCTTGTGGAAATAATGCTTGAATAGATTAAAACTTTTAGAGGCCAAATAGACTATTTTGGAAGTCCAAATGAGCCATAAATTGTACCTCTATCCTTGATAGCCCAAATAAAGTTTGTAGCTAAAATTTGGTGAGTATCTAAATAATTTATAGAACTTTTTAACAAGCTAAGGATGATATTTTTTAGAGCTCTACATAATATTTTACAAATTTTTGAAGTTAGCTAAATTATGCAAATTTTGACAGTTACTGTAGCTATTGTCACAACTAGGTTTTCTAGACTTTTCAGGAGCCAAATGAATTCAATTTTACTTGAGATTTTTATAGTATAAAGTTTAGATAATAAGCTTTCCATATACACCTAATTTGCTAAATTAGAGTTATATAGCAAAAGTTATGAATTTTTGAAATTTGGCCCACAATATGTCCAAAGAGGCCAAATTGAGAAATATAACTCCTTTATGCATTTAGGCCTTGGGTCATGATTATATGAGTTGAAACAAATGTTTCTATGATATTTATGAGTCAAAATCGTAAGAAAATCAAATTAGGACTCTTGGAAGCTTATTTGACATTGAAATAGACTAAAATCCACTACCTTAAGTTTTGTAACTGTTGAATTTTGTTGCTATTGAATAGAAATGGTATAATAATATTCATATAGATATGTTATGATAGAGTCAACACAAATTAATAGCATGAATTCTAATAAAAATAAAATAAGAAATTGGGAGGGGTGAAGATTACAATTGAACTTCACCTTTTGATTTCACTATTTGAGGTCCTCTCTGTTAATGTCATCATGAATTTAACAAAATTACCACATCATTTTCACATATAGATACTCGCTAAGCAAAGCATAGTAAAACATAGAACTTGCAAGGCTAATTTTGTATTTTCAATAAATGAGGAAATTATATCATGTAAGTCAGTGTTGCATAAAATTAAACTCTAATAATCTTACATACTATTGTGAAATATTGTACTAGTATATGGGTTGTGCAAGTAATAAATTAATGAGTACAGTATTATTCCCTCAAGAAAGAAATTCAATTACCAATTATTACAATTAATCTTATTATCCAAATTATCATTTTGAAAATAAAATTAATAAAAGTAAAATTAAAGTAATAAAGTTCGTTATACAACAAATAATTGTATATGAATGTAAAGGCTCTGGAATCTAAAATCCCCTATTCAATTTCTTAAGTGTTACTCATAATGAACCCTTACAATTAAATTCAATTGAATTAATAGTAGTCTTACTAATATGAGTGAAATTCTCTCTCGAGATAAGTCATTGCACCCATATCAAGTCCATGTCTACTCTCATGATTATATACTCAGTATAAACTCATTACGTATAGAGGATTCAATACAAATATTGGTAACCCATTCAAATATTACTTATATCTCTATAAAATTACTATATAAGTCGATTACTCTAGTAATCTACACTATAATTGACCTTTCAATCTTTTAACAATGCATCAGACAAATAGTGGCCAGTCATTCATGAACAATATACAAGTATAATAGATTAATTTAATAGAAATCGTCACAAGAGTAATCTAAAGTTGGCTTATTTAGTAAATATGTTCATCTAAACTCTAGATAGAATTATCTAGTTACACATGAGGAAAGTGAACAAAGTAAGAATGAAAGTAAACAAATTTATGTTTAAAAGTTAAAGAAGAGAATGAAAAGAAAATCAATTGGTTGAAGCAACAATCCATCAGCAAGAACTTCAAATCTCTTTCTATATCTAGTAGATCTCCAAAGCACTCATAACCTCAGTTTACATCTTTGAATCTCCTCGTAGCTTCTTCTTTTAAAAAATTGAAGCTACCTCACAAAAGCCTTAATTTTAGTTAAACTCGAGGCACACATGGGAAGCTTGTGCAAAGTGGCATACTCGTGTGCTAGAATTTTACTTAAGCCAGGCTATAGGGTGCCATTGAATCTAAAGTGTACATAGGCTAGTTGTGCCAATGTTGTAATATCCGATCCTTTGAGAATGAAAGAAAATGTGAAAAACGTAATGTACAGTTTCTCTGTTAACGAACGAAACTCACTGAATACAAAAAGAAGTCCCCCAAGATGATGTAGTTAAGGTCCCAAAAAATTTGGGAAGCATTCTAGACTCCTAAAAATGAGAATCCCAGGCTTAGACGGAAAGAAAAATGGAGCTAGAATGAAGAAACAATTTCTTATGAAAAGCTTACGAAACGTAATGGCATGTTCGTAATTTTGAGCAAACTTTGGCATTCACACAGGAAGGCTTTTTAAATGAAATTTTTGAGTTCTCCAGGGTTTTCAAAGGCCTTGAAAACCATGGGAAGGCCTGGGACAGCTAAAGCCTCGCTGGTGGATGTTTTCTAACGTCAGTGTGTACTCGAACTTTGGTAGATTCGTTCAGGAAGGTTTTATCTCTGATTTTAGTAATTCCAAAGGCATTTTACTAAATTGAAACCTAAATTTTATAATGGAAAAGATGGTTCTAAGAAAGGAGCTAAAACAAATGAGAAACAAAAATGTAAAAAACAAAGGGCAAAATAGAAATTTTTTGAAAGTGTAACTTACTTCTGCCTATATATATGATGCACCCTTCTTCTCCCTTCATTATGCACAACCATGTTCTGCCTAAAACCAGAGGAAAACCCTAGGGGATGAAGTGCATAAGAAGAGGAAGAAAAGGAGGAGAAATTTAAGGTAGAAAGGTATGGATTTTCATAGTTTTTTATGCTCTTTCTCTTCCAAACCTTTTCTCCTTCATTCTCCTTTATTTCCTATGATTATAATGAAGTATATGTATCTTTTTTAAAGGAGAAATTGAGGGCAAAATTCTGATTTGAAGAAAGGAACTCAAAGGGCACACGATTTAAGTGAGAAAAAACAAGAAAACAAGGTAATTTCTCTTCCTATGGTTGTCATCTTTGGTATCCTTCTCCATCATTTCACCCCACTTGAGAAAACCCTAGGAGGAGATAATTTTTAGGCAGAACCAAGCATGAATCTAAGGAAAAAGGGTGTGGAGATTAAGAATATGCAAAGGGAATTATCAAAAAACTATTAAATCTCAAGATGCAAATTCTAATGTTTTGTGTACACCTTACAAAATCTGATTTCATATGATAATTCCTAGGCCTAATTAAGAGTTTAAATGAGCTCCTAGGATCCCTAAGATGCTCCCCACATGCTTCCTCCTTCAAGGAAACAAAGAGAATTCCAAGGAGGCTAAAAAGGGGCTATGTCTAGGCCAAGCATGGATGGAGTAGCTAAGGAGAGTTTTAAATTTTTATAAACCCATTTTTGTGTCATATATGATGAATGAATATGAGGGGAGGCCTTGGAAATAATTTAGAACCCATGAAAAGTGAATTGGTGCCTTAGGTTCCATATTATGACCTAAAGAAGCAACATGTAGTTAGGCTCTTTGTTTTAATTGTATGATGACTCCAAGAAGCTTAAAAAGAGTCAAGAATCATATTTGAAAGGAAAGAATATAACGTAGAATTTATTTGAGGGGTGTTTCTTCATTAGGTGCATTTATGGACCGTAATGGAGTTTATAGAGCCACCTAGTGTCTAAGCAAGTATGTGGCTTTAGAATTGAGTTCATGAACCTAATTGACTCCCATAAAATGTGTCTAGGCCAAGAGAAAGCATCTCCACAAGTTTGTGGGTGTGTGGCCAAAGCAAGGGAGGGAATTTCAAAAGGAAAAGTGTGTGATTGTGTGTAAGGTAGCTCTCTCCATCTTCTCTCATGCATGGATATGTATTTAGCTTATCTTAGAATGTGTGTATGTATATTTTCAAGCCATGAAAAGTATGCTAGCATGAATTTATATGCCATGATTTCATGATGATATATTATATTTTCAAATGAATGTATGATGTTTGTTTGAGTTTGCTTGAGTGTGAAAAGGCCAAGAACTCTAAACCATGGTGAGGATGAGCCAAGAACCCTTGAGATTGGTTGAGACAAAGCAAAGAGCCACCTAGTGTCTAAGAGTATGGTTGAGTTTAAGAATCTCTTAAAGAATGGGTGAGGCAAGTCTAAAATCCATGAAGAAAAGTGTGAGGCCAATCCATCCACTTGGTGAGCTCTTGAATGCTTTGTATGACTTGTTCACATGCCAAGCTTACTTCTTGAATATTCATAACTGCCACTTTATTCATGCATGCATTTTTAAGACTTGCTTTGCATATGTTATGTGTGATTGAATAGGAGATGAGCTATTGGGATTCTTTGAATCTCATTCCCTCCTCTCCAATGATCTAATATGCTAGGTGAACCCAAAGAGCAAGGCAATGGGAGTCAACCATATGAGAGATGAAGCAATGACATTGAAATGTAGGAATTTTGTCACTTTAAGGCTATAAGGATGGCAATTAATGTATTCAATGGATGTATATATAGTATAATGTTATGAACATATGTAATTATGATATTATGACTTGTATGAATGAGAGAATATGCTATGTGACTACTAGAATGGACATGTTATGGCATTGTAGCTTCCTTAATGACAACATGGAATTATGCATAAGTGTGGATGAGATGGCCAAAATGAGAAGCATAGAGTTTAGGACCATTTGGGCAGCTTATACAAGTCTTAATCATGCTTTTAGACTTGCCCAAAAGGTGCCAAACCCTAGGGAAAGTCATTTGGTTACTTTGGTACCTCATATAGAGCTAAAATTGACAATAACAGAACCCTATGTCACTTTTTAGCCAAATGACCTTTTCTTGATTTGAGATTTGGCATACATTTATAGTTTGTTGAGAGTTTTTTGGGAAGCTAAAGATCATAATTTTTGGAGGTCTACAGAATATTTGATAAATTTCCAAAATTGACAAATTTTTTGATTTTAGTCTGCTACACTATTTATTTGGTCCAAAAATGAAAATCTATCACATAGGGCTTAAATGATGTCTAATTGTTACAAAATTTTATACAAAAAAAATAAACATTTATAGTTACTCATAAAAACTAGAAGCACCTCATTTGGAGGTCTAGAGAGGGAGATATGAATTTTTGAATATTTTGTTCAGTATCAGGAGTTTTACCCAACCTGAGTTACTGTTTTATTGAATTTCGAGGTCTGGGCTGCCTGAGTTGGCCTGAAAATATTTTTCCCCTCTAGCTAATATTCATAGATTTCTAGATTAGTATCATTTGTATAGATTGGATATTTTTGAAATTAATTGGACATTTTCAAATTTTGCTACAGAAATCTATGATAGTTCCAGAATACAGTTTAACCTCTAGACCTTTTTGGATGTCAAACGTCTTTTTTGATAGATGTTATGGTCTGAACATATTTTTAGTGTGACGCAGACATCTGTAGCTTTCCATAATAGCCAAGAATTTATGATTTCTATTTTTTTAGAATTAGTTATGAATTTTCAAATTTTGGTCAGAAAAGGGACCAATTCTGGCAAAAAATACACATGATTATTTTGAGATTTTTCTTGATTTCTATGAGTTGTGGGCCACATTTTATGCTCCAAATGAGTTGTATTCATGTAATTAAATATGGGAACATATGATATGAGCTCATACAGTCCACGTGATACTGAATGAAATTTTTCTACACGACGCAACGCAATTAAATGTATTATTTGAATAGACTTTTTCTACTTCCTTCTTGGATTTGAAAATGTGATGCATAAAAATGTTATAATATGAGCTAGAAATATATGGTGTTACAAATGTGCACACCTATGTAACCCTAACCTAAAAGAAAAATATAATTCCTTCATTTAGAACTAGGCACTCAAACCTATAAAACCTCTAGCCTACACCCACTTCCTATTAACTTGAAACTACTTTGTTTTCTTTTTCTTTCCCTCATCCAACCTATATCAAAATGCCCAAACTTGTCCCAATCTCCACTTAAACTTGACCTACCCTTATCATCATAGACCTATCTTCCCTTACCTTCATTCTTCGATCTAAACCTTAATATTCAAATTTCCATCGCATTGTCCCCTTTTCATTGCACTCCTTCATTGCCATTTCCACTATCGGTGCTCTAAATTCTAGCCTTTATCATCTTTTCTCTTTTGCATCATCCCTCTCTACCATTGTTATTGTCATTTTCCTCCATTTTTGTTCATCTTTTCTTCCATTTATGTTGCTTGAGGTCTATTAGTGTTCGTGGGTTATTCCTTCCCTCCTCCTTTTCTCTTTTCCTTACACCTCCTCAATGGTATATGAGTTGTAGTCTTTTAGGTTCACCTTTCCTTTTATTTTCTTTTTACTTGCTGCCTTTGTTCCTTTCTCGCTTGTTTAGGTCCCATGGTTGTTTCATTATGTTGGATTATCTTGTGTGATTTGATTTGCCGATGGATATTGTCCTTTTCTTGCTAAAAGTGACTTTTAATGCCCTATGTTCATTGTGGTCTCTAACCTTGATCCACTAAGTCCACCACAATTTATATGGTTTGTTTGCTTTTTTGTTGCTTTTTGTTGTGTTGTGCATGTTCTTCCAAATGGTTTAACTTTGCATTAGTGAGCCATATGGCCTTGTTATACTTTTGGGCCATCATTTTGTCTTTGATGGTTGGACTCTTTTCTTTATTACCTACTTGTTCTCTTGTGATGCTTTAGGATAATCTTTAAACTTTGATTGGGTTTTGACATTGTGAGCATTTGTTGTTTTATGTTGTGGGCATGTCTATTACTTGATGTTGTCTTGGCATTTGTACTAAAGACTTACTTGTGCCATTGGCTGCCTAATGCTTTGATATTTTTATATATTCCTCATGGGCTATGCATTCGGTTTTGGCAAGTTCAAATTGGTTATGTTCCCTACTCTTGACTTTGTATGTTTGTATGATATTGGTTTATTTTCTAGACTTGGGCTTGTCAGAAGTTATTCTTTGGGCTCAATATTCAGAGGTGTTTAATTATTTTATTGGGTTGCTTCTTTTACTTCTTATTTTCATAGGAGTTCTTCCTTTTCTTTTAGGTACACCATGGCATCAAAGAAGTTCCCATGTTGTGCATTAGCTAGTTCTTCCTTTATCCATACCAATCCAGATGGCCTTGTATTTCGCAACAATGATTAGGAAGCCTGTTAAAATATCTTAGCCAAGTGGCTTATTATTATTTGTAAATATATTTATAAGGATGCTTTAAGCCAAGGAGGCCTTTTAAAAGAGGTCAGACAATTAGCCTAGATTGTTAGGTGGGACCTATTCTTACAAATCTTACCTTTAACTTATTAATTTTAAAGACCAAGGGAAAGTGCAATTTCATATATTTGCTAAGGAGTTCACCTTCACTTTACCTAAAATTAATGACATGTTCTCCTTCACCAATGATGGGGTGCAGTATGCCTCATTTATCACTAACCAGAGTTGGCTTTGGCAGGTGCTTTCTTCTGAGCTCACATATTACTTGAGAAAGTCAAAGGCAACCAATTGTACTAACCTGCCCATTATTACTTGCACTACTTCATGGCCTAATTTTTATTTGCTTGCAACAACAACACTAGAGTTGTTAACTACCATGAGTTATTCCTTCTGCACTGTATAGCTTTGAGGTCTTAAATTAGTATTAAAGTGTGGCTGCTTAAGCACTGGCAGCACATCACTGAAGTAACTTGGGGCTAATAGCTATTGGTGGTTTCATCATATATATTGTAAAGTGTTTGCATATTTTGGACTACCTTGATTTCCTGTTGACTCACATTTAGGGCAATGAGTGGGTTGATATGCTGATGTTGTATGCCATGAAGTTCTGCACCCACTAAAATAGGGTGCTAGTACTTCTCAATAGTGAGACAATGCAATACTACTAGTTGATAATGTAGCAGAGTAGCATAACTAGCTGGTCTAGGATCCACCACTTGTATTTGAGTATATTTAATCTTTAACCCAAACTAGCATTCCACCTTTTACTTCACTATCCCATACTAAGATGTTTCAATAGCTAATGAAGAGTATGGAGTGCCTGGAAGATAAGGTTTATCAGGGATTTACTAAGTTTCACTATAATTTAGACTAGCATGGTTAGTGCATAGATGCACTAGCTACTTGTAACATCTGATTTTCTGAAAACGAGAGAAAACATGAGAAACGTAATATACGATTTCTCTGTAAACAAATGAAATTCACTGGATACAAAAGCAAGTCTCTTGAAATGGCTTAGTTAAGGTCTTGGAAAATTTGGAAAGCATTTTAGACTCCTAAAACTGAGAATACCAGGCTCAAACAAAAAGAAAAATAGAGCTAGAATGAAGAAATGAAATGTAACGAAAGGTTGACAAAACATAAGGGCATTTTCGTCAAATTGAGCAAATTTTGGAATTATCGCAAGAGGGCTTTTTAAATGAAAATTTTAAGTTCTCTAGGGTTCTTAGAGGCCCTGAAAATCATGAGAAGCCTCGGGACAGCTAAAGCCCTTCTGGTGGACGTTTTCCAATGTCGGTTGACTTGAACTTTGATTGATTTGTTCGGGAGGATTTTAGCTCTGATTTGAGTGATTCTAAAGGCATTTTATTTAATTGGGAACTTAAATTTAGAACCTAAATTTTATGATAGAAAAGAAGGTTCTAAAAAAGGAGTTAAAATAAGCCTAAACAGAGCAAACAAACGTGTAAGGGGCAAAATGGTCATTTTGAAAAATTGTAAAAAGGCTTCTTAAGTAAGATTATACCTCATCACCTTCTCCAAACTTCCATTTGTAGAAAAATGGGCAGCAATGGCTTGACATTAAGGAGGGAGAGAGAAGAAGTTTAAGCTTCCGTTTAGGTAAGTAAACGACCTCATTTCATCTTGTGCCAGTTAAGAAAGTTGTTCCTCTCTCTAAGAGCTCTCTAATGGTGTTTTTGTTTTCTTGAAAACTTGAAGATTTAGGTTTAACCCAAACCAAAAAGGAACTCTTTTCAAGAAATCAATCGGTGGAAAATAATCTACATGAGGAGAGCTTTGTTTTAAGGTAAGACTTCACTTGAAATACTTGTAAAATCTTGTGTTTTCAAGCTATTTTAGCTTAAGTCTAGAGAGAGAAAGTGAGGAAGAGAGTTTTTCTTTATTTGTTCTTGATGGAACTAAAGGTTATGGAGTGTGAGGATTAAGAATATACAACTAGAATTAAAAAGGGAGTTTTAGAATGCAAGTTATGGAATTTAGGGATTTGGTTGTACCTAGGCTAAAATGAAACTTCTTAGTAGTAATTTAAGTTGTTTAAGAGTATATATGAGTTCCTGAGACACCAAGAGAGCCTCCTACATGCTTCTCCCATTAAAGAAATTAAAACAACTCCATTTGTGCCATATGGAAGCATAGCTTCGGCCAAGGAGAGTTCATGTACCTAGGGAGTGTTTTAATTCCTTCCAAACTTAGTTTTGTATCATGTGTGATAGGAGAGTATGAGAGAAAGCCTTGAAAAAATTTTAGAAACCATAGATAGTGAGATGACCTTATATGTTCCATAATATGGCTTAAAGAAGCAACACTTAACTAGGCTCCTAGAATTGATTGTGTGATGACTTCAAGAGGTTTAAATAGAGTCAAGAATCATAAATAGATGGAGATAATAGAGCCAAGATGATTTTTTCTAAAGGTTGCTTCACTAAGTGCATTATGGAATCATAAAAGAGTATTATGAGTCACCTAGCTTTTCTAGTGATTATGTGGCCATAGAATTTGATTCAAGAGTATAATTAGCTTCCATATAATATGTCTAGGCTAAGAGAAATGATCTCCACCTTCTTTGGTGTGTGAGGTCAAGGGAGAGGACTTAAGGCTCAAGGAAAAGGTGTGTGAATGTAAGCAAGGTAGCTCTCTCCACCTTCTTTCATGCATGATTGTTTTCTTTACTTGTCTTTGAATGTGTGTATGTGTATTTCAAGCCATAAAAAATGTTCTAACATGAGCCCTTACACCATGGTACCATGATGATGCATTATGTTTCTAAATGATGTTTACGATGTTAGTTTGGTTTGCTTGAGCATGGTGAGGCCAAAAACTCTTAGCCATGGTGAGGATAAGCCAAGAACCCTTAAGATTGGTTTAGACAAAGTAAAGAGTCTTTCAAAAATAAGGTTGACTCCTAATCGTAAGGTTGAGTCCAAGAACCTCTTAAAGAATGGGTGAGGTAAGTTCAAAATCCATAAGTAAATAGGTGAGGCCAATCCACTTGCTCGGCAAGCCTTTGCATGCTATATATGACTTGTTCAAATGTTGAAAATGCTTCTTGAATGTTTACACATATCAATATGCCTATGCATGTATTTGTAAGACTTGTTTTGCATCTTTTATGTATGATTGAATGGAAGATGAACTATTGGGATTCTTTGAATCTCATCCCCTCCTCTATAATATTCTAACTTGCTAGATGGACCAAGAGAGTTAGGGAATGGAAGTTAACCATATGAGAAATGAGAGGATGACATTAAAGTGTTTGAATTTTGCTACTTTAAGGCCATATAAATAGAAAATGATGTAATCAATGGTTATGTATGTACTATGATATTATGACCATATGTAATTATAATAATATGTCATGTATAAATGAGAGAATATGTTATGTGACTATTAGAATATAATTTAAATATGTTATGGCAAACTAGCTTCTTGGATGACATTATGTAATTACGTATAAATGCAAGTGAGATGGCCAAATTGAGATGCATAAGGTTTGGGATCACTTGTGTAGCTCATACGAGTCATAATCATGCTTTTAGACTTTCCCAAGAGGTGCCAAACATTAAAGGAGAACATTTAGACACTTTGGTATCCTATATGGAGTTAAAATTGACCATATTGGAATCCTATATCACTTTTTATCTAAATGAGCTCTTCTTGATATGGGATTTGGCATGAAATTAGATATTATTGAGAGCTTTTTGAGAAGCTAAAGAACAAAACTTTTAGAGGTCTAGAGAATATTTGATGAATTTTCAAAGTTGGAAAAAATTCTGGTTTTGGTATGATATACTGTTTACTTGGTCTGAAAATGATTTCTATCACACAGGGCTCAAATTACCACAAACGTTTATATAGAAAAACTAGACATTCCTAGTGACTTGTGAAAATTTGAAGAACCTCATTTGGAGGTCTAAAATGGAAGATATGAATTTTTAAAGATTCTATTTAGTACCAAGCACTCCAACTGACCTTAGGTACTCTTTGATTAGATTTTGAGGTCTGGGCATGCCTAAACTAGTTTGGAATTATTTTTCACCTCTAGCTAACATTCAAAGATTTCTAGATTAGTATCATTTGCATGGATTAGATGTTTTTGGAATTAATTGGATATTTTTGAAATTTGCTGCAGAATTTTGTGATAGCACTAGTGGACAGCCAGACCTCTGGACCATTTTGAATGTCAAAAATCTTCTGTGTAATGAGTCATGGTCTAGAAATATTTTTATCATAAAGTAGACATGTGTAGATTTCCAGAATGGCTAAGAATGCATGATTTCAATTTTTCTATAATTAGTTATGATTTTCCAAAATTTGTGACAAAAATGGCAAAATTCTGGTCGAAAATATAAGTGTGAGTTTTATACTCCCCTTTGGTTTCCACGAATTGTAGGCCAATTTTAGTGATGGAAATGAGTTGTATCCATACATGAGTCCATATTGCCCATGGGACTTGTAACACCATAATGTACTAACGCTATCTAGCCTCTCTCTGGGCTCGGTTTCATATGATTTCCAAAGAACCAGTACCAATCCGTGGCATTTTCATGCTATAAAACGGGATTTTAAACACTCATCTTCTGCCCCGTGGGTCCTGTGAACCCATCATTCACATTCTCAATTCAAAATCCATGTATAAGACTCATACATAGCATAAAACAAGCCATAAGCCACGGGTATGAAACCAAAATCCAAGAATGTGCGTTTTCTTAAATGGACCCAAAAGTCAGATTTTGGCTTTAACTTTGGAAAATCATAACTAATTAGAGAAAAATGGGAATCTAGCAAAACATAGCTTTCTGTAAATCTCTAAGTGTTGAATTTACACTAAAAGTAATTCCCAACCATAATCTCAGTGTTTGGACCATGTTTGACATCGAAAATGAGACAGAGGTCCGGCTGTCCCTGTTTCTTGCGCAGCTTACTGTCATGAATTTCGAAAATTCAGAACTAAATCCAAAAAAATCAAATCTGGCCAAAATATACCAATTTGGAAAGCTACAAATGTCTACTAGAAGAAAAAATAAGTTCAGATCAGTTCAGTAGCCATTAGACCCTGAAAATCGATGGAACAGTAACAGAGGTCAGGTGGGCTCCTTGATGCTGATACAGAACTTCAGAAGGTTCATTCTCTCTTTACAGACCTTCGATTTAGGTGATTCTAGTTGGTATAGGTCACTGTGGTTGTCTAGTTTATGTGTATAAAATTTCATGATAGTTGGTCATCGTTTGGTCTATGAATGACACGAATTTCCTTTTAGACCTATAGTAACAGTACATGACCAAACCATCAAATTTTTCCAATTTCAACAATTCGCCAAATATTCTCTATACCTCCAAATATTACCCACTCTACAAACTCTAGAGGCATGCCAAATTTCATAGCAAGAAGAGCTCGTTTGGTCATACTTTGACGGAGCTCACAAAATTGACAGTTTTGGCACCCAAAATGGTCAAAGTAGGTCCAAATGGCCTCCCACATGTTCTCACACCTCATGGACAAGTTTGAAAGCATAAACATAGCATATATGAAGTATCTAAGTGGTCCAAATCATCATACATTTCAAACTCACTATGCTACGGGCCAAAATACACTATCTCATGTAAGTCACAAAAAGGGCAAAACCCACATTTGCATTACTTTGGCTATCTGCATAGTTTATATATCATGTTTCCTTACATTTACACTTGCTACAATATTTACATCTCAAAAAATAGTAGGTGCATATACATTTTGGCACCATTTTACATCAAAAGAGTCAAAACAAACTAAATTCATCTAACATTCTCCTAGGCTCCTTGGTGTGCACTTGTTTCTCCTTTTTCCACCTAGCATGTTAAATGGAGGGGGAATTGAGATTCAAGGAATCTCAGTGCTTTGATGTTGGACTCAATCAAAGAAGCAATCAAGGCATATAACCAGTCAAAGCATGTAATTTAGCATCTAACAATTCTCAATCACATAATACATGTTGTACATGCCATGGAAATCACAACAATGCCACAAGTTAGCTCTAGGGACTTTTGGTCTAGCCTCACCTGAGTTTAGGGACTTTTGGATGGCCTCACCTAAGTTTAGAGACTTTTGACTTGGCCTCACTCGGTTATGAGACTTTTGGCCTTGTCTCACCCATCTCAAGGGACTTTCGGCTTTACCTCACCCATCTCAAGGGACTTTCGGCACTACCTCACCCGAGCAATTCTCACAATCTAACACACAAGCACATTGGTAATAATGCATCATGGCAATAACATATGGCATATCTCACACAACAAGCATATACATAAATATACAATGACTATTACATCTAAGAATGCAATAAGAAACAGTGAAGAGAGAGCTACCTTATGAGCCAACACAAGCTTTTCCTTTCAATTCCTCTTCTCCCTTCTTGGTTTCACACTTACACCTTGATGGAGGTGCTTCACTTGAGCCTAAACACATCAAAGAGCATAAATTACTCTCTCATAACTTAACAACTCTTAGGAGTTCTTCAGAGCAAACCTTGCTAACATCTAAGAACCTAGGGGTTCTCTGTCTCTCTCTAGAATGTCACCAATTCTTCCTCTCTTTCAAGTTCTCATGGTAGAAGAATCATCATATTCAAGGAAAACAAAGAGGTTCAAGAGTGTTTTCCACTTTTTCTCTTCTGATTCATGCCCAAAACCCCACTAATCTCATAAATAAAACCATAGAAAGAGAGGGCAAAGAGAGGAGAACAAGATTCTAAGAAGAAATGAGAGAAACTTGCTTACCTTTCCTTTGTTCTTCCTCCTTCTCTTAGTCTTTCTCACTCTCCACGCCTCTTTTCTCTCATTAGGTCGAAGTCTAGGGCAAATAAGAGAGAAAGAATGAATTGGGTCGTGTAAAGGAGTCAAATTCTCACTTTTTACACTTTTCCAGACTGACCCTCGCTATAGCGAAAATTAACCTTCACTACGGCGAGCTCGTATCAGCTACCTTCGCTACGGCGAGGTTTAACTTTCGCTACGGTGAGCACGTATCAGTTCCCTTCACTATGGCGAGGTTTAACCTTCGCTACGGTGAGCACGTATCAGTTCCAGACCCCCACTTTCGCTATGGCGTACGCTATGGCGAGCAGCCCCCTGGTTTTTGTATGGAATGCCCGCACTTGCTATAGCTAGAAGCACCTTCACTATTGCGAACAGCTACTCTCGCTATAGCGAGACCGTTTCTCGCTACAGTGAGAAGACTTAGAAAAATCTTAGGATTTCATAAAATTGATTTGAGATATGCTATATGTTATTGCCATGATTTCTTTTGACTTTTATTTTAGGTTGTTACAGGACTTCAAAATAAAATTTTATACGCGACGCAACGTTAAATACTGCCTTATTTTAATACCATATTTCTTACTCTCGTGTGGATTGCATGATATTGGATATGAAAGTAGTATGAAATAAGCTAGAAATATATAGTGTTACACTACCCAAATGCGTGTTTATTGGCACTTTCCTTAACTACCTCTACTTGATAGTTGACCCTCATTCCTTTTCACATTACATGTTCCTAAACTCTGGTTAATGTTTTAGTACCTAGATGTATTCAGAACTACATTTCCTATTGCTTTATTTTGATGCATTACTATTATTTTACTGATTTCTTTATCATACTAATCTATTTTGAGTTTTTTGTTAGTTAGTTAGGCTCTTTATTTCCTTTGCTCTTAATGGAATTGTAGTACCAATGAAGGAGTATTATGACCACTTCCTCAATTTTTGCTTTTATTTTCTTATATTTATTTTGCATCAAGGACACTATAATATTTAAGTTTAGGGAGTAGTTAAAAATTTATCTAATCATCTTGAGTAAATGATTCTAATATGAGTTGATTAGGCCTGATTGCTTGGGTTTGTTTTATGAAATTCTTAAGTTTAAGTTGACTTAAATTTGAAATTTATCTATTTTAACAATATGATTCTGGATTTAGCTATGAAAATTGTTGGTAAAATTTTTATATTCAATGTATGAATTATTACAAGCTGTGTATAAAATGAAAATAAAATAAAATAGAAATAAAAATTGATTAACTGATCAATTAATTTCTCTTGTATAGTCTGAAGTTAAGTTTTGGGCAGTTAAAGCACTAATAAAGGTTTTACTCCATTAATTTAGGTTATTTTTGTTCTAAAAAAAAGAGATGAAAGATGTTACAATAAAGTAA
This sequence comes from Erythrophleum fordii, assembly GCA_032878935.1. NCBI lineage: Eukaryota > Viridiplantae > Streptophyta > Magnoliopsida > Fabales > Fabaceae > Erythrophleum > Erythrophleum fordii. The sequence goes on along the minus strand of JAVQMF010000056.1, from coordinate 15,280,027 downwards.
AATAAAATAAATATTTTAATGTGAATTAAATAGCCTATATAACACCTTGATTTTATCACTTAGATGAAAATTTATTTGAGTAAATAATGTGACTACCTAGTAACAAGGCCCGAGGAAGCGCCTCTATGTTATTAGCTTACTTCTTGTAGAAAGAGAGACATAGGTTGAAAGGTTACTTTGCTAATGAGGATTTACTCAATTTTGAGATTAATTTTGTATAATTGGTTATTGTTGCAATTAGATGTTTCTTGTAATTTTCATGGCTAAATTTTGAATCATTTAGTTAATCTAAATGAGTTGAGAAATTTTGTTGGTCTTCAGCTATTGAACTATGGATATGATTAAGTATGGAGGGTCTAGTAAGTTATATTAGCTTTCTTTTTCTTGAGGACAGGTTATGGTTTAATTTTGGGGGTTTTGATAAGTGCACATGCTTTTTCTGAGATTAAATTGAGTAATTAATTCAATTTCTATGGTTTCCATGCATTTGATGTTGGAATTAATTAGGAATTTTTGGAAGAGGAAAAACATGAGTGAATTAACAAGAAATTAAGCATATTCAACAAGGAACATAGGCTAATTGTGTTGGTGAGTATAAGCATGTAAAAAGTGAAAATTTTGTGCATATTAAAGGCTGACATGGGTAGGCTGTGTCAATCTTCATAGCCATGTAAATAGGTGATTTTGACACTAGCTACTCATGGTAGACTAGAATTGGGGCTTTTTGTAAGGTAACTTTGAATTTTTGAAAGAGGAAGCTAGAAGGAGATTTAGAGACATGGATTGAGGCTAAAGAATACCTTGAAGGAGTGCTTTGGAGATTCATTGAATATAGGAGAGATTTGAAATTCTTGTTGATGGATTATCACTTTAACTAATTTGTTTTCTTTTCATTCTCTTTTTTGGTTTGTGAACATGGATTCGTTTACTTTCATTATTTCTTTGTTGAGTTTCATCATGTTTAGCTAGATTCTTTTATTTAGAATATAGATAAACCTATTTACTAAATAAGTTGACTTCAAATTACTCTTATGATGATTTGTATTGAAATAATATATTATTCTTTTATATTGTTCATGAATGGCTAGCCATTATTCATCTAATGCATTGTTAGAGAATTGAGAGGTCAGTGACAATGTAGATCACTATAATATTAAACTTAGATAGTAATTTTATAGAGATGTGAGTTTTATTTGAGTAGCTTGTGAATATTTATATTGAATCCTTTATGTTATAGGTGTATACTAAGTATATTGTCATGATAGTAGATATAGGCTTGGTATGAGTATGGTGACTTATCTCAAGAGAGAATTTCACTTATATTAGTAGGATTACTATTAATTCAATTGAATTCAGTTACAAGAGTTCCTTCTGAGTGATGCTTAGGAAAGTGAATAAGGGATTATAGATTCTAGAGCCTTTACATTCATATATAGTTAGTGGTTGTGTGGTGAATTTTATTGTCTTAATTTTACTTTTGTTAATGTAATTCTAATATGATGATTTAAATAATAGGATTATTTTTTATATTTGGTAATTGAATTGCTTCCTTGAGGAAACAATATTGTAGTTATTAGTTTATTACTTGTGTCACCCAAAAACTTGTGGGATAGTTCACAACAAGTTAACTCCCTTAAACTTAAACTAACTTATTCTTGAGTAAAAGAAAGCTAATACAACTAATTAGCCCCTTTAGACTTGAACATATCTACACTTTAATGACTTAAGACCAATAAAATTTCTTAGCTTATCTAGATTAATTAAATGATTGAAAACTCAGTCTTTAAAATTGTAAGAAACATCTAATTACAACAATAGTAATCAATCATACAAAATTAATCTTAAAATTGTGTAAATCCTCATTAGCAAAGTAACCTTCCAATTTATATCTCTCTTGATATGACAAGTAAGTTAGTTGTAACACCATAATTTTAAGACTCAACTTGTAATATCCAGTTCTCTAAAAATGAGAGAAAACACAAGAAACGTAACATATGATTTCTCCATAAACGAATGAAATTCACTGGATACAAAAGCGAGTCCCTTGAAATGACTTAATTAAGGTTCCAAAAAATTTGGGAAGTATTTTAGACTCTTAAAAATGAGAATCCCAAGCTCAAACAGAAATAAAAATGAAGTTAGGATAGTAAAATAGTTTATGACGAAACTAACGAAACATAATGGTATTTCCATAAATAAGTGTAACTTTTGAAAAAATACATAATAGGGCTTTTTAAATGGGAAATTTGAGTTACCCAAGGTTCTTAAAGGCCCCAAAAACCATGGGAAGTCTCGAGACTGGTAAAACCCCTTTGGTGTATATTTTTCAATGTCGGTGAACTCGAACTTTGACGAATTTATTTGGTAAGATTTTAGCTCTAAATTGAGTGATTCTAAAGGAATTTTATTAAATTGGGAACCTAAATCTTCTAATGGAAAAGACAGTTCTCAAAAAGGAGCTAAAACAAAGATGAAACGAAATTGCTATTATAGAAGGACAAAATTAGAATTTTTGAAAAAAGATGTTTCTCGAAGCTCCCACACATTTCTCCTTTTTTCTCCCACCTTCTTAAGCATGACTTCCTTTGCCCAAATTATAGAAAAATAGTAGCTCTTTGAGGCTGACCAAGAGAGGAAGAAAAGGGGGAAGAAAAAGGCAAAAAAGGTATAGAATTTCTTGGTTTTTTCATGCTTTCTCTTTAGCAAACCTTTTTTCCTCCATTTTTCTTTCTTTCCTATGATTTTATTGAAGTATATGGATCTATTTTAAGGGAAGATCAGAGGGGAAAATTCGAATTTGAAGAGATGAGGCCAAGGAAAGTGAGAAACAAGCAAGAAAAGTCATAAAAATAAGGTAAAATCTTCATCCTATGGTGGCTATTCCTCCCCCTTTCTTCTCCCTATTTTGCCCCATATATGTAGCTACAAGAGGGCTTGAATTTTGAGGAGAATCAAGGGTGAACTCTAGAAATTTGAGGGAGGAGAGTAAGAATATGCAAAGTAATCCAAGTAAAAGCCATTAATTTTTAAGATAGCAAACCTAGGGTTTCATGAGCCCCCTTGAAAATCTGATTCGATGCAATTGTTCCTAGGCCTAAATGAACATTTGGATGAGCTCTTAAGATCCCTAGAAGGCTCCTCATATGTATCTTCCATCAAGAAAAGGAAACAAACTCACTTAGTGTTCATATAGTGCATAGTTTCAACCTAGGCTAGATGAAGCACCAAGAGGTAGTTTTAATTTGTTCCAAGCTTATTTTTGCATCATCTATAATGGGAGAGTATGAGAGAAAGCCTTGAAAAAATTTTAGAAACCATAGAAAGTGAGATGGCCTTATATGTTCCATAATATGACTTAAAAAAGTAACATATATCTAGGCTTCTTGAATTATTTGTGCGATGACTCCAAGAGGTTTCAATGGAGTCAAGAATCATAAATGAATGGAGAGAATGGAGCCAAGATAATGTTTTCTTAAGATTACTTCACTAAGTGCATTATGGAACCATAAAAGAGCCTTATGAGTCACCTAGCTTTTCTAGTGAATGTGTGGCCTTAGAATGTGATTTAAAAGTGTAATTAGCTTCCATATGATGTGTCTAGGCCAAGAGAAATGATCTCCACCTTTTTGGGTGTGTGAGGTCAAGGGAGAGGACTCAAGGTTCAAGAAAAAAGTGTGTAAATACAAGCAAGGTAGCTCTCTCCACCTTCTCTCATGCATGAATGTGTGCTTACATTGTCTTTGAATGTGTGTGTATGTGTTTTGAGCTATGAAAAGTATTTTAACATGAGCTTTTATTCTATGGTACCATGATGATTTTTTATACATTCAAATGATATTTTGTATGCTTGCCTTGGTTTGCTTGAATGTGGAGAAGTCAAGAATCTTCTAACCATGGTGAGGATGAGCTAAGAACACTTAAACTTGGTTGAGACAAAGTAAAGAGTCTCCTAAGAGTAAGTTTGAGTCAAAACCTTTTAGAGAAAATGGGTGAGGCTATTCCAAAATCCATAAGTGAATGGGTGAGGCTAGTCCACTCACTTGGCAAGCCTACGTATGTTATGTATAACTTGTTTAAATGCTAAGAATGTTTCCTGAATGCTCACACATTTCAATATGACCATGCATCATTTTCAAGATTTGTGTTACATACTTTATGTGTGATTGAAAGAGAGATGAGCTATTGGGATTCTTTGAATCTCATCCCTTCCTCTCTAATGTTCTAATATGCTAGGTGGACTAAAAGGACAAGGTAATGGGAGTCAATAACTTGGAAGATGAAAGTGTGACAACAAAGTATATGAATTTTGCTTCTTTATGGCCATATGAGTGGCAAATGTTATAATCTATTATTGTATATATCTTATGACCTCATAAACATGTGTAATTATGTTAATGTATCGTGTACAAATGAGAATTTATATTGTGTGAATGTTACAATACAATTTGGGTATGTAATGGCAAAATTAGCATTATGGAAAATTGTGTATGGCATGGGGTGAGAGTGTGAGTTTCCAAATTCTAGGTTTGTGCACCTTTGAGACATGTTTAAATGTCATTTTGGTGCAATTCCACATGCTCAAGTGGCCACACAAGCTTTGGAAGCAAAATTAGACACTTTGATACTAGTTGAGACTATAAAAATGACCAAACCGGAACCCTATAGTACAAACTGACTAAGTGGATGAATCTTACCATGAAATTTAGCAAAAATGTAAAGCTTATTGAGAGCTTTTTGGGAAGCTAAATTGCAGAAAAATTGGAGCTCTACAGAATGCATTATGAATTTTCAAAGTTGAGATTTTTTTGCTGTTCTGGTGCATGTATTGTTTATATGGTCAGCTTTGTGTTATGTGTCATCTGATGGTCAAATGGTGTCTAATACTTGTGAAATTTTATAAGAATAAACTAGAGGTTATAAGATTTCTGTGGCCACCAAGATCACCTCATTTGGAGGTCAGAGCAGAGAGTTATGAATTTTTCAAGTCTACTATCAGTACTAATAGTGCCACTGGACCTCCAGTACTGTTCCATCATAATTCAATTTTCAGATGGCCTTGGCATGGTTTAGAGATATTTTTTCTTAAATTTAACATCTATAGCTTCTCAGATTGACTGAATTTTCATAATTTTGATTTTTGTAGCATTAGTTATGAATTTCTAAAGTTTATGATAGTAACTTGTAACAATAGCCTAGACAGCTAAGACCTTAGGTGCTTTTCAAATGTCAAAAGTCTTTTGCTTGAAATTGTTTTTAGCATAAAGTAGATATTTGTAACTTTCCAAAATGGTAAAGAATGCATAATTTCAATTTTTTTAGAATTAGTTATGATTTCTCAAAGTTTGTGATAGAAAACATGCAATTCTGGCTAAGGCTACACTATGGAATTTTATATGTTTCTTTCAGTTGCACGAGTTCTAGGCCACTTCCTTGGATGGTTTTGAGATGTATTAGTATAATTAAATATGAGAATGAGTTGAATGAGTTTATATGGTCCCTAGGACACTGAATGAAAAATGCATTCCCTACGTGGCATAAATTTATTCATTATTTTTATTGTCCTTTTCTTAGAAACTTATGAAATTCTTGGAAATGAGCTCAGATAAGGAATGAGATGAGTTATATAATTATGGTGTTACACAACTCATGCAATTTCCATGCCTTATCTCATGCTTGTTTTATAGGAAGCAACATAATGGCATTGGAAATCATGGATAAGTTGTATTTCGCCATGGATAAATTTTTCTTTCAGTGTCCCGTGGGTTATATGGATTCATTCATCTCATTCTCATATTTAAATGCACAAATACAACTCATAACAAGCTCAAGAAGTGGCCTATATCTCGAGCAAAGGGATGATATACTCAAAAACATGTGTGTAGCCTCGGGTAGGATTTCTAGATTCTGTGCCTGAATTCTCAAAAATCATAACTAATTCTAGAAAAATCAAAATCAAGCACACTATACCATTATAGAAAGTTACAGATGTCTACTTTATGTTAAAAATAAATCTAGACCACAATAAAGGCTTCTAGCTATTGGAAATGGATTGAATAGTACTAGAAGTTAACTGTCATTACTGGTACTAACTTCCAACTTCAAAAATTCATATCTCCCTGCTCAGAGATCCAATTGGGGTGATCTCAGTGGCCATGAAAAAATCAATATGTCTAGTTTATGCTTTAAAATTTTATGAATATTAGACATCATTTGACCCCCGAATGACACAGCCCAAGTTTCTACCATATAAACAGTGTCTGCATTAGTTCAGTAGAAAAATGCCAAATTTGAAAATTCATAATTAATTTCATAGAACTCCAAATAATCTGGTCCTTAGATTTCCAAAAATCTCTAGATAAGATCTACATGTGTGACAAATTTCATGAGCAAATTCATTCATTTGATCAAATCTTGATATTGAGTTGCAAAATGGCTCATTTTGTATCATCAAAGGGGTCCCAATGGTCCATTTCACGTTCTAAGGCAACCATGACCACTTGAGCACGTGAAAATGCACCAAAATAGCTCTCTAGACTTGTCTTAAAGGTTCATAAACCCAGATTTCTCAAACTCACTTTCTCACCTTATGATATATACAAGAATGCATATGTCTAGTCTTACCATTCCATACCCAAATCATGCTATATCATGCATATAGCATTAATTCTCATTCATACATCATATATATGAGTATTTACACATGTTCAAATGATTATATAATAATTCTATCATAGAATTACATCATATGCCATGTGTATGGCTATAAAAGAGACAAAACTAGGCATTTTCATACACTTTGATATCAATCTCCTTCTTCTAAGCTTGGTGCCTTCCATTACCTTGCTCAATTGTTCCACCTAGCATGTTAAGATATTGGAGAGGAGGGGATGAGATTCAAAAAATTTCAATAGCTCATCTCTCTTTCAATCATACATAAAGTATGCAATACAAGCCTTGAAAATATATGCATATGTATATTGACATGTGTGAGCATTTAAGAAACATTCTTGGCATATGAGTAAGTCATACATAGCATACATAGGCTTGTCAAGTAAGTGATTTATCCTCACCCATTCACTTATGGATTTGGACTTGTCTCACTCATTATCTCTAAGAGGCTTTGACTCAACCTCACTCTTGGGAGACTTTTGCTTTGTCTTTACCAATTTCAAGGATTCTTGGCTCATTCTCACTATGGCTAGAGGGTTCTTGGTTTCTCCACACTCAAGCAAACCAAGGCAAGCATATAAAAATATTATTTGAGTGCATAAAACATCATCATGGTATAATGGTATATGAAATCATATTAGAATACTTTCCATGGCTTAAAACACACACACACACATCCAAAGACAATGTAAGCACACATTCATGCATGTGAGAAGGTGGAGAGAGCTACCTTTGCCACACAAGTATACTTTTTCCTTGAGCTTTAAGTCTTCTCCCTTGACGTCACGCACATAAGGAGGTGGAGATCATTTCTTTTGGCCTAGACACATTATATGGAAGCCAATTATACTCTTCAAGGCCACACATTCACTAGAAAAGATAGATGGTTCATATGGCTCTTTTATGGTTTCATAATGCACTTAATGAAGCAACCTTAAGAAAAGATCATCTTGGCTCCATTCTCTCTATCTATTTATGATTCTTGACTCTATTTTAACCTCTTAGAGTTATCACACAATCAAATCAAGGAGCCTAGCTAGGTGTTTCTTCCTTAAGCTATAATATGGAACCTATGATACTATCTCACTTTCTATGGCTTCTAAAATTTTTCCAAGACTTCCTTTCATCTCTACTCATCATATGTGACTAAAAAATGGGCTTGGAAAAATTTAACACTACCCCTAGGTGCCTTGAACCCTTTAGGTCGAAGCACATACTCTTCTTGGCACCCTTGGAGTTTCTTTGCTTTTTTTGATGAGAGAAGCATGAAGGAAGCTTTCTTGGTGTCTTAGGAACATATATGAACTCTTAAACATCATAAAAAATGGCTAGGGTTCATAGTAGAGTTCAAGGTGCAATCAAAACCCTAGCCTCCCTATCTTGAAAATCAATGGCTTTTACTTAAATTTCTTTGCATATTCTCATTCTCCACACCCAATTTCCTAAGATTCACCCTTTGTCCTACCCAAAAACACTCTCACCTTGGCTAGCTATAAGGAGGACAAACCAAGGAGGGAAAGGGGGAGGGAGTATCTACCACTGGAATGAAGATTTACCTTGTTTCTTTGGCTTTTCTTGCTTGTTTCTCACTTTCCTTGGCCTCCTCTATTCAAATTCGAAATTTCTCCTTTTTTTTGCCCTCAAAACAGATCCAAGAACTTCAATAAAATTATAGAAAAGAAGGGAAAATGGAGGAGAAGGAGTTTGCTAAAGAAAAAGCATGAAAAAAGCCAAGAAAATCCATACCTCTTCCTTGTTTTTCTCCTTCCTTCCTCTTCCTTCTTGTGCACCTCACCCTTAGGGTTTTTCTCTAGTTTAGTACAGAAACAAGTGTGGCTAAATGAAGGAGGAGATGGGGCGCCTTATACACATAGGTGGGTTTAAGAACCACTTTTCAAAAATTTTGATTTTACCCTTTGTTCTTGACATTTTCATTTCTAATTTGTTTTAGCTCTTTTTTGAGAACTGTCTCTTCCATCATGAAATTTAGGTTCCCAATTTAATAAAATGCCTTTGAAATCACTCAAATTAGAGCTAAAATCTTCCCAAATGAATCTGTCAAAGTTCAGGCTTATCGCTCACTGCTATTAGAAACTGTCCCCCGGAGGGGTTTTAACTATCTTGGGGTTCCTTATGATTTTCAGGGCCTCTAAAAATCTCGAAGAACTCAAAACTTTCATTAAAAAAGCTCTCTTGTGAGAATTCTAAAATTTGCTTAAAATGACAAAAATACCCTTACATTTCGTTAACCTTTTGTTTAATTTCTTTTCATATGAGTATGTGATTCTCATTTTTAGGAGTCTAGAATACTACATAAATTTTTTAGGATCTTAATTAATTCATTTAGGAGGACTTGCTTTTGTATCCTGTGAATTGTTTACATTTACGGAGAAACCATACGTTACATTTTTTACGTTTTCTCTTATTTTGAAAGAACTGGATATTACATTAATAGTATAAAGCCCTTTCCTTGGTTCTTATCAAAAGGTGGTCACATCATTTACTTAAATCAATTTTCACCTAAGTGACAAAATTGAGGAGTTATGCATACTCATAATTCATGCTATTTATTTCACATTAAAACATTTATTCTATTTTACTTTATTGTAACATTTTTTTTTTTGAGGTTTGGGTTACATGACATGCACATTGGCATGATTGGCTTATGTGTGCCTCAGGTTTGTTGGCTCCCTATAGCTTACCTTAAGTAAAATTTTAGCATATGGGTGTGCCACTTTACATAGGCTTCCTATGTATGCCTTGAGTTCATCAATAAGTAACAGGGATATAGGATACATGGCTATGTGAAAATACACAGCTTTCTCATACTTGTCTTTGTGAAAGTGAAACTTGCCAAACATGAACTCTTTTGTAGCTCAACATGCTTGTGTTGAGCTTGGCCATCACTAAACTCATCCTAAAAAATTCAAAAACTTTAAATGCTTCATAAATAACTCCAAACAAAGTTAAAACCTTGAAAACACCTATGAAATTGAAATTTGTGTGCTTAACAATTCTATATAATAATCCATTGATAAACTCAAATTTATGTATAACTTCCACATCAAAATTTCAAATTATCATGGTTTTTCTCCTAAACTTGGCATGCGCCTTGTCCACAAGGAGCCCACAGATACACAATGTAAAATAAAAGACAAGGGGATAAAAAGATCTCTAAAATGGTAAGGTTGCTTGGAATTATTAAAACTTTAGCTAATAATCAACCTATTAAAAATGCTACTTAACAACATGAAAGGCTAAAATCAAAAGCAAAACAAGATACAAACTAAAAGATACAAAATAAACTAAACTAGAGGAGAAGGGAAGAGAAATAGTTTTACTTTAAAGTCCTTAGCTTAACTTTCAAAGGTGCAAATTTAGTAGATGTCTAAATTGTAGATAGCCACTTTCTCCATAACTTCCTTAACAAAATAAGATTTTAACCACTATACATTAGCCTTGAAGGTCCCAGTGGTCTAACTTCTAATTTCTATTGCTTCATGGGGGAAAAACTTTGACTACCTTGAAAGGGTTGTCCATCTAGCTTTGAGATTGCCCAGAAAGAGCTTAAGGCATGATTTGAAAAGAAGAATTAATTGGCCTTCATGGAAGTCCCTTCTTGAATGTATTTATCATGTCAAAATTTGGTCTTTTCCTTGTAAAGCCTTGCACTTTCATAAGATTCTTGACAAAGTTCATCTAGTTTATTCAATTGTAGCAATCTATTTTCACTAGTAGCCTTAAGATTAAAGTTTAGTGTCTTGATTGCCCAATAAGCCTTATGTTCCAACTTTACTAGTAGATGACATGCTTTACCAAACACCAATCAATAAGGTAAATTCCTAAACGGAGTATTGAAAGCAGTGTGATAAGCCTAAAGTGCATCATCTAACTTCTTGGCCTAATCCTTCCATGATGAACTTACCGACTTCTCAAGAATTTTTTTTAACCCATGATTGGAAATTTCAACTTGACCACTTGTTTGAGGGTGATATAGAGTAGCTATTTGATGGTGAACTCTATATTTCTTTAAAAGCATATCCAAGTATCAATTTCAAAAGTGAGTGCCTTTATCACTGGGTAAAGCATATAAGACTCCAAAGCAGGAAAATATATTCTTTCTAAGAAAGTTAATCACCAACTTGGAATCATTTATAAGAACGACAATGACTTCAACCTACTTTGACACATAATTAACTGTAACTAAAATATACTTATTATTGATAGTTGATGGAGATAGTATGATAAAATCAATACCCCAAAATAAAAGCTCAACTTCTAAAATATTAATGGAGGGGCATTTTTTGCTTGCTAGAGATGTTTCCCATCCTTTGACATTGGTTTGAAGCTAATGTGAATTGTCAGGCATATTAGAACATGGTAGGCTAATAGAATTTTGATTGTAAGATCCTAGCAATAGTTTTTTATGCACTAAAATCCACTATACTCATGAGAGTGACATTGCTTTATAATGCTTCTAACATCATCTTGTGATGCACATAAAAAAATAACACTATCTAGGCAATGTTCATACAATAATGGTTCTTGCTAAAAGTAGTTTTTAATGTCAAATAAGAAATTTCTTTTTTGGTGAAAATTTAAGTTAGGAGAGAGGATGTCACATACCAGATAGTTAATAATATTTGTACACTAGCATATGGTGATGGCTAACATGAATATATCCTTATTAAGGAAATCCTTTTGAATAGGTACTTCAACATCTAATTCCTTGGTGCATTGCTAAAAGCGGGACAAATGATTAGTAATTACATTCTTAGTACCTTTTTTATCCTTTATTCTAGATCAAACTCCTAAAGTAGTAGAACCCAATAGATTAGGCATGGCTTGAAGCCATTCTTAGAGAGCAAGTAACGAATGGCTGCATGATCATGGTAAACTATAGTCTTCGATCCAATGAGATATATTCTAAATTTGTTTAAGGCACGAAAATGGCTGGTAGCTTTTTTTTTTTTTTTTCTTTTTTTAGTTGTTACATAGTTTAGTTAAGCATTATTAAAAGTCTAGCTTACGTATGCTATCATATGCAACTTCTTTTCTTTGCATTGTCCTAAAACCATTTTAAAGTCAAAGTCACTGGTATCACACATCAATTCAAATGGTAAGGACTAATCTAGGGCAAGTGCTAAAGTTAACTCCTTCTTCAGCTAGCTAAGAAAATCTAAACACTTTTGATTGAAATGAAAAAAATCATTTTTGTTGAGCAAACTACAAAGAGGATTAGTTATCTAAGAATAGTCCCTGATAAAGCAATAGTAAAAACCCACATGGCCCAAAAACTCTTGACTCCTTTGACTAATATAGGTGGTGGCATTTATTTTATGGCAGCTACACTCGCATGGGTCTACTTTATCTTTTTTTTTGATATCTTGTGTCCTAGGAAGATGCCTTTAGTTACCATATAATGACATTTCTCCCAATTTAGCACTAGGTTGGTTTCTTTACATCTTTACAAAATCAAAAACAAATTATTAAGACAATGATCAAATGAAGAACTAAAAATAGAAAAATCATCAATGACAAATCCTATAATCTTTTCCACATAATAAGAGAAAATAGCTGTCATGTATCACTAAAAAGTAATAGGTGCATTATACAAGCCAAAAGGCAATTACTTGAATGCAAAGATCCCATATGGATAGGTGAAGGTTGCCTTTTCTTAATCCTCAGGAGCTATAGGGATCTAGTTGTAACTCGAATAACCATCCAAGAAATAATAATAAGCATGTCTAGCCAACCTCTCCAACATGTAATCAATGAATGACAAAGGAAAATGATCCTTGTAAGTATCACTGTTTTGTTTCCTATAATCTATGCACATTCACTAGATAGTCATTGTTATAGAGACTTGGCTTAGGAGACTTAAAGCATGCAAATGATTGAAATAGGTAAAGGCATGAAACTAACACTTGCACCTAAGTCACACAATACATGATTGAAAAAACCATCGTTAATTACATAGGGAATGGAAAACTCCTTAGGTCAGTAAGCTTAGGTGGCAGTTTATTTTGGATTTTTGTATTGCACTCCTTAATAAGTGCTACAATAGCATATTCCTCTACCTTCCTTTGATTTGATAAAATTTCCTTTAGAAGCTTCACATATTTCAGTATATGAGTTAAAGCATCTCCAAAAGGAATATTGATGTGAAGTTGTTTAAAAATATTAAGAAATTTATCAAATTGCTTATCTAGCTTTTGTTGTTTTAACTTCTTAGGAAATGGAATAAGAGGCATGTATGCTTTAATCAATGTCAATACTTATGGGTTAGTAGTTTCTTGTTCATCTCCAATCTAAATGGGAGTGCTATCTTGTAACACCATATTTACTAAGCTCATTTCACATCATTATTAGGCTCATCACCTTGGATTACATAAGATTTCCAAAAAAAGCTATTAAAAATATTCCATTAAATTATATTATGTCACAGATAAAATTTTTATTTGATGTTCTGTGCGCCATATAGAGTCATTCATTTCCTTATCATATTTAAATGTACAAATAAAACTCATAACAAGCTTAAAAAGTGGCCTAGAACTCGTGCAAGTGAAAGGTATACATGAAAATAAAGTGTGCAGCCTCAGGTTGGAATTCCAAAATTCTGACATAAATTTTGAAAACTCATAACTAATTCTAGAAAAATTGAAATCAAATACACTATACCATTCTAGAAAGTTACAGATGTCTACTTTATGCTTAAAATAGTTTTAGATCACAACAAAGACATTGAGTTATTAGAAATTGATGGAATAGTATCAGAGGTTGTCTATCACTATTGATACTATCATTCAACTTCAAAAATTCATATCTCCCTACTTATATGTCCAATTGGGGTGAATTTGATGGCCATAGAAAGATTATTATGTCTAGTTTATGCTTGTAAACTTTTATAAGAATTGGATACCATTTGACTTTTAAATGATATAGTCTAAGTTACTAACCATATAAACAATGTCTGCATCAATTCAGTAGAAAAATGATAACTTTCAAAAATCATAATTAATTTCACAGAGCTCCAAATAATCTGATATTTAGCTTTCCAAAAGTCTCTAGATGAGATCTATATGCATGTCAAATTTGATGAGCAAATTCATTCATTTGGTTAGATTTTGACACTGGGTTGTATAATGGTCATTTTTGTGTCTCTTAAGGGGTCTAAATGGTCTAATTTAAGTTCTAAGGCAGCCATGCCCACTTGAGCACGTGGGAAAGTACTAAAATAGTCTACTAAACTTGTCTCAAAGGTGCACAAATCCAGATTTCTCAAACTCACTCATTCATCCCAAGATATACACAAGAATGCATATGTCAAGTCTTGCCATTCCATGCCCAAATCATGCTATATCATGCATATTGCATCAAATCTCATTCATACATAATACATTTACATATTTACATATGCTCATAAGGTCATATAACATATACAATGAAGGATTACATCATGTGCCACTCATATGGTTACAATTTTATATTTTTACACACTTGGTTGTCAACCTTCTTCTTCTAGGCTTGGTAGCTTGCATTCCTTAGCTCACTTGGTCCACCTAGACATATTAGACATGTGGGGAGGAAGGAAAGATATTCTAAGAATCTCAATAGCTTTTCTCCCTTTCAATCACATATAAAGAATGCAAATATATGTCTAAAAGTACATGTGTGACTATTATGGAACATGTGATCATTCAAGAAACTTTCTTGGTATTTTAAAAAGTCATACATAATATACATAGACTTGCCAAGTAAGTAGATTAGCCTCACCCATTCTCTTTAAGAATTTTGGATTTGCCTTACCCTTTTCTTAAAGGCCTTGAACTAAGCCTTACTCTTAGAAGACTTTAAGCTTTGTCTTAACCATTCTTGAGAGTTCTTAGCTCATCCTCACCATGGCTAGAGGGTTCTTGGCTTTACCACACTCAAGCACACCAAAGCAAGTTCACAAGGCATCATTTGAAAATATAATGCAACATCATGATACCATGGCATCTAGATGCATACTAAAACACTTTTTCATGGCTTAAAACATACTTACACACATTCAAATACAAGATAACATTCACTCATACATGAGAGAAAGAAGAGAGAACTACCTTTGTTACACTTGCAAACCTTTCCCTTGAATCTTGAATCCTCTCCTTTGGCCTCAAACACACAAAGGTGTAGGGTTTGTTTCTCTTAGCCTAAATACAATATATGGAAGTCAATTAAGTTCCTAGAATCATTTCTAAAGCTATATATCTTTCTTAAATACTAACTTGGTTTAATAGCCCCTTTGTGGTTCCAAAATGCACTTAATGAAGCAACATCCATCAATTGAGTTATAGGCTTCATTCTTTCCTTTCATTTATGATTCTTGACTCCTTTTAAGTCTCTTAGAGTCATCACACAATCAAATTAAGGAGCCTAGTTAGGTGTTGCTTCTTTAAGCTATAATATGGAACCTATGATACTATCTCACTATCCATGGCTTCTAAAATTTCTTCAAGTTTTCCTCTTATCCTCTTCCATCATATATGACTAAAAAATAAGCTAGGAATAAATTAAAACTACCCCTAGGTGCTCAACCTTTCTAGGCCATGGCTATAGAGCATGTGAGTACTAAGTAAGTTTGCTTTGTTTTCTTGATGAAAGATGCATATGAGGAGCATTTTAGGGATCTCAAAAGCTCATCTAAACACTCATTTAAGCCTAAGAATTATTATATTAAATCATATTTTTGGTGGAGCACTTAAAATCTTAACTTTTCAATCTTGAAATTCAATAGCTTTTACTTGGTTTTCTTTGCATGTTCTAAATTTCCACACCTTAATTCATATGATTTATTCTTGGTTCTACCAAAAAACACTCTCCCTTTGGCTGGCTATAAGGAGGACAAAATGCACACAAGAAGAACAAGAAAAATGAAACATGGAAACTAAGAATTTCATATTCAATTCAAGCTTTTCTTAAATGCTTTCCCTTTTTTTTTTTTCTAGCTCTCGTTCTCAAATCCAAAATTTTTCCTTCTGGTTTGACCTCAAAATAGCACCAAAAACCTCAATAAAACCATGTAAAGAAAGAGGGGAAGGAGAAGAAGAAGTTTAGTGAAGGAAAGTGCTTGAAAAACCAAGATTTTCATACCTTTCTTGCTTTATTTTTCCTCTTCCTCTTGCCTCCTCTTGTGTGTCTATCTCCCTTGCTCTCACTTCTATTCTTGGATAGAAATAAAGTCAGCTATAAGAGGGAGAGAAGAGGGGCATGTAATTAAAAGGAGTTTCTTGAAACTTCTTTTTCAAAAATTCTAATTTTACCCTTCGTTCTTGGTATTTTCATTTCTAATTCTTTTAGCTCTTTTTTTAGAACTATCTTTTCCATCATAAAATTTAGGTTTCCAATTTTATAAAATGCCTTTGGAATAACACAATTTGGAGCTAAAAACTTTCAAAATGAATCAGTCAAGGTTTAGGCTCATTGCCGTTGGAAAACATCTACTGGAGGGACTTTAACTGTCTTAGGGCTTTCCATAGTTTTTAGGGCCTTTGAGAACCCCAAAGAACTCAAATTTGCCATTTAAAAAGCCCTCCTATGAGAATTTTAAAAATTACCCAAAATTATAAAAATGCCACTACCTTTCATTGCATTTTTGTTAAAATTTGTCTGGCTATCCTGGCTCTGGTTTCAAGGCACCTCTGACCTTGAATCATATTATTTCAGGTCTAGAATATTATTCTAATTTTATTGGACCTCAAATCACTCTATCTAGGAGACTTCTTTTGTATCTGGTAAATTTTGTACGTTTACAGAGAAATTGTATGTTACATTTATCATGTTTTCTCACATTTTTAAGGAGACAGATATTACATATTTAGTGTTTACTCAATCACATCATCTTACTCAATGGAATGCTTAGTTTAAGTAGGAATTGCCTAATTGTTTCCCATTTTTTAAGGTAACTACTTACACTGTTACTTATGATTAACCTCAATTTTGCTAGGCAAGAGACCTTGAGCTCTAATACTAGATGATCTAACTAATTGACTCAATTGCATTTTTAGATTTTTATTGTGACTAGCCAATTAATCCAATTTGGACTCCAACCTTTCAAATATGTCAAAAGAAACATTGTGAAAATTTTCAAATGTAACTTTTTAGGTTTGCTTATTTTCATTCCAAAATTGAACCCCTTTCTTCCTAGGCTGAAAGTCGATCTAGTTAGTCGACTTGATTTCCTAAATTCCTTGTATCATTTTGGTTGTGATTTCCCCAAGATAGGTTAAGATGATTACCTAATCCAAGATTGTAGGTAGTTGAATAAGGGTTATTTTATGGCCTAGGATTGTTAGATACATACAATACTTGTTTAGACACATAAAATCTTGAAAAGTTATTTTGGCATTCACTATATGAATGGTCACCAATGTAGAGTTCATAGCCTAAGGAGGATGGAGAATTTGAGACTATATTGATAATCATATGATCAAAATTCTTCATAAGTATATCAAACTTGGTATTTATTTCATTATTAAGTGCATAAATGCTCCCTACCTCCATAACACTAGCAACTCTCCTAGACGGGTGCCTTTCATTAGGCCAATTATAATGATTGGTAATGATCTCCTTAATGATGTCTATTGCTTCATTAGCATCTTGGGCTAACAGGGATCTCCTAATTGTAACATCTAAATTAATTATGAGTTTATGCTTTAGCCCATTATAAAAGATCTAAATCAAGATCTAATATTAGATGCCATCATATGGGTATTGCCTTTGCACTTGTGCTCTCTCCTTATCATGATTAATGTCAAACACAATATCATATAATCTTGCAAAATTATAAGACAATAGATGATCAAATGTACCACAAGTCCATAATAGTGGAATGAACATTAAACTTGACCATAAATTGCTCCAAGTCATTTATCCTATCATTGTAAGGAGAAAATGACATGATTTTAAAGGAAAACAAGACTTGGATATCATATATTAAGAAATCCACAAACCTACTAAAGAAAATTATAAAAACAAAACAAATATTCCAAATATAAGGTGTGATAGTCAAGTCAGAACAATGCATAAGTTAAGAAGTAGAACTAGTTCTAAGATAAATGAAGTTGAAAGCTTGGTAGCCATTAAAGAAAAGTAATCACTGAAAAAAAAGTACAAACCTTTAGTTTTTTTTTTAAATAGGTATTGAACCATGTCTTATTGCTATAAGTTGATTCAATCCATATAGCTCAAAAATTGAAGAAAGTATAATGAAATTAGCACTAACATATATTTAAGGAAAAAATAAATGAAATGAGTCATCAATAATCTATTGTGCTACAACTTTAAGAGGTGACAAATTACTAAGAAATCTATTTTCAATAGCAAGTTACCAAGGATGGAAGGGGTTTGTCATATGTAAGACAAAGTGTAGCATGGTCATTATAAGAAACATGTAAATTGTTAGCCAAATTCATAAAATCATTCTGGATACAAGGATTTGGAGCTAAACTAAGTAACACGACTTGCATTCACAATTATTCTAGTAATTCATGCACATTCTAATACAACATGTAAACAAATTCCAAATTAGAAAATGAAACCTAATAACAAATTTATATTGCCTTGATATGATATAAACCCTTAGAAATGAATATGATGTAAACATGAAGTATAAAATCTTGTTTTGAAAAGGGTACAGAGAGGATGTGGGGTAGAATATAAGATATTAATCATCTAGTACCATGACTGTTCCTAAACCAATTGACTTAAGACCTTAAACTATAAGTGAATGAAAAAAATGTTTTCTTTTTTTCTTTTTTTAATTTTAACCATGCATTCACTTTAAGTATAAAAATCATTTCAACTAAAAATTAGATAAAATACAAATTCACACTATCTTGTTTTGAATTTTTATTTGATTATAAGATTGAACTTAAGAAAGCTTAGTCAAAGAAGCTTTAGTACTATCTTGTCAAATAACCATTTGGCCTGAAGGTGTAAAATGTCATAGAAAGAGATTGAAGAAAAATATGAAAGAATGAAGAAGAACAGAGGCAAATTGTTCTATGATTCAACATACTATTCCAAAGGGTTTCAAGATATATAAATGGGATTTTCTAGTTGAAAGGGATCGAAAATATTTTTTTTTTTTTGTAATTCTAACAAGTAAAATATTGCTCAAATTCTTACTATTGGCTTTGTTAATGTTTGTATGTTGAAGATAGATCCACCATTATGCAGGAAATGCACATTTATATAGTATTACTAGACCAGAGTTTGATGTTAAAGAAAAACAAAGGAAGACCTATCCACCATGATCTAGAGTTTTCCATATAGCATTCTTGATGAGATGGATTCCTTTTTAATGAGTTAATTAATAATAATTCCTACTAAAGGAAGATTAGCTTGTTGTAGACCAAGCCTTTATTGCTAGGCTTCTTTAGCAGCTCTTTTAACTTCAATAACATTTTTCACTATGCATGATACGTGAAATAATGTTATATCAGAACTAATCACAATTGCATCAATAGAATTATTAGATCCCGATGAAACATAAAAACAAATGTTTTTACAATATGTATTGTTTTAGGTTCCATGGATATATTCATCATCTCAATAGTCCATAACAGCCATTCCCTAAGTAGTCACAGAAACAAAAACAAAAAAAAGATGAGGCAAGTATCTATAATCTAATTAGTAGCATTATAATTAGTTTGTACATAAGATATTAAGATCTAATACAAGATGAACAAGTCCTTATAGTTTCTTGCCTAAGGGAAGTAAAATATTAAAGGTAAAAATTTTCATTTAGAACTATAATAAGAACTATCCAACTTTATAAAGCAGACATAGGTTATAAATTTATTAAGTGGTTAAAATCTTAGGACATCAACTTGAGAAGTATTTTCTAGTCTTTAAATGTAAGAGAAGACAAAAAAGATATGCGTATCTGTTAACCTAGAGGTATGAACTTATCATTATTTGGGTCCTATATATATATTGGTCAATTCCATTTAATATACCATGGAGTTTGTGAAGATAAGAGGCAATTATAGGGTGTCCTGCAACCTCCCTTGAATAAGTGTGGGAGACTTGCTAACATAAATAGGAATCACGAACATGCCATAAAGAAACACAAAAAGAAAAGATATAAAATAACTGGCTTTTCCTTCCCTTAAAGATTGTCAAACCTATTTAACTAGCAATTTCATATTTGATGGCATATTTTTCAATAAAACTTTAGGTTTAATTACACAGGTTTGTCACTAAACTTTTACACAACTTTTAGTTAAATCCTGACATCTTAAAAACTATTCATGAAACTGTTATAATTATATAAAAAAATTTGTTAGTCTCTATGTAATACCATAGCCCATTAGGTTCCTTAGTCTCTTATTCATGCTTGATTTCATACATTCTCAAAGAAAATTGAATATAAATATTGGTAATTTGTTGTGTTATGTAGGGCTTAAAGATTTTGTTTCATGTTACGTGGGCCATATGAACTCACCATTAACATTCTCTACCCATAATGCATCTATACAAGTCATAGGAACCATAAAACATCACACCAATTTCGGGTAAGAAGCCACACATCAGAAAAATGTAAGGATGCTTTTGGGTCTAGATTCTATATTTTTGACATCAACTTTGAAAAATTATAATTAATTCTAAAAAAATCAAAATCAAGCAAATGATAGCTTTATGAAAACCTCTAAATGTCAAATATAGGTTAAAAATCATTACAGGCCATGAAAACATTAAATGGATCATAGTTGATAATAGAATAATACCAAAGGTCTACTTGCTTAGATTTGCTATCACAGGTTACTGATATAAATTTTAAAAATTTATAACTAATTTTAAAAAAATCAAAATCCAGTAAACCATACAATCTAGAAAGATATGATGTTAATGAGAGGCTAAAAATAACTCCAGATTAAAACAGAAGTGTTTAGCCCATGAAAACTGATGGAACAGTAACAGAGGTCTGACTACATCCTTGATACTGATATGAAAGTTCAAAAATTTGGTTCTCCCTTTATAGACCTCCAAATGGGGTGACCTTAGTGGTAGAGAAAGCTTATCATATCTATTTTGTTCCTATAAAATTGCATAGCCATTGGATAACATATGACCCATAAATGACATAGGTGAAGGAACTGACCATATGAATAATACATTTGCCAAATCTGTCAAATTTTGCCAACTTTGAAAAATCATAATAAATTATCTAGGGCTCCAATTTGGGTGTTCTTTATCTCTATGAAAAGATTTAGATAATTCTTATGTGCATGCCAAATTTTATGTCAAGACTAGTTCATTTGGTTAGATTTTGATGCAGCTCAAGAATATGGCAATTTTGGTATCATACAAGGGTCAAATTTGTTCCAAATGGCCTCCTAACCACTCTACCACACCTTGAGCACATTTTAAAACATAAATACATTGTATAAGCTTTTCAGGTGGTCCAAAATGTAACATCTAGTCCCTCCATAAACGTGAGAAACGTAATGTTCGGTTTCTTCGTAAACGTCAGAAATGGGCTAAATATAAAAAGAAGTCCTCGAAATAAAAGGAATTGGGACCAACTAAAATTATGATAAAATTTTAAATATTAGAAAATCAGGATTTGAGATTTAAGATGCCCAAAAACTAAAGCAAGAAGAGCTCAGAAAATTTACCGAAGGAAGTAAGGGCATTTTTGTAATTTTTGAAAAATTTTGAAAACTCATATGAGGGCTTTTTAAATAGAAAATTTGAGCTTTCTGGGGTTTTCAAAGGCTCTGAATACCATGGCAACCCCTAGAACAGTTAAAACCCCTTTGGTAAGCAATTTCGATCATCAGTTAACTGAAACTTTGACTGAACGGTTTGGAATGGTTTTAGATCGTTTTTTTATGATTCCAAAGGCAATTATTATGATTAAGAGCCTAAGGAATATGATGGAAAAGATGGTTCTTCGAAAGGAGTTGAAATGAGCCCAAATGAATAAAACTATGAAGAGGGATTAAATTGTAAAATTTAAAAGTTGCTTAAATGAATCCCTAGGCTTATAAAAACGTCCCACCTCTAGTCAGATCTCCTCACCAACTCTCCCACATGTTAAAACAAAATTAAGAAGGGCTGAGAGTGGCACACAAGAGGGGAGGCCAAGGAAGGAAGAAGAAGCTTTGAAAAGTGTAAGTTTTAGCCACTTTTTTCTACTCCTTGCCTTATTAAACTTCTTCCCCTCTTCTTCCTTTTCCTTCTCATGGTTTTGCCATTTAATTTGGTGCTAATATGTGGTTTGTTTAGGAGAGGGAAGAGAGGATTTAAGAGAGTTCTTGGTAGCATAAGGAAGCTCCCTTGGAAAGCTTGTAAACAAGGTAAGCAAAGTGGGACTTTGTTGCTTCTTCTTGAATTTCTTTTCCTTCATGGTTTTGGTCAGAATAGGGGCTGTATAATAGGGGTCCAATTCTAGTCTAAACATGATAGCAAGTGAGGCGATGAGGCATGAGGGATCCAATAAAGCAATTGGGGATCAAAATGAACCATTAGAATCTAAGATACAAAGTTAGGGATTCTTGAACATATGGAAAAATCTAATTGGATTCAAGAATTCCCTAGCTTATGTAAGTGTTTGTTTGAGTTCCCAAGACCCCTAAGAAGGCTCTTAAGTGTCTCTCCCTTCAAGGAAAAATTGCAAACTCTATAAACCCGAAATTCTTGCATTGTCTCGGCTAAGCATGGAGGGAGTAGCTAGGGAGTGTTTTAATTTGCTCCAAGCTTATTTTTGAGTTATATATGATGGAAGAGGATGAAAGGAAGCCTTGGAAAAGTTTTAGAAACCATAGATAGTGAGATGGAGGTGTAGGCTCCATAATGTAGTATAATGAAGCAACTTCTAGTTAGGCTCCTTAAAATAATTGTGTGATGACTCTAAGAGGTCTAAATGGAGTTAAGAATTATAGATTAAAGGAAAGAAGGGAGCCAAGATCATGAATTTTTGTAGTTGCTTCATTAAGTGCCTTATGGAAGCATAATGGAGCCATAAACCAAAGTAGCATCATGTAAAGTGTGTATAATGCCAAGGCTTGTTCCCATGAGTAATTCATGTTTCTTTTGGTGTGTCTAGGCTAAGAGAAATGATCTCCACCTTTTTGGGTGTGTGAGGTCAAGGGAGAGGACTTAAGGCTTAAGAAAAAAGTGTGTAATTACTTCCAAGGTAGCTCTCTCCACCTTCTTTCATGCATGGATGTGTGTTTAGCTTGTTTTAGAATGTGTGTATATGTATTTTCAAGTTATGAAAAGTATACTAGCATGCCTTTATATGCCATGATTCTTGATGCCATATTATGCTTCCAAATGAGTACATAATGTTTGTTTGAGTTTGCTTGAGTGTGAAAAGGTCAAGAACTCTTCACCATGGTGAGGATGAGCCAAGAATCCTTGAGCTTGGTTGAGACAAAGTAAAGAGTCTCCCAAAAGCAAAGTGGGCTCCCAAGAGTATGGTTGAGTACAAAACTCTTAAAGAATGGGTGAGGCAAGTCCAAAATCTATGAGGAGAAGTATGAGGCCAATCTAAATACTTAGTGAGCTCTTGAATGTCTTGTATGATTGGTTCATATGCTAAGCTTGCTTTTTAAATATCCATGATTCCCATTTTCTCCATGCATGCATTTGTAAAGCTTGCTTTGCATATATTATGTATGATTGAATGGGAGATGAGCTATTAGGATTCTTTGAATCTCATTCCTTCCTCTCCAATAATTTAACATGTTAGGTGGACCAAGTAGGCAAGGTAATGGAAGCCAACCACCTTAAAGATGAGAGTATGACATTCAAGTGCATGGTTTTTGCTTCTTTAAAGCTATACAAGTGGCAAATGTTGTGATCTAATATTGTATATAACCTATGACCCCCTAAATATATGTAATTATACTAGTGTATCATATACAAATGAGAAATTATGTTATGTGAATGTTGTAATGGAATTTGAGTATGGAATGCCAAGACTAGCCTTATGGAAATGTGTGTATGGTATGGGGTGAGAGTGTGAGTTCCTGAATTCTAGGTTTGTGCACCTTTAAGACAAGTTTAAAATGTCATTTTGGTGCAATCTCATATGCTCAAATGGCCACATAAGCTTGGGAAGCAAATTTGGACCCTTTGATACCATTATGGAGCTAAAAAATGACCAAAATAGAACCCTACAGCAAAAACTGACCAAATGAAGGAGTTTGCCCATAAAATTTTGCAGACATGTAGGGCTTATCAAGAGCTTTTTGGAAAGCTAAAGTGCAGAAGAATTGGAGCTCTATAGAATGAATTATGAATTTTCAAAATTTAGATTTTTCTGCTGTCATGAGGCATGCACTGTTCATATGGTTAGATTTGTATTCTATGTCATCTGATGGGAAAATGGTGTCTAATCCTTATGAACTTTTATACATAAACTGGAGGTCATAAGCTTTCTATGACCACCGAGATTGCCTCATTTGGAGGTTTGAACAAAGAGTTATGCATTTTTGAAATTTGCTATTAGTAGTAGTGGCGCCCCAGGAGTTCAGTCACTGTTCCATACATTTCCAATGGCTAAATGTATCTGTTTCATTCTAAAATTATTTTTAACGTTTGTAGCTTTCCAGAATGACTTAATTTTTGCGATTTTGATTTTTATAGAATTAGTTATGAATTTTAGAAGTTTATATCAGTAATCTGAAATAGCAGCCCAAGCAGCAATGACCTCACTGGCTTTTCGAATGTCAAACGTCTTCCCTTTAATGATTCATGAACTAAAATTATTTTTACCATGGGTTAGACATCTAGAGATTTCTGTAATGGTAAATTTTGTTGGATTTCAATTTTTTTAGATTTAGTTATGAATTTCCGAAGTTGCAACAGAAAAAACTAAAATTCTGACCATGCCAAATCCATGGGAATTGATATGTTTCACCCACTTGTATGAGTTCCAAGCCACTTTCTTGAATGGTTTTAAATTGTATTAGTGCAGTTAAATATGAGAATATGATACATGAGCTCATATGGTCCATGTGATGCCGCATGAAATTTTCATACGCTACGTAGTGTGAAAATATTCACTTTTAAGGCTATTTTCTTTGTCTCTTTATGAAATACTTGGCATAAGACATAAGAATTGCATGAATAAAGCTAAGAAACTATGGTGTTACACAAAACATAACACACCTCAAACTCACCCTTTCACATGCATAATTACACATTCAAGAATGGGCTCTCAAGTGGCCAAATCATATTTTCTTATTCATTTGCCTTCAACTTTGGTTCATACACCATATTTACATACTTTTACATTTGCCCAATGGCTTACATCTAAAAAATAGTTTATGCATACAACCTTTGAAATTTAATTACATTACAAGCTACATTAATGTCAAAGTATGGCCAATTAAGCTTCTTTGCTTCCATTTTTGCCTCCTTGAGGTCCATCTAGACATGGTGAGATGGGAGAGAGGAAGGGGTGAGATTTAAAGAATCTCAATAGCTCAAATGCCCATTCAAGTAAGCAACCAAGGCATATAAATATGTCGAGGAACACAAGTATGCATCCAACATAAACAAGAATCATTCAATCTATAATTTCCATGCCATAGCAACATATCAAAGCTAAGAACAAACTCTAAGGACTTTTAGTCTAGTCTCACCTTATTTTTGAGACTTTTGGATTGGCCTCACCTTTGGTCTAGGGACTTTTGACTTAGCCTCACTCATCCTTGAGATTTTTGGCCTTTCTCATCCATTCTTAGGGACTTTTGGCTTCACTTCACCCATTTCAATGAACTTTTGGCACAACTTCACCCTTAGAGAACAATTCACATTACAAAAGCAAATCAAGAAAACATAATGGTACCATAGCAACAAGACAACATCAAATGGCATGTCTCATGATGCAAATACACAAAAAAGCATTCAATGACATTCATATAACCAAGAATGCATACAAAGAGTGGAAAGCTACCTTGGTGCAAACATAAGTCTTTTTCCTTGACTATTTTTCTCCCTTCAAGGTCACATACTTGCAATTGGATGGGGTTTGATTCCTTTGGCCTAGACACAACAAATAGGATCCAATTATATTCTTGAAACAAGTTTTAGCATCACTCACATATTAAGGAAGCATACTTTTTCCTATGGTTACATAATAGTTCCATAAAAGGGCCTAAGGAAGCAACTACCATAATTTAAAATCTTGGCTCCCTTTTCTTCTTACATCTAGGTCTCTTGACTCCATTAAAAAATGACCCAAGAGGGACCATTTGAAACCAAAAAATGGCATTCCTTGAGCCATATTTTGCACCTGAACTAAAAGTAGACCAAATGAAAGAATTTTTGAATGAAATTTGGCAGATATTTAAAACTCATTTAGAGTTTTCTATAGAGTCATAGAACATAATTTTTGGAATTGTATATAATATTTTTATTAATTTCTAAAGTTAACTGAAAATTGTAGAAAATCTTATGCACTATTCATATGGTTTATGTGGTGTTTTCTTGTATTTGAGGGGCCAAATGAACTCCAATGCTTATGAGATTTTACAAGTATATAGTTGGCATTATAAGCTTTTCATATCTACCAACTTTGCATAAATCAAAGCTGTGTAGCCAAAGATATGTATTTTTGAATTTTTAGTTTTGATTTTTGCTTGGTTATTGTAGTAGTTACTATTCCATTAAAATTTAGTGGCTTAAATGAACTTATTTTCACTTAAAATTTTTATAGTATATATCTTAAACTTTCTATAAAAACATAAATTATGCAAAATGGAGTAGTATAACCAAAGTTATGAATTTTTGAAGTTTTGATTCATATTATGGTTAAAAGGGGCTAAAATGGCTATAGGGTACCCTTGTGCAAATAAAGCTTGATTTATGTTCAAATGTGTCTATGCAGTCTATAAGATGAAATGGAACAAAAATTTAAATTTGACCTCTATAGTTCCATTCTATATGAGAATACTATATAAAGCCATACTAATGGCCTTGTTATAGTGAAAGTTTAATATTTATAAAGATAAAAGATATGGATATTACTATGTATATGAAGTTATTCTATCACTAAGATTGAGACAGCATTAAGCTATGTCCATATAAAGGATGGATAATATGTTGTTAATAGGATTGAAGATCTTGTCAACAAGGTCTTTAAATTCAGTGGCTAGATAATATGTTGTTAACAAGATTGAAGATCTTGTCAATGAAGTCCTGAATTCAATAGAGAGAAATTTGAAACCTTGTCAATAGGATCTGTTATCTTACAACAATGTGTTCTTTAATTGAGAAACTTTGGAAAGCCAAGATCTTGTTGACTCAACTAACACCTTATTCACAAGGTTTTTTGTCATTGTAAGTTATATCACATAATACACGATGGTTATGATAATATTTCAATAAAGAAAAAAAGGGTGGTATTTTAAATGTGCATGCAACACTAGGAACAAGGAAATGCCACTTGCATGAGTATAGTCGATATTTGATAAATTCAAAATATAGATGGTTTTATTCTAGATTTTTTAAGCTAACTGTCAAGTAATTTTGGAATTTTAGTGTTGACAAGTCAAAATTTATCATGTCGAGACTTATCTACCTAGTCATGACCATATAACTCACTTTTTAAGAGCATAATCAACAACTCTAACATCAACTCCATCAAAACTAAATCCATTCAATTCAAGACCTTGCACTTGTGCTTTCTCCTTATCATGATTAATGTCAAACACAATATCATATAATCTTGCAAAATTATAAGAAAATGGATGATCAAATGTACCACAAGTCCATAATAGTGGAATAAACATTAAACTTGACCATAAATTCCTCAAATCATTTATCTTATCATTGCAAGGAGAAAATGACATGATTCCAAACAAGACCTAGATATCATAAATTAAGGAATCCATAAACCTACTAAGGAAAATTGTAAAAGCAAAACAAATATTCCAAATATAAAGTGTGATAGCCAAGTTAGAACATTGCATAAATTAAGAAGTAGAACTAGTTCTAAGATAAATGAAGTTGAAAGCTTGATATGCACTAAAGAAAAATAGTCATTGGAAAAAAAAAGTACAAACCTTTAGTTTTTCTTACAATAGGTATTGAACCATATGTCATTGCTATAAGTTGAGTCAGCCCACATAACTCAAAAATTGAAGGAACTAGAATGAAATCAGCACTAATATATATCTAGGAAAAAATGAAATGAAACAAGTTAGCAATAATCTATTTTGCTATGACTTTAATAGGTGACAAATTACTAAGAATTCTATCTTCAATAATAAGTTACCAAGTGTGGAAGGGGTTTGTCATATCTAAGACAAAGTCTAGCACAGTCATTGTTGGCCAAATTCACAAAATCATTTTGGATACAAGGATCTGGAGCTGAACTAAGTAACATAACCTACATTCATAATTATTCTAGTAATTCATGCACATTCTAACATAACATGTAAACAAATTCCAAATCAGAAAATGAAACCTAATAATAAATTTATGCTACCTTGATCTAATATAGACCCTTGAAAATGAATATGGTGTAAACATGAAGTATAAAATCTTATTTTGAAAAGGGTATAGAGGGTATGGAGTAGAATATAAGATATTAATCATCTAGTAACATGATTGTTCCTAAACCAATTGACTTAAGACCTTAGACTATAAGTGAATGCTAAAAATGTTTTTTTTTAAAAAAAAAAAATAACCATGCATTCAATTCAAATATAAAAATCATTTGGACTAAAAACTAGATAAAATATGCATTCACACTATCTTGTTTTAAATTTTTATTTGATTATAAGATTGAACTTGAGAAAGCTTAGTCAAAGAAGCTTTAGTACTATCCCATCAAATAACTACTTGGCCAGAAGTTGTAAAATGTCATAGAAAGAGATTGAAGAAAAATATATAAGAATGAAGAAGAACAGAGACAAATTGTTCTCTGATTCAACGTGCTATTCTAAAGGGTTTCAAGATACATAAATGGGACTTTTTGGTCGACAGAAATAAAAAAAAAAATATTTTTTTATAATTCTTACAAATAAAATATTGCTTAAATTCTTACTATTGGCTCTGTTAATGTCTGTATGCTAAAAATAGATTTGCTATGATGCAAGAAATGCACATTTATATAGTATTACTAGACTAGAGTTTGATGTTAAAGAAAAATAAAGGAAGACCTATCCACCATGATCTAGAGTTTGCCATATAGCATTCTTGATGAGATGGATTCCTTTTCTATGAGTCAATTAGTAATAATTCCTATTAATAGGAGATTAGCCTATTGTAGACCAAGCCTTTGTTGCAAGGCTTCCTTAGTAGCTCTTTTGACTTCAATAACATTTTCTGTTGTGTATGATACCTGAAATAATATTATATCAGAACTAATCACAATTGCATTGGTAAAACTATCAAATCCCAATGAAACATAAAAAAAATGCTTTTCCAATATGTATTGTTTTAGGTTCCATGGATATATTCATCATCTCAATAGTCCATAATAGCCATTCCCAAAGTAGTCATAAAAAGAAAAAAGAAAAGGATGAGGCAAGTAACTACAATCAAATTAGTAGAATTTGTGCCTCAACTTTTTACTTCCTTTAGGTTAGAAACTACAATAACTTGCTCATCTTGTATCAAATCTTAATATCTTATGCACAACCCAAGTATAATGCTACCGATTGGATTGTTAACTTATAGGTATGAACTTATCATTATATAGGTCCCATATATCTGGGCCAATTCCATTTAATATACTAAGGAACTCATGAAGATGAGGAGCAATAGTAGGGTGTCTTGTGTAACATATGGTTATCTAAAAACGAAAGAAAACGTGAAAAATGTAGCATACGGTTTCTCCATCAACGAACGAAATTCACTGGATATAAAAGGAAATTCCTTGAAATGACTTAGTTAAGGTCTTAAAAAATTTAAGTAATATTATAGACTCCTAAAAATGAGAATTCTAGGTTTAGACAGAAAAAAAATGGAGTTAGAATGAAGAAACAATTTCTTACGAAAAACTTACAAAATATAATAGCATTTTCGTAATTTTGAGTAAATTTTAGAATTCACACAAGAGAGCTTTTTAAATGAAAATTTTAAGTTCTCTGGGATTCTCAGAGGCCCTAAAAACCATGGAAAGCCCGAGACAGTTAAATCCCCTCTGGTGGATGTTTTTCAATGTCGGTGTACCCGAACTTTAATGGATTTGTTTAAAAAGGTATTAGCTCCGATTTGAGTGATTACAAAGGCATTTTACTAAATTGGTAATCTAAATTTTATAATAGAAAAGACAGTTCTAAAAAATGAGCTAAAATAAAATTAAAACGAAAATGCCAAAAATAAAGGACAAAATGAGAATTTTTAAAAAAGCCATTCTCCTCCACCTATATATATGAGATGCCTCACTCTCCCATTCATTTAGTCTCATATTTTTCTACCCCAAACCAGAGAAGAAATCCTAGGAGAGTGGCGTACCAAGGGAAAAAGAAGGAGAAGAGAAATCAAGGCTTGAAAGTAAGGAATTTTGGTAGTTTTTCATACTTTCTTCATTCCAAACCTCTTCTCCTCGATTCTCCTTTGTTTCCTTTGATTATAATAAAGTTTATAAATCTATTTTAAGGGAGAAATTAAGGAAAAAATTCGGATTTGAAGAGAGGAGCCCAAAGAAGACAAGATTCAAGTGAGAAAATTAGGAAAAATAAGGTAATTTCTTCTTCCATAGTTGCTACCCCTTGCTCCTCTTTTCCACCCA
Organism: Erythrophleum fordii; assembly: GCA_032878935.1. NCBI lineage: Eukaryota > Viridiplantae > Streptophyta > Magnoliopsida > Fabales > Fabaceae > Erythrophleum > Erythrophleum fordii. The sequence goes on along the minus strand of JAVQMF010000056.1, from coordinate 15,249,609 downwards.
TTTTGCCCCACTCAAGAAGTCCTAGGAAGGCTTGGTTTTTAGGCAGAACCAAGGGTTATTCTTAGGAAAAATGTGTGGAGATTAAGAATATGCAAAGAGAATTAACAAAAAACCATGGAAATTCAAGATACAAATTCTAGGATTTCAAGTGTTTCTTACAAAATCTGATTTGATCTCTTAATTCTTATGCCTAAATAAGTGTTTGAATGAGCTCCTAAAATTCTTAGAATTCTCCCCATGTGCTTCCTCCGTCAAGAAAACAAAGCAAAGTCTATAAAGGCCAAAATCTTCTATAGGTTCGACCAAGAGTGGTTAGCATAGCTAGGGATAGTTTTAAATTTTTTTAAACCCATTTTTGAGTTATATATGATGAATGAATATGAGGGGAAGCCTTAGAAAAAATTTAGGAAGCTTAGAGAATGAGTTAGTGCTTTATGTTCCATAATATGACTTAAAGAAGCAACATATAGTTAGACTCTTTATTTTAATTATGTGATAACTCCAAGAGGCTTAAAAGGAGTCAAGAATCATATTTGAAAGGAAAGAATGGAGCTTAGAATTTATTTGATGGGCGTTGCTTCATTAGGTGCATTTTTGGATTAAGTTAGAGTCTAAGCAAGTTGCGTGGCTTTGGAATTAATTTCATGAATATAGTTAGCTTCCATATGATGTGTTTAGGCCAAGAGGAATGATCTTCACCTCCTTGGGTGTGTGAGGTCAAGAGAGAGGATTCAAGGCCTAAGGAAAAAGTGTACAAATGCTAGCAAGGTAGCTTTCTCTACCTTCTCTCATGCATGAATATGTGCTTACATTGCCTTTGAATGTGTGTATATATGTTTTGAGCTATGAAAAATATTTTAGCATGAGCTTTCATTCTGTGGTACCATGATAATGTTTTATGCATTCAAATGATGTTTTATATGCTTGTATTAGTTTGCTTGAGTGTAGAGAAGCCAAGAACCCTTAAAGTTGGTTGAGACAAAGTGAAAAGTCTCCCAAAAGTGAGGTTGACTCCTAAGAGTAAGGTTGAGTCAAAAACTCTTAAAGAAATAAGTGAGGCAAGTTCAAAATCTACAAGTGAATGGGTGAAACTAATCCACTTACTTGGCAAGCCTATGTATGCTATGTACAACTTGTTCAAATGCTAAGAATATTTTTTGAATGCTCACATATGTTAATATGTCCATGCGTGCATTTTCAAGGCTTGTATTGGATACTTTATGTGTGGTTGAAAGGGAGATGAGCTATTGGGATTCTTTGAATATTATCCTCTCCTCTCCAATGATCTAACATGCTAGGTGGACCAAGAAACCAAGGGAATGGATGTAACACCTTAATCTACTACCGCTATCTAGCCTCTCACTAGGCTCGGTTCCATATGATTTCCAAAGAACCAATATCAATCCGTGGCATTTTCATGCTATGAAACGGGGTTTCATACACTCCTCCTCTGCCTCGTGGGTCCTATGAATCCATCATTTGCATTCTCAACTCAAAATCCATTTATAAAACTCATACATAGCATAAAACAAACCATAAGCCACGGGTATGGAGCCAATAACCCGAAAAATGCATTTTCTCACTTGGGCCCAAAAGTCATATTTTGGCTCTAACTTTGGAAAATCATATCTAATTCTAGAAAAATGAAAATCTAGTAAACTTTAGCTCTCTAGAAAGATACAAGTGTTAAATTTACACTAAAAATCATTCCTAACCATAAACTCAGCGTTTGGACCATGTTTGACATCGAAAATGGGAAGGAGATCCGGCTGTCACTGTTTCTAGTGCAGCTTACTGTCATGAATTTCGAAAATTCATAACTAAATCCAAAAAAATCCAATCTGGGCACACTATACCAATTTGGAAAGCTACAGATGTCTACTAGAGGAAACAAATAAGTCCAGATTAGTTCAGTAGCCCTTACACCCCGAAAACTGATGGAACAGTAACGGAGGTCGGTGGGGCTCCCTGATACTGATACAGAACTTTAGAAGGTTCATTCTCTCTCTACAGACCTCCGATTTAGGTAATTCTAGTTGTTATAGGTCACTGTAGTCATCTAGTTTATGTGTATAAAATTTCATGACATTTGACTACCGTTTGGTCTATGTATGACAAGGATTTCATTTCTGACCTATAGGAACAGTACATGACCAAACTACCAAATTTTCCCAATTTCAACAATTCACCAAATATTCTATAGACCTCCAAATATTACCAACTTTAGCTTCTCAAGAAGCTTTCTACAAACTCTAGAGGCATGCCAAATTTCATGGCAAGAGGAGCTCATCCGGTCATACTTTGACGGAACTCTCAAAAATACCGGTTTTGGCACCCAAGAGGTCCAAAATGGGTCCAAAAGGCCTCTCACACATTCTAGCCACTCATTGACAAGTTTAAAAGCATAACAATAGGATATATAACATGTCCATGTGGTCCAAATCAACATACATTCCAATCTCACTATGCTACGGCCAAAAATACACTATCACATTCATTCATAAAAAGGGGCAAAACCTATATTTGCATTTCTTTGGCTATCAACATAGTTTATACATCATCTTTTCATACATATACACTTGCTACAATATTTACATCTCAAAAATAGTGGGCACATATTCATGGTGGCACCACTTTATATCAAAATAACTAAAAATAAGCTAATATCTAGCTAAGCATACTCCTAGGCTCCTTAGTGTGCACTTGCTTCTCCTTGTGCTCCACCTAGTATGTTAAGTTGGGAGGGGAAGGGGTGAGATTCAGGGAATCTCAGTAGCTCGTGCACTCATTCAAGTAAACAATCAAGGCATATAACAAGTCAAAGTATGTGAATAAGCATTTAGCCATTCTCAAACATCCAACACACGTTGTACATGCTATGGAAATCACAACAATGCCAAAAATGGACTCCAGGGACTTTTGGTCTAGCCTCACCCGAGTTTAGGGACTTTTGGATGGCTTCACCCGAGTTTAGGGACTTTTGACTTGGCCTCACTCGGTTGAGACTTTTGGCCTTGTCTCACCCATTCTCAAGGGACTTTCGGCTTCATCTCACCCATCTCAAGGGACTTTCGGCACTACCTCACCCGAGCAACTCTCACAATCCAACACACAAGCATATTGGCATCAATGCATCAAAGCAATAGCATATGGTATATTTCACACAATAAACATATACATAAATATACAATGACTATTACATCCAAGAATGCAATAAGAAAGAGTGGAAAGAGAGCTACCTTATAAGCCAAAGCCAATACTAGCTTTTCCTTTCAATTTCTCCTCTCCTTTCTTAGGTTCACACTCACACCTTGATGGCGGTGCTTCACTTGAGCCTAGGCACAATCAAGAACAAGGAATTACTCTCTTAGAATATAATCTTTAGAGCAAACCTTCTAACATACTAGAACCTAGAGTTCTCTCTCTCTCTCTCTTTAGAATGCCATCAACTCTTCCTCTCTCTCAAGCTCTTATGGTAGTGGAAACCACATTTTCAAAGAAAACAAAGGGATTCAAGGGTGTTTTCCACTTTCCCTCTTCTGACCCATGCCCAAAATCCAACCATTTTCACAAACAAAATCATAGGATAAGAGGGCAAAGGGAGGAGATCAGAATTCTAAGGAGAAAAGAGAGAAATTTACTTACCTTTCCCTTGCTCTCCCTCATTCTCTTGGTCTCTCTCACTCTCCACGCCTCTTTTCTCTCCTTGGGTCAAAGCCTAGGGCAGAAATGAGAGAAGGAATGAGTTTGAGCATTTAATGAAGTCAGTTTCTCGCTCTTTACTCTCTTCCGGACTGACCCTTGCTACGGTGAAAATTAACCTTCGCTATAGCGAGCTCGTGTTATCTGGCTTCGCTACGGTGAGGCTTAACCTTCGCTACAGCGAGCTCGTATCAATTCCCTTCGCTATGGCGAGTTTCAACCTTCGCTATGGCGAACTTGCGTTAGTTCCAGACCTCACTTTCACTATAGCGCACGCTACAGCAAGCAACTCCCTAGTTTCTGTATGGACTGCTGCCCGCACTCGCTATAGCTATAATCACTCTCGCTATTGCGAACAGGCATTCTCACTATAGCGAGACCCTTTTCTCGCTATTGCGAGGAGACTTAGCAAAATTTCCGGATTTCAAAAATTTCCAACTTTCTACTTTCTTTCTTTTCTTTTTCCCGGTTGTTACATTTCTATCCCTCTTAAAAGAAATTTCGTCCTCGAAATTTAAAGACTTACCTCAAGGAAATAACTCTGGATATTTTTGCCTTATTTCATCCACCAATTCCCAAGTTGCTTCCTCAGATGTCAGACCTCTCCAGATCACTTTCACCAGGGGAATGCTCTTGCTTCTCAGCTGTTTCAGCTTAGCATCCACAATTCTCTCCTGTTTCACAACAAAGGAAAGATCTTCCTGCAATTGCACATGCTCATATTCTATGACATGTGAGGAGTCTGGTAAATACTTTTTCAACTAGGAGATATGAAAAATATTATGGATTTGGGCTAGGTTAGGAGGTAAGGCTATTCGGTAAGCCACGGGTCCGATTTTCTCAAGGATTTCAAATGGACTAATATACCTAGGACTGAGCTTCCTTACCCTCATTGGCCGACCTACTCCCGTCATTAGAGATACTCGAATGAATACATGGTCTCCAATCTCAAACTCTAACGGCCTCCTACGCTTGTCAGCATAGCTTTTTTGCCTACTCTGGGCCGTGAGGAGTCTCTTTCTAATCAACTCTATTTGTCGGGTAGTCTGGTCCACAATCTCAGGTCCTATCATACTCCTCTCACCTAGCTCAACCCAACACAGAGGGGATCTACACTTTCTCCCATACAAATCCTCATAAGGGGCCATCTGAATACTGGAATGGTAACTGTTGTTATACGCAAACTCTGCCAATGGTAAATACGCATCCTAGTTCCCTTTCATTTCTAGCACACATGCCCTCAACATATCTTCCAATGTCTGGATGGTCCTTTCAGTCTGACCATCTGTCTGGGGGTGATATGCAGTACTAAACCGCAACCTGGTCCCTAAGGCATGCTGCAATGACCTCCAAAAGTTCAATGTGAACCTAGGGTCTCTATCCGAAACTATGCTACTGGGTACTCTATAAAGTTGCACTATCTCTCTGATATACAACTAGGCTAGTCTATCCAGTGTATGAGTAGCCTTAATAGCTAAAAAGTGTGCAGACTTCGTCAGTCTATCCACAACTACCCAAATAGCATCGTGTCCAGATGATGTCCTGGGTAACCCTATAACAAAGTCCATGGCTATACTATCCCACTTCCACTTAGGGATATCTAGAGGTTGCAACAACCCAGCCGGTTTTTGATGTTCTATCTTTACCCTCTGACACACTAGGCATCTAGCCACATACTCCGTCACATGGTTCTTCATCCCTGGCCACCAGAAAACTCTTTTCAAATCTTGATACATCTTGGTGGCACCTGGGTGGATAGTATACTTACTCTTATGTGCCTCTTCTAAAATGCTTTCTCTCAACTCATTCTGACTAGGCACACAGATTCTCTCTCGATATACTATCATGCCATCCTCAGACACCTTGAAATCTGAGGTCTTACCTTGGGTAATCTCATTCCTGATCTGTCTCAGGAACTCATCCTGTCTCTGGGCATCTAAGATCTGGGTTCTCAATATATTCTCAATCCGGGTTTCACTCAGATACAATTTACCCGATACCACCTGACAAGAGAGGTTCAAATCTTTGAACTTCTCTAGGAGCTTCTGCTCCCTAATCATCATATAGGCTATATGAATGGATTTTCTACTCAGGGCATCCGCCACCACATTGGCCTTACCCGGATGATATTTCAACACATAATTATAATCTTTCAGAAATTCCATCTATCTCCTCTGTCTCATATTGAGTTCTTTCTGGTCAAACAGGTATTTCAGACTCTTGTGGTCACTATAGATCTCTATGGTAGCACCATACAGATAGTGTCTCCAAATTTTAAGAGCAAACACTACAGCAGCTAACTCCAGGTCATGCCTGGGGTAATTCTCCTCATGAGGCCTCAACTGCCTCGAGGCATATGCCACTACTCGACCCTGCTGCATCAACACACATCCTAACCCTTTGCCCGAAGCATCACAATAAACCACAAATGGCTCACTAGGGTCAGGGATAATCAGTACAGGGGCAGTGGTCAGACAGAGTTTCAACTCTTGGAAACTCTTCTCACATCTCTCATCCCACACAAAATGTGTCTCTTTCCTGGTTAGCCTCGTCAGTGGTAAGGCCATCCGAGAAAAGTCCTTAATAAATCGTCTATAATACCCTGCCAAACCTAGGAAACTCCTGACTTCGGTGATCATTCTAGGTCTATCCCACTGTAACACAGCCTCAACTTTATGGGGATCAACCGCTACCCCATCTCGTGAGATCACATGACCTAAGAATCGTACCTCGGTCAGCCAAAACGCACATTTACTAGGTTTGGCATACAACCTTTTCTCTCTCAAGGTGTCTAGGACTAGTCTCAAATGCCTCTCGTACTCTTCAAAAGATCGGGAGTACACTAAAATATCATCAATAAAGACCACTATAAACTGATCTAGATACGGTCTGAATACCCTGTTGATGTAATCCATGAATACAGCAGGCGCATTCGTCAACCCGAATGGCATCACAAGGAACTCATAGTGCCCATATCTCGTTCTGAAAGCCGTCTTAGAGACGTCTTCAGTTCTCACTCTCAACTGGTGGTACCCAGATCTAAGATCTATCTTGGAAAACACAGATGCCCCAACCAACTGATCTAACAAATCATCAATTCTAGGGAAAGGATATTTATTCTTGATGGTAACTTTATTCAACTTTCTGTAATCTATACACAAACGCAGGCTACCATATTTCTTTTTCACAAATAACACCGAAGCTCCCCAAGGTGAAACACTAGGGCGGATAAACCCTTTCTTTAACAATTCCTCTATCTGCTCTTTCAACTCAGCAAGCTCACCGGGAGCCATCCTGTAAGGAGCTTTGGACACTGGCCCAGCCCCAGGCACTATATCTATAGGGAACTCTAATTCTCTCTCAGGAGGTAGGCCACTAAAATCAAACTCTCTAGGGGAATTCCCTAATAATTGGGATCTCCTCTATCCCTTCTTCTACCTCAGCTTGAATAAAGAAAAAGACTAGAAACCCTTGACATCTGCACTCTAAATATCACTCAGCCTAGGCAGTAGTCATAAAGGATAACTCAGCTCCTACCCTAGGTATGGTCCCACAAGCAGGTAGGGAAATGGTTCGGTGTTCATAATCAAGTATGGCATTATTTGCAGCCAACCAGTTCATACCAATAATCAAATTAATTTCATGGAAGGGCATACAAACCAAATCAATAGTGGTATGACAATAGTTAAATTGAACAGTGACATTTAAGCAGGTATGGGAAGTAACCACGTGGCCTCCAGTGGGTGTAATGACAGACAAGTCAAATGGCAAGACACTAATGACCAGACCCAATTTCCTCACATAATCATAAGATATAAACGAGTGACTAGCACCCGAATCAAACATAGCAACTACAGGAAAGCCATTCACTATCAGCGTACCTCGGATCAAACTGGGAGATGCGCTGGCTTCCTGCTGAGTAAGGGCGAACACTCGGCCCTGGGTCTGTGGTCTAGGAGGAGGCACTGTCTCTATCTGAGGACAGTGTCTAGCAATGTGCCTCTGCTTCCCACACTTGAAACATGTCACCGGAGACTGTTGGAAGGATGACTGGCCCCGAGGAGGTGGCACACCTCGCTGCGGCCTTCTATTCCATGGCCCCTTGCCTCTCCTCTTAGTACTAGGGGTCAAACTAGAGCCCTATTCTGGTTTCAGCCTTTTCAAATCCGGAACCCTCTTCTGACTAGCCGTAGTCGCAGCAAGCATAATAACTTGCAAGTTAGTCTCAATCACCCTGCTAACCTCCACAAGAGTATTAAACTTTCTGATCCGCTGTGGAGTGACTCTATCGCTAATCAGGGGTCTCAAACTAGTCTCAAACTGCTCACATCTCCAGGGTTCATCATCATACCTCTAGAGGTAAGAGGAATACCGAGACAACTCAATAAACTTGGCCACATAGTGATCCACAGTCATCTCATCCGTCTGTCTCAAGCCCATGAATTCCATCTCTTTCTTCTTCTTCACTGAACTTGGGACATACTTCTAATAAAATTCGACCAAGAAAGTCTCCCAAGTTATCTATATATTCTTGGTCTCCATCAGGGGTTTCGTGCTACACCACCATCTATTAGCTTCCTTTTCTAGCATGAAAGTGGCTAGCTGGGCTTTCTGCTCGGTGGTACAATCCATCACCGAGAATATTTTCTTAAGCTGCATCACCCAAGCCTCCGCCTTACCGCATCCAACTCCCCTTCAAACGAGGGTGGATTGTTCTGCCTAAACTGCTTTAGTACTTTCTAGATAGGCGTCTGGGTCTGAGGAGCAGCAGGCTCCTGGAGAGGTACAGGTGGAATGCTAAATGTAGATGGTTGAGGTACAGGGGCATCTCTTCTGGCTTCTTCTTGCCTAGCCAGGGTGTCTTGCAAATGTATGATCATATCATGCTGCTGCTGGGCAATATACCTCTATTGTTCCAGCATCTCTTGATGCTGGCCCATCATGGCCTCATACCGATCAAGTCTTTCCATGATGGCCCGTAGAGGATCCTCAGTCTCAACAGGAACCTCTGGCTCAGCTCTCTAAGCCCTGGGCGGTCTGCCTCTGCCTCTACCCCTGCCCCGTCTAGTCTCAACCATGTCTGAAAGAAGTAGCAACCCTCAGTTCACAATATTATCACAAACACATATGCATAAGGATGCTACAACTTCATGACCATTCACACCAAACACAACAAATCTCATCATTCAAGAGCCTAACATTGAGCAAAAGTGCCTGAACCTTTGCTCTGATACCAAAAATGTAACACCTTAATCTACTACCGCTATCTAGCCTCTCACTAGGCTCGGTTCCATATGATTTCCAAAGAACCAATACCAATCCGTGGCATTTTCATGCTATGAAACGGGGTTTCATACACTCCTCCTCTGCCCCGTGGGTCCTATAAACCCATCATTCGCATTCTCAACTTAAACTCCATTTATACAACTCATACATAGCATAAAACAAACCATAAGCCACGGGTATGGAGCCAATAACCGGAAAAATGCATTTTCTCACTTGGGCCCAAAAGTCATATTTTGGCTCTAACTTTGGAAACTCATATCTAATTCTAGAAAAATGGGAATCTAGTAAACTTTAGCTCTCTAGAAGGATCTAAGTGTTAAATTTACACTGAAAATCATTCCCAACAATAAACTCAGCGTTTGGACCATGTTTGACATTGAAAATGGGAAGGAGGTCCGGCTGTCACTGTTTCTAGTGCATCTTACTGTCATGACTTTCGAAAATTCATAACTAAATCCAAAAAAATCTAATCTGGGCACACTATACCAATTTGGAAAGCTAAAGATGTCTACTAGAGGAAATAAATAAGTCTAGAGCAGTTCAGTATCCCTTACACCCCGAAAACTGATGGAACAGTAACGGAGGTCGGTGGGGCTCCCTGATGCTGATATAGAATTTCAGAAGGTTCATTTTCTCTCTACAAACCTCGGATTTAGGTGATTCTAGTTGGTATAGGTCACTGTGGTCATCTAGTTTATGTGTATAAAATTTCATGACATTTGGCTACCGTTTGGTCTATGTATGACAAGGATTTCATTTCTGACCTATAGGAACAGTACATGACCAAACTACCAAATTTTCCCAACTTCAACAATTCACCAAATATTCTCTAGACCTTAAAATATTACCAACTTTAGCTTCTCAAGAAGCTTTCTATAAACTCTAGAGGCATGCCAAATTTCATGGCAAGAGGAGCTCATCCAGTCATACTTTGACGGAACTCTAAAAAATATCGATTTTGGCACCCAAGAGGTCCAAAATGGGTCCAAAAGGCCTCTCACACATTCTAGCCACTTATGGACAAGTTTAAAAGCATAACAATAGGATATATAACATGGTCATATGGTCCAAATCAACATACATTCCAATCTCACTATGCTACGATCAAAAATACACTATCACATTCATTCATAAAAAGGGGTAAAACCCATATTTGCATTTCTTTGGCTATCAACATAGCTTATACATCATCTTTTTGTACATATACACTTGCTACAATATTTACATCTCAAAAATAGTAGGCGCATATTCATGGTGGCACCACTTTAGATCAAAATAACCAAAAATAAGCTAATATCTAGCTAAGCATACTCCTAGGCTCCTTGGTGTGCACTTGCTTCTCCTTGTGCTCCACCTAGTATGTTAAGTTGGGAGGGGAAGGGGTGAGATTCAAGGAATCTCAGTAGCTCATGCACTCATTCAAGTAAACAATCAAGACATATAACAAGTCAAAGCACGTGAATAAGCATTTAGCCATTCTCAAACATCCAACACACGTTGTACATGCTATGGAAATCACAACAATGCCAAAAATGGGCTCCAGGGACTTTTGGTCTAGCCTCACTCGAGTTTAGGGACTTTTGGATGGCCTCACCCGAGTTTAGGGAATTTTGACTTGGCCTCACTCGGTTGAGACTTTTGGCCTTGTCTCACCCATTCTCAAGGGACTTTCGGCTTCACCTCACCCATCTCAAGGGACTTTCGGCACTACCTCACCTGAGCAACTCTCACAATCCAACACACAAGCATATTGGCATCAATGCATCAAAGCAATAGCATATGGCATATTTCACACAATATGCATATACATAAATATACAATGACTATTACATCCAAGAATGCAACAAGAAAGAGTGGAAAGAGAGCTACCTTATAAGCCAAAGCCAGCACTAGCTTTTCCTTTTAATTTCTCCTCTCCCTTCTTAGGTTCACACTCACACCTTGATGGAGGTGCTTCACTTGAGCCTAGGCACAATCAAGAACAAGGAATTACTCTCTTAGAATATAATCTTTAGAGCAAACCTTCTAACATACTAGAACCTAGAGTTCTCTCTCTCTCTCTCTTTAGAATGCCATCAACTCTTCCTCTCTCTCAAGCTCTTATGGTAGTGGAAACCACATTTTCAAAGAAAACAAAGGGATTCAAGGGTGTTTTCCACTTTCCCTCTTCTGACCCATGCCCAAAATCCAACCATTTTCACAAACAAAATCATAGGATAAGAGGGCAAAGGGAGGAGATCAGAATTCTAAGGAGAAAAGAGAGAAATTTACTTACCTTTCCCTTGCTCTCCCTCATTCTCTTGGTCTCTCTCACTCTCCACGCCTCTTTTCTCTCCTTGGTCGAAGCCTAGGGCAGAAATGAGAGAAGGAATGAGTTTGAGCATTTAATGAAGTCAGTTTCTCGCTCTTTACTCTCTTCCGGACTGACCCTTGCTACGGTGAAAATTAACCTTCGCTATAGCGAGCTCGTGTTATCTGGCTTCGCTATGGCGAGGCTTAACCTTCGCTATGGCGAGCTCGTATCAGTTCCCTTCGCTATGGTGAGTTTCAACCTTTGCTATGGCGAACTCGCGTTAGTTCTAGACCTCACTTTCGCTATAGCGCACGCTACAGCGAGCAACTCCCTGGTTTCTGTATGGACTACTGCCTGCACTCGCTATAGTTATAATCACTCTCGCTGTTGCGAACAGGCATTCTCGCTATAGCGAGACCCTTTTCACACTATTGCGAGGAGACTTAGCAAAATTTTCGGATTTCAAAAATTTCTAGCTTTTTACTTTCTTTCTTTTCCTTTTCTTTTCTTTTTCCCGGTTGTTACAATGGAAGCCAACCACATGAGAGATGAGAGCTTGGCATTAAAATGGATAGATTTTGTTACTTTAAGGCCTTATGAATGGCAATTAATGTAATCCATAGTCGTATATGCCCTAGGATGATATGAACATGTGTAATTATGATAATATGTCATGCATAAATGAGAGATTATGTTATGTGACTATTAGAATGTAAAATGAGTATGTTATGGCAAACTAGCTTCTTGAATGGCATTATGTAATTGTGTACAAATGGAAGTGAAATAGTCAAATTGAGTGTATGAGGTTTGGAACCATTTGAGCAGTTTATACAAGTCCTATTTATGCTTTTAGACTTAGTCAAGAGGTGCCAAACTCCAAGGAAAGCCACTTGGACATTTTGGTATCTTGTATAGACTAAGAATTAACTATATTGAAACCCCATATCACTTTTTATCCAAATGAGCTCTTCTTCATTTGATATTTTTCATGAAATTAGATCTTATTGAGAGCTTTTTGGGAAGCTAAAGAATAGAATTTTTAGAGGTCTAAAGAATATTTGATAAATTTTCAAAGTTGAGAAAAATTCTAATTTTGGACTGATGTACTGTTCACTTTGTCTGAAAATGATTTCTATCACATAGGGCACAAATGATGTCCAATTGCCACAAAATTTTATATAGAGAAACTAGACATTCCCAGTGACTTGTGGCACTTGGAAGCACCTCATTTGGGGTCTAGAGAGAGAGATATGAATTTTCAAAGATTTTGTCCATTACTAAACCCTCCAACTGACCTTAAGTATTGGTTGATTAAGTTTTGAGATCTAAGCGTGCCTGAACTGGTCTAAAGTTATTTTTTCTCTTTAGTTAACATCCACAAATTTCCATACTAATATCATTTTCATGGATTGGATTTTTGTGGCATTAATTGGACATTTTTGAAATTCGCTACAAAATCTTGTAATAGTACCCATGGACAGCTAGACCTCTGAATCTTTTTGAATATCAAATGTCCTTTGTGTTGTGTTTCATGGTTTGGACATATTTTTGCCATAAAGTAGACATGTGTAGCTTTCTAGAATGGCTAAGAATGCATAATTTTGATTTTTATAAAATTAGTTATGATTTTCCAAAGTTTGTGACAGAAATGAGAAAATTCTAGCTAAAAATATACCTATGTATTTTATGCTTCCTTTTGGTTTCCACAAGTTGTAGGCTACTTTTAATGATAGAAATGAGTTGTATCCATGTAATTAAATATAAGAATGTGTACATGAGTTCATTTGGCCCAAGGGACTCCAAAGGAAAATTTCATACACAATGCAGCGCTACGAAACTCATTATTTTAATGTCTTATTTCTTACTCTCTTATGGATTGCATGATCTAACATTCGGTCCCTCCATAAATGTGAGAAACACAATGTTCGGTTTCTCCATAAACATTAGAAATAGGCTAAATATAAAAAGAAATTCTCAAAATAGTAGGAATTGGGGCCAACTAAAATTATGATAAAATTTTAAATATTAGAAAATCAGGATTTGAGGTTTAAGATGCCCAAAAACCAGAGCTAGAAAAGCTCAGAAAATTTGCCGAAGGAAGTAGGAGCATTTTTGTAATTTTTGAAAAATTTTGAAAACTCATAAGAGGGCTTTTTAAATGAAAAATTTGAGCTTTCTGAGATTTTTAGAGGCCCTGAATACTATGGGAACCCCTAGAACAGTTGAAACCTTTTCGGTGAGCGATTTCGGCTATCAGTTGATCGAAACTATGACCGAATGGTTCGGAATGGCTTCAAATCCTTTTTTAGTGATTCCAAAAGCAATTATTATGATTAAGAGCCTAAGGAATATGATGGAAAAGAAAGTTCTTCAAAAGGAGTTGAAATGAGCCCAAACAAACAAAACTACGAAGAGGGACTAAATTGTAAATTTTAAAAGTTGCTTAAATGAATCCCTAGGCTTATAAAAATGTCCCACCTCTGGTCAGATCTCCTTACCAACTCTCCCACACATTAAAATAGAATTAAGAAGGGCTGAGAGTGGTGCATAAGAGGGGAGGCCAAGGAAGGAAGAAGAAGCTTTGAAAAGTGTAAGTTTTATCTACTTTTTCCTACTCCTTGCCTTGTTAAACTTCTTCCCCTCTTCTTCCTCTTCCTTCTCATGGTTTTGCCATTTAATTTGGTGCTGATATGTGGTTCGTTTAGGAAAGGGAAGAGAGGATTTGAGAGAGTTCTTGGTAGCATAAGGAAGCTCCCTTGGAAAGCTTGTAAACAAGGTAAGCAAAGTGGGACTTTGTTGCTTCTTCTTGAATTTCTTTTCCTTTATGGTTTTGGTCAGAATAGGGGCTGTATAATAGGGATCCAATTTTGATTTAAACATGATAGCAAGTGAGGCTTTGAGGCATGAGGGATCTAATAAAGCAATTAGGGATCAAAATGAACTATTAGAATCCAAGATAGCAAAGTTAGGGATTCTTGAACATATGGCAAAATCTGATTGGATTCAAGAATTCCCTAACTTATGTAAGTGTTTGTATGAGTTCCTAAGACCTCTAAAGAGCTTCCCACATGCACCTCCCATCCAAGAAAGCAAAGAAATTTCAAGAAAAACTAATGAACTCTAATTTGAAAAAGTGTAGTGCATTTGAAGGGATTGTAAAAACTAATTTGATTCATGCATTCCCTAACATATGTGAGTGTTTGTTTAAGTTCATAAGACCCCTAAGAAGCCTCCCAAGTGGCTCTCCCATCAAGGAAAAATTGAAAACCCTTTGAACCCTAAATACTTCCATAATGTCGGCCTAGGACAGATGGAGGTGTTAGAGAGTGTTTTAATTTATTCTAGCCTTGGTTTAGGACTTCATATGATGATAGAGGTAGGAGGAACCCTTGGGAAAAAATTAGAAGCCATGGATTGGGAGATGAGGCAATGCTTCCATAATGTGACCTTATAAAGCAACTTGTGTCTAGGCTTTTGTAAATGAATATGTAATGGCTCCAAGGACCTTAAATGAGGTCAAGAGGCCTAGGAATGAGAAGAGAATGGAGCCAAGAACTTGAATCATGATGGTTGCTTCAATAGGCTGTTTATGGAACCATTATGTGACTTATGGAACCAAGTATGTTCTTAAATATAAGTTTAATGTCCTAGTTTGTTTCAAGAGTGTAATTAGCTTCCATATGATGTGTCTAGGCCAAGAGAAATGATCTCCACCCTCTTGGATGTGTTTCAAGGGAGAGGACTCAAGGCTTAAGGAAAAAGTGTATAAATGCAAGCAAGGTAGCTCTCTCCACCTTCTCTCTTGCATGGATGTGTGTTAGCTTGTCTTAGAATATTTGTATATGTATTTTCAAGCCATGAAAAATATGCTAGCATGATTTCATATGCCATGGTTTTATGATGACATATTATGTTTCATATGATGTTTTGATGTGTGCTTGGGTTTGCTTGAGTATGGTGAGGCCAAGAACCCTTAACTATGGTGAGGATGAGCCAAGAATCCTTAAGATTGGTTGAGACAATACAAAGAGTCTCCCAAAAGCAAAGTGGGCTCCCAAGAGTATAGTTGAGTCTAAGAATGCATTAAAGAATGGGTGAGGCAAGTCCAACATCCACAAGAAATTGGATGAGGCCAATCCACTTGCTTGGCAAGCCTTTGTATGACTTTCTTAAATGATGAAAATGCTTCTTGAATGTTTGCACATGTCCATATGATCATACATGCATTTATGAGACTTGTTTGCATCCATTATGTATGATTGAATGAGAGATGAGCTATTGGAATTCTTTGAATCTCATCCCCTCCTCTCCAATGCTTTAAAATGTTAGGTGAACCAAGTGGACATGCTAATGGGAGCCAACAATACTAAAGGAAGGAGATCAACAATCATATATTTAGCTTTTGCCACTTTAAGACCATGATTGTACCATAGGATGTATATGATGTTATAAATGGTCTATGACCCTTGAGACATGTATAAATATGTTATTATGTGATGTTTAGATGTATGAATATGATGTATAACCTTTAGCATTTATTTTGAGTATGTAATGCCAAAGTGTGCAATGTGGAAGTTTAATGGAAATGTGCATAAGTGTGAGTTGAATGGCCAAAATGAGATGTATAAGGTTTAAGATCATTTGGGCAGCTCACACAAGTTTTAAATGTGCTTTTAGACTTGCCCAAAAAGTGCCACAACTAAGGGAAAGTCATTTGGCAAATTTGGTATCCTATATGGAGCCAAATTTGACCATAATGAAACCCTATGTTACTTTTTAGCCAAAAGAATTAGTGTTGATCTAAAATTTGACATGCAAGTAGGTCTCATTAAGAGATTTTTGAGAAGCTAAAGATCATAATTTTTGGAGGTTTACAGAATATTTGATGATTTTTCAAAGTTGGCAATTTTCATGGTGTCTGGTTGCTGCACTATTCATTTGGTCCGAAATTGTTTTCTATCACACAAGCCTCAAATGAGGTCCAATTGCCACAAAATTTTATACATAAAAACTAGACAATCATAGTGACTCATATCAACTAGAAGCACCTCATTTGAAGTTTAGAGAGGGAGATATGAATTTTTGAAATTTCTGCCCAATATCAATAATTTTGCCCGACCAGAGATACTGTTCCATTGAATTTTGAAGTCTGGGCTTGATGAACTGATCTAGAGATATTTTTTCTCTCTAGTTAACATCCATAGATTTCCATATTGGTATCATTTATATGGATTGGATTTTTGTGAAATTAATTGGATATTTTTAAAATTTTTCTATAGAATTCTGTGACAGTTCCAGAATTTAGTCTGACCTTTGGATCATTTTGAATATCAAACGCCCTCTGTGATGAATGTTATGGTCTTGGTGTATTTGTAGTGTGAAGTAGACATCCATAGATTCCCTGAATGACCAAGATTGCATGATTTCTAGTTTTTTATAATTAGTTATGATTTTCCAAAGTTTGACTAGAAAAGAGGCCAAATCTAGCCGAAAATATACTTGATTATTTTGAGCTCCATTTCGGTTTCTATGCGTTGTGGGCATGATTTTGATATGGAAATGAGTTGTATTGATGTATTTAACTATAAGAATGTATAGCATGAGCTCACATGGTTCACGTGACACCAAATGAAATTTTTAAGTATGACGCAACGCAAAGAAAGTCAATATTTTTCCCCTTTTGCCTTATATCTTCATGAATATAATGATGTGAGGCATGTATATATATATGATATGATGACCTAGAAGTTATGGTGTTACACATGATATGAGACATGGAAGTAGTATGAAATAAACTAGAAAATCGAATGAAAATTTTATACGTGATGCAACGCTAAATAATACATTATTTTCATGCCATTATTTTTCCTCTTATGTGAGTTATATGATGTGAGGCATAGATATAGCATAAAGTGAGATAGAAATTTATGGTGTTACATCTTGCAACCTCCCTTGAATAAGTGTGGAAGACTTACCAACATAAATAGGAATCATTAACATGCCATAAAGAAACACAAAAAGAAAAAGATACAAAATCATAATCAACTTCTACTTCCCTGGAAGATTGTCAAACCTCTTTAATTGCCAATTTCATATTTGATGGCATATTTTTCAATAAAACTTTAGGTTTAATTACATAGGTTTGTCATTAAACTTCTACACAACTTTCAATTAAATCCAGACATTTTAAAAGCTATTAATGAAACGTTGTAATTACATTAAAAAAAATTTTAATCTCAACCATGACTTTATATAAGGAATCTTCTACAAAGTTTCCTTTATAGTAAATGACAAACTTATCATCTGACATCAATGTCAGAAAGCAATATAAATCGTTAGCCTAATGTGAAGGCATTAAAATGAACCAACTCTCCTAAAAGCTTTTGGCCCCAAAGAATTAAAAAAAGAACAACATTCCCTAAACCTTGAGCTATAAAGTGAGGGACCAGAAATGATGTTACAAATATCTTTAATTGAATAAACACATTCCAAGTAACAGAAATGATAGCCCTCAAAAGAAAATAGAAAAAAGTAGTAAACAGATAACAAAAGTTACAAGAAAAAGTGTATGTCATTTAGAAGCTTAAGAAGTGATGATTATTTATTTTTACATTGTTTTAAAGCTTAAGTTTTTAAAATAAATGACCAAATTTTTACCCAGAGGTACAAATACAAGGTTTAAAGGAGTTTTGTTCCAGAGGTTTCACAAAAATACCATAAGCATGTAAAGATTCTCAGGAAAATTGTTCAATACTTTTACATGAATCCTTATATGGATTATGATAATCTAGGCATATGTGGTATAATCATTTCAATGAATATTTATTGAAGAAAGGTTATCAAAATGATTTAATTTATCCATGTGTTTCATAAAAAGATTTGAATAAGAGTTTGTCATAGTTGCTATGTAGGTTGATAATTTAAATATTATTAGAACTCTTAAAGAGCTTTAAAAAGCATTTGCTTGTTTGAAGAAAGAGTTTAAGAATAGAGATCTTGGAAAACAAGGCTTTGTCTTAACTTGCAGATCAAACATTTAGCAAATTGAATTCTTCTTCATTAATTAACTTATACTAAAAAGACCTTAAAGGAATTTTATATGGATCAAGTACATTCATTAAGTACCAAAATAATTGTAAAATCCTTAACTATGAATAAATACTCTTTTTGTCCTTAAGAGAATGATAAATAGCTTCTTGGTTTTGAAGTGTCATATTTTAATACTATAGGAGTATTAATGTATCTTGCTAATAGTATATAACTTGATGTTGCATTTGCTATAAATTTTTTTAGCAAGATTTAGTTCCCCTTTAATAAAATACTTTAAAAGAAAGTTAAGCATTTATTGTAGTATCTATAAGGGACTATTAGTATGGGGTTATTTTATGCAACTAAATTTAGACCATAATTAATTGGCTATACAGAAGCAAGACACTTATTGAATCCACATAAAGCTAAATCTTAAATGGGCTATTTATTTAAATGTGGAGATACCATTATATCATAATTCTTTATGAAACAAACTTTAGCTACTACTTCATCAAATAATATAGAAATAATTACAGTGCATAAAGCAAGTCGAGAGTATTTTTGGCTAAGGTTAATGACCCAACATATCTAAGAGATGTGTGTTTTTGAGAAAAAGATTCCAATAATATTATATGAAGATAATATAGTGTAATAGCTTAGTTAAAAGAATGGAACATTAAAAGAGATAGATTTCAACATATTTCACCAAAAATTTTTTCACTTATGTAATTGAGAAGAATGGTGATATAGATGTTCAATAGATTTGTTCATATGATAATTTGGTAAATATTTTCACTGAGGCATTATTGACTGCCACATTTCAGAAATTAGTGTACAATATTGGGATGTGCCAACTTAAGAACATAAAGTAACATCTTCATGAGGGGGAGTAAATGTAATATTCTATATTTTGTAAATTAAAATAGTTTCTAAAGAATAAAAATGAATAACTAAAAAGGAGATCACAGGAAGAGAAAAGGTCAGTTAAGACTAAGAGAACATATTTAGGCCTAAAAAAGAGATCACAGGAGTATAATGTATCTTGCTAATAGTACATGACTTGATGTTGCATTTGCCATAAATTTTTTTAGCAAGATTCAGTCCCCTTTTAAGAAAAACATTGAAAGAAAGTTAAGCATTTATTGTAATATCTGTAAGGGACTATTAATATGGAGTTATTTTATGCAACTAAATTTAGACCATAATTAGTTAGCTATACCGAAGCGAAGACACTTATCGAATCCACATAAAGTTAAATCTCAAGTGGGCTATTTATTTAAATGTGGAGATACAATTATATCATAGTGCTTTATGAAACAAACTTTAGCTACTATTTCATCAAATAATATAGAAATAATTACAGTGCATAAAGCAAGTCGAGAGTATTTTTGGCTAAGGTTAATGACCCAACATATCTAAGAGATGTGTGTTTTTGATAAAAAGATTCCAATAATATTATATGAAGATAATATAGTGTAATAGCTTAGTTAAAAGAATGGAACATTAAAAGAGATAGATTTCTACATATTTCACTAAAAAAATTTTCACTTATGTAATTGAGAAGAATGGTGATATAGATGTTCAATAGATTTGTTCATATGATAGTTTGGCAAATATTTTCACTGAGGCATTATTGACTACCACATTTGAGAAATTGGTGTACAATATTGGGATGCGCCAACTGTAACACCATATTTATAGGACTCATCTCATATAAACTTTAGGCTTCCTTCCCTGAACAACACAAGAGGAAGAAGGAAAATCGTTAAAAATAATCAATTTAATTATGCTATTTCATGGATAAAATTTTCATTTAGTGTTCTGTGGGCCATATTATAACACCATAATTTCTAGCTCATTTTCTATCATTTTTAAGTCTCACATCATGAATTGCACAAAGGGAATGGAAAAATGACATTAAAATAATGTATTGTTTAGCATTACATCATGTATAAAAATTCCATTCAGTGTCATGTGGACTATATGAGCACATACATCACATTCTCATATTTAATTACATGAATAAATTTCATTTGCATCACCAAAAATGGCCTACAACTTGTCGAAATCAAAGGGGAGCATAAAACTCATACTTAAATTTTCAGCCAGAAGTTTGCCATTTCTATCACAAATTTTGGAAAATCATAACTAATTCTAAAAAAATAAAAATCTTGCATCCTTGGCCATTCTGGAAATCTACACATGTCTACTTTATTATAAAAATATGTACAAACCATGAAACACAAAAGACATTTGACATTTGAAATGGTCCAAAGGTCTGGCTATCCACTGGTGTTGTCATAGAATTCTACAGCAAATTTCAAAAATATCCAGTTAATTCTAAAAAAATCCAATCCATATAAATGATACCAATTTGAAAAGATGTAGATGTTAGCTAGAGGGAAATAATAACTCCAGACCATTTTAGGCATGCCAGACCTCGAAACCTAATCAAACAATACCTAAGGTCAGTTAGAGTGCCTAGTACTGGACAGAATCTTTGAAAATTCATATCTCCCTCTCTAGACCTCCAAATGAGGTGCTTCTAGTTGACAAAAGTCACTGGGAATGTCTATTTTTTTGTATAAAATTTTATGACAATTGGACATCATTTGAGCCCTATGTGGCAGATTTCATTTTTAGACCAAGTGAATAGTGCATCAGACCAAAATTAGAATTTTTGCCAACTTTGAAAATTTATCAAATATTCTGTAGACCTCCAAAAATTCTGTTCTTTATCTTCCTAAAAAGTTCTCAACAACTTCTAATTACATGCCAAATCTTAGATCAAGAAAAGCTCATTTAGATAAAAAGTGATATAGAGTTCCAAATTGGTTCATTCTTGGTCCATACAAGGTACCAAAATGTCCAAATGGCTTTCCTTGGAGTTTGACACCACTTGGGCAAGTCTAAGAGTATAAATAGGACTTGTGTGAGTTTCCCAAATCATCCCAAACCCCATGCATCTCCATTTGACCATTCCACTTCCATTTGTACACAATTGCATAATGCCATTCGAGAAGCTATTTTGCCATAACATACTCATTTTACATTCTAATGGTCACATAACATAATTTCTCATTTATACATCACTTATTAATATAATTACACATGTTCAAGTGGTCATAGACCATATACAACAATGGGTTACATCATTTGACATCAATATGGCCTTAAAGAACAAAATTCCAACACTTTAGTGTCATGCTTTCATTTCTCATGTAGTTGGCTTCCATTCCCTTGGTCTCTTAGTCCACCTAGCATGTTAGAACATTGGAGAGGATGGAATGAGATTCAAAGAATCCCAATAGCTCATCTCCCTTTCAATCACACTTAATATATGCAAAACACGTCTTGAAAATATATGCATAGACATAATAGGTGACATGAACATTCAAGAAGCAAGCTTGACATGTAAATAAGTCATACAAGGCATCCATAAGTTTGCTAGGTGAATGGATTGGCCTCACCCTTTCCCTTATAGATTTTGGACTTGCCTCACCCATTCTTTAAGAGATTCTTGGACTCAACCTTGCTATTGGGAGTCTATCTCACTTTTGGGAGACTCTTCACTTTGTCTCAACCAATTCTAAGGGTTCTTGGCTCATCCTCACCATGGTTAAGAGTTCTTGGCCTCTCCACACTTAAGTAAACCTAAGCAAGTATCATAACATCATTTAGAAACATAATGTATCATCATGGTACCATGGCATTTAAAATCATAATAAAATATTTTTCATGACTTAAAACACACATACACACATTCAAAGACAAGTGAAACATACAATCATGCATGAGAGAAGGAGAAGTGAGCTACCTTGGAAGCAAACACACTTTTTCCCTTGATTCAATGCTCCCTTTCTCGGCTTCATACACACAATGGAGTGGGAATGATTTCTCTTGGCCTTGTTTTCTTGCTTTCTCTTGGTTGTTTTTCACTTTCCTTGGTTGCCTCACTCTAAACATAAATTTTTTCTCTCTGTTCTTTTTCTTGATTTTTCTCCTCCTTTCTTCCCCTTCTTGTGAGCCTAAGAGAGCAACTCATTTTTTGTATTTTGGGTAGAAAATTTCATGCTTAAGAAGATGGGAGGAGAAAGGAGAAGTGTGTGGGAGCTTCTAGAATTACAATTTTTCAAAAATTTCAATTTCATCCTTCTGTAATGGCAATTTTGTTTTGGCTTTGTTTTAACTCTTTTTTGGGAACCATCTTTTCTATTATAAAATTTAGGTTCCCAATTTAATAAAATGCCTTTGGAATTGCTTAATTTGGAGCTAAAAACCTTACCGAATGAATCGGTCAAAGTTCAGGTTAATCGACATTGAAAAATATACACTGGAGGGGTTTTACCAGTCCTGGGGCTTTCCATGATTTTTGGAGCCTTTGAGAACCCTGTGCAACTTAAAACTTTCATTTAAAAAGCCCTCCTATATGTTTTTCCAAAAGTTGCACTTATTTACAAAAATACTATTACATT
This sequence comes from Erythrophleum fordii, assembly GCA_032878935.1. Lineage (NCBI taxonomy): Eukaryota > Viridiplantae > Streptophyta > Magnoliopsida > Fabales > Fabaceae > Erythrophleum > Erythrophleum fordii. The sequence continues at coordinate 15,226,824 of JAVQMF010000056.1, read as the reverse complement.
TCATCAATTTCTATCATAATTTATTTTCTCCATCCTAACTCCATTTTTTTTTTCCGTCTGATTCTAAAATTCTCATTTTTAGGAGTCTAGAATATTACTCAAATTTTTTGGGACCTTAACTAATTCATTTCGGGGAACTTACTTTAAAAACACGCTCATTTCGTCGTTTAACGAAAATCAAACATTACACATATGGACTCGTCCATTTCATTCTCATATTTAAATGCACAAATACAACTCATAACAAGCTCAAGAAGTGGCCTAGAACTCGTGTAAGTGGAAGGTATACATGAAAATAGAGTGTGCAGCCTTGAGTATTCTAACATAGATTTTGAAAAATTATAACTAATTCTAGAAAAATCAAAATTATGCACACTATACCATTCTAGAAAGATACAGATGTCTAATTTATTAAAAACAAACCTAATTACAACAGAGACTACTAGCCACTGAAAATTGATGGCATAGTACCAGAGGTCATCTGTTTCTACTAGTACTATCCTTCAATTTCAAAAATTTATATCTCCCTACTCAGATATCCAATCTTAATGGCCATGAAAAACTTATTTTGTCTAGTTTATGATTGTAAAATTTTATGAGCATTGGATACCATTTGGTCCTTGAATGTCATAGTCCAAGTTATTGACTATATGAACAGTCTCTACATCAGTTCAACAGAAAAATACCAACTTTGAAAAATCATAATTAATTCCATAGAGCTTTAAATAACCTAGTCTTTAACTTCCTAAAAAGCTCTAGATAAGATCTATATGCATGGAAAATTTAATAGGCAAAATCATTCATTTGGTTAGATTTTGATATTAGGTTATATAATAGTCATTTTTGTGTCTTATAAGGGGTCCAAATGGTTTAATTTGGGTTCTAAGGCAGCCATGGCTACTTGAGCATGTGGGAAGCACTAAAATGGTCTACTAAACTTGTTTCAAAGGTGCACAAATCCAGATTTCTCAAACTCACTCATCCATCCCAAGATATACACAAGAGTGTACATACCAAGTCTTGCCATCTAATGTCAAAATGCTATTTCATACATATGGCATTAAATCTCATTCATACATCATACGTTTACATATTTACATGTGCTCATGAAGTCATACAACATATAAAATAAGAAGATACATCATAAGCCACTTATATGGCTATAATTTAGCACATTTTCACACTTTGTTGTCAATCTTCATTTTCTAGGCTTGGTGGCTTCCATTCCTTGGCTCAGTTGGTCCACCTAGATATGTTAAACATATGGGAAGGAAGGAATGAGATTCTAGGAATCCTAATAGCTCTTCTCCCTTTCAATCACACATAAAGAATGCAAAACTAAGTCTAAAAATGCATGTATGACTATTATAGGGTGTAAAGTCCCACATCAGCTGGAAGGGACCTGTGGCTAGCCCATATAAGTGGGGGAGAATCCCTCCCCACCAAGGCACGCTTCTCTTGAGCGGTGGGAAGGAAGGGACAATACCTTGGTTGTAACAACCGGGAAAAGGGGAAAAGGAAAAGAAAGTAAAAGCTGAGAAAATTCGAAATCTAGAAATTTTGCCAAAGTCTCCTCGCAATAGCGAGAAATGGTCTCGCTATAGCGAGAGTGCCTTCTCGCAATTGCGAAGGTGATTTTAGCTATAGCGACTACGGGCAGTAGTCCATACAGAAACCAGGGAGTTGCTCACCGTAGCGTACGCTATAGCGAGAGTGCCTGTTCGCAATAGCGAAGGTGATTCTAGCTGTAGCAAGTGCGGGTAACAGTTCATACAGAAACCAAGGAGTTGCTCGCCATAGCGTGCACCATAGCGAGAGTGGGAGTCTGGAACTGGCACGAGTTAGCCATAGTGAAGGTTAAATCTCGCCATAGTAAAGGGAACTGATACATTCTCGTTATAGTAAAAGGTAAACCTCGCCATAGCGAAGGCAACTGATACGAGCTCGCCGTAGCGAAGGTTAATTTTCGCCGTAGCGAGGGTCAGTCTGGAAAAGTGTAAAGAGCAAGAATTTGACTCCTTTAAACACCCCAACTCATTCTTTCTCTCATATTTACCCTAGACTTCGACCCAAGGAGAGAAAAGAGGCGTGGAGAGTGAGAGAGACCAAGAGAAGGAGGAAGAACAGGTAAGCAAGTTTCTCTCATTCCTTCTTAGCATTTTGATCTCCTCCCTTTGCCCTCTCTTCCTATGGTTTTGTTTGTGAGGTTAGTTAGATTTTGAGCATGGGTCAGAAGAGGAAAAGTGAAAAACACTCTTGAATCCCTTTATTTTCTTTGAAAATGTGGTTTCCACTACCATGAGAGCTTAAGAGAGAGAAAGAATTGGTGACATTCTAGAGAGAGACAGAACCCCTAAGTTTCTGTATGTTAGGAGGGTTGCTCTGAAGATTACATTCTAAGAGAGTAATTCTATGTTCTTGATTGTGCCTAGGCTCAAGTGAAGCACCTTCATCAAGGTGTGATTGTGAAACTAAGAAGGGAGAGGAGAAATTGAAAGGAAAAGCTAGTGTTGGCTCATAAGGTAGCTCTCTTTCCACTCTTTCTTGTTGCATTCTTGGATGTAATAGTCATTGTATGTTTATGTATATGCTTGATATGTGAGATATGCCATATGTTATTGCCATGATGCATTGTTGACAATATGCTTGTGTGATGGATTGTGAAAATTGCTCGAGTGAGGTAGTGCCGAAAGTCCCTTGAGATAGGTGAGGTGAAGCCGAAAGTCCCTTGAGATGGGTGAGACAAGGCCAAAAGTCTCATAATCGAGTGAGACTAAGTCAAAAGTCCCTAAACTCGGGTGAGACCATCCAAAAGTCTTTAAACTCGGGTGAGGCTAGACCAAAAGTCCCTGGAGCCCATTTTGGCATTGTTGTGATTTCCATAGCATGTACAACGTGTAATGTGATTGAGAATGGTTGGATGCCAAATTGCATGTTTTGACTTGTTATATGCCTTGATTGTTTACTTGAATGAGTGCATAAGCTACTGAGATTCCCTGAATCTCACCCCTTCCCCTCCCAACTTAACTTGTTAGGTAGAGCTTAAGGAGAAGCAAATGCACACCAAGGAGCCTAGGAACATGTGTAGCTAGATGATAGTTTCTTTTGGTCTTTTGATGTAAAGTGGTGCCAACATGTATGTGCACTCACTATTTTTGAGATGTAAATGTTATAACAAGTGTAAATGTATGAATATATGATGTACAAACTATGCATAGAGCTAAATTAATGAAAATGTGGGTTTTGCCCCTTTTTGTTGAATGCATGTGGTAGTGTACTTTTGGCCGTAGCATAATAAGTTTAAGATGTATGATGAATTGGACCACTTGGACATGTTATATAGACTATTTTTATGCTTTCAAACTTGTCCATGAGGAGTGAGAACGTGTGAGAGGCCATTTGGACCCATTTTGAACCTCTTGGGTGCCAAAACCGTTAATTTTGAGAGCTCCGTCAAAGTATGACTAGATGAGCTCCTATTGCCATGAAATTTGGCATGCCTCTAGAGTTTGTAGAGAGCTTCTTGAGAAGCTAAAGTGGGTAATATTCGGAGGTCTAGAGAATATTTAACGAATTGTTGAAATTGGGAAAAATACATGGTTTGGTCATGTACTATTTCATTAGTCCGAAAATGAAACCATGTCATTCATAGACCAAACGGTAGCCAAATGTCATGAAATTTTATACACATAAACTAGAAAACTACAGTGACCTATACCAACTAGAATCACCCAAAACGGAGGTCTATAGAGTGAGAACAAACCTTCTGAAGTTCTGTATCAGCATCAGGGAGCCACCTGACCTCTGTTACTGTTCCATCGATTTTCGGGGTCTAGGGGCTATTGAACTGATCTATACTTATTTTTCTCCTCTAGTAGACATCTGTAGATTTTCAAATTGGTATAGTATGCCCAGATTGGATTTTTGTGGATTTAGTTACGAATTTTTGAAGTTCATGACAGTAAGCTGTACCAGAAACAGAGACAGCTGGACCTTTGTCTGATTTTCAATGTCAAACATGGTTCAAATGCTGAGATTATGATTGGGAATTATTTTTAGTGTAAAGATAACACTTAGAGCTTTCCAAAGAGCTATGGTTTGCTAGATTCTCATTTTCGATAATTAGTTATGATTTTCCAAATTTAGAGCCAAAATATGACTTTTAGGCCCAAGTGAGAAATTGCATTTTTCTGGTTTTTGGCTCCATACCCATGGCTTATGGCTTGTTTTATGCTATGTATGAGTTGTATAAATGGAGTGTGAGTAGAGAATGTGAATGATGGGTTCACAGGACCCACGGGGCAGAAGATGAGTATATGAAACCCCATTTCATAGCATGAAAATGCCACAGATTGGTATTCGTTCTTTGGAAATCATATGGTACCGAGCCCAGTGAGAGGCTAGATAGTGATAGTAGATTAAGGTGTTACATTTTTGGTATCAGAGCAAAGGTTCAGGCACTTTTGCTCGATGTTAGGCTCTTGAATGCCGTGAATTGCTTGTGTTTGATGTGAATGGTCATGAAAGTGGTAGCATCCATATGCATATGTGTTAGTGATGTTATTGTGAACTGAGGATTGCTACTTCTTTCAGACATGGTTGAGACTAGATGGGGCAGGGGTAGAGGCAGAGGCAAACCGCCCAGGCCTCAGAGAGCTAAGCCAAAGGTTCCTGTTGGGACTGAGGATCCTCTGCGGGCTATCATGGAGAGGCTTGACCGGTATGAGGCCATGATGGGCCAGCACCAAGAGATGCTGGAACAGCAGAGATACATTGCCCAGCAACAGCATGATATGATCATGGATTTACAAGACACCCTGGCTAGGTAGGAAGAAGCTAGGAGAGATGCCCCTGTACCTCAACCATCTACATCTAGCATTCCACCTGCACCTCCCCAGGAGCCTGCTGCTCCACAGACCCAGACGCCTATCTAAAAAGTGTTGAAGCAGTTTAGGCAGAACAATCCACCCTCGTTTGACGGGGAGTTGGATGCGGATAAGGCGGAGGCTTGGGTGATGCAGCTAAAGAAAATATTCTCAGTGATGGATTGTACCACCAAGTAGAAAGCCCAACTAGCCACTTTCATGTTAGAAAAAGAAGCTGATAGATGGTGGTGTAGCACGAAACCCCTTATGGAGACCAAGAATATACAGATAACTTGGGAAAGTTTCTTGGTTGAGTTTTATGAAAAGTATGTCCCTAGCTCGGTGAGGAAGAAGAAAGAGATGGAATTTATGAGTTTGAGACAGACGGATGAGATGACTGTGGACCAATACGTGGCCAAGTTCATTGAGTTGTCTCGGTATTCCTCTTACCTCCAGAGGTATGATGATGAACCCTGGAGATGTGAGCAGTTTGAGACTGAGTTGAGGCCTCTGATTAGCGATAGAGTCACTCCACAGCAGATCAAAAAGTTTAATACTTTTGTGGAGGTCAGTAGGATGATTAAGACTAACTTACAAGTTATCATGCCTGCTGCGACTACGGCTAGTCAGAAGAGGGTACCGGATTTGAAAAGGCCGAAACTAGAAGAGGGTTCTAGTTTGACACCTAACCCTAAGAGGAGAGGCAAGGGGCCATGGAATAGAAGGCCACAGCGAGGTATGCCACCTCCTCGGGGCTAGTCATCCTTCCAATAGTCTCCGGTGACATGTTTCAAGTATGGGAAGCCGGGGCATATTGCTAGACACTGTCCTCAGATGGAGACAGCGCCTCCTCCTAGACCACAGACCCAAGGCCGAGTGTTCGTCCTTACTCAGCAGGAAGCCAGCGCATCTCTCAGTTTGATCTAAGGTATGCTGATAGTGAATGGCTTTCCTGTGGTTGCTATGTTTGATTCAGGTGCTAGTCACTCGTTTATATCTTATGATTGTGTGAGGAAATTGGGTCTGGTCGTTAGTGTCTTGCCATTTGACTTGTCTGTCATTACACCCACTAGAGGCCACGTGGTTACTTCCCATACCTGCTTAAATGTCACTGTTCAATTTAGCCATTGTCATACCACTATTGACTTGGTTTGTATGCCTTTCCATGATATTGCTTTGATTGTTGGTATGAACTGGTTGGCTGCAAATAATGCCATACTTAATTGTGAACACCGAACTATTTCCTTACTTACTTATGGGACCATACCTAGGGTAGGAGCTGAGTTATCCTTTATGACTACTACCCAGGTTGAGAGATATTTAGAGTGTGGATGTCAAAGGTTTCTAGTCTTTTTCTCTATTCAGGCTGAGGTAGAAGAAGGGATAGAGGAGATCCCAGTTGTCAGGGAATTCCTGAAGGTTTTCCCTAAAGAGTTTGACTTTAGTGGCCTACCCCTTGAGAGAGAATTAGAGTTCCCTATAGACATAGTGCCTGGGGCTGGACCGGTGTCTAAAGCTCCTTACAGGATGGCTCCCACCAAGCTTGCTGAGTTGAAAGAGCAGATATAGGAATTGTTAGAGAAAGGGTTTATTCGCCCTAGTGTTTCACCTTGGGGAGCTCCGGTGTTATTTGTGAAAAAGAAAGATGGTAGCTTGCGTTTGTGTATAGATTACAGAGAGTTGAATAAAGTTACCATCAAGAATAAATATCCTCTCCCTAGAATTGATGATTTGTTATATCAGTTGGCTGGGGCATCTGTGTTTTCCAAGATAGATCTTAGATCTGGGTACCACCAGTTGAGAGTGAGAACTGAAGACGTCTCCAAGACGGCCTTCAGAATGAGATATGGGCACTATGAGTTCCTTGTGATGCCATTCGGGTTGACGAATGCACCCGCTGTATTCATGGATTACATGAACAGGGTATTCAGACCGTATCTGGATCAATTTGTGGTGGTCTTTATTGATGATATTTTAGTGTACTCCCAATCCTTTGAGGAGCACGAGAGGCATTTGAGATTAGTCCTAGACACCTTGAGAGAGAAAAGGTTGTATGCCAAACTTAGTAAATGTGAGTTTGGCTGACCGAGGTGAGATTCTTAGGTCATGTGATCTCAAGAGACGGGGTCGTGGTTGATCCCCATAAAGTTGAGGCTGTGTTACAGTGGGATAGACCTAAAACGATCACCGAGGTCAGGAGTTTCCTAGGTTTAGCAGGGTATTATAGACGTTTTATTCAGGACTTTTCTTGAATGGCCTTACCACTGACGATGCTAACTAGGAAAGAGACACTTTTTGTGTGGGATGAGAGATGTGAGAAGAGTTTTTAAGAGTTGAAACTCTGTTTGACCACTGCCCCTATACTGATTATCCTTGACCCTAGTGAGCCATTTGTGGTTTATTGTGATGCTTCGGGCAAAGGGTTAGGATGTGTGTTGATGCAGCAGGGTCGAGTAGTGGCATATGCTTCGAGGCAGTTGAGGCCTCATGAGGAGAATTACCCCACATATGACCTGGAGTTAGCCGCCGTAGTGTTTGCTCTGAAAATTTGGAGACACTATCTGTATGGTGCTACCATAGAGATCTATAGTGACCACAAGAGTCTGAAATACCTGTTTGACCAGAAAGAACTCAATATGAGACAGAGGAGATGGATGGAGTTCTTGAAAGATTATGATTATGTGTTGAAATATCATCCGGGTAAGGCCAATGTGGTGGCGGATGCCCCGAGTAGGAAATCCATCCATGTAGCCCATATGATGATTAGGGAGTAGGAGCTCCTAGAGAAGTTCAGAGATTTGAACCTCTTTTGTCAGGTGGTATCGGGTAGATTGTATATGAGTGAAACCTGAATTGAGAATATCTTAAGAACCCATATCTTAGATGCTCAGAGAGAGGATGAGTTCCTAAAACAGATCAGGAATGAGATCTCCCAAGGTAAGACCTCAGATTTCAAGGTGTCTGAGGATGGTATGATAGTATACCGAGATAGAATTTATGTGCCTAGTCAAAATGAGTTGAGAGAAAGCATTTTAGAAGAGGCACATAAGAGTAAGTATACTATCCACCCAGGTGCCACCAAGATGTATCAAGATTTGAAAAGAATTTTCTGGTGGCCAGGGATGAAAAGTGATATGACGGAGTATGTGGCTAGATGCCTAGTGTGTCAGAGGATAAAGATAGAACATAAAAAACTGGCTGGGTTGTTGCAACCTCTAGATATCCCTGAGTGGAAGTGGGATAGTATAGCCATAGACTTTGTTATGGGGTTACCTAGGACATCCTCTTGACACGATGCTATTTGGGTAGTTGTGGATAGACTGACGAAGTCTGCACACTTTTTAGCTATCAGGGCTACTCATACACTGGATAGATTAGCCTAGTTGTACATCAGAGAGATAGTGCGACTTCATGGAGTACCCAATAGCATAGTTTCGGATAGAGACCCCAGGTTCACATCGAACTTTTGGAGGTCATTGCAGCATGCCTTAGGGACCAAGTTGCAGTTTAGTACTACATATCACCCCCAGACAGATGGTCAGACTGAAAGGACCATCCAGACATTGGAAGATATGTTGAGGGCATGTGTGCTAGAAATGAGGGGTAACTGGGATGTATATCTACCGTTAATGGAGTTTACGTATAATAACAGTTACCATTCCAGTATTTAAATGGCCCCTTATGACACTTTATATAGGAGAAAGTACAGATTCCCTTTGTGTTGGGTTGAGTTAGGTGAAAAGAGTATGATAGGACTTGAGATTGTGGACTAGACCACCCGACAGATAGAGTTGATTAGAAAGAGACTCCTCACGGCCCAGAGTAAGCAGAAAAGCTATGCTGATAAACGTAGGAGGCCGTTAGAGTTTGAGATTGGAGACTATGTGTTCATTCGAGTATCTCCAATGACCGGAGTAGGTCGGTCAATGAGGGTAAGGAAGCTTAGTCCTAGGTATATTGGTCCATTTGAAATCCTTGAGAAAATTGGACCCGTGGCTTACCGAATAGCCTTACCTCCTAACCTAGCCCAAATCCACAGTGTTTTTCATGTCTCTCAGTTGAAAAAGTAATTGCCAGACCCCTCGCATGTCATAGAATATGAGCATGTGCAATTGCAGAAAGATCTTTCCTATGTAGTGAAACCGGAGAGAATTGTGGATGCTAAGCTGAAACAGCTAAGAAGCAAGGATATTCCTTTGGTGAAAGTGATTTGGAGAGGTCTGACATTTGAGGAAGCAACCTGGGAATTGGCAGATGAAATGAGGCAAAAATATCCAGAGTTATTCCCTTGAGGTAAGTCTTTAAATTTCGAGGATGAAATTTCTTTTAAGAGGGGTAGAAATGTAACAACCGGGAAAAGGAGAAAAGGAAAAGAAAGTAAAAGCTGGGAAAATTCGAAATCTAGAAATTTTTCCAAAGTCTCCTCACAATAGCGAGAAATGGTCTTGCTATAACGAGAGTGTCTTCTCGCAATAGCGAAGGTGATTCTAGCTATAGCGAGTGCGGGCAGCAGTCCATACAGAAACCAAGGAGTTGCTCGCCGCAGCGTACGCTATAGCGAGAGTGCCTGTTCACAATAGCGAAGGTGATTCTAGCTGTAGCGAGTGCGGGCAGCAGTCCATACAGAAACCAAGGAGTTACTCATCGTAGCGTGCACCATAGCGAGAGTGGGAGTCTGGAACTGGCACGAGTTCGCCATAGCGAAGGTTAAATCTCGCCATAGCAAAGGGAACTGATACGTTCTCGCCATAGCAAAAGGTAAACCTCGCCATACCGAAGGCAACTGATACGAGCTCGCCGTAGCAAAGGTTAATTTTCGCCGTAGCGAGGGTCAGTCCGGAAAAGTGTAAAGAGCAAGAATTTGACTTCTTTAAACACCCCAACTCATTCTTTCTCTCATATTTGCCCTAGACTTCAACCCAAGGAGAGAAAAGAGGCGTGGAGAGTGAAAGAGACCAAGAGAAGGAGAAAGAACAAAGGAAAGGTAAGCAAGTTTCTCTCATTCCTTCTTAGCATTTTGATCTCCTCCCTTTGCCCTCTCTTCCTATGGTTTTGTTTATGAGGTTAGTTGGATTTTGGGCATGGGTCAGAAGAGGAAAAGTGAAAAACACTCTTGAATCCTTTTGTTTTCTTTGAAAATGTGGTTTCCACTACCATGAGAGCTTGAAAGAGAGAAAGAATTGGTGACATTCTAGAGAGAGAGAGATAACCCCTAAGTTCTTGTATGTTAGGAGGGTTGCTCTGAAGATTACATTCTAAGAGAGTAATTCTATGTTCTTGATTGTGCCTAGGCTCAAGTGAAGCACCTCCATCAAGGTGTGATTGTGAAACTAAGAAGGGAGAGGAGAAATTAAAAGGAAAAGCTAGTGTTGGCTCATAAGGTAGCTCTCTTTCCACTCTTTCTTGTTGCATTCTTAGATATAATAGTCATTGTATGTTTATGTATATGCTTGATGTGTGAGATATGCCATATGTTATTGCCATGATACATTGTTGACAATATGCTTGTGTGATGGATTGTGAAAATTGCTCGGGTGAGGTAGTGCCGAAAGTCCCTTGAGATGGATGAGGTGAAGCCGAAAGTCCCTTGAGATGGGTGAGATAAGGCCAAAAGTCTCATAACCGAGTGAGGCCAAGTCAAAAGTCCCTAAACTCGGGTGAGGCCATCCAAAAGTCCCTAAACTCAGGTGAAGCTAGACCAAAAGTCCCTGGAGCCCATTTTGGCATTGTTGTGATTTCCATAGCATGTACAACGTGTAATGTGATTGAGAATGGTTGGATGCCAAATTGCATGCTTTGACTTGTTATATGCCTTGATTGTTTACTTGAATGAGTGCATGAGCTACTAAGATTCCCTGAATCTCACCCCTTCCCCTCCTAACTTAACTTGCTAGGTGGAGCTAAAGGAGAAGCAAGTGCACACCAAGGAGCCTAGGAACATGTGTAGCTAGATGATAGTTTCTTTTAGTCTTTTGATGTAAAGTGGTGCCAACATGTATGTGCACTCACTATTTTTGAGATGTAAATGTTGTAACAAGTGTAAATGTATGGATATATGATGTACAAACTATGCATAGAGCCAAATTAATAAAAATGTGGGTTTTGCCCCTTTTTGTTGAATGTATGTAATAGTGTACTTTTGGCCGTAGGATAGTAAGTTTGAGATGTATGATGAATTGGACCACTTAGACATGTTATATAGACTATTTTTATGCCTTCAAACTTGTCCATGAGGAGTGAGAACGTGTGATAGGCCATTTGGACCCATTTTGGACCTCTTGGGTGCCAAAACCGTTAATTTTGAGAGCTCCATCAAAGTATGACCAGATGAGCTCCTCTTGCCATGAAATTTGGCATGCCTCTAGAGTTTGTAGAGAGCTTCTTGAAAAGCTAAAGTGGGTAATATTCGGAGGTCTAGAGAATATTTAGTGAATTGTTGAAATTGGGAAAAATACATGGTTTGGTCATGTACTGTTTCATTAGTCCGAAAATGAAACCTTGTCATTCATAGACCAAACGGTAGCCAAATGTCATGAAATTTTATACACATAAACTAAAAAACCACAGTGACCTATACCAACTAGAATCACCCAAAACGGAGGTCTGTAGAGAGAGAACAAACCTTCTGAAGTTCTATATCAGCATCAGGGAGCCACCTGACCTTCATTATTGTTCCATCGATTTTCGGGGTCTAGGGGCTACTGAACTGATTTGGACTTATTTTTTTCCTCTAGTAGACATCTGTAGATTTTCAAATTGGTATAGTGTGCCCAGATTGGAGTTTTTTGGATTTAGTTACGAATTTTCGAAGTTCATGACAGTAAGCTGCGCCAGAAACAGAGACAGCCAGACTTTTGTCTGATTTTCGATGCCAAACATGGTCCAAATTCTGAGATTATGATTGGAAATTATTTTTATTGTAAAGATAACACTTAGAGATTTCCAGAGAGCTATGGTTTGCTAGATTCTCATTTTTCTATAATTAGTTATGATTTTCCAAATTTAGAGCCAAAATATGACTTTTGGGCCCAAGTGAGAAATTGCATTTTTCTGGTTTTTGGCTCCATACCCGTGGCTTATGGCTTGTTTTATGCTATGTATGAGTTTTATAAATGGAGTGTGAGTAGAGAATGTGAATGATGGGTTCACAGGACCCACGGGGCAGAAGATGAGTATATGAAACCCCGTTTCATAGCATGAAAATGCCACGGATTGGTATTGGTTCTTTTAAAATCATATGGTACCGAGCCCAGTGAGAGGCTAGATAGCGGTAGTAGATTAAGATGTTACATTGGTGGCTCTGTATGTGTTGGTATCAGAGCCTGGTTTTAATCCAGGGACCTGTGGGTTATGGGCCTGCCATGCTTCCACTGCGCTTACGAGTATTGTCCCTTCCTTTCCGGTTCGTGGGTCTTTGACCCTGTCTTCCCTGTTCGTTGGGCTTTGTCCTTTCTTATAGGAAAGGCATGCTCGTGAGGGGGAGGATTATCCCCACTTATATGGGCTAGTCACAGGCCCTTTCCAGCCAATGTGGGAATTTATAATCCACTCCCCTTTTAGGCTGACCCGTCCTCAGGTCGCACATGAGCCAGGATTACTCTGATACTAACATATACAGAGCCCTCACAAGTATTGTCCCTTTCTTCCTGGTTCGTGGGTCTTTGACCCTGCCTTCCCGGTTCATTGGGCTTTGTCCTTTCTTGTAGGAAAGGCGTGCTCGTGAGGGGGAGGATTCTACCCACTTATATGGGCTAGTCACAGGCCCCTTCTAGCCGATGTGGGACTTTACATAGGGTATGTGATCATTCAAGAAGCATTCTTAGCATTCAAAGAGTCATATTAAATAGACCTAGGCTTGCCAAACAAGTGGTTTAGCCTTACCCATTCTCTTCAAGGATCTTGGACTTGCCTCACCCTATTTCTTTAAAGCTTTGAACTAGGCCTTGATCTTGGGAGACTCTTAGCTTTGTCTCAGCCATTTTTAAGGGTTCTTGGCTTCACCACACTCAAGTAAACTAAAGCAAAGTAACAAGACATCATTTGAATGCATAAAACAATATCATGGCACCATGGCATATAAAATCATACTAGAATTGTAACAACCAAAAAGTGCTGAAATTTCTGAAATCCTGAAATTTTTTTAAGTTTGTTGGCTATAGCGAGAAATGGCCTAGCTATAGTGAATGTACCAGTTCGCTATAGCGAGAATGCTTCTAGCTATAGTGAGTACGGGCATCCCATACAAAAACTAAGGGGTTCCTCGCAATAGTGCACATCGTAGCGAGAACAGGGCTCTGAGACTAATACGTGCTTGTCGTAGCAAGGGTTATTTTCTACTATAGCGAGGGTTAGTCCGGAAAAGCATGAAAAAGGAGAATTTTACTTCTTAAAGTGTCCAGATCCTTTCCTTTTCTTCTAACTAACCTAACCTTCGTCCAAAACAGAGAAAAAGGCTTGAGAGAGAGAAAAACCAAGAAAAGCTAAGAGAGAAGGAAAGAAAGTAAGGAAGAAAGGTAAGAACCCTTAAAGATTTTCATGCTTCTTCTTCTTGACTTTATTCTTCTCTTTATAAGTTTCCTTTCCATGGGTGATTGTGTAAGATAGCTCTGTTCTGACCTAGAATGAGCAAGAAAATCCTTGAATTAGAGTGTGATAAGTTAAGAAATGCAAAGAAAGTAGAAGAAGAGTTAATGAGATTCTAAAAGGAGAAAACTAGGGGTTCTTATATACTTTGTAGGATTTGCTTTGATAAAGAACCCCTTAGTCTTGTAAGTGTTTCTTTGAGTTATGAGAGAGTAATTGCATGCTATTTGTTGTGTCTAGGCTCAAGAGAAGTAGCTCCATCTAGTTATGAATGTGAAACCGAGAAAAATAAAGAGAAATCAAAAGGGAAGGCTTATGTTGGCTTATAAGGTAGCTTTCCACTCTTTCTTGTTGCATTCTTGGATGTATATAGTCATTGTATACTTGTATATGTGATTATATTATGAGACATGCCATTTGATATTGTCTTGAAGCATTGGTACCAATATTCATATGTTTTAGGTTGTGAAAATTGCTCAGGTGAGATAGTGCCAAAAGTCCCTTGTGATGGGTGAGGTAGAGCCAAAAGTCCTTGAGGATGGGTGAGACAAGGCCAAAAGTCTTCTAGATGAGTGAGGCCAAGTCAAAAGTCCCTAAACTAAGGGTGAGGCTATCTAAAAGTCCCTAAAATAGGGTGAGACTAGACCAAAAGTTCCTAGAGCTCATTCTTGGCATTGATATGATATTCATGGCATGTAAATCATGTGTTGTATGATTATGAATGGTTAGATGTCTACTTGCATACTTTGACTTGTTTATATGCCTTGATTACTTCCTTGAATTAGCATATGAGCTATTGAGATTCCATGAATCTCACCCCCTTCCCTCTCCTATCTCGTATGGTCCAGGTGGAGCTCAAGAGCCTAAGAGTGGAGGCTATGAGGCATAGATGGCCCTTTTTGACCCTTTTTGCCCACTTTTGCATATTTTGATGTATAGGAAAGCCAAAGTGCTTATGTACACATATTCTTTTTGAGATGAAAATATTTGAACAAGTGTAGAGATATGTATAAATAATGTATGAATTATGTATAGGGCCAAAGTAATAAAAACATGAGATTTGGCTCCTTTGTGGCTTGTATATAGTAGTGTATTTTTGCTCATAGCCTAGTGAGTTTGAGATATATAATGATTTAAACCACCTGGGTATTTCATATAGACTATGTTTATGCTTTAAAACTTACCCAAGAGGTGCTAGAACATGTGGGATGTCATTTGGTCCCATTTTGAACCATAAAGGGTGTCAAATGTGCCAAATCCGTGAGCTATATCAAGATATGACTAAATGAGCTCCTTTTGACCTAAAATTTGGTATGCCTCTAGAGCTTGTTAAGAGCTTCCTGAGAAGTTAAAGTGGGTAATATTTGGAGGTTTAGGGAATATTTGGCAAATTATTGAAGTTAGAGAATTTTCTGATTTTGGTTATTGTACTGTGCAACTAGGTCCGAAATTAAATTTGTGTCATTCATGGACCAAACGGTGTCCAATTGTCATGAAATTTTATGGGTATAAACTAGACATCCACAACTTATACTAACTAGAAGCACCTCAATTAGAGGTCTGTAGAGGGAGAAATAACTTTCTAAAGTTCTATGTCAGCATCAGGGAAGCCATTTGACCTTTGTTACTGTTCCATCAGTTTTCGAGGTCTAAAGGCTACTGAAATGCTCTGGTCTTATTTTTTTCCTTTAGATAACATTTGTAGCTTTCCAAATTAGTATAGTTTGCCAGATTGGAGTTTTGTATAATTATTTATGAATTTTTTAATTTCATGACAACAAGCTATATCAGTACCAGGTACGCTGATAGTGAATGGCTTTCCTGTAGTTGCTATGTTTGATTCTAGTGCTAGTCACTTATTTATATCCTATGATTGTGTGAGACAATTGGGTTTAGCTATTAGTATTTTGCTATTTGACTTGTCTATCACTACACCTACTGGAGGTCACGTGGTTACTTCCTATACTTGCTTAAATGTCACTGTTCAGTTCAATCATTGTCATACCCCCATTGATTTGATTTGTATGCCCTTCCATGATATTAGTTTGATTGTTGGTATAACTGGTTGGCCGTGAATAATGCAGTGCTTGATTGTGAACATCGAACTATTTCTCTACCTGTTTGTGGGACCATACCTAGGGTAGGAGCTGAGTTATCCTTTGTGACCACTGCCCAGGCTGAGAAGCATTTAGAGTGTGGATGTTAAGGGTTTCTGGTCTTTTTCTTTATTCAAGCTGAGTAAAGGAAGAGATAGAGGAGATCCCAGTTGTCATGGAATTCCCAGAAGTTTTTCCTAACGAGTTTAACTTTAGTGGCCTACTCCTTGAGAGAGAGCTAAAGTTCCCTATAGACATAGTGCCTGGGACTGGATCGATGTCTAAGGCTCTTTATAGGATGGCTCCCACCGAGCTTGCTGAGTTAAAAAAACAGATAGAGGAATTATTAGAAAAAGGGTTTATTCGCCCTAATGTTTCACCTTGGGGAGCTCCGGTATTATTTGTGAGAAAGAAGGATGGTAGCTTATAGTTGTGTATTGATTATAGAGAGTTGAATAAAGTTACCATCAAGAATAAATATCCTCTCCTTAGAATTGATGATTTGTTAGATTAGTTGGCTGGGGCATTTGTGTTTTCCAAAATAGATCTTAGATCTGGGTACCACCAGTTGAGAGTGAGAACTGAAGACGTCTCCAAGATGGCCTTCAGAATGAGATATAGGTACTATGAGTTCCTTGTGATGCCATTCAGGCTGGTGAATGCGCTTGCTGTGTTCATGGATTACATGAACAGGGTATTCAAACCATATCTAGATCAGTTTGTGGTGGTCTTTATTGATGATATCCTAGTGTACTCCATATCCTTTGAGAAGCACGAGAGGCATTTGAGATTAGTCCTAAAGACCTTAAGAGAGAAAATGTTGTGTGCCAAACTTAGTAAATGTGAGTTTTTGCTAACTGAGGTGAGATTCTTAGGTCATGTGATCTCACGAGACGGGGTCACAGTTGATCCCCATAAAGTTGAGGCTGTGTTACAGTGAGATAAACCTAGAATGATCACCGAGGTTAGGAGTGTCCTAGGTTTGGCAGGGTACTATAGATGATTTATTCAGGGCTTTTCTCAAATGGCCTTACCACTGATGAGGTCGACTAGGAAAGAGACACCTTTTGTGTGAGATGATAGATGTGAGAGGAGTTTCCAAGAGTTGAAGCTCCATTTGACCACTGTCCCTGTATTGATTATCCCTGACCCTAGTGAATCATTTGTGGTTTATTGTGATGTCTCGGGCAAAGGGTTAGGATGTATGTTGATACAATAGGGTAGAATAGTGGCATATGCCTCTAGGCAATTGAGGCCTCATGAGAAGAATTATCCCACACATGACCTAGAGTTAGCAGCCGTAGTGTTTACTCTTAAAATCTAGAGGCACTATTTGTATGGTGCTACTATAGAGATTTATAGTGACCACAAGAGTCTAAAATACTTATTTGACCAGAAGGAACTCAATATGAGGCAGAAAAGATGGATGGAGTTCCTGAAAGACTATGATTATATGTTGAAATATCATCCAGGAAAGGCCAATGAGGTGGCGGATGCCTTGAGTAGGAAATCTATCCATGTAGCTCATATGATGATTAGGGAGCAAGAGCTCCTAGAGAAATTTAGAAACTTGAACCTCTCTTGTCAAGTGGTATCAGGTAAATTATATCTGAGTGAAACCTGAATTGAAAATATATTGAGAACCCAAATCTTAGATGCCCAGAGAAAAGATAAGTACCTGAGATGGATTAGGAATAAGATTTCCCAAGGTAAGACCTCAAATTTCACGGTGTCTGAGTATGGTATGATAGTATATTGAGATAAAATTTATGCACCTAGTCGAAATGAATTGAGATAAAGCATTTTAGAAGAGGTACATAAGAGTAAGTATATTATCCACCCAGGTGCCACCAAGATGAATCAGGATTTAAAACGAATTTTCTGGTGGCCAGGGATGAAGAATGATGTGACAAATTACGTGGCTAGAAGCCTAATGTGCCAGAGGGTAAAAATAGAACATCTAAGGCTGGCTGGGTTGTTACAACCTCTAGATATCCTTGAGTAGAAGTGGGATAGTATAACCATGGACTTTGTTATGAGGTTACCTAGGCCATCCTCTGGACACAATGTTATTTGGGTAGTTGTGGATAGACTGACAAAGTCTGCACACTTTTTAGCTATTAGGGCTACTCATACACTGGATAGATTAGCCCAATTGTATATTAGAAAGGTTGTGCGACTTCACGGAGTACCCAGTAGCATAGTTTCAGATAGAAACCCCAAGTTCACATCGAACTTCTAGAGGTCGTTGCAGTATGCTTTAGGGACCAAGTTGCGATTTAGTACTACATATCACCCCCAGACAGATGGTCAGACTGAGAGAACCATCCAGACCTTAGAGGACATGTTAAGGGCGTGTGTGTTAGAAATGAGGGGTAATTGGGATGTGTATTTACCATTAGCAGAGTTTGCGTATAATAACAGTAACCATTCCAGTATTCAGATGGCCCCTTTATGAGGCTTTGTATGGGAGAAAGTGCAAATCCCCTCTGTATTAGGTTGAGCTAGGTGAGAAGAGCATGATAGGACCTGAGATTGTGGACTAGACCACCTGACAAATAGAATTGATTAGAAAAAGACTCCTCACGGCCCAAAGTAGGCAGAAAAGCTATGCCGATAAGAGAAGGAGACCGTTAGAGTTTCAGATTGGAGACCATGTGTTCATTCGCATGTCTTCAGTGACGGGAGTAGGTCGGTTAATGAGGGTAAGGAAGCTCAGTCCTAGGTATATTAGTCCATTTGAAATCCTTGAGAAAATTGGACCTGTGGCTTACCAGATAGCCTTACCTCCTAACCTAGCCCAAATTCACGGTGTTTTTCATGTCTCCCAGTTGAAAAAGTACTTACTAGACCCCTCACATGTAATAGAATATGAGCATGTGCAATTGCAGGAAGATCTTTCCTATGCAGTGAAACTGGAGAGAATTATGGATGCTAAGCTAAAACAGCTAAGGAGCAAGAACATTCTTTTAGTGAAAGTGGTATAAAGAGGTCTGACATCTGAGGAAGCAACCTGAGAATTGGAAGATAAAATGAGGCAAAAATATCCAGAGTTATTCCCTTGAGGTATGTATTTAAATTTTAAGGACGAAATTTCTTTTAAGGGGGGTAGAAATGTAACAACCAAAAAGTGTTGAAATTTCTGAAATCTTAGAATTTTTCTAAGTCTGCTGGCTATAGCGATAAATGGCTTAGCTATAGCGAATATACTAGTTTGCTATAGCAAGAATGCTTCTAGCTATAGCGAGTGCGGGCATCCCATACAAAAACTAAGGGGTTCCTCGTAATAGCACCGTAGCGAGAACAAGGGTCTGGAACTGATACATGCTCGGCGTAGCGAGGGTTATTTTCTGTTATAACAAGGGTTAGTTTGAAAAAGCATAAAAAAGGAGAAGTTTGCTTCTTAAAGCATCTAGATCTTTTCCTTTTCTTCTAATTGACCTAAGCTTTGTCCAAATAGAGAAAAAGGCTTTAGAGAGAGAGAGAGAAACCAAGAGAAGCTAACAAAGAAGGAAGGAAAGCAAGGAAGAAAGGTAAGAACCCTTAAAGATCTTCATGCTTCTTCTTCTTACCTTTATTCTTCTCCTTCTAAGTTTCCTTTCCATGGGTGATTGAGTAAGATAGCTCTGTTCTGACCTAAAATGAGCAAGAAAATCCTTGAATTAGAGTGTGATAAGTTAAGAAATGCAAAGGAAGTAAAAGAAGAGTTAATGAAATTCTAGAGGGAGAAAATTAGGGGTTCTTATATATTGTAAGGTTTGCTTTGATAAAGAACCCCTTAGCCTTATGAGTGTTTCTTTGAGTTATGATAGAGTAATTGCATGCTATTTGTTGTGTCTAGGTTCAAGAGAAGCAGCTCCATTTAGTTGTGAATGTGAAATCGAGAAAGACAAAGAGAAATCAAAAGGGAAGGCTTGTGTTGGCTTATAAGATAGCTCTCCACTCCTTCTTGTTGCATTCTTGGATGTATATAGTTATTGTATGATTGTATATGTGATTATATTGTGAGACATGCCATTTGATGTTGCCTTGAAGCATTGGTACCAATATACATATGTTTTGGGTTATGAAAATTGCTCAGGTGAGGTAGTGCCAAAAGTCCCTTGTGATGGGTGAAGTAGAGCCAAAAGTCCCCGAGGATGGATGAGACAAGGCCAAAAGTCTTCCGGATGAGTGAGGCCAAGTCAAAAGTCCCTAAACCAAGGGTGAAGCCATCCAAAAGTCCTTAAAATAGCGTGAGGTTAGACTAAAAGTACCTCTAGCTCATTCTTGGCATTGATATGATATTCATGGCATGTAAATCATGTGTTGTATGATTGTGAATGGTTAGATGTCTACTTGCATGCTTTGACTTATTTATATGCCTTAATTGCTTCCTTGAATGAGTGTATGAGCTATTGAGGTTCCATGAATCTCACTCATTTCCCTCTCCTATCTCATATGGTCCAAGTGGAGCTCAAGAGCCTAAGAGTGGAGGTCATAAGGCATAGATGGCCCTTTTTGACCCTTTTTGCCCACTTTTGCATGGTTTGATGTATAGAAAAGCTAAAGTGCTTATGTACACATATCCTTTTTGAGATGCAAATATTTGAGCAAGTGTAGACATATGTATAAATGATGTATGAATTATGTATAGAGCCAAAGTAATGAAAACATTATATTTGGCTCCTTTGTGGCTTATATATAGTAGTGTATTTTTTACTCGTAACCAAGTGAGTTTGAGATATATAATGATTTGGACCACTTAGGTATTTCATATAGACTATATTTATGCTTTAAAACTTGCTCAAGAGGTGCTAAAACATGTGGGAGGTCATTTGGTCCCATTTTGAACCATAAAGGGTGTCAAATGTGCCAAATTCGTGAGCTACATCAAGATATGACTAAATGAGCTCCTTTTGACCTGAAATTTGGTATGCCTCTAGAGCTTGTTAAGATCTTCTTAGAAAGCTAAAGCGAGTAATATTTGGAGGTCTAGGGAATATTTGAAAAATTGTTGAATTTGGAGAATTTTCTAGTTTTAGTTATTGTACTGTGCAACTAGGTCCGAAATTAAATCTTATCATTCATGGACCAAACGGTGTCCAATTATCATGAAATTTTATGATCATAAACTAGACATCCACAGTGACCTATACCAACTAGAATCACCTCAATTGGAGGGATTTAGAGGGAGAAATAACTTTTTGAAGTTCTGTGTCAGCATCAGGGAAGTCATCTGACCTTTGTTACTATTCTATTAGTTTTCGAGGTCCAAGGCCTACTTAAATGCTCTAGTCTTATTTTTCTCCTCTAGATAACATCTATAGCTTTCCAAATTGGTATAGTTTTCCTAGATTGGAGTTTTTTATAATTAGTTATGAAGTTTTAAATTTCATGACAGTAAGCTATATCAGTACCAAGGACAACCGGACCTCTGGCTCTTTTTTTATGTCAAACATGGTCCAAACTCTGACATTGTGATTGGTAATTATTTTTAGTGTAAATTTAACACCTAGATCTTTCTAGAAAGTTATGTTTTTCTTGGTTTCTATGTTTTTAGGATTAGTTATGATTTTCCAAAGGTAGAGCCAAAAATCTGACTTTTAAGCTCATTTGAGAAATTGCATTTTCTTGGTTTTTGGCTACATATCCATGGTTTATGGGTTGTTTGAGGCTATGTATGAGTTTTATAAATAGATTTTGAGTATAGTATGTTATTAAGGGGTTCACAAGACCCACAGGGCAAAATATGACGGCTTAAACCCCGATGAATAGCATAGAAATGTCATGGTTTGCTTTTTTTCTTTGGAAATCATATGAAATCAAGTCTAAGCAGAGACTCGTTGGGATTAATATATTATTGTGTTACAAGAACACATTTCATGGCTTAACACACACATACACTGTAACAACCAGAAAAAGAAAAGAAAAGAAAAGAAAGAAGAAAGCTAAACATTTTTGAAATCCTGAAATTTTTCTAAGTCTGCTAGCTATAGCGAGAAATGTCCTAGCTATAGTGAATGTACCTGTTCGCTATAGCGAGAAATGGTCTAGCTATAGCGAATGTACCTATTCCCTATAGCGAAAATGTTTCTAGCTATAGCGAGTGCGAGCATCCCATACAAAAACTAGGGAGCTGCTCGCCGTAGCACGTGCCGTAGCACGCGCCATAGCGAAGGTTAATTTTTGCTATAGCAAGGGTTAGTCTGAAAAAGTGTAAAAAGGGAGAATTTAACTTCTTAAAATGTCCTAATTCATTCCTTCTCTTTTAACTGACCTAAGCTTCGACCAAAGGAGAGAAAAAAGGCGTGGAAAGGGAGAGAGACCAAGAGAAGGAAGGAAGAATAAAGAAAAGGTAAGAAAGCTTGAGATTTCCCTCTCTTTTCTTCTTAGAATCTTGTTCTTCTCTCTTTGCCCTCTCTTTCTATGGTTTTGGTTATTAAATTAGTTGGGTTTTAAGCATGGGTCAAAAAAGGGAAAGTGAAAAACCACTCTTAAACTTCTTTGCTTTCCTTAAGTATGTTGGTTCTACTAACTTGAAAGCTTAAAAGAGAAGAAGAGTTGGTGAAATTCTAGAGAGAGAGAGAGAACCCCTAGGTTCTTATATGTTGGAAGGGTTTGCTCTGAAGAACCCCTAATAGTTGTTGAGTTATGAGAGAGTAATTCCATGCCTTTTGTTGTGTCTAAGCTTAAGAGAAGCACCTTCATCAAGGTGTGAGTGTGAAACCAAGAAGGGAGAAGAGAAATTGAAAGGGAAGGCTTGTGTTGGCTTATAAGGTAGCTCTCCACTCTTTCTTGTTGCATTCTTGGATGTAATAGTCATTGTATGCTTGTGTATATGCTTGTTGTATGAGACATGCCATATGTTATTGCCTTGATACATTGGTACCAATATGTTTATGTGTTGGATTGCGAAAATTGCTCGGGTGAGGTAGTGCCAAAAGTCCCTTGAGATGGGTGAGGTAGAGCCAAAAGTCCCTGAGGATGGGTGAGACAAGGCCAAAAGTCTTATAATTGAGTGAGGCCAAGTCAAAAGTCCCTAAACCAAGGGTGAGGCCATCCAAAAGTCTCTAAAATCGGGTGAGGCTAGACCAAAAGTTTCTAGACCTTACTCGTGGCATTGATGTGATTTTCATGGCATGTAAATCATGGATTATATGATTGTGAATGGTTAGATGCCTATTTGTATGCTATGACTTATTTATATGCCTTGATTGCTTTTTTAAATGAGTGCATGAGCTATTGAGATTCCATGAATCTCACCCCCTTCCCTCTCCCATCTTAACATGTTAGGTGGAGCTCAAGGAGATTCAAGTGCACACCAAGGAGCCTAGGAGCATGTTTAGATAGATGTTAGTTTATTTTAGTTCTTTTGATGTAAAGAGGTGCTAAAATGAATATGCACCTACTATTTTTGAGATGTAAATGTTGAAGCAAGTATAAATGCATGGAAAAATGATGTATAAACTATATAGAGAGCCAAAGTAATGAAAATGTGGGATTTGCCTTTTTTGTGGATTGTATGCGATAGTGCATTTTGGCCCATAGCATAGTGAATTTGAAATGTATGATGATTTGAACCACTTGTACATTTCATATATACTATGTTTATGCTTTAAAACTTGTCCATGAGATACAAGAACATGTGGGAGGCCATTTGGACCCCCTTTGAACCGTTTTGGGTGTTAAAACTGTCAAATTTGCTCCATCAAAGTATGACCAAATGAGCTCTTCTTGATATGAAATTTTTTATGTCTCTAGATTTTGTAGAGAGCTTCTTAAGAAGCTAAAGTGGATAATATTTGGAGGTCTATAGAATATTTAGCGAATTGTTGAAGTTTGGGAATTTTAATGGTTTGGTCAATGCACTATTACCATAGGTCTGAAAATAAATCTGTGTCATTAATAGACCAAATGATGTCCAATTGTCATGAAATTTTATAGGAAGAAACTAGATATCCATAGTGACCTATACTAACTAGAATCACCTCAATCCGAGGTCTGTAGAGAGAGAACTAACTTTCTAAAGTTCTGTATTAGCATCAGGGAAGCCATCCGACCTTTGTTACTATTCCATCGATTTTTGAGCTTTAAGGGCTGCTGAACTGATCTAAACTTATTTTTCTCCTCTAGTAACATCTTTAGATTTCCAAATTGGTATAGTTTGTCCAGATTGGATTTTTGTGGAATTAGTTATGAATTTTTGAAGTTCATGACAGCAAGCTGCACCAGTATCAGGGACAGCCGGACCTCTATCTCTTTTTTGATGTCAAACATGGTCTAAACGCTGAGATTGTGGTTGGAAATTATTTTTAGTGTAAATTTAACACTTAGAGATTTCTAGAAAGCTATGGTTGGCTTAATTCCTATTTTTTATAATTAGTTATGATTTTTCAATCATATGATTACATACACTTGTGTTCATAAGGGAATTAAACATCCATTTATAGGCTTTAGATTCTATTACAAAGTTAGAGCCAAAAATCTAACTTTTGGGCCCATTTGAGAAATTGCACTTTCTTGGTTTTTGGCTTCATATCCATGGTTTATGGCTTTTTTTATGATATGTATCAGTCGTATAAATGGAGTATGATTAGAGAATGTGATTGATGGGCTCACGAGACCCACGGGGTAAAATATGAGCGTTTGAACCCCGTTTGAGGTTAAGACATTATGGTGTTACATACACACATTCAAAGACAAGATAACATTCATCCATGCATGAGAGAAAGGAGAGAGAGCTACCTTTGTCACAAATGCAAACTTTTTCTCTTGATTTTGGTTGCTCTTCCTTGGCCACATGCAAACAAGAAGGTGGAGATTATTTCTCTTAGTCTAAACATATCATATAGAAGCCAATTATACTCTTGAAGCAAATTCTAAAGTCATACATTCATTAGAAAAGTTAGGTAGTTCATATGGCTCTTTTATAGTTCCATAATACACTTAATGAAGCAACCGTAAGAAAACATTGTCTTGGCTCTATTCTTTCCATCCATTTATGATTCTTGACTCCATTTAAATCTCTTGAAGCTATCACACAATTAACACAAAGAGCCTAACTAGGTGTTACTTCTTGAAGCCATAATATGGAACCTATGGTACCATCTCACTATCCATAGCTTTTAAAATTTTTCCAAGGTTTCTTTCATCCTCTTCCATTATATATGAAGGGCTTCAGGTCTGCAATAAGAGGAAGAGATTGAGGGGATTAAGTTGTATAACTATTACCTTAGCTAAATCTTGCCTAAGTGTCTGACAAGATGCAAATTTGCCCCGACCCTCCTCATCTCATTAATTTGCCTCTTCAGTTCATTGGGGTCTGGCTAAGACCATTAGGGTTTTAGGTGGGTTTAGTTAAGTAAAGGGCTCAAAAATAAGCTTGGAACAAATTAAAATTATCCCTAGGTGCTTCATCTAGCTTAGGTTAAGGCTAGGCTTCAAGGAAGCACCAAATGGATTTACTTTGTTTTCTTGATGGAAGATGCATATGAGGAGCCTTTTAGGGATCTTAGGAGCTCATCCAAATACTCATTTAGGCCTAGAAATTATTGTATCAAATTAGATTTTTGGTGGGGCACTTGAAACCCTAACTTTGCTATCTTGAAAATTAATGGCTTTTACTTGATTTTCTTTACATATTCTTAATTCTCACGCATTAATTCACATGATTTATTCTTGGTTCTGCCTAAAAACACTCTCCTCTTGGCTGGTTGTAAGGAGGACGAAATGCACACAAGAAGAACAAGAAAAGTGAAGCATGGAAACTAAGAATTTTACCTTGAATTCAACCTTTCTTGAATGCTTTCCCTTTTCTTCTAGCTCTCCTCCTCAAATATGAATTTTTCCCTTCTAGTTTGACCTCAAAACAACACCAAAAACCTCAATAAAACCATAGAAAGAAAGAGGGAAAAGAGGAGAAAGAGATTGGTAAAGGAGAAAGCATGAAAAATTATAAAATTCTTACACTTTTTGCTAGGTTGCTCTCTTCCTTCTTCCCTCTATCTTGTACACCATCCTCATCTGCCCTTGGTTCTATTTTAGCATAAAAAATTTGTTGATAAGGAGTGGGGTAGAAGTGGGGACGTTTTTATAAGCCTAGAGTTCATTTAAGCAATTTTTTAAATTTTCAATTTAGTCCCTTTCCTTAATTTTGTCCATTTGGGCTCATTTCAACTCGTTTTTTAGAACTGTCTTTTTTATCATAAAATTTAGGTCCTCTAATTCATAAAATGGCTTTGGTTTTAGCCAAATTGGATTTAAAACCATTATGAGTTGTTCAATCAAAGTTTCAGTCAACTAATAGCCGAAATTGCTCACCGGAGAAGTTTTAACTGTCCCAGGGCTTCCCATTATTTTCAAAGCTTATGAGAACTCTGAAGAACTCAAATTTTCTATTTAAAAAGTCCTACTGTTAGAATTCTAAAAATTATCTAAAATTATGAAAATACCATTACGTTCCATTGTATTTTCGTTAAATTACGAAAATACCGATTTCAAGGCACCTCTATCCTTAAATCACCATTATTTGAGGTTTAGAATATTATTGTAATTTTATTGGACCTCAAATCACTCTATCTAGGAGACTTCCTTTTGTATCCCATAAATTTCATGCGTTTACGGAGAAATCGTATGTTACGTTTCTTGCGTTTTCTTTCGTTTTCAAAGAATCGAATATTACACCAACTTAATAACAAAAAGTAACATCTTCATGAGGGGGAGTAAATGTAATATTTTATATTTTCTAAACTAAAATACTTCTTAAATAATAAAAAAGATTAACTAAAAAAGAGATCACAGGAAGAGAAAAAGGCTAGTTAAGACTAAGAGAATCGATTTAGGCCTAATCGACAAGAAAAATCAAAGATATAGAAAACATAAGAATTGGCTTGAGAAATGAATATCTCTAATCATAATATGAAGAGATTAACTAGATAAGATTAGCTTGACTAAATCATTGATGATGTACAGTTTAAAACCTTAAGTAGTGATAACTTTAACTAGACTTTTTTAGATTATTTTAAGTTCTTATGACTTTTAAGTAGATGTTTTTAATGAAGAGAAGAGTATAAAATTTAGTGTAAAACTATCAATTTCTAAAAATATTGAGAATGAGATTAAACGGTGGAATTAAAATGTAGCAGCAAAATTGGTATTTTTGAAAAAGTTTTAAAACCCTAGAACTGTCTATATATAATATGTCCTACTCTTCCTTCAACTCAATCAACCTTGGCAACCCTCAAATCCTCCCTTGGTGGCATGAAGAAGGAAGAAGGAGGAAGGCAAAAGGAAGCTCCATATAGGTAAGCAAACTTGCTAAATTTGATTATGATGTTGTTATAAACTTTCTTCTACTCCTTTTGCTCTTTCTCATAGTGGTTTCAGTTTCTCAAAAAGGTCAGTTTTATAACTAGTACTTTGAGTGAAGAAGCTATTTTGAGAAAACCAATTGCACCAAAAGAATTTACAAAAAGAGCACATAAAAGTAAAGATAATTTAGGTTAGAAAAATTTTGTATTCTTAAAACCCTAAACCAACCTAGGTTTGGCCAAAATAGGGGCTAAATGAGGGGAATATATATTTGATGAAAACTCAGTGAAAATAAGAATTTTGAAGGGTGAAGAATAAAAATATGTAAATAAAATTGGTTAAAGACCAAAAGAATGTCATCTGGCTTCATTTAGGGCTTAGTTTTGGCCCCGAGACATTCAAAATCTTAATAAAGTTAGTTAATCCCTATAATACCATAATTAAATTAGAAATGAATTATGGAGATTCTAAAACTATCAGATTCCTTATGAAGCAAACAAAACTCTAAGATTAGGACATGACGAGTGTGTCTTGGCTAAAGGAAAATTTTGGTACTTAAGGAAGTTTTTAATTTGGTTGCATAGTTTAAGAGGCCTAAATGTGAAATATAAAAGTTAGATGAACCATTAGTTTGAGGAAAAGAGTGAGTTATGATAATGTGCAAAATTTGGTACCATTAAAACCTTAATTGACCCTAGGAATGGAATGTGTGATATGGTTAAAATTTTGGACTTATTTTAGCCATAAAAAGTGATTAAATTGCGACAGATGAATGATGTAATTACTACATGAAATGTGGCAAATGAAATAAGTTATTTTAGAACACTTAAAGTAACCAAATCCATGCTTTAAGACCTAGTTGCACATGTATTGCTAAAATGATATTGAATATATCTTGATTAATTTTATGCTTTAATTAATGTGTTTAGGCCAAACAAATGAGACTACACCAAAGTATGTGTGTAGGGCCATGTGATCAAGAGAAGGAGAGCAAGGGAGTTAATTGAATTTTTTTGTTAAGGTAGCTTTTCCTTCCTTCTTATATGTATGGTTACTTTGCTCGAGTCTTTAGTTACTTGTGTATATTATTTACAATGGATCAACTTGTTGATTATTGAATGGAATATGAAATTGCATGATGCCTATTTGCATTTGTGAGTGGGGTAGCTCTTTGATATGTGAAACTAGGGAAATGAGCTTGGAATTACTTTACCTTAGGCCAAAAGTCCCTTGAGGGCATAGATTTGCTCTTACTTGAGCCAAAGAAACCTTTAAAGCATGGATTTGCTCTCTTGTGTATGATTTGGCTATGATTGCATAACATGCTTGCTTGCTTCCATGTGCTTGAGTAAACCATATATGGGTTTGACTGTTGGTATAGCTATTAGGATTCTTTAAATATCATATTTCCCTATCTCTACTAACCATAGCTAGGTGAAACTCAAAGAAAGGAAAAAGATGAGACAAGGACTTAGAAAAAGCAAATTCTACAAGTGTGTGGCCTAGGATATGTTATTGTATATGTGATTATGTAATCCTACATTTTGATAGAATGAAATACAAACATGTTTAAAAGTGTTAGATCATATCTATATGACCATTGGATGTATATATGAGATGATAGAATATAATTTGGTATATGGAAAGTTATGAGGTTTATATACATTTTCATATGTGGAATATGTGAATTTTTGATGTAAGGCTAATATCATGTGATGAATCATTACTATATGTTGCACATATGGATTGAAATATACTTATGAAAAGAAATAACATTTTAGAGCTCAATTGGTAACAATTGGAACCAAAATTTTGACCATATGAGCCATAAATGTCCCTTTATCCTTGATGGCCTTAATGGCTGAAATTTAGGGCTGAAATTTAGTGAGCATCTAGAGAATATTTACAACTTTCTTTAGGGCCAATGATTATAATTTTTAAAACTCTATAGAATATTTGGTCAATTTTTAAAGTTAGCTATAAAACATGTTATACAATGTTACTATTCATTCTGGTATAGCCATGAATTTCATATTCTTTGAGGGAACAATTAGATTCATTTTCACTTGAAATTTTTACAGTAAAAAGTTCACGTCCTAGGCTTTTTAAGAACACCTAATTTGCGATAATTGAAATTGGATAGCTTAAGTTGTGAATTTTTGAAATTTAAGCATCATTATGTATTTTGTAGCATCATTGAGCAATTGGTCATTTTTATGAGTTTATTCTTTATTTACATGTTTACTTGGATAGAACAAATGGGTTATGCATGAATTTATAAGACAAAATAATGAGAATCCAATTTTGAGCCTTATAAGTCCATTTGAAACATTTAGTGACAAAAATTCTGCTGCTAAAGATTTAGTTATGGTTGAATTATTCTAAGTGGACCACAAATGGCACAAGGTAATTGGAATATGTTATAGTGTAATAGTAAAAGACATGCTTACTCCTTTTTTCTTTACCAAGGTTTTATCCCACTAGGTTTTTTTGGTAATGGTAACTTGTATTATAAATGTTGTGTACTCTTTTTCCTTTACCAAGTTTTTATTCCATTAAAATTTTCTTATTTAATAAGACACATTATTTGTTAATGGATATCCAAACGAGAGTGTTATGAATAATATAATTATGTGGATATCTATAACCCTCAAAGAATGACTTTCTAGTATTATCATTTATGTTTAATAACATATGCCTTAACCCTCCAAAAGAATTTATATTATATAATTATGTAGACTAATTTTCCTATTTATATTATTGTAACTCTTAGGTTGATCTCCATAGTTAAAGGCATATAAATAAAAGTTATGTACTGAGCATGTATTAAGCATGCGATAACCTAAGTGAATGAGAATTGAGAAGTCTTTTCAATTTTCTCTCTTGCTCTTATTAAATCTCTTAGATTTCTATTATTTTTATAATAGATTTTTATTTATCTTAGCTCGATTGTTTCAAATATGTATACATATTAAAAGGTAGTCCAATGGCAACTATTTAAATGTTCTATATGTAGCATGAAGTCCATTAATGGCAAATTATCCTTGGATTTATAAGCAAATCAATTTTACCAAGTAGCAACTTTTGTCTAAAACAACCAATCTTTGATTCTTTCCCTTAAAAAGATTAAGTTTTCAATCTCTAACATCTGATCTTTAGTTATGTTTTCTAAAATATATCAATTTTGAGTATTTTTTTATACAACATAAAAAATATTATAGTGTTACATTATAAGAGCCTTAACTAAAGAAAGTTATTTCATCTTTATATTTCTTGTGAAGACCTTGTTGTTATGAATTTAGACTTTATGCAAATAAAAACTAGCCATTAAGTGTTGAAATAAATGAAGAGATGGTGGAAGTTGGTATACTAAGTTTAGTAACTTGTATTGGGAATCTACAAAAGCATTAAAAACTAGTGAAAAAGAGAAAGGACTTAAGATCACACCTAAACAACAACAAATTGAATTGCTTGTTTGGTTGCTTTGAAGAAAACCTAAGAGTATGAGTGTTGAAATTTATCAATCTAGCACCATTGCCAAAGTAACATCTTTTCAAACCAAACATAGATCAACATTTTATGTCAATGACAATGTTAATTTTGCAGTGATAGCTAAGCTATTATAATTTGCCAACCTTCAGCTTTAGCATTTCTTACAATGTTGGATGAGTACTAGGCCTATGTTATCTTCCCACTTGACTTTGTTTTATAAATGCAAGGTGATATTGAGCAATCAATTTTTGTAATAGCTTGATCACATTACATGGATTAACATATGGCTCTTCAAATTTGATCTTGTTTTGATGATACAAGATAACATATAATACAAATAAAATCACCATGTATAGTCTTCAACTTGCCTTATAAACTTATCTTATTTGAGAAAACCATTTTTAAAGCCACCATTTTATATCTACAAGCTAACTTTGATCAACTTGCAAAGACAACAGAGAACCAAACCATACTAACCTCACAAATTGACATTAGAGAAACAAATGATTAATTGTTTCATCATTTATATGACAAAACAGCAGGCACTATCAAGCAACACATGATGAGCTTGTAGAATAGACAGTGTGGGAAGAGTATGTAACACCATAATGCCTTAACTGCCATTACTCTCCCTCTTGGCTCGATTCCATATGATTTCCAAAGAACAAGTACAAACCGTGATATTTTCATACTATAAAATGGGGTTTCAAACACTCATATTCTGCCTTGTAGGTCCTATGAACCCATCATTCACATTCTCTACTCACACTCCATTTATACGACTTATTCATAGCATAAAATAAGCCATAAACCACGAATATGGAGCCGAAAACCAAGAAAGTGCATTTTCTTAAATGGTCCCAAAAGTCAGATTTTTGGCTCTAAATTTGGAAAATTATAACTAATTATAGAAAAATGAAAATCTAGCAAACCATAGCTTTCTAGAAAGATCTAGGTGTTAAATTTATGTTAAAAATAATTCCTAACCACAATCTCAGTTTTTGGACCTTGTTTGACATAAAAAATGACACAGAGGTCCAGCTGTCCTTGATACTGGTGCAATTTACTGTCATGAACTTCAAAAATTCATAACTAAATCCAAACAAATCCAATCTAGGAAAAATATACCAATTTGGAAAGCTACAGATGTCAACTAGAGGAAAAAAATAATTTTAGATCAGTTCAGCAGCCTTTAGATCTCGAAAACTGATAGAACAGTAACGAAGGTCGAATGGCTTCCCTAATGCTGATACAGAACTTCAGAAGGTTCATTCTCTCTCTATAGACCTCAAATTTAGGTGATTCTAGTTGGTATAGGTCACTGTAGTTATCTAGTTTATGTCTATAAAATTTCATGACAATTGGACTCCATTTGGTCCATGAATGATATGGATTTATTTTCAGACCAGTTACACAGTACTATGACCAAACTATCAAAATTTCCTAACTTCAACAATTCGCAAAATATTCCCTAAACCTCCAAATATTACCCACTTTAGCTTCCCAAGAAGCTCTCTACAAATGCTAGAGGCATGCCAAATTTCATATCAAGAAGAGCTCATTTGGTCATACTTTGACGGAACTCACAAATTTGGCAGTTTTGGCACCCAAAACGGTTCAAAGTGGGTCCAAATGGCCTCCCACATGTTCTAGCACCTCATGGATAAGTTTTAAAGCATGAACATAGCATATATGAAATATGCAAGTGGTCCAAATCATCATATATTTCAAACTCACTATGCTACAAGCTAGAATACACTATCGCATACAAACCACTAAAGGGGCAAATCCCACATTTTCATTGCTATGGCTCTCTACATAGTTTATACATAATTTTTCTATACATTTACACTTGCTACAATATTTACATCTCAAAAATAGTAGGTGCATATTCATTTTAGCACCTCTTTATATCAAAAGAACCAAAATAAATTAACATCTATCTCAACATGCTCCTAGGCTCATTGGTGTGCACTTGAATCTCCTTGAGCTCCACTTAACATGTTAAGATGGGGGAGGGAAGGGGGTGAGATTCATGGAATCTTAGTAGCTCATGCACTCATTCAAGGAAGCAATCAAGGCATATAAATAAGTCAAAGCATGCAAATAGGCATTTAACCATTCACAATCATACAATACATGATTTACATGCCATGGAAACCATATCAATGCCAAGAATAGGTTCTAGGGACTTTTGGTATAGCCTCACCCGAGTTTAGGAACTTTTGGATGGCCTCACCCTTGGTTTAAGGACTTTTGGCTTGGCCTCACTCAGGTATGAGACTTTTGGCCTTGCCTCACCCAACCTCAGGGACTTTCGGCTCTACCTCACCTATCTCAAGGGACTTTTGGCACTACCTCACCCGAGCAATTCTCATAATCCAACACATAAGCATATTGGTACCAATGTATCAAGGCAATAACATATGGCATGTCTCACACAACAAGCATATACACAAGTATACAATGACTATTACATCCAAGAATGCAACAAGAAAGAGTGCAGAGAGCTACCTTATGAGCCAACACAAACCTTTCCTTTCAATTCCTCTTCTCCCTTCTTGGTTTCACAATCACACCTTGATGGAGGTGCTTCTCTTGAGCCTAGACACAACAAAGAGCATGGATTACTCCCTTATAACTCAACAACTCTTAGGGGTTCTTCAGAGCAAACCCTTATAACATATAAGAACCATATAAGAACCTAAAGGTTTTCTCTCTCTCTCTCTAAAGTTTCACCACCTCTTTCTCTCTCTCAAGTTCTGAAGCTAGTAAAATCAACATTCTCAAGGAAGGCAAAGAAGTTCAAGAGTGGTTTTCCACTTTCCCTCTTCTGACCCATGCCTAAAATCCAACTAATTTCACAAGCAAAACCATAGAAAGAGAGGGCAAAGAGAGAAGAACAAGATGCTAAGAAGAAAATAGAGGAAAATCTCAAGCTTGCTTATCTTTTCTTTGTTCTTCCTTCCTTCTCTTGGTCTCTCTCTCTCTCCATGCCTCTTTTCTCTCCTTTGGTCGAAGCTTAGGTCAAAAAAAGAGAAAGAATGAATTGGGGACGTTTTAAGAAGTTAAATTCTCCCTCTTTACGCTTTTTCGGACTAACCTTCGCTATAGCGAAATTTAACCTTCGCTATGGCGAGCACGTATCAATCCCAGACCCCCGTTTTTGCTATGGCGCGCGCTACGGCGAGCAACTCCTTGATTTTTGTATGGAATGCTCGCACTCGCTATAACTAGAAGCATTTTCGCTATAGCGAACAGGTACCTTCGCTGTAGCTAGACCATTCCTCGCTATAGCAAATAGGTACATTCGTTATAGTTAGGCCATTTCTCGCTATAGCGAGAAGACTTAGAAAAATTTTAGGATTTCAAAAATTTTCAGCTTTCTTTCTTCTTTTTTTTTTCTTTTCTTTTCTTTTTTTTCCAATTGTTACAGAGTATTAGTCAATAGCTTCCATCCAAATAACATTATTTAACAAGGAAGTTGAAACCCTTAAGAATTGATCTTGAGCCTAAAACCATGTAGGAATTAGGGTAATTACATTCCATTACAAAAGTTGATATACATTCCCTACTATATATTGCCCAATGCTATTACTTCTCTAAACAAGCCAGTCTTCTTAAATAGTAAAAGAAAAAGATAATTAGGCAGTCTGTCGAGCTATAGTTAGAGAGTATACAAATCAAGCAATTGGGAATTCCATACTTCCTGATCGTGCAAAATGAAGTCCCTTACCATCTTATGATTAGTAAGAAATCTTGGCTACATAGGTCACCAAAAGTGGTGATGAAATGGATTGTGTCACCCATCTTCAACTTGCCATGCCAAGTTCTTCCAAACAACATTAGTTGCCTTCTAGATTCCTTGCTATATCTAAGTCATATTGGTGTAATTATTGTGTTGTCCAGAAAATGTGATATTGTAGTATTTAGGTTGGAGAATTTGGATGAATAAGGAATGTGTTTCATGATTCATTAAGTGCCGTGTATGTTTAGCCAATAAGGCATGATTAAGAAAGTGCATCAGCTTGAGACTTACACCTCCCAAACTTTGCAAATTACAAAAAGCTTACTACCATTACAAAATATATGTCAACAAGATGATGAAAATAATAAAATCTGTGACAAAATATGTGTCAACAAGGTAGTAATTCAAATATTCAAAAAGGAAACTATGAAAAAAATAGTTCATCCTTCTATACTCAGTGGGAGGTTCCTGTGGGTGGACATCCTTATCTATGGTTGCTTCTTTATTGATAAGGTCTAAATGAATATGAACTTAGCATACACTAAAATCATGTAATAAGTTAGTATATGATTATATTAATGGTTCAATATAAATTTATACATTACTATAAATATCATTACTTAAACTAATAAGAAGCTAGTAAATTTCTACATTATATTCACAAATGTCATTAATGAAATGGAGCAGACACCATAATAAAGAACTAGTAAACAACCTACCTAATGAAATAGAGCTAAAAGTGAAATGAGGCAAATTCCTATTTTAGATTAAATGACTTCAATAGTATCAAACATTTATTCCACACGTGCATGAAGTACAAGTCATAGATTTTTTATTTTTTAACATCGGGGCATTCAAGGGATGTGTACATAAGGATGAGCTAGTCTATAATGATAGACAGAAGAACAAAAGAAGTAGACAAACTATCAATTCTAGCTAGCATGGACCATAATTGGCAGTTGCATAACGAAGGGTTAAAGGTCTACAACTACAACATTTAAGTGGGCTAATGGTTATATAAAACACAACACTTGCAGCTCCATTGTATTTGATTAGTTTATCTTTGACCATATAGGAGAAGTTGGGAATTTGAATGACCTTCCTAGTTTTAGCTAAAATGTCCACAGCCGTAATTAATTGAAGAGCATAACATTCATCAATGTTATTTTCTATTACCAAGAGAAGAAAATCACTAACAACTAACTTGTGTTCAAAGGTCATGCCTTTATTCATAAGGTAATGTCAAGAAATCATCCATCTAGACTATTTCAAATGTTAAAAGCTAACTTGAAAATAGTTATAAGGATTTTATGGTCTAGTGAAAATCTAATATAAGAAGTGGCTTCATTTAGTAGGGCTATACGAAAATGTGTAAGTTGTAAACAATGGTAAATAAAAGGACGTTAAAAAAGATAAAGTGTAATGAATAAAATAATGAAGAAGAATGAATGACGATGAACATGTTTGCAAACTATTTTCCTATTTCAACTTTGTTTTCTAGATTAAGAACTCCATAAATTTTCCTTTGTTTAAGCTTGAAGGAATTTAAATAACTTGAATAGTTTAGCATTAGTTTTTTAATACAAGCATATTCATTGAAAGGTCCAACAATCTCATCATCATGAAATTTAAGGATTTCTATGATTGAAATAGTAAATGAATATGCATTGAGTAAGTGTAGATGAGTTTTCTTAACATCACCATCAAAGTGATCACTTGCCAAAATTAGGGTCAGGGTTGGATGCATGGTCATCTGACGATATACTTGGACATAAATGATAGAAATTGTGTAGATTAAGGTTGTTTGCCTTAGAGGAATCTAATAGAATGAGATAAAACAAAAATCATAGATGTATAGAAATTGAATGAAATTGAAAAGAAAACCAACATTCTAGATGTATAGAAACTTTCTTTATTGAGAATAGATTGTTGGAAGTGTTGATCTTTGAGATATTGATTGTGCTTTCTCTTCATTAGAGTCCCATGACATCGAGTTTAACATGTGTATGTGACATGTCTATACAACACTCAACATCATGGGAAGCTAAAGAGGATGAGACACAATCAAAACTATTCTTCTATTTCAACCTTGGAATAGTCTTCATAACAATTTATTTGCTCATTTCTAGAAATAACGTCACTTGCAATATTTTCTATACATAAAACATGTTCATAAACTGTGTAGCAACAAGACACAAAACTTCATGCACAAGCCCACTATAAATATCATGCAACATTAAAAGCAATTAACACTACCTAACATCTTGTAAATTCTCAAGAACTGAGACTTGTAATGAAAAGCACAAGAATAGAGAAAGCATATTAATTATGTCTTCTTAGCATTAACATAATTAAAAGACTACTGTAGAATCTAATGAAGGGTCTAGTTATTTTGATGGAGTGTCAAAGGTTGATGGAAATATGATGTCATGGAAAAGTGGTATAGGTTAGCCTACAAAAGATGTACTTGTTAGCCTAGTAAACTACCTCTAAACCTCACAAACTTTGGCAAAGAATTATCTTCCACAAGGTGTAACATGCCTTATATTTTGGGTTGATTTGAATGCTCAACTAAGGCATAAATTATGCTATTTAGTTGAAGGGCAAAACTAGGCAATCTTGCAAACTCTAGGACTTGAAGGGTAATATCCAAAAAAGAAAACCAAAAGAATTTATTTAAACCTATAAAACAAGCTCTATGAGAGGTTTCCATCCAAATTGACTTATCTATGTAGTTTTGCAATATTTTATTATTTTGTACTTTAGGGTAAGGAGAGTAATAATAAGATTTCAAGCTTATATTCAATAGATGCAACATACATTAGGATATAAAAGAGTGTAAGTGAGAATACTTGGACTCTGGACTAATACTATTTGCTAATTCATTATTAGTGTACATGAATTTTAGGCTTTAAAAAGTGATTTTAGGCCTTGTTTGGTATGATGGAATCGAAGGGAGGGAATGGGAGAGGGAGATGGAATCCAACAATTAAGCTGTTTGGTATGCAGGAAGCCTTTTTCCATAGGTTTGGCCATTCTTACATTTGTGAGAATCTCCTCTCCTCCCTTCATACAAGGGATTGGGCTCTCCATGAAAAAAATGATTTTTTATTAAAGATAATCAAAAATAAAATTTTAAATTAAAATATTATTTTATGATTGTTATTAGTAATTAAAAATAATTATTTTATTATTTATTTCATTACATTTTATAATTATTAGTAATAATTAGAGATATTTTGATCTTTTAATTTTCTTCTTATTTTATTTTTATATCATTTCTATCCAACCAAATATAAAAAGTAAAAACATTCATATTTTTTCTTCTATCATACCAAACATAACTATAAGGTATAAGATTCCTTTCCATTCCCATTCTATTTCCCATTTCTATTCCATAAAAAACTAATCCTCTGTACCAAAACGAGGTCATAGATTGTAAGGCCGAGCAACATTGACATTTTCCAATCTGCACTTATTGTGTGAAAATTTGATTGGCACTACAAATGGAATGAACAAAGTCAAAGAACATATATTCACCTAAATTCTTATATAGTTTATAACTTTTTATTTCCACTATGCCCTATAGGCTAAGATTCCCCTATGAGGGTTATTGTGAGGAAAAGATTAATGGTTGAAAAATGGTAGGGAAAAGGACAAAATAAAAAGCAGTGAAGATAATGATGTTAATGTCAACAAACTAGCATAGCCCAACAACAAAAATTATTCTCCACATATGAACAACTCAAAGTAAAAAACAAAATTCACCTACAACAAAATCAAAAATTCAAACCAACATCATTTTTAGAAGAAATATACTCCAGCTAAAATCTTGGAAGGTCAAACTAACAAAGGGCAAGAGAATTTTACCTCCAGTGTTTTATCTTTTTCTTCAATGGTGTGGGTGTGAACTTAGGAGTTAGGGATTTGAATGATGTTAGATCAAGGAGCGATGAGGGCCAATGATTTAAGACAAGAGATGGAGAAGAGCCAAGGGAACTTTCAGATGGGAAAATTTTGGAGTTGTGTTTTTTATTTAAAGAAGATGAAATTTAGGAGCAGTAAGGGTTTCTGAATGGGGGAAAGGGACTTAAAAGAAAACACTGGGATTTAGAGACGGAAGTAAACTTCCATTTCCAAATCTTATAATAATGGTATTTTGTCATTTCTCTTATTTGGAGATGAAATTTGAGACACATAATTTTGTCTTTAGTAAAACATATGTTGAAAAACATTGTTTCTTAAAATTAACACATAATTTCACATGGAAATTTTCATCTTTAATAAAATATTTTCAAAATGACATCATTTAACCATTCACAAACAAAATTTGAGACAGAAATTTCTATCTCTAATAAAAGATCTCTAAAATGACATTGTTTTTACCAACTTATAGACGAAATTTAAGACAAAAATTTGTCTATATTTCTCTTCAATAAGTGCTAACTCTTTTCTTACCACCAATCAACTATATATATAATAAAGACATTTACCAAATCTCTATGGCCTGAAATTCTCAATACTTTAAGAAAAAAACTACAAGGGCTAAATTCTTATGGGATATTGTTATGTTATAATTCCTTCCATCTTTCATCTTAAGTTCTCCAAAAAAATTAAGGAAAAAGTGACCTAAACATAGTTCACGGGTTCACAATCTCTTACACAAAGTTAAATACTATGATAACCCCTTGTAAGAAGGCCTTAAACGTAGTTACAATTCAAAGAACATAAGA
Organism: Erythrophleum fordii; assembly: GCA_032878935.1. NCBI lineage: Eukaryota > Viridiplantae > Streptophyta > Magnoliopsida > Fabales > Fabaceae > Erythrophleum > Erythrophleum fordii. The sequence goes on along the minus strand of JAVQMF010000056.1, from coordinate 15,188,015 downwards.
ATAAATCATGGAAAGCCATCAAACAAATTAATGCAAAGGCCTAAAGGATTGTGCTCTTATGTGCATATAGAGGGAATTGGGTTATAAAGCATAATAAGATTGATGAATTCACTAGTAAGCAATGAAATAGGTTGTCAATATTCATAGAGATTATTACCCCAATTAATTTTTAGAAAAGCAATTTGAATTAATTTTTCATTCCTTGCAAACTAAATTTTCACAAGATGACATATTTTTTCTCCTTCTCACTAATTTATTAACAATCCTTAACTCTAAATACTTTGAAACGATGATATTACATTACTACATCTATCACAACTTTTTAATTTATAAAATCAAACATTAGCAACTGAACTAGAGATAAACAAGTCCATCTCTAATTCCAAGTTCCCCAATCTAAGATGGATTAAAGTTTGGTCAACAATTTATAGCTCATTCCCCTCTCCCCCGCCCCCCGCGCGTGCGTACGCCTCCAACAAAGGAAATTATTAACAAATGGATCAGAGACAAAATAGGGATAGAAATGTGTGCAATGAAAAGTTCCATCCCTAAATCCTTCTCTGATATTAGCTAACTATTCCAAAAATAATCTTCCATTTGAGATGAATTTTGTGATGAAAAGTTCCATATCTAAATTTCCACAAATGTTATTTCCCTAAACTCTTAATTATTGCAACATATTAAAGATAGATTTAGAAGCAGTTAATTTTGATACAGTTATTCCATCTCTTATTCTATCTTTAAAAATTGTTTTTTTCTTTTTTTTTTAAAATTACATTTCAGATACAAAATTGAAAAGGATTTGCCTTGGATTAGAGATGGAAACTTTTTCATCTCTATTTTTATACTTGAATTCCCAGTTTTTCTTATAGTGTATTTATAACCCTAAAAAAAATTAGCAATCTTTTTTCGTTACAATATTTCTTAGAAAGCACATAGAATGACAAAGGATAAATCAAGGTGGAATTTAATATCTAATGAATCAAAAGTCAAATAGTTAGCTTGAGATAGCAACATAGATTTCTATGTTTGAAGCTTTTGATACACTCTTTCCACTTATTCTTTATATAATTGTATTCTATCTTGACCCACATTGACCATAGCACTTTGGTATTTACCAGATCTAGATTTCTATTTAACACGAAAAATACTTGATAAAAAGTTTTTAAACTTATGGGATACACTCAAACTAAAAATAATTTAGTTTGTTTACAATTTATTCCTAAATCTCATTAGAATAGGTTCGATATATCTATATATTTGTGAAAAAATTTTGAGGTGCACTAGGTGCACGTACATTCAATTGTTAGGATTTGTTTCATAGATGCACGTATTGAATAGTTGGTACACACGTATGGAACAGATCCTAACCCCTAGGTGTACATGGATATGGTGTATGCAAGAATTTCTCTTTATCCATCAGAAATCAATTATGTTCAACTTTATTTCAAAAGCTCTTTTTTTTTTTTTTTTGATACTATTGGAGAAAGAAAGATGTATGGATGGGGTATGGAACCCATAATGGGTGTGTTCTACATGGGCTCATCCCATGTCTCTTTCCAGGAGAGAATTCCTGGTTCTATTTTGTCGAAGCATAATAACTTGTCATGGTTGGTTAACAACATTCTAATTCTAAAGAATTATTAATTTATTTTAATTATTTCAAAAAAAATTAATATACTTCTCTCTATCCATTGAATATTACTCCAAAATAAATTTATAAGAAAAAGTGATAATACTATGCACTTGATAACATTATGTCCTTTCGTTATGACACAATTATTGCTAAATATTACTTAATATTGAACAATTTTTTGTCTATTTTAATATACTTATAATTATAATTATATTAATTAATTACACAAAAATTAAATCAATTATTTTAATAATTTGCATATTTAATAACCATTGCATCATAATTAAAATACAAGGTGTTTCCGAGTTCATAGTATTATCCCTCATAAAAAATTCACATTTTCAGATATACAATCCTCCAATGGCCATTCTTCATTATTGCGGAAACTGAAACATACAACTATAGCATCGAAGACAGTTCGTGGGTTGCTTATAAACTGTTTACATTTGTAACTGAACCACGAAAGAATTTTGGAGTTAGACATAAGCAGCATATCGCCTTAAAAATTAATTTTGCTAATGTTCCTCAAGGTTGAAATGGTGTACTTATATATTTGTTTAATCAAAATTATTAGAATTTGGGGTTCCAAATTTAATGGTTAAGATTTATAATTTAAAATTTATGATTTAGCCTTTAGATTAGAGTTGAAATTGATTTGTTAATCATGTAAAGGGTAGCATTACCTTCTAAAAATATAGATAAGCTAAATTTATGCTCACTATTAATTATTCCAACAGTTTTATAACCAGTTTCCTAAGTGCATTGGTACATTAAGAATGTATTTATGATTTTTGTTTTTAAAAATTTACGTTAATTTCAATAAAATAATTACTAATTAATATTGATAATTAAATGTATTCACATATGTTTTCAAAAGTACAAAATGCTTACCAAAATAAAGTATATCTTTTGAGCAATTACGAACTAACGTATATTTCAGGATTTAAGTTTTAAATATGATGTGAGAATTAAATAGTTTAAAGAGTTGTTTCGTTTTCTAAAAGTACAAATGAGCTGTATCTGTGCTTTATTTTAGTTTTCTTAAATAATTTTTAATTTATATATATTATAAACTTTATAAAAAATTGTCACTGTTCATCGGTTTCACGCCTTTTTTTTCTTGAATTCCGTGCATTTTTTAAGATGTATTTTAAAATTTTAATTTTTTTGTATTGGGACCCATACTATTAACGTAGGCCCCATCTTGTTTATACAAATAAGTCTCGTAGATGTATCTACAACTAACAACTTAAATCAGTGTCTTCAACTATTTTTTTTTAGTTCAATTCTTTTAGAAAGTATATTGGGAGTAGAAATTTTAAATGTATTATGTCTTAAGATCCTCAAGAAAAAGAGATTTATCTTAAAAAAGAAGTCAAAAAATACTCCTGATCAGATAACCAAAAGAAAAAAAAAAAAGCGGAGGGGGTATCAAAACTTTTATTTAAGCTATATTACATGCGATGGATTAGAAGATAAATAGGCAAAGCCAACAAAACGTTGACTCCATGGACCATTTGTTACACAGATTGAAAAGGGATACGGAATGAAAAATAAAATAAAATAAAGCATTTTGATGATGACAAATTACTCATGTTTTTATTTAAAAAATAATGAAAAATGAAAATAAACATTAAACATTATACAAAATTGTCAAAAAAAAATTCCCTTTCTTAAGTGAAGCCAAATAGGCTGTATTTGTCACTCAGATTTCTTTTAATTTTAAAAGTTTATTTTAGTTTAATATGATAAAATTTTAAAAACAGTTTAATGTTATAATTTTAATATTATAGGTCAGCTAGTGACCAAAAACCAAATGTACAGGTCAGGTAATTTTGTTATTCTTATTAATTAGCATAAGTATTTTGAATAAATAGTATTATTTAGACAAAACAATGCTAATTAATACATCATTAATGAGCACCGGTTAACACGGCACTCTATAGCCACTAATTTTCTTGGAAAGCCGAGTCCTTTGCAAATAATCAATTTGCCTGTCCTTGTGTTGCCTTGACGACGGTACATCTTCCCCATTAAGTGAAGCCTATATAAATATCACCCCAATGAGTTTCCTCCTTAATCATTTACTCCATAAAAAAAAGTCATGTACTTAATTATCTCATTTGTCTTTAAAAATTAATTAAATAAAAATTTAAAAATGCAGTTCTTTAGAGTAGGTGTTGACCCGGCGAAGCAAAGATTTTATTTAAACGCTAATTTAAATTTTAATTTGAGAGTGACTTTTTTGGTTTAAGTCATATAAGCAATTTTTGTCGTATCCTTTTATTTTAATAATTTCAACACCAACGACTATTGGCAATAGAACAATCTTTTTGAAACCTTACCCGTCTCTTTCGCGAGTTTTTTTATTTAATATCTTTGTCCATCGAATAATACAATTAAATTAATAAAAAATATGTAATTACTGCATTCTACTTGATAGGTAAAATTACTCCGTAAAGTTAATAAATTAGAATATAAATGTATAAATAGAATACTAAAATTTAATAAATAAAACGAAAAGAATGTATAACATAGGAGACAAAGAGGTATTGAAGAGGAACAGGTTGTTCCAGCTTGATATCATCAAGAATTTTGAAAAATCAATTTTATTTATTTTGTATATTTCGCTCAATGAGAAAATGGGTCAGATTCTACAGGATCAAACTTGTGGAATTTAAGGGATGATTAAAGGAAATAAAAATAATAATTAAAAAAATAAGTGAATAAAAATGTAGTAAAAGAGTCCAGATTCCAAACAACAAATTCAAACTTGATTGAAAAGGATTTTTCAACTCTATGTATTTTGAAGCTTCCAGTTTTCCCCAAAAAGTACAGAATGCAAGATAAGCAATTCATTTACACCTATATAATGTCATCTGTATATATGAGGTCTTCTATCTATAATTTCCTTATTCGATTTATGCAACCTTTACAACAATGTAATGTAACTCATTTTCTAATGTTCCTAATGTGCATGGACTAGAATTCCTATATTTTATCTTATTCATTATCTATATATTAAAGTTCATCCACTTGCCTTCATTTCTGCCAGTTAGCATACTATTGTAAAGAGATAGTTCATATGCTTTATTTTTGCTGGCATGATTGTCCAATGACAGAATATCCAGATCTTTTTTTGCCTGCATGAGTGAACAATTAAACAATATCCAGATCTATAATTATTGTCCAGGCAGTATATTCTAATTTTGACCAGATTTCTAAGCCACCAAATGCTGTCGTTTCATATTTCTAGGCGTGCATTGCATTGAAGAATTCATTAGTTACTTGAATGTTCTCCTACTCGTGGGAATGCACTGATTCGATTATGCATATGGACCAAATTCAAATTAATACGCTATTTACTTCCCTTCATAAATTGTTCTTTTAATTAATATTATTGTTTTCAAAATTTTTAAACAAAAATACCTGACTATATATATATATATATACTCCATCTTCATTTTGTATTTGCATTAAGCACTAGGTAGAAGTGCTATAATCTATTAAATAGATATATAGATGGCATCATCATCAACCAATGTGAGCTTGAAGCTTCTGATTGACACAAAAACCGAAAGAGTTCTGTTCGCGGAAGCATCGAAGGAGTTCATAGACTTCCTCTTCAACCTGCTTCGCTTACCCATTGGGACAGTCACAAGGCTCTTAACCAAGAATGGCATGATGGGTTGCATAGGCAAACTCTATGAAAGCATTGAGAATCTCAGTGATGCTTACTTATTGTATCCAGAGGAAGATAAGGACGTTTTGTTGAATCCAAGTGCTCCAATCTCTGGATATCTTCTGCCTGCAAATGATGGCTATGGTGAAAGCAAATCAGGTCCTTTAAATCTGTACATGTGCTGGAGCCGCTGCAACTACAATGTGACAGATGCCCCGAACACTTTGTGTCCAAATTGCAGGAACAGAATGGACAATATTGTGCCGTATGTTGGCAAAAGGGCTACAAATTTGACAGATTCCCCTGGTGAGGGTGGATTTGTTAAAGAAGTTGTGACTTACACGGTGACGGATGATTTAGTGGTTCGGCCCATGTCTACCATTTCAGGTACCACTTTGCTCTCCAAGTTCAACATCAAAGAGGTTGGTTCTTTAGAGGAAAGGGTCGTCGAGTTGGGAATGGAAGAGGTATGACACACACACATATGGTTTTTTTTAGTTGTCAGTTTATGTTTGTTTCCCTAAGATATCTTTGGATTGATGAGGAGAACGAAACAAAAGTAGAAGGAAGAGAAATTTTAATTTATACTTTTTTTAATTTAGATTTAAATTTAATATATTTTTTCCTTAGAACATGATTGGATTAAAGAAACTAATGGATGAAAAAATGTTAATTTAAATCTAATCAAAAAATATTTTTTAAAATATCACCTCTCTTCCCTTTCCCCATCATGCTTTTGAATCTAAATATATCATGAAAGAACTATTTATGTTTCTCTCTTAATTTGTCTTCTGCTCCTTGTAATTTGGTTTTCTTAGTGTGTTGCTTTTTATTTTTCGTACTTTTATTGTTCCCCATTTAGTAGGGTATCAAACTGTTGAAGGCCTCCCTGCAGTACAAGAATGCTTTGACAAGTGTTTTCCTCAAGAATATGGGAGCTTAAGGAAGCGAGGCATTTCTTAATGCGCCGAAATGTCGAGACTCATTTACTCTCTCGCTTTGTTTTGGGCTATGTTATGTTAATGATTTTTCATAATGCTATTAGATGTTACGAACTTAATTAATTCGATTGTTCAGTATCAGCATGGTGAAAAACCTTCACGAAATTACATCTAATTAAATTTAAGGTGACGTTGGAGGCTAGAATATCTGGCTAAAAATGATCAACCAAAGGAGAAATTCTTATATATTTTGAGTGTCATGTCATTTATTTTTTAATTCAAAAAAAATTAAATTGCATCAAATAGTGCTTACATTTCTCTTCATTTTATCATAATTCCTCTTTCATCAACTCATTATCCACATTTTTTTCTATAAAAATATTCCATTAATTGCTAATGAGTCTCACATTTATATATTGCAAAGCCAATTTCTGAAAAAATAGAGAAAAATGTGGGCTCCATTTAATGTGACTAATATATATTTTTTATTGGAGAGAATATAAATCACGTGATTCCAACCAAAGTTAAAGTAAATTTATCAGTCTTCATAAACCAGAAGCGTACACCCAACCATTCGCATTACAAGTTACATCCTATCTTTAACTCCAACGCTAAAATATATCTATTACTCTCTAAATAGCATCTGCAGACATTAGATCTTTATCATGCAACTCATCAGTATAACAAAAGCATAAATATTCTCTTTAATAATGTTGTCATGCTATTCATACAAAATCAACTATTGTCACTTAATAGAGCACACATGTGTCGATTAAATCCATGATTAAATTCATGATGTTGTCAAACAACCTCGTCTATCTCTAGAGAATATTGTACACTTGAATAGTTCATTCTGTTGTCCTTTGTATGCAATAGTCTTTCATTTTTCCACTGCTTCATATCATTAACCAAGTAGGGAACCCTAATAATATTTTCATACAGTACCATCCGATTCATATCTTTCAGTGTTTTGAAGTGCTTTCGTAGCATTTGACCTCTTTTCACTTATCAAAAAGCTTCATCAACTGCTCCGGCCGGAGTTACATTCTTTTGTAAGTTCTGCAGAATGACTAAAGCCAGAGATGACATTTAGAACCAGGAAGAAGTCCAGCCTTACATGCATATATATGAAGAGGGAAATTCCAATATTAACCCTGCTACCCTAATGCGTTCTTGCAACAAGCGTATGCGTTGCCATTTGTATTCCAGCCCGAGGAAATCAGAAAGCAACCAAAGAATATGTCAACTTGGTAAACACAATTCTATATTGAGTAAAATCATCAATTTCAAATTTCAACTATATACAATGTGAATTGTGTATTTATAATATTTTTCATCCCTCTTCGTTCAATTTATGCAACCTTTCCAACAATATGACTCACTTGGTAATTCTTCATCTGCATAGAGACTTCCAATCATTTATAAATATATTTTGTATTATTTATTATTTGTATATCAAAGTTCATCTACTTCCCTTTAATTCTGTCATGTGGCACTCGAAATTTTTTTCCTGTTTTCTAATTATTGTAAATAGATAATTCATTGCCAGCATAATTGACCAATCAAACGATATCCAAAAATTTATTATTTCTTCTTTTTCTTTTTTTAATTATTGTAAAAACTTTTGCCTACATGAGTGACCAATTAAACATGACCCATGTCTATAATTATTGTCTGGGCACTATATGCAAAAATTGACCAGATTTGTAAGCCACCAAATGCTATCATTCCATATTTATAAGCTGCATTGCATTTAGGAAATTATTAATTAAAATAAAAGTATCATTTAGATAATTGAATGCCCTTCTTCTTGTAGAGACGCACTGATTCAATTGCGCATATGGACCAAATCCATATATCTAAATTCTCATTCAAAGAATTGAATTGTGTCCAGCTTTCCTATTCTTCGAAATTCGAAGCACTCAGACGGTGGGACCTCAACAGCGGAAAGAAAAAAAGTACAAAAATTTGTACAATTCTAATAAAAATAATTTTATTAAAATTTTTAACTCTTATAATTTTTCAACACTACCCCATACCCCAATTACAACCTTGTGGCAATCTTATAATTGGGCTTATTGTCTTATCTAAACTAATAGCTAAGGTGTCATATTTATAGCAGTCCATACATCCTCTTTCTTTTGAACCCACTGGTATGAGATTATGAAGAATACTCCCCACAAATCTTTCTTTTTTCCAAAGTCTTAAATATCTTTGCTTTGTCATAAACTAATCTGTCATCTTAGACGTTTGAATATCTCTCATTCTACTATGATCTATCTTCACTAGCAAGGCATGCTCATATAAGTAGTAAAGGTTCTTCTCTTTCTTCTTTCCTTGCATAACCAAGTTTCCATCTGTAACATTTAGTTCTAATCAATAACTAACTTATGGATAAATAAGGAGATTTGGTTAGTTAATTGTGAGAATAATCTTAAAGACTCCAAATAATCCAAAGTAATTAAAACTTTTATTATATATAAACCACTAAGCCAAAAGCCCATTAGAAGAATGAGTGAGTATCAAAGGTATAATTAACCCCTAAAATATCCCGTTAAGACCTTAAAACATTAACTTAAGACTCTAGATTAAAAACTTAATCAAAACTTCACTTAAAGCTCTTTAAAGAAATCTCTAAACTTCACAACACGACTGGCATAACAACCTCAAAGGGCCACACTATGGCATATTTGCCTTTACTTGAACATTATTGTGGCACCCGAGGGCCACACCATAGTGTGGCAACCTCTTGTGTATAATTTTGAGAAAAAAACTTGTATGGCACCGTGACGTTGGAGAGTCATGTGTGTAATATCCAATTTTCGTTAAACGACGGAAACAGACGCATTTTTGAAGCAAGTCCTCCGAAATAAATTAGTTAAAATCTCGTAAAATTTGAGTAACATACTAGCTCTTAAAAGTAAGAATCCGAGTCTCAGACAGAAGGAAAAAAGAAGTTAGAATGAAGAAACAAATTTTGACAAAAATCTTACGAAACGTAATGACATTTTCATAATTTTGAGCAACTTTTGGAATTCACATAGGAGGCTTTTTAGATGAAAGTTTTGAGTTTTTCGAGATTCTCAGAAGCCTTGAAAACTATGGAAAGCCCCGAGACAGTTAAATCCCCTCCGATGGATGTTTTCCAACGTTGGTGTACCCGAACTTTGATAGATTCGTTCGAGAAAGTTTTAACTCCGATTTAAGTAATTCCAAAGGTATTTTATTAAATTAGGAACCTAAATTTCATAATGGAAAAGACGGTTCTTAAAAAGGAACTAAAATAAAAGAGAAACGAAAATGCCAAGAACGAAGGACAAATGAGAATTTTTGAAAAGTATAACTTCCTCCACCTATAAATAGGAGTTTCCCCACTCTCTCCTTCATTTAGACTTAAAATTTTCTGTCCAATTTCAAAGAAGAAGGCTAGGGTTTAGGCGCACCAAAGGGAGAGAAGAAGAAGATGAAATCCAAGCTTTAAGGGAGAAACTTAGGGGAAATTTTGGATTTAAAGAGAGGAGTTTAGAGAAAGCAAGATTCAAGTGAGAAAAAACAAGAAAACAAAGTAATTTATTCTCCCATGGTTATTACTCTTGGTTCCCCTCCTTCTCCATTTCACCTAACCTAAGAAACCCTAAAAGGATTTGATTTTTAGGCAGAACCAAGGGTGAATCTAAAGAAAAAAGGTGTGGAGATTAAGAATATGTAAAGGGAATTAACAAAAAGCCATTAGATTTTAAGATGCAATTTCTAGGGTTTCAGTTGCACCTTGTAAAATCTGACTTTGTACAATGATTCCTATACTTAAATAAGAATTTAAATGAGTTCCTAAGGTCTGTAAGAGGCTCCTCATATGCATCTCCCCTTGAAAAAACAAAGCAAAGTCCGCCATTAAGCTTCATGGTCTCGACCTAAGGAGGTTAGGTTAGCTAGGGAGAGTTTTAAATTTTTCTAAACCCATTTTTGAGTCATATATGACGAATAAATATAAGAAGAAGCCTTGGAAAAAATTAAGGAAACTTAGAAAATGAGTTAGTGTTTTATGTTCCATATTAAGACCTAAAAAAGCAATATGTAGCTAGGTTCTTGGTTTTAATTGTGCGATGACTCCAAGAGGCTTAAAAGGAGTCAAGAATTATATTTGAAAGAAAATAATGGAGCCTAGAATTTATTTAAGAGGTGTTGCTCCATTAGGTGCAATTATAGAACCATAATGTTTATAGATCAACTTAGTGTCTAAACAAGTTATGTGGCCTTAGAATTAATTTCATGAACCTAATTGGCTTCCATAAATTGTGTTTAGGCCAAGAGAAAAAAAAAAAGCAATATGTAGCTAGGTTCTTGGTTTTAATTGTGTGATGACTTCAAGAGGCTTAAAAGGTGTCAAGAATTATATTTAAAAAAAATAATGGAGCCTAAAATTTATTTGAGGGATATTGCTCCATTAAGTGCAATTATCGAACCATAATGAGATTTATAAATCAACCTAGTGTCTAAGCAAGTTGTGTGGCCTTAGAATTAATTTTATGAACCTAATTGGCTTCCATAAATTGTGTTTAGGCCAAGAGAAATCATTCCCACACTTTTTTGTGTGCGTGTGGCCGAAAAAGGAAGCTTGAATTTAAAAGAAAAAGTGTGTGATTGTGGTGCAAAGTAACTCTTTCCACCTTCCCTCATGCATAGATGTGTGCTTACATTCTCTTGAATGTGTGTATGTATGTTTTCAACCATGAAAAGTATCCTAGCATGATTTTATATGCCATGGTACCATGATGATGCATTATGTTTCTAAATGATGTTTATGATGCTTGCTTGGGTTTGCTTAAATGTGGTGAGGCCAAGAACCCTTAGCCATGGTGAGAATGAGCCAATAACCCTTAAAATTGATTGAGACAATATAAAGAGTCTCCCAAAAGCAAGATAGACTCCCAAGAGTATGGTTGAGTCCAAGAATCTCTTAAAGAATGGGTGAGGCAAGTCCCATATCTACAAGAAATTGGGTAAGACCAATCTACTTGCTTGGCAAACCTTTGTATGCTATGTATGACTATCTCAAATGATAAAAATGCCTCTTGAATGTTTGCATATGTCAACATGACCATATATGCATTCATGAGACTTGTTTGTATTCATTATGTATGATTGAATGGAAGATGAGCTATTATGATTCTTTGAATATCATCCCCTCCTTTCTAATGTTCTAACATGCTAGGTGGACCAAGAGAGCAAGAGAGTGGAAGCCAAGCACATAAGAAATGAGAGGATGACATGAAAGTGTTTGAATTTTGCTACTTTAAAGCAATATGAATGGCAAATGATGAAATCAATGGATGTATATGTCTTATAATGTTATGAACATGTATGATTATGTTTATGTATCATGTATAATGGAGAGCTAAGGTTGTATAAATGGAAATACACATTTTGGTCATGTAATGACAAGTTTGCATTATGAAAGTATATGTATAAATGCAAGTGAGATGGCCAAATTGAGATACATGGGATTTGGGATCATTTGGGCAACTTACACAAGTCATATTTATACTTTTAGACTTGCCCAAAAGGTGCTCAATACTAAGAAAAGCCATTTGAATATTTTGGTATCCTATATAGAGCCAAAATTGACCATAATGAAATCCTATATCACTTTTTATCCAAATAAACTTTTCTTAATTTGAGATTTGGCATGCAATTAGAACTTGTTGAGAGCTTTTTAGGAAGTTAAAGAACAGAATTTTTAGAGGTCTACAGAATATTTGATGAATTTTTAAAGTTGAAAAATTTTCTGGTTTTAGTCATCTCACTATTCATACTAGTTCGAAAATGAAATCTATCACAGAGGGCCAAAATGATGTCTAATTGCCACTATATTTTGTACAAATAAACTAGACATTCCTAGTGACGTGTTCTAACTAGAAGCACCTCATTTGATGTCTAGAGATAGAGATATGAATTTTTAAAGAATTTGTCTAGTATCAAGAACTCCACCCTACTTCAGTTACTATTTTATTGAGTTTCGAGATTTGGGTATGCCTGAACTAGTTTGAAGTTATTTTTTCCCTCTAGATAATATCCACAAATTTCTAGATTGGTATCATTTGTATGGATTATATTTTTTTAGAATTAATTGGATATTTTTGAAATTTACTCAGAATTCTATGCAGCACCAACAGACAGCCTGACCTCTATAGCATTTTGAATGTCAAATGTCCTATGTATTGGATTTTATGGTCTTGACATATTTTTATCATAAATTATACATGAGTATCTTTCCATAATGGCTAAGAATGCATGATTTTGATTTTTCTAGAATTAGTTATGATTTTTCAAAGTTGTGACAGAAAAGTGGAAAAATCTAACCGAAAATATGTATGTGTATTTTGAGCTTCCCTTCAAGTTCTTTGATATGTATGCCACTTTTGATTATTCAAATGAGTTGTATTCATATAATTAAATGTGAAAATATGTTGTATGAGCTCACATGGTCCATGTGATACTGAATGAAATTTTTATACATGATGCAACGCAAAGAAATATATTATTTTTAATCCTTTTTCCTTACTCCTTCATGGAATTGATGATGTAAAGCATGAGAATGTTATTAAATGAGTTAGAAATATATGGTGTTACAATATGCAACATTGTAGCCTTTATTTGAATGACACCACAATGCCAACAGGACACAAAGCACCAATACTAGATTTTCCAATTTAAACCAGAAACAACTCAACACACTTCTAGCTTACACAAATGGGTATGAAAGCACTAAAATGACAGTAGATACAATCTCCAATGATGTAAAAATTTTGAAATAAGTAATCTAACATCTATAAACACTTACAAGGAAAGATTAAAGATAAACAACTTGAAAAATTGAACCTATGATAGCAAAACATTTTGAGGCTGACAAGTAGCACCCTTTTCTTGCCAATACTTAATCATTTGACCTCAAACCAAGCCTAGCAGATTTTGATTGCTAAGAGAGAGTGTTCTTAACCCTTGGAACCACAAAATTCCTTGAATCCAGAGCACAATCAATAACCTTCATCTTGCAACTCCTAAAATCAACAACAAAACCAATCCTAAGGCAATTCTAAATGACCAATCAGATAATGATTAACACCATACAATGTCATTAAGTTTAAGGGGTCAAACATGCATATAATCCAACATAAAACATAAACTAATCCAAATTAAACCATAATTACATGTGAGATCCTTTTATGAAACAATTTAGTATAATCTAAAATTTTATGTATCATTCTCACATGTACAACTTTTCCAAAATATAAAATTCTATACTTGGAATATCACATCACAAGTTGTAAGCTAGTTACAATTTGCCATAATATATGAACAAAACATAGGCTATCCTGTAAAGTCAATGTAGCCTAACTAAACAATTCTCTTGTTGTTTGTCCTTGCTACAACTTGAACTTTCACTTATAAAATGTTAGCCTATAACTAGGATAAGATACAAAATCTAATAACCCATGACAATTTCCATGATAAAATCATCATTCATTATGATATATTCAACAAGTCAAAGGTAGCAAGTTTGACAACAAATATCACAATCATTGGTTAATAAGTCAAATAATGGGTAGGACACTCTAGCAAGGTCCACAACATCCTATAAATAGCCAAAACAAACTAGTGAGGTACATGGCTTTCCATTCTGCTAGAACAAATCTAAAGGTCTATGGTAGTCATCAAGACACACCCACAAGGTCCATAATGAAATATTCACATGCAGTCAATGGCATCATATAAAACATAATCATGCACATACAAGCAATAAATATGTTTCCATAACAAATATAAATAAAATTAAACCCTAGTTACCTCAAGTAATAGTTTCCACTTCCAAAATAGCCACTAACAGCCAAGCCTATAGCAACCATACATTTATTAACCCAAAATGGACCCTTACTTTAATTCAATTAAAAACCCAATAATCACTTAATTTCAATTTACCCAAGCTTTTAGGGTCACAAAGCTTCAATTTGAGCACAAGAATCTAAGCCAACACAATGGGTCACCACTTCTTCTTGGATTATTGCACACACATATATATATATGGCTATATATAAAAGTCAGCTTTCAAGATGGAATTTGAGTTTAATAACATTACAAATGGAAGCGATTTACTTATCCAATGGATGCTTAAGCCTCTTATTCCACTTCTTCACTAAAATCCGACCAAAAATCCCAAATTTTCCAACCTAGGGAAAAACAAACTACCATCAAATTAAGAGTTGTTCAATTCAAATGAAAGACAAAAAGGAAAGGAATATTTTTTTTTCTTCACTCACTTAAGCCAAATCTCATATCTTCCCTTCAGATTGGAGCTCCAAAGTGTGAGAACCTAAGCTTTTCTTTCCTTACACTTTTCTCTTATATGCAATACCTCTCTCCTTTTTTCCTTATGCTAGCCAAAAATGCTAAGGGTTAGGATTAAAAATCTAATTTTTATTAAGTTGGGCCATGGGTTTGGGTCATAGTTTTGGGTTTTGGGCTATTTGGGTCATAGGCCATGCTATACTTAATGGCATCAGCTTATTATCTCTCTTTAGACCCTTTAAACCTTAATTTAATTAAACATTAAGGAGTAATGAGCTCTAATTATTTTTTCTTAGAGTAAATTATTTATTTTCACTCAATCAATTCTTAAACCCATAAACAAATTCATTTTTCTCAAGTAAATCCTAAAATAATTATTTTTCTCAATAATTTCCTATTTATTTATTTTCTCCAAAAAAATCCCTAATTCTATTATTTTTTCCTCACTAATCCCTCAATTTACTCATCCACCATAATCTATATTAATTATTTTTAGGATGTTTCACTATCCTTATGCATTCTACACCAATTCCCAAAGCCAATATACTTATACCCATGTGTAGGCACATACTTTACACTAAGAATTATTTTTATTTTATCATTGTGGATCATCATATAAACTTTCCCATAACCTTCAACCTTTTACTTTAATTTGTTCCCCATATTGATGTAACCAAAGTCACCTTTAGTATAAAAAGTGTTAAACAAATCCCGATTAGTGTATTATGGATATCAATAGCAAAATCCATCACCTAGCTATAATTACTCTCAATAATAGCTATATTCGATCATGATCATAATTCACCACATTTGAAGAAGAAGAATCATCCTTTGATTTACCTTTCAATTCTTTTAGGCTTTTTAAGTCCTCCCTGAAACTTTAAATAATGAATTTGGATGTGACCAAACTTTCTACAATAATGGCACATGATAGTACTAAAGTTTATCTGCTGAAATGTCGATTGTCTATCATGATGGTCAACCCTATTCTTTCTCCCTTTCTTAGGACCCTTTACAACTAGTAATCTTGATTTCCCATTATCCAATAATTCTGTTTCAAAGCTCTCATCACCTCTTTCAATTGCAATGTGCTTTTCCCTACTAATATTGATTGTACAAATAATTTATATAAGATCTAGGTAATGAAGCCAACAGGAGCAACACTTGCTCATCTTCCTTAATTGCCTCCCTTACATTTAAGAGTCTAGATACTAACTCATTAAATTTATTCACTTGGTCAATAACATCACCTTCTTCCTCCACCTTTAGTGAGTATGGATCCATCTTCATCATTAGATGATTATTCAATGTCCTTAAGGCATACTTGTATTCCAACTTGTCCCACAACTTCTTTGGTGATGTTTCTAAAAATACTATGATTTTTATTTGCAAAGCTAGTGCCAAAAAATTGTATTACTTGTCTTCTTTTAAATAGTACTCCACTCTAAATCTTTCATGTCACTTGGCTTTTTATCCTACATTGTAAAATCAAGACCTTGTTAGATCAAATAATGTTGAATCTTTCATTGCACAAAGTAAAATCAATCTTTTTATCAAACAATGGAATCTCATACTTTAATGTATTCATAGTATTTGATAACTCAATTAAATACCTTTACCTAATTAACTAATAATACATACTATAAACCAACCTAAATTTGAGAAAACTAACCTAAAAAAATGAAACCAAAATGCAAGAACTAACCTTTCTTTAAAAATCATTGTTGTGGTGCCGAGACCTATTGATGTGGTACCTCTTACTCCTTTCTCTCTCATCCTTAGGCCAAAACCATTGGCATTAATACCATTTGTTGAGACCTTAATAGTAGAAACACACACAAGAGAAAGAAAAGAAAATGGCATAAAGATTTTGATAAGTTCCTAAGTTATTATGATTTTTTTAATATTTTAAGGGACTTATCACATGAATATTGAACTTATTTTATGTTTTTTATATAAAATTAATAAATTTTAACCAAGTTAATATTTAGTAAGTTTTGGTTTTATTTCTTTGATTTTGAGTTTTTTTTTTTGTATTAGTTAAGTATAAATAGTATTTTGTGTTTTTATCTAGATTTTTAGGTTGTTAAATTGTTTAACTTTTATTAGTAGATTATAAATATTAATTAGATAAATTTTATGTTTTTGTAGGATTACAATTATAAAGAAACAAGTTTAGAAGTGTTGACATGCAAAGTAATAAGCATTAAGAAGATTTGTTGGAAAAGGATCAAAAAGAAAAAGAAAAAGAAAAAGAAGAAAAGACAAAAAAGCAAAAGATGGCACTTAAAACCGCTGCTAAAGAAAATACAGTACCGCGACGTATTAAGAAATAGAAGCAAAATGAGTCGCGGCGTAAAATTTTGCACCACGGCACTTTTCATTGCTATTGTAAAAAAATTTATCTGTGCCATGGTGCTTTTGAGTGCCACTATGATGCAATTTGTAAAAATTGTAAAATGCATCATTTCTAATCACATTTTTTAGGGTTTTAAAGGACTTTCAGTGCTTTTTTTAGGGAGGCCACCATTCTGAAGGTCTTGGGGAAGAGAAAGAAAGGCTTGGAGCTTCAAATGCCATGGAAGAAGCTTGGGTTTAAGGAAAATTCACTGATTAATTCAATTTTTCTCTTCTTCTCTTGCTTTTTCTTGTATTTCTTTACCCATTTGATTTATGTTCCATTCTTAATGTTGCTATTTCTTGTAGTTATGAGCTAAACTTGTTGATTTGCGATTATGATTAACTCTAGCTTATAATATGTTGTATTTACTCTCATTATTTGCAATTAATGGTATGATTTAATTACTCAATCCTTGTGTTTCGTGCTTCTAAGTGTGTGGAAACCATTAGATGATTTGGGTAGCTTAAATGAACTTGGAAAAGGGATTTTAGGACTTGACCATAGATTGTGTAGTATGGGTTCATGAAATTTGCAATGTTGAGTGGATTGATTCGCTTGTAGAATAGGAATATACCTACCGGTCTCACATAACCATATTAAGACATATTCTTGATTAAGCCTTTGAATTAATTGCATAAAGAATTATAGATTGGTTAGACGAATGCCTATATATAATTTGGAAGATACTTATAGGTAAATTAGAGTTTTAGACTATTAATGACATCAAGAGCAAGATGAGGAGAGGTAATTAGTTCATATAAAATGCTAGGGGAAGTCATAATCTCAAATCATTTTGCTTTCCAATTTCATCTAGAATAGTGTCTCTCATTTTGTTTTTATTTTTTTATTTTATGTCTTTAGTTTAGTTTAATTTCATATCACCTTTTATTGTTAGCTTAATTTAGATTAAGGTGCATAATTTTAGTACTTAATAATTAACTTAGGTGGGAACGATATTCTATTCATCACTTTATTACTGTTGCAATATGTATAATTGCGTATACACTTTCAAAAAGAAAGCAACATATTTCCACAATCTTGATAGGGATAATTCTACCAACATTTTTAACTTTTATAATTTTTAAACAAAAAAATTGCAAACCCTCTCTTACCAACAATTACCCAATGCCCCAATTACACCCTTATGGTAATCATATAATTGGACTTGTTGTAGTACCTAAACCAATAGCTAAGAGATCTTATTTATAGCACTTACTACAAGAAAACAACAAAATTCTTATAAATTTTTTTCATGAGAAAAATCTCAAAATTTTGCGAGAATAGCTGTTCTTACGAAAATTCTCATATATTTTGGGCCATGAAAAAAAACCAACTATAAGAATTCACAATTCGCATAGAATTTTTCCATGAGAGAAGTGTTCCCATAAAAAATTTTCATGAGAACATAAAAAAAGTTTCATAAGAATATTTTTTCCAAAAGCTATAATGAAATTTGCGACTTTTTTATGAAATTCTCATCATGATTTATTGTGAAAATAAAAAAATATTTGTATTCTTGCAATATTTTACTATAAGAACCATAAACAAAAATTTGCAAATTGTCATAATTAATTACCATGAGAATGAAAAAAAAAATTATAAAATTTTCTATTCTTATGGTAATTTACTATGAGTGCTAGTACAGGAAAAAAAAAAGACCTTTAGCAATGACAATAGTTGCCACTAAAGGTTTTTCTATTTAAAAAAAATTAATAGGTTTTTTTAAATTTATTTCATAATCCTCAATTGACATTTAGAAAGTTTAAAAATACATAACTGCAAATGGAAACACCAAATTAACCACTCACTAAAAGTCAAGGCATGGAGTGGAAGTGCCATTCATAAGATTTGAAGACTACCATTAAGTAATCAAACTCAACAATATCAATTTGCCAAGACTTTAACATGTTCAACTTTTTGAAAAAAATAATAAATCATGAAACAATATGGATTCAATACTCTATTTCCTATGCATCATTTATAAGACCAAACTCCAAAGCTTGCAACAACAAAAAAATGCAACAAAAAGGTTGGATAACTCTCCAAATTACTTTCTAGGCTATTAGATATAAACAAATGAAATGCATCACAAGACAAGGAGTACGTTAATTGAAGGATATCAAATTTTGTTTTAATTTAAGACCATTTCAAGTTCTATAAAAGTAATGTTCTTGTATAAGGCAATAAGTTACATGTAGTAAGGGAAGTGAAAGTAATAGAACTATTCTTATAAGAATGCCCTAACCAATCCAAGCAAAAGAGACAGGGTAATAAACTACCCAAACCATAGCAAATGCTATACAAAAAGGAGTAACAGCAAATGTCAAATACGAGATAGCTCCCAAGAAGGGTACTTTAACAATTGTTTATCAACCATGTTGAAATTACCAGAAACTATAAAGACTTTGCTATCAATTACATATCATAAGAAAGTAATATAGTGAAATAAGCTTTTTTTTTTCATAAGATTAATGAATTCATCTCAAAATGTTGACAATGAAGGAAAGTAGTAAAAAATCTTGCATATTCTAAGTTTATATAAAATCATGTTTGACCAATGTTCATCGAAATAATTTGTCTTGTTAGATCTAGTTTATAGAATTATGATTTCACTTCCTTTTCAAAGTTATATCTTTCAAGAAAGAGGGATATGGAAAAACCTTGATAGCTAACAACAACAACAACAACAATAAATCATTTAAGTCTAAATCTTTTTTAATAGTTTCTTCTATATTTTTTCTTGGTCTCCCTCTACCTCTGACTATTAAACTACTCTCCATCTAATCTACTATCCTAACTGGAGCTTTTATAAATCTCCTTCACACATACCCAAATCATCTAAGTCGTGATTCTATAATCTTGTCTATAATAGGTGTGACTTCCATTTTCTCTTTAATGTATTTGTTTTTAATTCTATCTTGTTTGGTGTGTCCACTCATCTAACACAACATTCTTATCTATGCAACATTGAGTTTATTCTCTTATTGACTTTTTATTGTCTAACACTCAGTTCTATACAACATTGCAAGCCTGATAACTGTTCAGTAGAATTTACTCTTAAGTTTGAGTGGTACTTTTCTATCACAAATAACGTCTGAAATATTTTTCCATTTCATCTACCCCACTTGAATCCAATGCTTTACATCTTTCTCCATTTTCCCATCATGTTGTATGATGGACCTAAGATATTTAAATTGTGTAACTTGTGGTATGGTATGCTATCCAATTTTTACTTCTACACTAGAATTAGTGCATCTCTTACTAAATTTATATTCTATGTACTCTGTCTTACTTTTACTTAAACAAAATCTGTGTGCTTCCAAAGTTAGTCTCCATATCTCTAACTTCTCATTTATTTCCTTCCTCGATTCTCCAACTAGGACTATATCATCTATAAAAAACTTACATTGTGGCACCGACTTTTGGATGTATTCAGTAACCACATTCAAGGCAAAAGTAAAAAGATAAAGACTTAAAGTTGACCCCTGATGTAGACGTTATCAGAAAATCTTTTATAAGTCCACCTTTTATTATAACACTAGTTGTAACCCCATCATATATGTGACATCTTAATCTCCTACTACTACCTAGCATCTCCATAGGCTCGGTTCCATATGATTTCCAAAGAGTCACTACTCTCCCGTGGCATTTACATGCTATGAACCGGGGTTTCATATACTCATCTTTTACCCCGTGGGTCCTGTGAACCCATCTCAAGCATCCTCAACTCAAAATCCATATAGATGACTCATACATAGCATAAAAAAAACCATAGGCCATGGGTATAGAGCCGAAAACCATAAAAATTGCACTTTTTCACTTGGGCCCAAAAGCCATATTTTGGCTCTAAGTTTGGAAAATCATAAGAAATTGTAGAAAAATGGGAATGCAGCCAACTTTAGCTTTGTGGAAATCTCTAAGTGTTAAATTTACACAAAAAATCATTCCCAATTAAAATCTCAGCATTTGGACCAAGTTTGACATCGAAAATGGGAGGAAGGTCCAGCTGTCACTGTTTTTGGTGCAGCTTGCTGTCATGACTTTCGAAAATTCATAACTAAATCCACAAAAATCCAATCTAGGAACATTATACCAATTCGGAAAGATACAGATGTCTAATAGAGGAGAAAAATAAGTCCAGATCAGTTCAGTAGCTCCTGCACCCCAAAAACCGATGGAACAGTGATGGGGGTCAGATAAGCTCACTGATGCTGATATAGAACTTCAGTCGGTTCAATCTCTCTCTACAGACCTCCGATTTGGGTGATTCCAGTTCCTACAAGTCACTTTGGTTTTCTAGTTTATGTGTATAAAATTTCACCACATTTGGAATCCATTTGGTCTAAAAGTGCCACAGATTTCATTTTCTGGTTTAGATGAACAGTACATGACCAATCCATTAAATTCTCCCAAATTCAACAAATCCCCAAATATTCTATAATCCTCCGAATATTACCCACTTTAGCTTCTCAATAAGCTTTCTAAAAACTCTAGAGGCATGCCAAATTTCATGGCAAACGGAGTTCATCCGGTCATACTTTGACGGAGCTCACAAAAATACCGAATTTGGCACCCCAAAGGTCCAAAACGGGTCTAGATAGCCTCTCACACATTCTCACTCCACATGGACAAGTTCAAAAGCATAAAACCAGTATATCTAATGTGTCCATATGATCCAAATCATCATACATTCAAATCTCGCTATGCTACGGCCAAATATATACTATTTCATTCATTCCACAAAAGGGGCTAAACCTTCATTTCCATTCATTTGGCTATAACATAGTTCATACAATATCCTTTCATACATTTACATTTGTTACAACCTTTACAACTCAAAAATAGTGGGCACATCTTCATTTGGCACCACTTAACATCATATTTACATCAAAATATCACAATAAAACTAACATTTTTCTATACATGCTCCTAGGCTCCTTGGTGTGTGCTCGGTTCTCCTTGAGCTCCACCTAGCATATTAGTTGGGAGGGGAAAGGGGTGAGATTTGGAGAATCTCAGTAGCTCAAGCACTCAATCCAGCAAGCAATCAAGGCATATAACAAGTCAAACATGTGAATAAGCATTTAGCTATTCTCAAACATCTAACACATAATGTACACGCTAGGGAATTCACAACAATGCCAAAAATGGGCTCCAGGGACTTTTGGTCTAGCCTCACCCGAGTTTAGGGACTTTTGGATGGCCTCACCCGAGTTTAAGGACTTTTGACTTGGCCTCACTCGTTTGAGACTTTTTGGCCTTGTCTCACCTATCTCAAGGGACTTTCGGCTTCACCTCACCCATCTCAAGGGACTTTTGGCACTACCGCATCCGAGCAATTCTCACAATTCATCACACAAGCATATTGTCAACAATGCATCAAAGCAATAGCATATGGCATATTCCACACATTCAGCATATACATATCATATAATGACTATCATATCCAAGAATGCAACAAGAAAGAGTGGAAAGAGAGCTACCTTTGGAGCCAAAGCTAACACTAGCTTTTCCTTTCAATGTCTCCTCTCCCTCCTTAGGTCCACAATTACACCTTGATGGAGGTGTTTCTCTTGAGCCTAGACACACAAAAGCATGCAATTACTCTCTTATAATTTAATTTAGAGCAACCCTTCTATCTCATACAACCTAGGGTTCTCTCTCTAGAATGCCATTACCCCTTTCTCTCTCTCAAGCTCCCATGGTAGTGGAAAACCTCATTTTCAAAGAGAACTCAAGGATTCAAAAGAGTTTTCCACTTTCCCTCTTCTGACCCATACCCAAAATCCGTCCATTTACACAAATAAAACCGCAGGAAAAGAGGGCAAAGGGAGGGGATCAGAAATCTGAAGAGAAATGGGAGAAGTTACCTTACCTTTCCCTTAATCTTCCTCCTCCTCTTGATCTCTCACACTCTCCTCGCCTCTTTTCTCTCTTTGGGTCGAAGCTTAGGGCAGATATGAGAGAAGAAATGAGTTTGGGCGTTTATGATTCTCGCTATTTACTCTCTTCTAGACCGACTCTCGCTACGGCGAAAACTAACCTTCGCTATAGCGAGCTCGTGTAATCTGGCTTCGCTATGGCGAGGTGTAGCCTTCGCTACTGCGAGATTGGATCAGTTCCCTTCGCTATGGCAAAATTTACCATTCGCTATGGCGAAATCGCGTCAGTTCCAGACCTCACTCTCGCTATGGCGCCGCTACAGCAGGCTGCTCCCTGGTTTTTGTATGGGCTGCTGCCAGCACTCGCTATAGCTAGAATCGCCTTCGCTATTGCGAACTAGCTCTCTCACTGTAGCGAGACCGTTTCTCGCTATTGCGAGAGGACTTAGCAGAAATTCTGGATTTCGAAAATTTTCAGATTTCATTTCCTTTCTTTTCCCTTTTCTTTTCTTTTTCCCGGTCGTTACATTTCTACCCCTCTTAAAAGAAATTTCGTCCTCGAAATTTAAAAACTTACCTCAAGGAAATAATTCTGGATATTTCTGCCTCATCTCATCCGCCAATTCCCAAGTGGCTTCCTCAGATGTCAGACCTCTCCAGATCACTTTCACCAGAGGAATGCTCTTGCTTCTCAGCTATTTCAGCTTAGCATCCACAATTCTCTCCAATTTCACTACATAGGAAAGATCTTCCTGCAATTGGACATGCTCATATTCTATGACATGTGAGGAATCTAGTAAATACTTTTTCAACTGGGAGACATGAAAAACACTGTGTATTTGGGTTAGGTTAGGAGGCAAGGCTATTCGGTAAGCCACGGGTCCAATTTTCTCAAGGATTTCAAATGGACCAATGTACCTAAGACTGAGCTTCCTTACCCTCATTGACCGACCTACTCCCGTCATTAGAGATATTCGTATGAACACATGGTCTCCAACCTCAAACTCTAACGGCCTCCTACGCTTATCAGCATAGCTTTTCTGTCTACTCTGGGCCGTGAGAAGCCTCTTTCTAATCAATTCTATCTGTCGGGTGGTCTGGTTCACAATCTCAGGTCCTATCATACTCCTCTCACCTAACTCAACCCAACACAGAGGGGATCTGCACTTTCTCCCATACAAAGCCTCATAAGGGGCCATTTGGATACTGGAATGGTAACTATTATTATAAGCAAACTCTGCTAACGGTAAATACACATCCCAGTTCCCTTTCATTTCTAGCACACATGCCCTCAACATATCTTCTAATGTCTGGATGATCCTTTCAGTCTGACCATCTGTCTGGGGGTGATATGCAGTACTAAACTGCAATCTGGTCCCTAAGGCATGCTGCAATGACCTCCAAAAGTTCGATGTGAACCTGGGGTCTCTATCCGAAACTATGCTATTGGGTACTCCATGAAGTCGCACTATCTCTCTGATATACAACTGGGCTAATCTATCCAGTGTATAAGTAGCCTTAATAGCTAAAAAGTGTGCAGACTTCGTCAGTCTATCCATAACTACCCATATAACATCGTGTCCAGAGGATGTCCTGGGTAACCCCATGACAAAATCCATGGCTATACTATCCCACTTCCACTCAGGGATATCTAGTGGTTGTAACAACCCAGCCGGTTTCTGATGTTCAATCTTTATCCTCTGACACACTAGGCATCTAGCCACATAATCCGTCACATCACTTTTCATCCCTGGCCACCAGAAAATCTTTTTCACATCCTGATACATCTTGGTGGCACCTGGGTAGATAGTATACTTACTCTTATGCGCCTCTTCCAGAATACTTTCTCTCAACTCATTCTGACTAGGCACACAGATTCTATCCCGATATACTATCATGCCATCCTCAGACAACTTGTACTTTGAGGTCTTACCTTGGGTGATCTCATTCTTGATCCATTTCAGGAAATCATCCTCTCTTTGGGCATCTAAGATCTGGGTTCTCAAGATATTCTCAATTCGGGTTTCACTCAGATATAATCTACCCGATACCACCTGACAAGAGAGGTTCAACTCTCTGAACTTCTCTAGGAGCTCATGCTCCCTAATCATCATATGGGCTACATGGATGGATTTTCTACTCAGGGCGTCTGCCACCACATTGGCCTTGCCCGGATGGTATTTCAACACATAATCATAATCTTTCAAGAATTCCATCCATCTCCTCTGTCTCACATTGAGTTCTCTCTGATCAAACAGGTATGTCAGACTCTTGTGGTCACTATAGATCTCTATGGTCGCACCATATAGATAGTGTCTCCAAATTTTAAGAGCAAACACTACGGCAGCTAACTCCAGGTCATGTGTGGGGTAATTCTCCTCATGAGGTCTCAACTGCCTCGAGGCATATGCCACTACTCTACCCTGCTGCATCAACACACATCCTAACCCTTTGCCCGAAGCATCACAATAAACCACAAATGGTTCACTAGGGTCAGGGATAATCAGTACAGGGGCAGTGGTCAAACAGAGTTTCAACTCCTGGAAACTCTTCTCACATCTCTCATCCCACACAAATGGTGTATCTTTCCTGGTTAGCCTCGTCAGTGGTAAGGCCATTCGAGAAAAGTCCTGAATAAATCGTCTGTAATACCCTGCCAAACCTAGGAAACTCCTGACTTCGGTGATCGTTCTAGGTCTATCCCACTGTAACACAGCCTCAACTTTATGGGGATCCACCGCAACCCCATCCCGTGAGATCACATGACCTAAGAATCGCACCTCGGTCAGCCAAAACTCACATTTACTCAGTTTGGCATACAACCTTTTCTCTCTCAAGGTGTCTAGGACTAGTCTCAAATGCCTCTCGTGCTCCTCAAAAGATCGGGAGTACACTAAAATATCATCAATAAAGACCACCACAAACTGATCTAGATACGGTCTGAATACCCTGTTCATATAATCCATGAACACAGCAGGCGCATTCGTCAACCCGAATGGCATCACAAGGAACTCATAGTGCCCATATCTCGTCCTGAAAGCTATCTTAGAGACGTCTTCAGTTCTCACTCTCAACTGGTGGTAACCAGATCTAAGATCTATCTTAGAAAACACAGATGCCCCAGCCAACTGATCTAACAGATCATCAATTCTAGGGAGAGGATATTTATTCTTGATGGTAACTTTATTCAACTCTCTGTAATCTATGCACAACCGCAAGCTACCATCTTTCTTTTTCACAAACAACACCGGAGCACCCCAAGGTGAAACACTAGGGCGGATAAATCCTTTCTCTAACAATTCCTCTACCTGCGCTTTCAACTCAGCAAGCTCGGCGGGAGCCATCCTGTAAGGAGCTTTGGACACCGGTCCAGCACCAGGCACTATGTCTATAGGGAACTCTAATTCTCTCTCAGGAGGTAGGCCACTAAAGTCAAACTCTCTAGGGAAAACCTCCGAGAATTCCCTAACAACTGAGATCTCCTCTATCCCTTCTTCTACCTCAGCCCGAATAGAGAAAAAGACTAGAAACCCTTGACATCCACACTCCAAATATCTCTCAGCCTGGGCAGTAGTCATAAAGGATAACTCTGCTCCTACCCTAGGTATGGTCCCACAAGCAGGTAAGGAGATGGTTCGGTGTTCACAATCAAGTATGGCATTATTTGCAGCTAACCAGTTCATACCAATAATCAAATCAATTTCATGAAAAGGCATACAAACCAAATCAATAGTGGTATGACAGTGGTTAAATTGGACAGTGACATTTAAGCAAGTATGGGAAGTGACCACGTGGCCTCCAGTGGGTGTAATGACAGATAAGTCAAAGGGCAAGACACTAACAACCAGACCCAATTTCCTCACACAATCATAAGATATAAACGAGTGACTAGCACCCGAATCAAACATAGCAACTACAGGAAAGCCATTCACTAATAGCGTACCTTGGATCAAACTGGGAGATGCGCTGGCTTCCTGCTGAGTAAGGGCGAAACTCGGCCCTAGGTCTGTGGTCTAGGAGGAGGCGCTGTCTCCATCTGAGGACAGTGTCTAGTAATGTGCCCCGGCTTCCCACACTTATAACATGTCACCGGAGACTGCTGGAAGGATGACTGACCCCGAGGAGGTGGCACACCTCGCTGCGGCCTTCTACTCTATGGCCCCTTGCCTCTTTTCTTGGTACTAGGGGTCAAACTAGAGCCCTCTTCTAGTTTCGACCTCTTCAAATCTGGAACCCTCTTCTGACTAGCCGTCGTCACAGTAGGCATGATAATTTGCAAGTTCGTCTCAATCACCCTACTGACCTCCACCAGAGTATTAAACTTTCTGATCCGCTGTGGAGTGACTCTGTCGCTAATCAGGGGCCTCAAACCAGTCTCAAACTGCTCACATCTCCAGGGTTCATCATCATACCTCTGGAGGTAAGAGGAATACCGAGACAGCTCTATAAACTTGGCCACATACTGGTCCACAGTCATCTCATCAGTCTGTCTCAAACTCATGAACTCCATCTCTTTCTTCTTCCTCACTGAACTTGGGACATACTTCTCATAGAATTCAACCAAGAATGTCTCCCAAGTGATCTGTATATTCTTGGTCTCCATCAGTGGTTTCGCACTCTCCCACCATCTATCAGCCTCCTTTTCTAGCATAAAGGTGGCTAACTGGGCTTTCTGCTCAGTGGTACAATCCATCACTGAGAAGATTTTCTTAAGCTGCATCACCCAAGCCTCCGCCTTATCCGCATCCAATTCCCCATCAAACGAGGGTGGATTGTTCTGCCTGAACTGCTTCAATACTTTTTGGATAGGCGTCTGGGTCTGTGGAGCAGCAGGCTCCTGGGGAGGTATAGGTGGAATGCTGGAGGTAGAAGGTTGCGGTCCAGGGGCATCCCTTCTGGCTTCTTCTTGCCTAGCCAGGGTGTTTTGCAGATGCATGATCATATCATGCTGCTGCTGGGCAATGTATCTCTGTTGCTCCAGCATCTCTTGGTGCTGGCCCATCATGGCTTCATACCGGTCAAGTCTATCCATGATGGCCTGCAGAGGAACCCTAGTCTCAGTAGGAACCTCTGGCTCATCTCTCTGAGCCCTGGGCAGTCTGCCTCTGCCTCTGCCTCTACCCCTGCCCCGTCTAGTCTCAACCATGTCTGAAAGAAAATAGCAATCCTCAGTTCACAATAATATCACAACACTTATGCAAGGATGCTACAACTTCCATGACCATTCACACCAAATACAAGCAATTCACATACTTCAAGAGCCTAAACTTGAGCAAAAGTGCCTGAACCATTGCTCTGATACCAAAAATGTGACACCTTAATCTCCTACCACTACCTAGCCTCTCCATAGGCTCGGTTCCATATGATTTCCAAAGAGTCACTACTCTCCCGTGGCATTTACATGCTATGAACCGGGGTTTCATATACTCATCTTTTACCCCGTGGGTCCTGTGAACCCATCTCAAGCATCCTCAACTCAAACTCCATATAGATGACTCATACATAGCATAAAACAAACCATAGGCCACGGGTATAGAGCCGAAAACCATAAAAATTGCACTTTTTCACTTGGGCCTAAAAGTCATATTTTGGCTCTAAGTTTGGAAAATCATAAGAAATTGTAGAAAAATGGGAATGCAGCCAACTTTAGCTTTGTGGAAATCTCTAAGTGTTAAATTTACAAGAAAAATCATTCCCAATTAAAATCACAGCATTTGGACCAAGTTTGACATCGAAAATGGGAGGAAGGTCCAGCTGTCACTGTTTCTGGTGCAGCTTGCTGTCATGACTTTTGAAAATTCATAACTAAATTCAAAAAAATCCAATCTGGGCACATTATACCAATTAGGAAAGATACGGATGTCTAATAGAGGAGAAAAATAAGTCCAGATCAGTTCAGTAGCTCCTGCACCCCAAAAACCGATGGAACAGTGATGGGGGTCAGATAAGCTCACTGATGCTGATATAGAACTTCAGTCGGTTCAATCTCTCTCTACAGACCTCCGATTTGGGTGATTCTAGTTCCTACAAGTCACTTTGGTTTTCTAGTTTATGTGTATAAAATTTCACCACATTTGGAATCCATTTGGTCTAAAAGTACCACAGATTTCATTTTCTAGTTTAGATGAACAGTACATGACCAATCCATTAAATTCTCCCAAATTCAACAATTCCCCAAATATTCTATAATCCTCCGAATATTACCCACTTTAGCTTCTTAAGAAGATTTCTGCAAACGCTAGAGGCATGCCAAATTTCATGGCAAACGGAGCTCATCCGGTCATACTTTGACGGAGCTCACAAAAATACCGAATTTGGCACCCCAAAGGTCCAAAACGGGTCTAGATAGCCTCTCACACATTCTCACTCCACATGGACAAGTTCAAAAGCATAAAACCAGTATATCTAACGTGTCCATATGATCCAAATCATCATATATTCAAATCTCGCTATGCTACAGCCAAATATACACTATTTCATTCATTCCACAAAAGGGGCTAAACCCTCATTTCCATTCATTTGGCTATAACATAGTTCATACAATATCCTTTCATACATTTACATTTGTTACAACCTTTACAACTCAAAAATAGTGGGCACATCTTCATTTGGCACCACTTTACATCATATTTACATCAAAATATCACAATAAAACTAACATTTTCCTATACATGCTCCTAGGCTCCTTGGTGTGTGCTCGGTTCTCCTTGAGCTCCACCTAGCATATTAGTTGGGAGGGGAAAGGGGTGCGATTTGGAGAATCTCAGTAGCTCAAGCACTCAATCCAGCAAGCAATCAAGGCATATAACAAGTCAAAGCATGTGAATAAGCATTTAACTATTCTCAAACATCCAACACATAATGTACATGCTAGGGAATTCACAACAATGCCAAAAATGGGCTCCAGGGACTTTTGGTCTGGCCTCACCCGAGTTTAGGGACTTTTGGATGGCCTCACCCGAGTTTAAGGACTTTTGACTTGGCCTCACTCGTTTGAGACTTTTGGCCTTGTCTCACCTATCTCAAGGGACTTTCGGCTTCACCTCACCCATCTCAAGGGACTTTCGGCACTACCGCACCCGAGCAATTCTCACAATTCATCACACAAGCATATTGTCAACAATGCATCAAAGCAATAGCATATGGCATATTCCACACATTCAGCATATACATATCATACAATGACTATCATATCCAAGAATGCAACAAGAAAGAATGGAAAGAGAGCTACCTTTGAAGCCAAAGCTAACACTAGCTTTTCCTTTCAATGTCTCCTCTCCCTCCTTAGGTCCACAATCACACCTTGATGGAGGTGTTTCTCTTGAGCCTAGACACACAAAAGCATGCAATTACTCTCTTATAATTTAATTTAGAGCAACCCTTCTATCTCATACAACCTAGGGTTCTCTCTCTAGAATGCCATTACCCCTTTCTCTCTCTCAAGCTCCCATGGTAGTGGAAAACCTCATTTTCAAAGAGAACTCAAGGATTCAAAAGAGTTTTCCACTTTCCCTCTTCTGACCCATACCCAAAATCCGTCCATTTACACAAATAAAACCGCAGGAAAAGAGGGCAAAGGGAGGGGATCAGAAATCTGAAGAGAAATGGGAGAAGTTACCTTACCTTTCCCTTAATCTTCCTCCTCCTCTTGATCTCTCACACTCTCCTCGCCTCTTTTCTCTCTTTGGGTCGAAGCTTAGGGCAGATATGAGAGAAGAAATGAGTTTGGGCGTTTAATGAAGTCTGATTCTCGCTATTTACTCTCTTCCGGACCGACTCTCGCTACGGCGAAAACTAACCTTCGCTATAGCGAGCTCGTGTAATCTGGCTTCGCTATGGCGAGGTGTAGCCTTCGCTACTGCGAGATCGGATCAATTCCCTTCGCTATGGCGAAATTTACCATTCGCTATGGCGAAATCGCGTCAGTTCCAGACCTCACTCTCGCTATGGCGCCGCTACAGCGGGCTGCTCCCTGGTTTTTGTATGGGCTGCTGCCAGCACTCGCTATAGCTAGAATCGCCTTCGCTATTGCGAACTAGCTCTCTCGCTGTAGCGAGACCGTTTCTCGCTATTGCGAGAGGACTTAGCAGAAATTCTGGATTCCGAAAATTTCCAGATTTCATTTTCTTTCTTTTCCCTTTTCTTTTCTTTTTCCCGGTTGTTACAATATATATTCTGAATTACTTGAATATAAGCCATACGAACTCTTTTGTCTCCAAAGCCTTCCATGAAACCTCTCTTATCACCCTATCATATGTTTTATCCAAATCAATAGACACCATATGTAAATCTTTTTTATTTCTTCAATATCTTTCTATCAATCTTTACAACAAATATATTGCTTCCATGGTCGACCTTCCTAGCCTAAAACCAAATTGATTCTCAGTAATTTGAGTTTTTGCCTTAATTTTCACTCAACTACCCACTCATAATTTCATAGTGTGGCTTATAAGTTTAATTCTTCTATAATTTGCATAATTTTGTATATCCCCCGTATTCTTATAAATAGGAGCTAAAGTACTTCTTCTCCACTCATCTGGCATTTTCTTAAACCTCATAATTTTATTAAATAACTTTGTGAGCCAACTTATACATTTCATACCTAAACCTTTCCATACTTTAATGGATATATTATCTGGTCTAACTGGTCGATTATTTTCCATTTGCTCCAATGCTTCTTTTACTTTTGACTTTCAAATCTTATGATAAAAAGTATAATTTTAGTCATCTTCTTTAGTGTCTAGCCTATCCAAGTGCAATAAAATCTTGTATCCTTCATTAAATAGTCTATAAAAATAATCCTTCTACCATTTCCTAATATCTTGTTCCGTGACCAAAACTTTTCTTTCTTCATCCTTAATGCATTTTACTTGATTTACTTCTCTTGTCTTTTTTTCCTTACTTTTAGTTAGCTTGTAGATACTTCTCTCTCCAGCTTTACTACCTAAGAATCGGTATAACCTATCAAATGCCCTAACTCTCACTTCATTCACTGCCTTTTAGCTATCTTATATTTTTCTTAACTTTCATCACTCTTACATAAAGACCATGCTTTATAACACTCCTTTTTAACTTTAACCTTATCTTGCATGCTTGCATTCCACTACCAAGATTCTTTATCCCTAGGTCTAAAGCCTTTTGATTCACTGAGTATCTCCGTTACCACCTTCCTAATCTCTTTAGCCATCTCATCCCATAAATTGTTAGCACTTTGCGCTTCCTATAACACCATGATTCTAATGCTCAACTCATGTAATTTCCATGCCTCATCTCATGTTAATTCTATAGGAAGCAACATAATGACATAGGAAATTATGAATCAAGATGCATTTTGCCATAGGTAAAATTTTTCTTTCGGTGCTCCATAGGTCATATGAATGTATTCATCTCATTCTCACATTTAAATATATAAATAAAAATCATAAAAAGCTCAAGAAATGGTCCATACCTCTAGCAAAAGGAGCAAATACACAAAACATACTAGTGCAGTCTCATATCAGTTTTCCAGATTCAGTGCCTGAATTTTGAAAAATTATAACTAATTTTGAAAAAATTGAAATCAAGTGCACTATACTATTTAGAAAAGCTACAGATGTATACTTTATGGTAAAAATAAATCTAAACCACCACAGAGGCTGGTAGCTATCAGAAACAGATGGAATAGCACCAGAGGTCAGCTGTGGTCCTTAGTACTGATCTCCAACTTCAAAAATTTATATCTCCCTGCTCACAAGTCTAATTAGGGTGATCTTAGTGGTCATTGAAAGCTTATCATATCTAGTTTATGCTTATAAATTTTTCTACGTATTAGATATCATTTGACCTATGAATGATATAGCCTAAGTTTCTGACGATATGAATAGTACCTATATCAGTTCAACAGAAAAATAGCAACTTTGAAAAATCATAATTAATTCCACAGAGCTCTAAGTAATTTGATCTTTGACTTTCCAAAAAGCTCTAGATAAGATCTACATATGTGCCAAATTTCATGGGCAAATTCATTCATTTGGTCAGATTGGACATTGGGTTACAAAATAACTCATTTTGTATCATCAAAGACATCCAAATAGTCCATTTCAAGTTCTAAGGCAACCATGAACACTTGAGCATGTGGGAATGCACCAAAATGACTCTTTAAACTTGTTTTAAAGGTGCATAAACCCAGATTTCTCAAACTCACTCATCCACCCAAAGCCATACATAAGATTGCACATGCTAGCTCTTGACATTCAATACCCAAATCATGCTATCTCATACATTTGACGTCAAATCTCATTCATACATCATACATTTGGGTAATTACATATACTCATATGATTACATAACAATTTTATCATGGGATTATATCATATGCCATGTGCATGGCTACAAAAGTGGAAAAACTATGCCTTTTCATTCATTTTGATGTCAATCTCCTTCTTCTAGACTTGGTGGCTTCCGTTACCAGGCTCAATTGCTTCACCTAACATGCTAAGACATTGGAGAGAAGGGGATGAGATTCAAAGAATCCCAATAGCTCATCTCCCTTTCAATCACACATAAAGTATGCAATACAAGCCTTAAAAATGTATGCATAGGCATATTGACATATGTAAGTATTCAAGAAACATTCTTGGCATTTGAACAAATCATACATAATATACATAAGCTTGCCAAGTAAGTGGACTAGCCTCATCCATTCACTTATAAATTTTGGACTTACTTCACTTATTTTCTCCAAGAGGTTTTGACTTAACTTTACTTTTGGGAGTTAACTTCACTCTTGTGAGACACTTTACTTTGTCTCAACCAAGTTTGAGGGTTCTTGGCTTCTCTACATTCAAGCAAACCAAAGCAAGCATATAAAATATTATTTGAATGCATAAAATATCATCATGGTACCATGTTATATGAAATCATATTAAAATACTTTTCATGGCTTAAAACATACATAAACACATCCAAAGACAATGTAAGCACATATTCATGCATGAGAGAAGGTGAAGAAAGCTACCTTTGCCATACAAGCATACTCTTTCCTTAAGTTTTAAGCCCTCTCCCTTGACCTCACACACCCAAGAAGGTGGAGATCATTTCTTTTGGCGTAGACACATCATATGGAAGCTAATTATACTTTTGGATCAAATTCTAAGGCTATACATTCACTAGAAAAGTTAGGTGGTTCATATATCTCTTTTATAGTTTCATAATGTACTCAATGAAGCAACCTTAAGAAAATATTATCTTGGCTCCATTCTCTCTATCTATTTATGATTCTTGACTCCATTTAAACTTCTTGAAATCATCATACAATTAAATCAAGGAGCCTAACTAAATGTTGCTTCTTTAAGCCATAATATGGAACCTATGATAGCATCTCACTATCTATGGCTTCTACAATTTTTTCAAGGCTTCCTATCATACTCTTCCATCATATATGATGCAAAACTAAGTTTGGAAGGAATTAAAATACTCCTTAGGTGCATGAACTCTCCTTGGCCGAAGCTATGCTTCTATATGGCACTAATGGAGTTGTTTTAATTTCTTTGACGAGAGAAGTATGTGAGAGGCTCTTTTGGTATCTTAGGAACTCATATATGCTCTTAGACAAGTTAAATTACTACTAGGAAGTTTCATCTTAACCTAAGTGCAACCAAATCCCTAAATTCCATAACTTGCATTCTAAAGTTCCCTTTTCAATTCTAATTGTATATTCTTAATTCTCACACTCTATAACCTTTGGTTCTATAAAGAATACATAAAGAAAAACTCTTCTCCTCACTTTCTCTCTCTAAACCAAAGCTTAAATAGCTTGAAAACACAAGATTTTGCAAGTGTTTCAAGTAAAGTCTTACCTTAAAATAGAGCTCTCTTCGTGTAGATTATTTTCCACCGATTGATTTCTTAAAAAGAGTTCCTTTTGGCTTGGGTTAGACCTAAATCTTCAAGTTTTAAAAAAAAAACCATCATTAGAGAGCCCTTAGAGAGAGGAATAACTTTCCTAACTGGCACGGGATGAAATGGGGTCATTTACTTACCTAAATGGAAGTTTAAACTTCTTCTCTCTCTCCCTTCTTAATGTCACACCATGGCTGCCCATTTTTCTATAAATGGAAGCTTGGAGAAGGTGATGAGATGTGATCTTACTTAAGAAGCCTCTTTTATAATTTTTCCAAATGACTATTTTACCCATACATGTCTGTTTGCTCTGTTTAGGCTCATTTTAACTCCTTTTTAAGAACAATTTTTTATCATAAAATTTAGGTCTCCTAATTCATAAAATACCTTTGGTTTTATCCTAATTGGATTAAAAACCCTCCCGAACAAACTGGTCAAAGTTCGGGTTAACTGACGTTAGAAAACGTCTACCGGAGGGGTTTTAATTGTCTCGGGGTTTTTCATAATTTTCAAGGCCTTTGAGAGTCCCAAAGAACTCAAAATTTTCATTTAAAAAGCCCTCCTATGAGAATTCCAAAAAATTACTCAAAATGACGAAAATGCCCTTATGTTTTGTCAACCTTTTGTTCGAATTCATTTTTTCATTCTAGCTTCGTTTTTCTTATCCTCTAAGCCTGGGATTCTCATTTTTAAAAGTTTAGAATACTTCCTAAATTTTTTAGGACCTTAATTAAGCCATTTGAGGGATTTCCTTTTGTATCCAATGAATTTTGTACGTTTATGGAGAAACCATACATTACGTTTCTCACGTTTTCTCTCATTTTCAGAGAATCAGATATTACATTGTGCTTCCCATGATCCTTCTTCCAAAATCTTTCTCTGTAAGCTCTTTGCTTTATCCCCTTTCAATTGCCACCACTTCATTCTTGACACCCTATCTAGGCTTTTACTCTTTACTCTCCTTTTAACTCGGACATCCATAGCTAACGCTTTATGTTGAATAGTTAAGCTCTCTCTAGGTATAACTTTACAATCTATGCAAAGTTTTCTATCTAATTTCTTTATAAAAAAGAAATCAATTTGAGAGCATGCCCCTCCACTTTTGCATGTGATAAGATGCTTCTCACACTTCCTAAAATATGTGTTAGCTACTGTGAGATCGAATGCTAATAAGAAGTCTAAAATAGTTTTATCCTCTGAATTTGCTTCCCCTAAGCCATATCCTCTATGCGTACCCTCGTAACCTTTAGATGTACTCCCCATGTGACCATTAAGATCCCCTTATAAAAGAATCTTTTCTCTTAGAGGTATTTCTTAAACTAAATATTCTAAATCTTCCCGAAACTTTACCTTATGATGTTTTTCTAGCCCTGCTTATGGTACATAAGCACTAATAACATTAAAGGTTTCCCTTTCCACATAAATTTTAACATAATAATTCTATCCCTAATCTCTTTACATCCACCACAATATTTTTCTAAAACTTATCTACAATTATATATACCCTTTTTTTAGATTTAGCCTTACTAGTATACCAGAGTTTAAAACCTAAAATATCTAATTCTTTCGGTCTTTCTCCTACCCATTTGGTTTCTTGTAGACACATAAAATTAATCCTCCTTGTAATCATAGTATCTACTATTTCTATTGACTTACTCATAAATGTACCTATATTCTAAGTTCTAAAATGAATCTTACTCTCATGAACTAACTTTTTTACCCACATTTATTCATGAAAATATGTGAACCCTTGCTTATTTTTCATTATACCTAAGCATTGATGTAGTAACTCTTGTTCATTTTTTACTGTACTCGAGCTATACAGCGTGTTACTTCCAAGTAATAACCTAGCATTACCACTAATACATCGATGATCCATATCATAAAGATTCGACAAAATTTTATGTTAGCTGTCAACTACTTAACATAACCTTCCTCTTTTTTTTGAGCTTGGGACCAGCTATGAAAAATGCTTTACATCAAAGTTCAGCATAAGTGAAGTTATTTTCCTCTATATTTAGTAGCATTTGTGCCCATAATAATTATAATAGATAGTTAAAATATGAATTAATATACATACATATATAGCTAGCCAACATGATTTTCAATCTCTAAAAATTATTTTAGTCTTTTCTTTTAGATTTATCAAGTGTGTTAACAATTGACAGCCCAATTAGATGTATAACTTCACAGCTTAACCACAGTTTTAATGCAAGAGAAAAATCTTTAGATAAATCACCAAATCCTTTAACTTGACATAGATGGATTTGCTTGAGATAGCAAAAGTATACAAACAAAAATTGCATAGGAAACAAGCATAAAAGTCTTGCGCCATGATAACAAAGCCACTAAACAAGTTTGGAGTCCCTGAAAGACCATGAAGAATATAAAGATTTAGTTGGTATAGTGACAATAAAATCTGATTAACTACCAATTCATGCAAAAATTATTATACAACTATTTGTGTGAGACAATCACTAAATGTTGGCATACATGAACAAGAATTAAAACATCAATCAACAAATGGGAATCTACAATTTGGTATACCGAGAATTAAAATTCCAATCAAGCATATGACATCAAGTTAGAAGAAATGGTGTCAAGTTGAATATGAAAAAGATTATTTGCCAACTAAGTTTAATATTTTTCACACTAACACATGATAAGACCTAAAAATTCTCTAGCCAAAAGAAAATGATGGCAGATATTATAATCATATTATGTCTTTTATAGAATAAGCATATGATATCACTTAAATTTTGGATTAGTAATTGTCATTTAAAATTTATAAATGAACTATAACTAACCAATAGAGCTAGACTCTAAAGGAAAAAGACCTATGATTTCGTAGGTGTTTTAAAGAATATGAAAAATGGTGTGCACTTCATCAGTAGGTTGCTTATAATCTAGGTTAGGCTAAGAGTTAAATGACTTACCTCTACCCCACCATTGCAAAATAGAACCACCAGAACTTCAACAAATCGGAATGATATCAGTATGTAATGCATAATCAAGAAAGATGAAGCAATGACAACAAATAAAATTGTTGCTATAGTACTAATTTTGAAATAGCTAGTGGAACCCACATTCTCCACTTTCTCATATTCATTGGAAGCATCCTAAATGTATATAAGTTAACCATTTGTTAGTGACTAGATAAGGAAACATTCATATATATATATATATATATAAAATCTACCTTTATGAAGAACAAAATTAGCTCATATCAAAAGAGAATAAAACTTTCTTTGAGGGAGCCTCCCTAATATATATGACAAGAGACAAGGGAACTTTCTTCTTTGATGAGTTTATTTTTCTTCAATGATTCTTCTTTGTGTCTCTGCTAATTAGAACATCTTATCCTTCCTTTCTTTTTGATGAAAGAAGAAAATTTATTAAAGAAGACAAAAATGAATTACAGGAGTAGAGGATGAAATGATAATCACTAATTTAAAATTTAAGCACTTGAGTGATGTATAGCATACTTGGTTTTTCTTTCCTTTAATAAATATGGAACACCACAAAAAAGAAAAATACAAAATAAAAAACACTTGAGTGGAGGACCTTAGTTAACATTGTGCACTTCAATTCTTCTTCAAAATACCTCATATTAGTATTTTATGCTCCACAAACAAATCATTTTCTTCTAATCTTATTTATTAAGGATTTTAAGCAAACAACTGAGGAGAAGGACAAATGATGAAGCCAAGTTTTTACTTTTTCCTATAATCCACTAATAATCATTCTGAGAGTAATGATCCCAAACCAAAACTAGTGCCACCACTAACAACATTGAAAACTAAGAACCCTTACAAATAGGTGCAATTGTTTGCAAATTTTCTCACATGATCAAAGCATTGTATCTATGTATATGTTGCTCAACAATTATATTCCTTTTTATAAGTATAATTTAAATTGATGGATTATTATAGGCAAAAATAGCTAAATATTTTGTATCATCTTAGATTTGCAAGGATATAACCTCAGCAATGAGCATAAAATTGAAATGAAAGATCAAATTAAGAACAACATAAGAGCTATTTATGGGATATAATTAAAATAAGACAAAGGAACTATTTATTAATAGAAGAAACATTTTTACTTGAGAAACTTCAAAGCTCATATCATTTTTCAAGCTTTGCTAGAAGTAATTTCCATACCAGCATTAAGTTTTTAGAGCTAGAATTGAGGCATATATGGCAACCCCTGATTCTATTGACTTAACTATAAAAATTGCAAATAGTCATTCTTTGTCTTATTTGAGCAAGTTGTGCTTATCATGCAATATGCACCAATTTTTTCTCTCTTTCTAACACTTTTAATTTAATAACCCACCACCAATATTTGAGAAAGACCAATTGTGAGCACACCAGTGAATTTCTAATTCTTTTAGCTTGTCTAAAAAAATTTGAACTATGTCAATTATTAAGAATGCTAATTGTACATTTTTGAATCAATTTGACCTAAGAGAACAGCATAATCCATTTACTTGAATGATTAAAATGTTATCCCCTGCTATTTAAGCTTATATTCATGTAACATTTTAAAGAACTAAACTAAGAAACTATAAACCATGTGCCTTCTAAAGAAAATAGGCAAAACTACATGCTTCCTTTGCCAAATGTTGCTAAATCTAATTATGGGACATTAATAGGCAAAGCAAAATCAAAACTAACCTAAAGGAATCAATCCTTAAAACAAGTGAATAGGCCTTATAATTAACACCAATCAACAAGATGAAATTGCTTGAGAATCTAAAAGTCACTAAGCTGTAAATAGGAAAAGGAAAAGGAAAACTAATAAAATGAATCTAACTTCTAAAATAGTTTGATTGCCATTAAACAATATTCATGAACAAATATTGTTGTAAGGGTGTGTCTAATAACACAAAGACAAACAACCATTGCATACATAAATACAAACAAAACCAAACACTCAAAATATCTCCCAGTTGAGAAAAATCAAAGTAAATATGTAATAAATCAAAATCTACATCTAGATCTATGCCAAAAGACCAAAGCCAATTGCTAAAAACCCAGAAACTCACATATCTAATCCCAATTGAGTAATCAATAACAAACAAACATTATATGATAGAGAATGATCCCCAAATTTGAAAGAAAAGCAAATGCAATATGAGGAGTTTACCTGGGAAATGTTGAAAGTTTCTTCATACCTGTGAAAAGAGAAATTGTTATTGCCATTGGTTTCCATAACAGGTGGTCACCATTCTTGTTGCAAGTGGTTGCCTAAAGGGGACGCACAGTTTCTATCAGTTAAGGGGTCGGGGTTCTCGACACAGGTGGTTTCCATTGGTATAGGGTTAAGGTTCGAATGAGGAGGGGTGTGAAATGAGGAAGATATCATTTTAGGCTTTAGCTTTAGGAAATTAGGAAATTTAGGAAAAAAAAGAAAAAGAGAAACAATTTGCAATTCTCATGGTAAATTACTATGAAAATAAAAAATATATAATTTTTTTAAATTCTCACAATAAATTATCGTTAGAATTAAAATTTATAATTTTTTTATTTTTATGTTAAACTACTATAAAAATTAAAACATATTTTTCTCTTAAATTTTGTAAAAAATTTTGAAATTCTCACAATAAATTACTATGAGAATCTCACATTAAAATGTCATTAGAATACAAAAAAGTATACACTTTTTTATGTTTTTAAATTCTCACAATTGATTATCATGAGAATTAAAACACATTTTTTCTCTTAAAATTTTAGAAAAAATTTTGAAATTCTCACAATAAATTACTATAAGAATAAAAATTTTCAAAATTTTTTCTTGGTAAAATATTGTCAAAATTCAAAAAAATTACACCTTTTTTTTAGTTATCACAATAAATTATTGTGAAAATAAAATAATTGCAACTTTTTTCTCTATAATTCTTATGGTCTTTTTCTGCATTTATAATTTTTAATACAAAATAATTAACATTAAACTAAAAGTTTAAGAAATATAATTTCTAATAAGTTAAATTTTAATTAAAAAATTAATATTATTTTTGAAGGTATTTTGGTCAATTTTTTATTTCAGGAAATTAGTATATATTTTTAAAATAGAGCAGTGAGTTGTGTAATTTAAGTATCTCTTAAAAAATGATAGATTAACTATTCCAAAAATGTGTGAAGTTTTTGCTAATGGAAAATGATCATTAAATTATTGCTTTCAAAGAGCTTTGTACAGATATATTTTGAAGAGATCACGGATTAGACAAGGAAGAAATATCAAAGAGAGAAAGAGGTAGCAAAGAGAGGTGTTAGAAAAGAGATTTAACTGCAAGACAAAGTAAATATTATGTTTCTTAGATTTAGTGGAGTCTTGATCTTATAATGTTCATGTTTTATTTTTTTAAAAAAATTAGGTATATTCTCAAAATAAGAGGAAATGCCATAAAATTTGAGAATCTATTTTAAGAAAAAAAAAGGAGTAATTTTCCCTTATAAATAGTGATAAGGTAAAGTTTGAGGATTAATTTTTAAGTCTAAAAAAATCTATAAATAACATAAAATTAAAGGAAAATGTTTTGCGTTTTTTTTTTAAAGAAATATTTAACTATTATCACATGATCATTTAAATTCACTTTCCTTTTCAACCACCACAAGAACCTTTTAGCATTGGAGGAAAAGTTAGGTTATAGTCTATAATGCGAAGTGATAATATTTTAATTATGATGTAATAATTTTCAAATATAAAATAATATTTATTGAATATTTTCTGTTTAACTATTGGAAATAAAAACTTACTTGAAAATTAATAACTCTTAATAAAATTAATTTAATTTTATATAATTAATAATGAGCATAATTATAGTGATAAATCTAATAAAATAAAATTACTTTACATTAATAATGTTTAATGATTATTATATCATAACTAGGATTAATGTACTTGAAAAAAACTTAACCATGATTTTTTTTTTGTGATTTTACCACAGTTCAAACAGCAATTAAGCCACTTAACTGTAGTTTGTGAAACAGCAAATAAGCCGTTCGTTAGAAATGGTTTAACTGCAGTTTCTGCAAATTGTGGTAATGTCATTGGATTTTCTTTTTTAAGTATCGGTTTTGTGATTATTTTTTATTTTAAAACTTCTTTTGTTCAAATTAATTTGTCCCTGCTTGTATTTACAAAATGTTTAGCTATACATTCCGAAATTAAAAAAGAAAACTCTAATCATTCTCTAACTAATATTGGCAATATATATACTAGTCTTTCCAAATCATTTTTTTTTCTTGAAGCACAATAACTAAAAACATATTTTATTTGCTATGAAGAGAATGGAAGCTTAACTGCTTTGGTCCGTCAAGTAACTACAGAAATACGAAAATAGCAATATCATGAAAAAATAATTAAAAAATTAACAACGAATAGGTAGACTTCACCTACATTTGCGAAGATGATACTTGAATAGAACAAAATATTCCAGTAATACCATTCAATTGCTGGAGCACATGTAATCCAATACTCACTTTGTAGGCAATCAATTATCCAAAAATTTAGGTTTTCAAACTTTCACAATAAATAACAATTGGACAAGCTTAGGAGAGGAAGGGAAGTAACTTCAGGATCAAAAAAAAAAAAACTCAACCACACCATTAGAGGAAACCAGTACCCTACTTTCACTAAGCTTTCTTCTTATTCTAACAAATGAAGGATAAAAGGTCTTATCAAGAATTCAAGATTACCACATAAGAGATTATCCTAACGCCAACTCTTCCAACAATCTCCCCATATATAGAAAAGATGAGTCCTATAAAAGCTGCAATACAACTTATAAAGTAACATAGTTATGTATAACAAGAATTACGACATAGATATAATAAGTACAGTAATTAAAAAAAAAACTACTTATGCTATGACTTGTTTTGGCAAAAGAAATAGCGAGCCATCCTATTATATTGGGGATTGGTGCAATCATTAAGAAAGACAAATACCAACGAAATCTGAAATGCAATTCGGATATAATCTTGAGTCCAATAATGGTAAAGTACACAGAAATATCAGGGCATATTTTTTCCCCCGTTTTCCAATAATAATGGTTAGCTCAACAACAGTCTAAA
Organism: Erythrophleum fordii; assembly: GCA_032878935.1. Lineage (NCBI taxonomy): Eukaryota > Viridiplantae > Streptophyta > Magnoliopsida > Fabales > Fabaceae > Erythrophleum > Erythrophleum fordii. Next base: position 15,145,175 of record JAVQMF010000056.1, on the reverse strand, counting down.
ATTGTAAGTAAATATATATGGGATTATAAAACCAATCCAGGAGTGAATTTTGAGGGTTGGGACAGGTGCGGCGTGCCTGTTCAAATCCAAATCTGACCTTGGATAAGTCTAACACACTGTTGTTTTGCCAAGGTACTAAAATGCATTACCAGGTACTTGTTTTGGTAGGTTCAAAGACTGAGGATCTGTAAGCACTCCAAGGTGGTTGCCACCAAGCACAAAACCTTCCTCCTTGTCTATACAAATATTTCAACAATAACAACGACATATTTCTCAGGTAGGGAGGCGACAAAAACAAAAGAACCAGAAGAATTAGAAGTTTAAGAAGTGTCTATAAATACCAGTTGAAGCTAAAATCTCGTTCCATCCAAGAGTAGCTTTGGCAAAACTGAAAGAAGAACTTAAGCGTTGAGGAGAGTGAGCATCTGTGAAGCCTTTGAACCTTCTTCCCCAATCGTAAAGATGCCATCTTCAGAGGTTGATTTCACTAGTTGATTTCTAACTTAGTAGCCTTGGCTGCCTTTTTGACAAGTCATTCAATGCATTATGTTCAGGTTCCACCTTGCACATATGCATTATTATGGGACTATCTATATATCAAATACACAATCTATACATACTAATGCTGTTGTCAAAAACTTACAACTCTCAGAATACACACTGCGAGTTTACCTATTTAAGCATGGTTAATTAATTGCACTTCCTTTTAATTTCATTTGATGTGCTCGCAGTACAATTAGGTGACGCACATAAATCATTGAAGATGACTACGTTAATTCTGACTACCTCCTGAGCCCAGATTTTGTAAAGCTTTTTCAAGAGTAGACTGAATGGCCTTAAAGTTCTATATATATATATATATATATATATATTGTTTTCTTATAGCTTTATCAACTAAAGCTAGTGAGATATCAAATTATCAATCTGGCACTTCAGGAAGAAACTGATATCATATATTCTAAAAGAGAATATCAGAAAATGGATCTTACTTTCTATTTTTAGATCTCAATGCTCAACTGCTACTGTCCTCTATGCTTTAACATATTCATTCAAACAATAATTTAAGACGAAGCGTGCTATTGATCTCAAAGTGACAAAATAATTTAGTACTATTGCATCAGGAATTAACACCATCTGAACAAATTTTTATCAATTAACCCAAGGTTTACACACTCCAAATTGAATAGAGACAAACCAAAGGGGGTCTATCAATTATAAGAAGCCAACATTGAACCACATATACACACTAAGAAGAAAGAAAAAAGCCAACATAGAACAATATATATGTCAAAAATCTCACCTGAAGGAATTATGGGGGCGACAGAACAATGGTACTCATCAGAATAGCTGCGAAAAACCTTGAACCACATTAAAAATCATGATTTCTCGCAGAAATGGCAACACTTGTAGTCTTCGTCAGCTGATGGTCTTCGTCATTGGCTGGCCAGCATCGTCTGGGCTCGATCGGATAGTGGCGGTTGTCCTCAGTATCCTCAGCGGTTAATCGTGCGAGAAGCTATGGCTGATTGAAAATTGGGTTTTTGGGGGGGATTCCTGTAGTTGTGTAAAAATGGGCGTGTCGCGGGGCAAATTGAGGCGAATGCTCCTAATCATGTGAAATTTGAGCCAGATGCGTACAAACCAAAAAAGTTGCACCCAAATCCTATTGTTCAATGGAAATTGAAATGCATGCCAGCAATTTGCCTTTTTTTTTTTTTATTAAAAAATGAATGCTTGGATGTGAGGGGATGAGGGATGTAATAAATGAGTAGTAAAAGTTCGTTATAGATGTGCCTGTTAATAAATGATAGTAGAAGTTAATTATTTATTATTACTCCCTTGTTTCAAAATAATTGGCATTTAAGGTAATATGTAAGGATTAAAGAAATTATTAGATAGTATAAATTGTAAAAAAATATGCTAAATTTTGACTAAAATACTCTTATATTGAAAAATGTAAAACATTAAATTATCTCTCTTCTCTTGTTAATTCTCCAACTAACACTTTATTTATACACACTCTCTCTCCTCATTAATCTTTTATCTTAAAGATAAATTATTCAAATATTTCAATCTCAACCAATAGAACAGCTTTCAAGAATTCTTTTTCACCAACTGTGTATGAATTGATCACAAAATACGAATCACACAATATGAATTTTTTTTTCCTTCAAGAATTCTTTTTGCCAACTTTTTTTAGTTTTCACCAATATCAAACTTTTTTAAACTATAGATAAAATCAAACTTTTTTTAACATCAAACTTTAAACTTTTTTCTACCAACATAAAAATGAAAAGGAGTTCTACCACCAAAATTGTTTTATAAATAGAAGTTTTAAGTCTTAAAAGATCCAAAGTTGCTTAGAAAGAAAAATAACAAAATGCTTTTAGTTGAAATAGATTTGAATGTGGATTTGACATATTCCAACATTGATGATGGAGATAGACAACAAGAAGAAGCTTCTACAAATTTGCTAGAGCTTAACATTGATTTGGAAGTTTATTTTTTAACTTCAATGTTTGTCCAAATTATGGCCACTTGACTCAGCTATATTCATCAAACTATTTTCTCTTGGACTCAAACAAAGAGCCATGTCTTGAAAATGCTGCACCTGTGGAGGACGACAGATCCGTGGAAAAAGAATTGCATGTCTTAAGAGCCAAACTTTGAGATAAGTACCAAGCTTTCTTTCTTCTTCACATATTGTCATACTCTTCTATTTTTTGCATGTAAATTTATTTTTTGTTTCAAAATTTTCAAACAAAGGAAAATATAAATGGTGGCACTGCAAGTGAGGAACTATCACAACAACAAAGTCATATAAGGAAAATGAAAAACTTGAGCAATGACCAATGTAGGGCCATATATGATATGCTACTACAAAAAAGTGTTAATAAAAAGCTAGAGAAAGGTGTGACAAAGATGGTGCCATCAATATTTTCAGTTTCTATATGTTCTATTCAATGGATTTGGAAACAATTAGAATATGATGATATACTTACTCCTGTGTTTCATAATAGGATGAATTGTGGTCGTAAAAGAATTCATGTTGACTTTGCTTAATTCTGTTAGATCCATTTACATCAATAAATAACTCTTGACTCTTTAGCTCATTCTTTGAACATAAGTAAGGCCATATTATGTAGGCATCAAAAGTCAGGAGTTATACGACGGCATTCAAATGCTCTAAAGCCTTTTCTAAAAGAAGAAAATAAAAGATCTTGATTGCAATTTGGTATATTAATGCTTGATGCTAGAAGTAGACCACATGATCCAATTTTCATGGGGATGTATAACATTGTTCATATTAATGAGAAATGGTCCTACATGACAAAGAAATCTGAGAATTATTAATTGCTTCCAAGTGAAGAAGATCCAATTTGCACCCATAAAAGCAAAAATTTCATTGGAAAAGCTACATTTTTTGTTGCTTTAGCCTTTTCAAGGTTTGATGTAAAATGAAATGAAGTACTTTTTGAAAAAATTAGTGTCTTTCCTTTTGTCACAAAAGAGCCAGCTAAAAGGACATGTGTGAATAGATTTACAGGAACACTAGAGACAAAGCCAATAATTTCAATAAATAGAGAAATGATAAAATCATACTTCATTGAAAAAGTTGTGCCTACTATCAAGAAAAAATGGCCATGAGAGGACTCAAAGTATCCAATATTTATTCAACAAGACAATGCAAAAACATATATTGATCATAATGATATTGAATTTTGTCAAATAGTGACACAAGATGGGTTTGATATTCGTTTGATGAGTCAACCTCCAAACTCTTCAGATTTGAATGTTTTAGATCTTGAGTTTTTTACTACTGTTTAATTTTTATAATATAAGGAGTCACCTAGAACTGTAGACAAACTTGTAAATGTTGTCGTGAAGTCATATGAAGCTTTTTCAACAATGAAGTCTAATAGTATACTTTTAACATTGCAATTGTGCATAATAGAAATCATGAAGGCAAAAGACTCCTATAACTACAAAATTCCACATGCTAAAAAAGCAATGCTAGAATGTGAAGGCCAACTTCCTACTCAAATGAAATGTGATCCTACATTGGTACAAGAAGTTCTCAAATTTTTAAGTTGTTTTTTTTTTTGAGATTGAAGTTTTTTTTTTTTTAGTTTATGCCCATGGTGACTAGGATGTGGTCACTTCATTAATTAATTTTAGTTTTTGTTAATTTTACTAGAATTTAAATATTAGTAGTATTTTGATTATTCTTAATTATTTTATTACAATTTAAATACTAAAATTAAAAATATTAAATTTATTATTTAATAAAAATTAAAATTTAACCAACTCGGTCTGTTTCATAAGTCATGATTCATGCCTGTTAACAAATTTGGACCATGTTTTCATGGTTACATAAGGAGTAGGATCATTGAGAAGTCAAGGACACTTACATTGAATCTCTTTATATATTATCTATCATGATGCTTTACCATGATTACTAGCATCACCCAAAAAAAAAAAAGAAATAAACATCAAATCAAGTGCATTCTTTTTCCACTTGCTAAAGATAAACTTTTAATAAAAGTTGGGAGGATAAACTTTCAACATGATCGTAACCACTTGCTAAAACTCTTTTTCCTCAAAAGCTTGGTCTCCATCATTAGGAAATTTATTCAAATCAAGCCTAGATTCTAGAAGTGCATTCAAGTCAAGATTAAGTATAGCTTTCTTCTCTTCTGTGATACACATGATGTTGGAATCATATAAAGTTTCAAAATTTATATCTATAGAGTCTTCAACTCTTTCAGAATCCACATCAATGGTGTCCTCTATTGTTTTAGGATCTAAGTCCATTAAATCTTCAACTCTCTCCATTTTTTTCTTGTAGAGATATAAAAAGCTACTAGCTAAAACCAAATATATAAAAGACATTTGTAGTGTTGGAAAAAAAAAAAAAGAAAGGGAATGTGACAGGTTACTTTGAATATGATGAGATGGCTTGCAACATTTACTTTAATTAACATGTGCAATGATAAAGAGAGAAAACATGGAATTGCTTAAGATAGTGTTTGAGAGATTTTAGGTGAAGAAATTAATTAAGGCATGTAGTAGTTGAGTTTTAATGAAGAGAATAACAGTAAAATTGTAAAAAAGTAATTAATGCTCTCTTGAAATTCTAAAACGACAAAGACAAAATTTCTAAAACGTCAATTATTTTGAAATGGAGGGAATAATTTATTAGATGTAATAAATGTTTGTTATATATAATAAATGTTAGTTATGTAATGATTTTTTAATAAAAATAAGTTAGATAATAATTATTAATAATTTAGCAATAATTGCAATAATGAGTTACGTATTAAAGAAATAAAGATAAATAATAAAGAAAAATGTATAAAGATGTAGTTAAAAAAATAATTTATTTGATTATACACCTTAAAAATAGTGGCTTTTAGTGTCACAACAAGCCCTTTACCTTTCACGTTGTAGTCATCCTTAACATACAAGTTCTTCATGTTCTTAATCTAGTGTGTTGTTAATAGAATTAGTTGGTGGAGAATTTCAATCAAATGTAAGGGAATGTATTGGAAGAATTAGCTATGGGTCACAAATCCATAATGTGACGATCTCACAATTTTAGAAAACTAACTGTTATACTTAGTATTAAAGATTGTCAGATCATTAAATAATGATATGAATGACTCAAATTGGAAAAGACTGGAGATCCAAATTGCAACAACAATGAAGGTAATACATGATAGAAGGGACCAACACATCTAAAGTTTACACATTAGCTAGTTGACATAGAAGAAGATGGATTGATCGTGGCAATATCTTACTGTGTTGTAACACCTCCAACTGACATAAATGATGTTGAAATATTAGTGCCATAACAATTTTGCTTATTTTGTGTGACAATGGGTACTAAGCTGACATGTAACTCTCACATCTCTTAGATGGCTTGCCCTTTGGAGTTTCTGGCTGTGATAAATCAAGTGCAAGTGGAGCAAGTTAAGAGATCATCATAAAGCGTTGTTCTTTAAGAGTAAGTAAGATATCTATTTGGTCCTAGTTTATCCTCTTTTGATACTCATGATAGTTTACTAGCAGAGGATTATGAATGCTCAACTTGTAGAGGTTATATGCGATATCAGCCTAGGAAAAAAGCTATGCTGTTAAAACAATAAGATATTATGTATTAAGCAAACGAAAATAACATAGGTGATTAGCATAAAAAATTTATCACAAAAGTAATGGCACGACTTGTAGGGTGGATCCACTAACAAGTACGTATCTAATATCATTGTAAACATTATTTGTCAGAAAACTATACAACTAAATCAAGAATGAAATGTTGAACGGTGGCTAACCACGTAAGCAATAAAACATATGAACTTTCCTAATTGCTAAAAGCAATGGTGAGAGCTCAGTGCTTTACCTTCCACCTTCTTATAGGATATAACATAACCAAATAAGCTTTGTATCCTCTTAATGATTTGAAAAACTTTAACCTCTAGCTCATCGATCATCATAGCCATAATATACGATGAAATAACATTGTAATCCAACTTATGATGATCTTGAGATAACATTACAGAAAGACATGTAGATGATCCCCCAGACTTTATAATTAGACCTGATCATGAGTCGAGAAGTCTGCCCAACCCGATAAGCCTGGTCTAAAAAAATGGATATAAGTCTAAAAAAAAGCTCGAAAAAAAAGCCATTTTAAAAAATTTTGAATATAAAAAGGGCCAACTTGGACTTTTTTTAAAGTCCGAGCACACCCATATTATAATTATTTTTTATATATTATTAATAAATAATATTATTAGAACATTTATTTATAACTGTAGATATAAGTAAAAAAGAATTGTATAACATATATGATTTTTTTTTACTTTTACTTATTATATAATATATTATTAGGAATAAATTATAATCCAAATAAAATAAATTATTAATAGTAATATTATTAGAAAAATATTATTATGAGAGATTTTACTATTATATATATATTTCAAGTTATTTAAACTTTTTGTAATTTTTTATAAGTTATTTAGAATTTAAAATAAGAATAAACGTATGCCTAACAAGTAATGAAATATATATATATATATAATATTTAAAAATTAAAAAAAAAAGATAAAAATGTGAAAAAAAAAAATTTGCAAAACGGCAGCAGCTTGGTATTATTCAAACAGTACCAGCTCAGGCTTAAAAAAATTTGTAAATTTTTTTATGAACTCGACCTGTTTTTAAACGAGCCCGACCCATGATCAGGTCTATTTATAATCTTTGAATGTGTTCTATTTTTTATTATGCCTTGACCCTTCAACTACAACTATGACCATATTTTATACATTAATTTTATTTTTGCATAAGAGTGGTATACATGAAACATTTGGTGCATTTGGATGGAGTATAGCTTAACTGCGTGGTGTAATGCCTTTATATCTAAATACTAGATGCCAACATTCAACTCTTAGCTGTCACTCATATTCATAGGCTTAGTCCAACCAAGGAATTTGAGACCACTTGTTGCCATTGTGTTAACCTATCAAAAGATAGCAACAATTGGCTTGTCATATTCGCTTATAGTGTTATGCAACCTAGGATTTGTTGGATCATCTCCACTATCATTACTCTTCTCATTGGACTCATTGCCATCATTATCATTATCATCATAATCGACATTCATAGTAGAATCATATTTATCATCATCTTCAAATTCATCCCTTTAAGTCTTCTATTATAACTAAAGGAGATTAGGGTAGAGTAATGCCAATCACTTCATGGGATGAACTCAATTGGGACATGTAACAACCGGGAAAAAGAAAAGAAAAGGAAAAGAAAGAAAGTAGAAAGTTGAAAATTTTCAGAATTCAGAATTTCTGCTAAGTCTTCTCGCAATAGCGAGAAATGATCTCGCTGTCGCGAGAATGTCTTCTCGCCATAGCGAACGAGGTTCTAGCTATAGCGAGTGCTGGCAGCAGCCCATACAAAAATCAGGGAGTTCCTCGCTGTAGCGTACGCCATAGCGAGAGTGAAGTCTGGAACTAACGCGAGTTCGCCATAGCGAAGGTCGAAACTCGCTATAGCGAAGGGAACTGATGCGAGTTCGCCGTAGCGAAGGTTAAGCCTCGCCGTAGCGAAGGTTAAGCCTCGCCATAGCGAAGCCAGATAACACGAGTTCGCTATAGCGAAGGTTAATTTTTGCCGTAGCGAGGGTCAGTCCGGAAGAGAGTAAATAGCGAGAATTAGACTTCATTAAACGCCCAAACTCATTTCTTCTCTCATATCTTCCCTAGACTTCGACCCAAGGAGAGAAAAGAGGCGTGGAGAGTGAGAGAGATCAAGAGAAGGAGGAAGAGCAAGGGAAAGGTAAGGAAATTTCCCTCATTTCTCTTTAGATTTCTGATCCCCTCCCTTTGCCCTCTTTTCCTACGGTTTTGTTTGTAAAAATGGATGGTTTTTGGGCATGGGTCAGAAGAGGGAAAGTGGAAAACACCTTTGAATCTTTGTGTTTTCTTTGAAAATGTTGTTTTCCACTACCATGGGAGCTTGAGAGAGAGAAAGAGTTGATGGCATTCTAGAGAGAGAGAGAACTCTAGGTTCTGGTATGTAGGAGAGTTTGATCTGATGATTAAGAGAGTAATTCCATGCTCTTTAATTGTGCCTAGGCTCAAGTGAAACACCTCCATCAAGTTGTGATTGTGAACTTAAGAAGGGAGAAGTGAATTTCAAAAGGGAAGGCTTGTGTTGGCTTTGGTTCCAAAGGTAGCTCTCTTTTCCCACTATTTCTTGTTGCATTCTTGGATATGATAGTCATTGTATGATTATGTATATGCTAATTGTGTGGAATATGCCATATGCTATTGCTTTGATGCATTGATGCCAATATGCTTGTGTGATGAGTTGTGAGATTTGCTCGGGTGAGGTAATGCCGAAAGTCCCTTGAGATGGGTGAGGTGAAGCCGAAAGTCCCTTGAGATAGGTGAGACAAGGCCAAAAGTCTCAAACGAGTGAGGCCAAGTCAAAAGTCCTTAAACTCAGGTGAGGCTAGACCAAAAGTCCTTGGAGCCCGTTTGTGGCATTGTTGTGATTCCATAGCATGTACAATGTGTGTTGGATGTTTGAGAATGGCTAAGTGCTTATTCACATGCTTTGACTTGTTATATGCCTTGATTGCTTACTTGATTGAGTGCATGAGCTACTGAGATTCCCTGAATCTCATCCCTTCCCCTCCCACTAAATATGCTAGGTGGAGCTCAAGGAGAACCGAGCACACACCAAGGAGCCTAGGAGCATGCTTAGTTAGATATTACTTTCTTTTGAAATTTTGATGTAATTTTGATGTAAAATGGTGCCAAATGAATATGCGCCCACTATTTCGAGATGTAAAGGTTGTAACAAGTGTAAATGTATGAAAGGATATTGTATGAACTATGTTTATAGCCAAATGAATGGAAATGAGGGTTTTGCTCCTTTTGTTGAATGCATGAAGTAGTGTATATTTGGCCGTAGCATAGCGAGATTTGAATGTATGTTGATTTGGATCACATGGACTTGTTATATGTCCTAGTTTTATGCTTTTAAACTTGTCCATAAGTGGCTAGAGTGTGTGAGAGGCCATTTGGACCCGTTTTGGACCTTTGGGGTGCCAAAACCGATGTTTTTGAGAGCTCCGTCAAAGTATGACCGGATGAGCTCCTCTTGCCATGAAATTTGGCATGCCTCTAGAGTTTGTAGAAATCTTCTTAAAAAGCTAAAGTGGGTAATATTTGGAGGTCTAGAGAATATTTGGTGAATTGTTGAATTTGGGAAAATTTAATGGATTGGTCATGTACTGTTCATATAAACCAGAAAATGAAATACGTGGCATTCATAGACCAAATGGATTCCAAATGTGGTAAAATTTTATACACACAAACTAGACAACCACAGTGACTTATAGGAACTAGAATCGCCTAAATCGGAGGTCTGTAGAGAGAGAAAGAACTGTCTGAAATTATGTATCAGCATCAGGGAGCTCTCCTAACCCCCGTTACTGTTCCATCGGTTTTCGGGGAGTAGGATCTACTAAATGGATCTGAACTTATTTTTCTCCTCTAGTAGACATCTGTAGCTTTCCAAATTGGTATAGTGTGCCCAGATTGGATGTTTTTGGATTTAGTTATGGATTTTTGAAAGTCATGACAGAAAGCTGCACCAGAAACAGTGACAGCTGGACCTTCTTCCCATTTTCGATGTCAAACATGGTCCAAACGCTGTGTTTGTGGTTGGAATTGATTTTTAGTGTAAAGTTAACACTTAGAGCTTTCTAGGAAGCCAAAGTTTTCTAGATTCCCATTTTTCTAGAATTAGATATGATTTTCCAAAGTTGGAGCCAAAATATGACTTTTGGGCACAAGTGAGAAAAGTGCATTTTTCTGGTTTTTGGCTCCATACCCGTGGCTTATGGTTTGTTTTATGCTATGTATGAGTCGTATATATAGAGTTTGAGTTGAGGATGCTTGAGATGGGTTCACAGGACCCACGGGGCAAAAGATGAGTATATGAAATCCCAGTTCATAGCATGCAAATGCCACGGATTGGTGTTGATTCTTTGGAAATCATATGGAACCGAGCCCAGTGAGAGGCTAGGTAGCGGTAGTAGACTAAGGTGTTACAGGACAAATGGTTGATGGGAGGAATGTTATATTGTTAAGCATAGCTTGGTTATGAATCAAATGGGTGAACACCTTCAAGATAAGAATTGAATAAGGATGCTTGTCTAACTGGCTCATGGATATTGCTAGTAGATAGGAGTGTGTATGCAACATGTTCCTCCACTAGTTGTGATTCGAGGTTCAGATCCACTTGATTGCCTGAGATACACAGCTACAACTTTATATTGGTCAATTGGGATAGGAACCATGACTTTACTATATCTCTTGAACATCAAAATCATCCTCTAGGATACACGCTTGGTACTATGTTAGATTTAAGGATGCTGGGCATTTATATACTAACTCAGGTACAAACTAATTTGAAAAAAGTTAAAACTTTTGTCCAACTACCTATTTCAACCTCTCCAAAGTGATATTTAAATCAACCTTCAATATCTTTACTTTGATACACTCAAATGTCATATCGTCTGAATTGTCATAAATTTGTCCATTTGTAAATATGCACATATATTCACTTCTATTATTTATTATTTTTCCTTCCAATATGATTTGTGAATAAGAACTTCCACAAATATATAAATATTTTTTTAATTCCTTTTACTAACATTCATATAAAACATACAAATTATTATAATATTTAATTCCATTTAATAACAATCTTTTTATTCATTTAAGCATTATGCATAATATTTTTGAACTTATTTAAATATTTTTATTTCTTTCATGAATTTAAACATTATACATAATATTTTTGAATTGTAATTATTTAAATAATTTTATTTCTTTCACAAATTCTAACATTATACCTAGTATTTTTGAACTTTGCTTTCACAAATTTAAACATTATACATAATATTTTTGAACCTTACTTATTTAAATATTTTTATTTCTTCCGCAAATTTGACATTATACCTAGTATTTTTGAACTTTACTTATTTAAATATTTTTATTTCTTTCACAAATTTTAACGTAACACCTAATATTTTTAAACTTTGCTTATTCAAAGATTTTTATTTCTTTCACAAATTTAAACATTATACATAATATTTTTGAACTCTACTTATTTAAATATTTTTATTTCTTTCACAAACTTAAACATTACACCCAATGTTTTTGAACTTCACTTATTTAAATATTTTTATTTCTTTCACAAATTTAAACATTATACATAATATTTTGAACTTTAATTATTTAAATATTTTTATTTCTTTCATAACTTTAAACATTTTACCTAATATTTTTTAACTTTATTTATTTAAATATTATAAATTTTAATAATACAACAATACTTATTTATTTCATATAAAAAATTGTTTAATTAATATTAGAATAATAAGTAAAATAACAAAATAAATATAACAAAATAAATAAATGATACCAAATATCCAAATTTAAAAATTATAATAAAATACTAGCAAAAATAAAATAACAGCAAAATGAAAATAAATATATAAATATAAAAAAAATAAAACACAAACATATTCACATATTTTTTTCATAATAGTAAACATAATAGCACACTGGAAACCTATTTAAAAAAATAATTACGAACAAAGTAAACATAACAAAAAAATAAATATAACACAAAAATAAAAGCTAAACTATAATTTAACTAACAAATATATATATATATATAATAAATGCTGCATAACAATAATTTTGTTTCCATAAAACATAAACATGTTAATAAAGAAATACATGTGATATGAATTAATTTCACTAACCTTAAAATGATCAAACGAATAAAATCAAAGAATTGATATTTCCAATTACAAATTTGGGAAGTGCAGGAGAACTAAGACGAGAACCACAAGAATCGAAAGGACTACATAGGAAGAGGAAAAACTAAAAATGAAAGAAGAATGGAGGAGTAGTGGGAGGAGAGATGGGTCTGACATTATTTAACATGGGTGAGGGGGAAGAGGGAGAAATTTGCAAACCTTTTCATTACTATGCAAGTTAGGGTCAAAAAGACCCTAATCTGTCAAATTTTGTAAGATTTAGAATTTTGGGTTTATGGTTTTGGACTCTGACTTTCACTATTTGAATGAAAAAAATTATAAAATGGGAATTGAAGCCATAGGCTTGGATTCTCACTAAATATATAGGATATAGATGTAATATTTTGCATTGGTATGAATTTGAAATATATTTTTTAATTAAATGGTAGGATATGACTTAATATTCCATGTTGTAGGTCTGAGAAAAGGATAATATTAGAGTTTTTAATTGTGGTTTAACCACAATTTAATTAAACCACAGTTAAACTTTGGGGATTAACCACAGTTAAAGCTTGTAATTTAACCACAATTGAACCTTGATTTAACAATAATTAAACTATAGTGGTAAAATGCTTATATTTTAATAATGATGGTGTATGTGGATACATTGTATCTTCCCTTTAATGCAAATGGTTGGGTTTTTGTCATGTGCTTTCATGAAATCTCATTCTTTATTTTTTCAGCCATTGAAAAAACTCTCTTGCATTATAGTTAAATGCACTTTATGTTACTATGAAGAATATATTAATTGAGTAGAAGTATCATGCATGTGTTTTTAATAGAAAAAAAGATTAATAGATTTTGTTAGTATTAAAATATATTAATTTAATTGAAAGGCTACTAGACATTGTTGTTGCTTAGCTAAGAGCCTAGCTGAGATTGTTATCGTTTAATTGATAGCCTAACTAAGATTGTAGTTGCCTAGTTGTAATGTTCGGTTTTCGTTAAACGACAGAAACATACACGTTTTTAAAGTAAGTCCCCCGAAACGAATCAGTTAAGGTTCCAAAAAATTTGAGCAATATTCTAGACTCCTAAAAATGAGAATTTTAACCTCAGATGAAAAGAAAAATAGAGTTAGAATGAAAAATCAATTTCTTACGAAAAACTTACGAAATGTAATGGCATTTTCGTAATTTTGAGCAATTTTTGGAATTCACACAGGAGGGCTTTTTAAATGAATTTTTTGAGTTCTTTAGGGTTCTCAGAAGCCTTTAAAATCATGGGAAGCCCTGAGACAGTTAAAACCTCTTCGGTGGATATTTTTCAATGTCAATGTACCCGAACTTTAACAGATTTGTTCGGGAAGGTTTTAGTTCCGATTTGAGTGATTCCAAAAGCATGTTACTAAATTGGAAACCTAAATTTTATAATAGAAAAGAAGGTTCTCAAAAAGGAGCTAAAACAAAGTAGAAACCAAAATGCCAAAAACGAAGGACAAAATGAGAATTTTTGAAAAAGTCATTCTCCTTGACCTATATATATGAGGCGCCCCACTCTCCCATTCATTTAGTCTCAAATTGTTCTACCCTAAATTGGAAAAGAAACCCTAAGGTAGAGGCACACAAGAGGGAGAGAAAGAGAAGGAGAAATTCAAGACATAAGGTATAGAATTTTAGTTGTTTTCATGCTTTTTCTTAGCCAACCTCTTCTCCTCTTTTTCCCCCTTCTTTCCTATGATTTTACTCAATTTTTTGGGTCTATTTTGAGGGAATAATAGAGAGGAAATTTTGAAATTAAGGTGAGGAAGCCAAGGAAGGTGAAGAACAAGCAAGAAAAACTAAGGAAATCAAGGTATCTGCAATCCTTCCACTTGATCTTCTTCCTCCCTTCTCTTATGAGCATTTCGACCTACATATAGCCAGCCCTAAGGAGTTGAGTTTTCAACTAAACCAAGGGTGAATCTTAGGAAAAAGAGTGTGGAGAATAACAATATGTAAAGAAAACAACAAAAGAACCATAGAATTTCAAGATGCAATTTCTAGGGTTTCAAGTATTCCTTACAAAATCTAATTTGATATCTTAACTCATATGCCTAAATAAGAGCTTAAATGAGCTCCTAAGATCCTTAGAAGTCTCCCCATGCACTTCTTCCATCAAGAAAACAAAGCAAAGTCCATGCAGACCAAAATCCTCCATAAGTTCGGCCAAGAGAGGTTAGCATAGCTAGGGATAGTTTTAAATTTTTCTAAACCCATTTTTGAGTCATATATGATGAATGAATATAAAGGGAAGCCTTGAGAGAAATTTAGGAAGCCTAAAGAATGAGTTGGTGCTTTATGTTCCATAATATGACCTAAAGAAGTAACATGTAGTTAGGCTCTTTATTTTAATTATGTGATGACTCCAAGAGGCTTAAAAGGAGTCAAGAATCATATTTGAAAGGAAAGAATGGAGTTTAAAACTTATTTGAGGAGTGTTGCTTCATTAGGTGCATTTTGCAACCATAAAGGGGTTTATAGGTTAAGTTAGAGTCTAAGCAAGTTGTGTGGCCTTAGAATTAATTTCATGAACCTAATTAACTTCCATAAATTGTGTTTAGGCCAAGAGAAATTATTCCCACACCTTTGTGTGTGTGAGGCCGAGAAAGGGAGCATTGATTCAAGGAGAAAAGTGTGTGGTTGTATCCAAGGTAGCTCTCTCCATCTTCTCTCATGCATGATTGCTTGCTTTACTTGTCTTTGAATATGTGTATGTACATTTCAAGCCATGAAAAATATTCTAACATGGACTCTTACTCTATGGTACCATGATAATGCATTATGTTTTTAAATGATATTTGTTTTGAGTTGCTTGAACGTGGTGAGGTCAAGAACCCTTAGCCATGGTGAGGATGAGCTAAGAACCCTTAAAATTGGTTGAGACAAAATAAAGAGTCTCCCAAAAGTGAGGTTGACTCCTAAAGGCAAGATTGAGTCCAGAAACCTCTTAAAGAATGGGTGAAGCAAGTCTAAAATCTATAAGTAAATGGATGAGGCCAATCTACTTGCTTGGTAAGCCTTTATATACCATGTATGACTTGCTCAAATGTTAAAAATGCTTCTTGAATGTTTTCACATGACAATATACCCATGTATGCATTTGTAAGACTAGCTTTGTATCTTTTATGTATGGTTGAATGGGAGATGAGCTATTGAGATTCTTTGAATCTTATTCTCTCCTTTTCAATGTTCTAACATGCTAGGTGGATCAAGAGATCAAGGAAATAGGAGCCAACCACATGAGATATGAGAACTTGACATCAAAATGCCTAGATTTTGTTACTTTAAGGCCTTATAAATGGCAATTAATATACTCCATTATTATATATGACCTATGACTACTTGAATATGTATAATTATGTTAATATATGATCTATGAATGAGAGTTAAGGTTGTATATATGGATATACACATTTTGGTTATGTAATGGTAAAATTGCATTGTGGAAGTATGTGTATAAATGAAAGTGAAGTAGTCAAAATGAGATGCATAAAGTTTGAGACCATTTGGGCAGCTCATACAAGTTATAATCATGCTTTTAGACTTGCTTAAGAGGTGCCAATCAAGAAAAAGCACTATAAAAGGGAAGGAAGGACCATAGCACAAGACACACAACAAAATTACAAGGAACTATTGAGCAACTTACTTTTATCTTACTTTACACACCTTTATGCTTTTCTTTATTTCTAGCTTATTTACCAACTTTGTTTACTCGCTTTGTGCCTTTTATTTCTAGTATATTTCAGCATTTTACTATTGTTTCTAGCTAATTATTAAAGTTGTTAGATTCCTTAAGGTGTTTCTATTATCATTCATTATTGTTCAAGTTAATTTACACCTTTATTTAATTAATTTGAAGCAATATATTCTTGCCCTTCCCCTAAATTCATTTATTTCCATCGTTTTCAATTTATTCTCATTCAGAACATTTGCTACTTAGGCTTAACTACGTTTAGGGCATGAGAGAACTTGTTTTTAAAGAGCCATGTTTCGTCTCCATGATCTACTCATAAAATAGTGATAGAAGGAGTTAACCAAGATTCTTTATTACAACTATTCACTATTGACCGATTAGTTAATGAAAATATTGACAAAAAAACCCCCAATAAATTCACTATAACTTTTGTTGATCCATTTTAGCCAAATATTCTAGCTTTCAACTTCAACTTAAACTTTGTTATTTTGTGAAGGATTTTCACATGCTAGTAGTACTTATTAATAACTATGGTAAAAACACAAAGAAATAAGTAACATATTATAGTTATCATTGATGAAGAATCAATCAACATTCAAGTTATCATAGCCTAAAAGAAAGAAAGCAAATAATTACTAGGGAAAATTATAAAGATCATAAGTTGGTAATAATAATATTAAAAGATCTTAAAGATCAAAATTACAATTGGTACTTTCCAAAGTTACAACTCATATTCCCTAGAGTAACCATTAGAGAAAAACCTAATAACATTGAAAAGATAAGGTTGTAACTTTAAGAAGTATGAGTGATAATTTTTAAAAAATTTAATTGTAACTTTTTCCTTTAGTCCTTTAGAAAAACTTTGATTTTTGAGGTCATTTAATAACATTTTTACCAATTTATGATCCTTAGGTGAAATTTTTTGTGATTGATAAGTCTCAACATTTTGACGCTTAAAAAACTCTTTGCTTCCGTATATATGCTCTATTCTTGAGGAAAATGCTAGTCAAAACATTCTTGAACGTCCAAAAAAAAAAACAAATCACATTCAATAATTAAACTAGATTTAAAGGAGCTAAAGAGAGAGAGAGAGAGAGAGAGATAATATATATATATATATAAAACAATCAATTTAATATGTGACTTAGCAATTGAATTAATTGTTTGGTTAGATAATGTAATTGGGAAGACAATGTAATTTGTGGATAAATAGAATAGAAAATTATTATTGTGTCTTGCTTTTAAAAGGTGATTTGATAGTTAAAATAGCAATTTAATAATTAATTGATGGATATAGTAATAATTATAATAAAATAATAGATATTGTACAAACTATATAAATAGAATATGTTCGCAAAACAACGAGCCAAACTAGGTGTTAGTGATCCAAACTCCTCATTGATTTGATATTCAATTCAATTTCAATAATTATGATATATAGTCCTATAATATTATGTAATTATATATTATTAACAATAATTTTTTAGTTAAATACAAATTTATATCATATAACAAAAAAAAAAGAAAGAATAAAGAATACGGGTCAATCAATTATGTATATAAGTGTATAGCATTTTCTTGTGTAAATTAATTTTTTCAAAGAAAGTGATAAATTATTTTTAACAAAATCAGCTTTGCAACCATATGTGCTATGTCATTACCTAAAAAATAAGGCCGTGTTTGGCTAGAAGATTGAGTGGAATAGGGTGAGGGAAAATTTTAAAAAATATCTATTATGTCTTTGTCTTCAATACTTAATAGTATCTATTTTTTTTTGTTCTTTTTTTTTTAAATAAAGATCTGAATGTCATTTCTCATCCATTCCCTTTATTTATTATTATTATTTTTCTTCTTTTTCTCTACTTAACATTACATCCAACCAAATGTGGCAAAAAAGAATTGTTGAAGGGTGCCAAAATATGGCCCTTTGGGGGAAATAGTTTTATAAATGATTTATTTTGTTGCCCATAAAATAAGTTGACAAATGAAGTCTTGGTTTTAGAAGAAAAAAAGGGGGGGGGGCATTAATATGAAATGAATAAACTAATATATGCGGTTTGACATGTTAATTTTTTCTTTTATTTTTATTTTAAAATAATTTTATATAATTTTTATCTCTATATTTTTAAAAGGCGTCAAGAATAAGAGTAGTTTATATCAATATTTTTTCTTTTTATTTTGGCAATAACTTCTCTCCATATTTTATATTTAAATTAATATTTAAATATTAATTTATTATTTATTATATAATTATATGTGTTGTTTGGGACCAAAACACCAATATACATGAAATAAAGAAAGAATTGCAAGTTGCCAATAAGGGCATTCACGAAGCTTGGTGGGCTTGGCCTTGTAAAAAAAATTTAAAAAGAAATTTAGGGTTGAGCCGGATCACAAAATTGGGCTGAACTAGGCCAACACTAAGAGTCATATAGGGTCGACTTGACCTGAAAAATAAAAATAATTTTTTCAAAAAATATTTTTTATAAAAATTTATATAAAAATATTCTTTTCTAAAGGTTATTTTATAATTTTAATAATAAATTTAGGATTGCTCTAAGAGATATATTGGTTCGGTCACATCTAAAAAAAATAAAAATATATTCTTTTACAAAGATTTGTATGAAAATTTCAATTTTTTATAAGGATTTATATAAAAATCTTTTTTTAGGGTCATTTTATAATTTTAATAATACATTTAAAAAAATACCAAGCCACCTAATATTGACTTGGCCTTATCCAGTATTAAATCGGGCTAGACCAAGCTGAGTTAGGCTTGGGCAATGAACTTCATTTTTAAAACTCGTTTAAAAATGAGTTGAGCAACGGGTTAAGCTAAAGTTTTGCTTGGCTCAACCCATAAACACCCTTAATTCCCCCCCTCCAAAAGGAACATAAGTTTTGTGAATACATAAATAAAGTAAATAAAGTATGCACTTGAAAAATATTGCTATCGTAAATTTAATTCTTGAAAGTTAATTGACATTAATTTAGTTCTAATATTTTTATAAGATTATTATTTTATTTTTACTTTAGTACTAGATAAATGTCATTAAAATATTTTAAGGAAATGGTAATAAATTTTTAAGGGCTAAATCAATGTTATATTAAAATTTTTTAGAGTCCAATATGATAATTTTCTCATAAAAAATTAAGAGCAAATTACTTTTTAATTCCCTAAAAAAATTTTTAAACTATACAATCCTCTCTTTTATTACAAAAATATACACAAATTCTTTTGCAATTAACATAAGAAAATACCTTAAGAATAACATTAATTTTTTATTAAAAATATAACTTGTCAAAAAATATTTTTTAAATGTTAATTTTATTGCCATTTATTTTGTACTAAACATTAAAATTTAAAAACTTATATATTTATATTAATTAAATATGTATTTAATACTTAATATATTATATAAATAATAAATAAATATAAAGATATTTTGGTTAAAATAAAAATAATTATAGCTCATATTTTGTTGTATAAAAGTCAATATAGTGCACATCTTTTGATTTTATAAAAAAGAAATGTAGATTTTAAAATAGAAAAAAATTATGTAATTTAATTTTTTTCAAAAAAAGATGAGTATAATTTATTCAAAAATAAAAGAACTAAGTAGAAGAAAAACAAAACAAAGAAACAAAAACTAGGCGGGAGAATTGGAAACTTGAACCCTATGTTTGGATGGGGAGAAAATGAGGGAGGAGAGAAAATCAGAACAAGGAGTGACGTTTTTCCCCGTTTAGATTGAGAAAAGAACAAAGGGGGAAAGAAAAATTAAAAAGAAAATGAGCGTGGATCTCACGTGAATTTTTTCTCTCCAGATGTGGAGAAATTAAGGAGAGAAAATGCTTCGCTAACATAATTTATTTTTTGTTTTTTTGAATTACCCCTTATACCAAGCTACGTCCATAGCAAAAAAGATATATATATATATATATATTATTTTTTTAATATATAATATTTATATATTAATATATACTATTAAATATATAATGATATATTATAAATAAATTTAATTAAACAATATTTATTATATTTATATATTAAATTTAAATTAATTAGGATATATTAAAATGATACGTATAAAAATTTAAAATGAATAAAAATTTAAATATATAATATTTATGTATTTATATTTATAATAATACAATAATTAATATTTTTAAAAAATAAAATTTAATTAATTTAAAATATTTTTTAATTAAAAACAAAATCACCAATTATATTGCAGTCGGGGGCTTTACTACCAAATTTTGGTTGAATATATATATATATATATATTTATTATAATTATAAATATATAATATTTATGTATTTATATTTATAATAATATAATAATAAATATTTTTTAAAAATAAATTTCATTTAATTTAAAGGACAAATTTTACTTAATTTATCTTACTTGATCCGGCTATGCAATAAGAGCAAAATTATCTAATAAAAATTAATAAATCTCTCTCTTCTTATTCTCTCTTATCACATCTAAACACCCCAAAAAAAATTTTTTTTTTTCACTTTTCACCTTCCTCCATTTTCTCTCCACTGTTTTTCCTCCCTCCACTTTTCTCCTCCCCCGTCCAAACACGTCCAAACACAGCGGAAAGAAAAAAGAAACAAACCAATATTCTGCCTTTCTGTCCTGTCAATGATACATGTTCCCCATTTAAGGGCATATCTCCTTTCAATCATTTCCGCTCCATCTTACCAACGGAGGGCGTCGTCGATCTGAGCCACAAAGGACTCCACCGGCCCCGTCGAAGCTCAAGGACCTCACTGGTACGGACATTTCCTTATGTGTTCTGTTTTTTCTTTCGTTACTTCATTATTCAAAATATTGAGGTGGATTAAAAGAGATATAGAACGAGCAAATAGATTCAGATTGCCTCATTTGTATGATTTAGGTATTAGCCAGTTGCATTGGAAACACTAATTGTCCATAGCCAAAATTTCTGTATTGAATACTCGGTGGCTCAATCAAGCATGTGTTGTCATTATTTCTCTCTGTTACTATATAGGGTGTATTTTCTGTCTTTTTGTTGGTTGCTTCATACCCAGTTTCTGTATCCAGAACTCTACTTTTTCAAGTGTTTTGGATACAGATGTTAGATTTTTTTTTTCCTCACAGAGGATTGGGATATTCACTCATTGCCATTCCTTTCTTTCATTAACAAAGCAGCTGGCTGCATTTCATATACCCCATTTTACAATGGCATCCACTAAAGTGACCCTGAAGCTTCTGATTAACACAAACACTGAAAGAGTTCTGTTTGCTGAAGCATCGAAAGACTTCGTAGACTTCCTCTTCAACCTGCTTAGCTTGCCTATTGGGACAGTCATAAGGCTTCTAACCAAGAATGGCATGGTGGGTTGCCTAGGCAAACTCTATGAGAGCATTGAAAATCTCAGCAGTACTTACTTGTTAAATCCAAGCCAAGACAAGGACGTTTTGTTGAAGCCAACTGGTGTAATCCCTGGCCTTCTGCTTCCAGCAAATGATGGCAATTGTGATGACAACCACAAACCAGTGCCTTCACAGCTGTACATGTGCAGGAACCGCTGCAACTATAATGTGACAGATGTTCTGCACGCTCTGTGTCCAAATTGCAAGAATAGTATGACCACAGCAGTAACATGTGTTGGCAAAAAGGCTGCAGAAGTGACAAATTTTCGCGAGGGTGGATTTGTGAAAGGAGTTGTGACACACGTGGTGATGGATGATCTAGTGGTTCAGCCCATGTCTACCATTTCAAGTATCACTTTGCTCAACAAGTTCGACATCAAAGACGTCAGTTCCTTAGAAGAAAAGGTCGTTGAGTTGGGGATGGAAGAGGTATGCTATACATATGGCTTTTGTATCATCATTTTATATATAGGTTTCTTGAAAGAACTATGTTTTACTCTTTATGTGTTTTTGGCCCCTTTTAATCCAGTTTAAGTACTGTGATGTTTTTTCCCCTATCACTTTCTATTCACCAGGGTATCAAACTGCTGAAGGCCTCACTCCAGTCCAATTATGCTTTGACAAGTCCTTTCCTCAAGAATATGGGAGCGTAAGGAAGCAAAGAATTTCATTTAAGTGTCAAAATGTTGAGACTTATTTGCTTTCTTTCTTCTTGTTTTGGGTTATGTTACGCTGAATGATCCTTCATGAATGTTATGAGACGTTAATTGTTTGTGGACGTAAGCTAAAAAATTTAGTCGCTTTATTTCTTTTATTCTTATAGTACTTGTGTACTTTGGTTATAAGATACATGATTACTTGTGGATTTTGATTTATTTTTCTTACAAGACATTAATTGCTCGTAAATTTTAGATTAAGTTTTCTTACAAGACTTCATTATAGCCTACCTATAGCTAGTTCTCTCTAGGATTGATCCTTATAGCCTTCTTTCAAGCTCTAAATAAACATGAATATCAAAAAGGGGCAATGTGTAGGTTAGAGGGAGTGCTTTGTGAAGGTGTAGTGTCAGTGTGGAGTGATACAACAGTGAAAAAAATATTGTGCGATATTTTTGGGTGTATTTAGGGTAGGTCTTGAGTGTAGCTAAGCCACATTTGTAGTTTTTTTTCTTTAGTGACAATTTGTTTGCCGTCTTTATTTGTGGACCTAAGCCAAAAGACAAATGACGTTAATTGCTGTGTTCGTTATTTTTACCACTTCATTTTTTTGTTTCATGTTATTGCGTCCTCTATTTGCAACAAATTCCATTATGTTTTAGTCATATACAGTTATTAGTTTCTTGACATATACTAGAGTGCTTGTTAATATTTTTAATTAATTTTAAAATATTTTTTGAATGAAAATTAAATTATAATTTTTTTTCAATTTAAAAATAACAAAGAGAAATAGTGGGAAATTAAATTTCTCACATACATTTTAAAATTTTTTCTTAAATTATAATTTATATTTACATTTTTTATATTAATTTAGGATATCAAAGAAACTAAGGGTCTCAAAGGCATATATAATAATTAGTTGCTAGATATTTACTAGAGTGCATGTAATTTTTTTAATTAATTTTTAAACAAAAATTAAATTATAATATATTTTTATATTTTAAAAATAACCAAAAAAAGTAAAAAATTAAATAACTTTTTACTTTTTGACATATATTATCACTTCTCTCTTTCAGATAATAATTTATATTTATATATTTTTAAAATATTATTTTATTTTTAAATTAGTTTGTAATTTTATTTTTAAATTAGTCAAAGTTCAAAACCATATTAATATAGATATAGATAAATGAGCACTATCAGCAAGTGAAAAACCTTCTCGATAAACACACAGTTAAGTTTCACAACATCATTTCTGGCTAAAAAGCGACAACTAAGTTTAAAGTAAATTTATTAGTCTTTTTTGTTTTTGGGACCGCGCAACAGAATCCATCTATTCAAGCAATATATTCTTCACAGATGCAGGAACCCAACGTTTTACATTATACTATAGTTAAGATCTCAACTTTTGTGGTGTAAATTTGATTGTGACAACGTTAAACCAAAATGAATAAATAAATAGAGAAAAAGATCAAATTGGCAGACACATCTCACGGTTCATGCAATTAAGCCGAAAGAGGAGAGTTCTGATTTGCAATAGGGTTAAGGTGTTTGCGCCAACCATTAGGCCCTTTGCTTTGATTTCTCGTAGCACTACTGCTAGGATCTGTGACTTTAATAGTATTTTTCTAAAAATTCTTTTGGCTTATATAACTTTGAGCAGTTCAGGACTTCCCAATTAGGAAGGAAAAAAAAAAAAAAAGCAGAAAGATTCATGTTTGTAGGGATTTTTAAACGTGAATTCTAAACAGAAGGCCCTAGAGTCACCCCACTCTCCTACTTGAAATGAAATTACCTTCGACTCTTTTGGTAATAAATTCTGGAAAATTAGATTTTTTGCCATCAATTATGCAGTCATAAAGAGAGTGACACAAAAGGGTAAAAATGCATATAAAATTTATATTATTTTTAACTCATGTTTTTTCTCTATGTATTTCTCCGTCTACATTATATACAGTCAATTTAAAATTGTAAAGGATTCTAAAATTTTGGGTTAATTCCTTATTTTTAGCGTTGAAGGAAAAATCTCAAATTGAACATTTAAATTCACACTCCCCTTTGAGTCACCACGAGAACTTTTTAGCGTTGAAGGAAAAGATGAGTTGTAGCGTCTAATGCACATGCTTGGAATTGTCCTTTCCGAAATCTCTCTTGCATGTTAGATATATATATATATATATATATGTATATATATATATATATTAAATCTAAGTTAAAAAAAAAAACTAAATAAAAACTTCTCTTCTTTAAACCTTTTCTAACATGTTCTTTGTCAATCTGAACACACCTTAAAGAAACATACAAAGTGATGGTAAAAAAAAAAAACTAAGAGAAAATTATATTCAAAGACTTAGATTTTGCAAAATTTATAATAAAAAATCTGAAAAATTAAAATTATCCTTAAAGACTAAAATTACTATTAAATTTTAAGAGATTTATTGGTGAATTTAGGGAAGTTACATTTACGGATCAAAATTTTGCATTCAAGAATTTAGATTTTGTAAAATTTATAATAAAAGATCTTAAAAATTAAAATTATTCTTAAAAACTAAAATACTATTAAAATTTAAGAGATTTACTACTAAATTTTAAAAAAAATATTAAAAAATTTTAGAAAAGGTACAATTTAGCTAACTTTCATAAAATTTAGTAATAAATTTTTTAGACTCTAGTAATAAGTGGCAATAATTTTTATCTTTGAGTATAATTTTAATTTTTAAAATCTTTTATCATAAATTGTACAAAATTTGAGTCCTTAAATATAATTTTTTTAAAACTAATCTATAACTTGTATATTAACTCTTCCATCCCCAACACAACTACCTTTCCTGTAAGGCAATAACATCTTTGACGTTGAACCTCTTGAGCAAAGTCAGACTTGCAATGGCAGACAGGGGCTGAACGTCCAGATCTCTAGATTATCCATCACCATGTATGTCACAACTCCTTGGCTTGACTTCAACGAAGCGTCCTTGTCTTCGATTGGTTGCAGAAAGTAGGTGTCCCAGAGATTCTCAATGCTCTCATTGTTTACCTAGGCAGCCCGCCGTGCCAATTTGGGTTAGGCTGCTTTTGGATGTCCCATTGAAAAAACGTAGCTGGTTGGCGAGGAAGGCTATGGCCTATTTTGATGGTTCGCCAAAGAAAAACTTTTCATCATTTGTGTCTATCAGAAGCTTCAAGCACACTTTGGTTGACGATGATGATGATGATGCCATCTATCTATCTATATAGTCTATATCTCCCACCTGGTGCATGTGATCATGAAAAGCAAAATAGAGTAGGTGAAGATATTACATAGTCATACATTTTTGTTTACAAATTTTGAAAACAATGATATTAATTAAAAGAACATTTTACGAAGTTAAGTAATTAGGGGATAGCATTTGAATTTCATACACATGCATAATATGGAAAACTAACGCAGCCAAAATAATCGATTCTAAACGTTTACCCTTTCTTAGTTATTTTTGGTAGGAGTCATTTATATTCTTTAGTGATAGAACAGGTTTTTTGACAACATCTTGAATTTAATGGACAGATGTGCTCTATTAAATGACAATATTTGATTTTGAATAAATAGCATGACAACATAATTATAGCATATTTATCCTTTTGTTATACTGGTGAGTTGTATGATAAAGATCTAATGTCTGCTGATGCTATCGAGAGAGTAATTGTAATTGATATATTTTAGCATTGGAGTAAAAGATGGGATAATTTATGAAGACCAATGTATTTACTTTGGTTGACCATTTTTTGCCAGATATTCTAGCCTCCAACTTCACCTTAAATTTAATTAAATGTAATTTCGCGAAGGATTTTCACCATGCTGATAATGAACAATCGAATTAATATCATGACATATCATAACATTATGAAAAATCATTCAACATAACATATATAGCCCAAAACAAAAAGATAGTAAATGAGTCTCAACGTTTTGATGCATTGAGAAATTCCTTGCCTCCTTTTGCTCCCGTAATCTTAAGGAAAACACTTGTCAAAGCATTCTTGGACTGCAAGGAGGCCTTCAACAATTTGATACCCTGCTAAATGGGGAACAATATTAAAAAAGAAAAAAAGAAAAAGAAACACTAAAACAATTTAAGAGGAGCTGAAGACAGATTAAGAGTAAAACATACGTAGATCTATCATGATATGTTTAATTAGATTCAAGAGCACATAGAGGGGAAAGGTAAGAGAAGTGATGTTTAAAAAAAAAACATTTTTTTAATTCAGATTTAAATTTAGTGTCACTGAGATCCTCAATGCTCTCACTAGAGTTTGCCTAGGCAACCCACCAAGCCATTTTTAGTTCGGAGCCTCTTGACTGTCCCAATAGGCAAGCGAAGCAGGTTGAAGAGGAAGTCTATAAACTCTTTGGATGCTTCGCCAACGAGAATTTTCCACCATTTGTGTCTATCAGAAGCTTCAAGCTCGCTTTGGTCGACGATGATGCCATCTATCTATCTTTTATATAATAGACTAGAGCACTTCTACCTCGTCCTTAATACAAATGCAAAATCAAGAGGGTATATATATATTCAGATATCTTTGCTTAAAATATTTAAAGACAATAATATTAGTTAACAGAATTGAAAATTTTACGAAGTGAAGTAATTAGGTAACAGCATTTGAATATCGTTCTCATGCATATTTGAATGCAGTGCATTTCATTGTCAGGCTTGTTTGGTTCACTCATTGTGATATAGTTTGCATTGTAATTTTTTTGCAATATGTATTATATTTTTGTAATTATTATTCAACAGTATTTATCTCTTTTCGTTACTTTTTTACAAGTAGTGGTCCTAATGTCATTTTATATTCTACCTATCTACCTTTTATATTTTTTTTCCCTTTACATACCTAACACCCATCCAACCAAAATAGGATGGCTATACCAAATTCAATTATTTAAAAGAATTTAGATATAAGAAGGAATTAGCATCTTCAATTAATTCGCATTTGGATACCTAGCATATTTGAACTTGGTCTGTTAGCATGGTTGAATCATTACATTTCATTAGCTTAGAATTTGATGTTAGGGGTGTTCTCCAAAGCCCCACGTTGGTAGGTTTAGAAGAAAAAGGATGCATGGAGTCACTACAAGAAATCAAGATTTTTTTCATGTAAGATTTTTGCAAAATTTTTATAGTGAGAAATTCTAGAAAAATTTGTAGTAGGTTACAAGTTTTCACAATTCTCACAAATTTTTTTTTTTGTGACAAGTTTTTAAAAGAATTTTAATAGAAATACTGTGACAAACATGCTGTGAGATGGTGGAAATAAGGTGCCGATGATTCTTGTGAAATTTTTCCATGAGAAAAAATGTTTAAGTTATTAATTTTATAACAATGATTACATTTAGTAATATATATTTAATACAAATATTATTATTGAAATTAAATTACTATCTTTTGTCAGCGATATTTGGCTGAATCAAGTGAAGTCAAATAAAATTAGACCAAAAAGAGGCCCAACCATGCAAACCTTGCCCTAGGCAAGGTTGGAGTTTGGACCAAGATAGATACTTGGCACTGCTTGGTCCTATATTTTATTTTTACTAAATCATTTAGAAGAATTATGCTTTTTTATTGAATGTGATTTGTTAGTATGAATTGGTAGATTTGAATTTTGTTAGATTTGAATGTTGTAAGTGGTTTTTCAGCTGGTAGGCATTCGCATATTGCGGAACGCGTGCATTAGAGATAGGACGATTCATCTTTTTTCAAATTTTATTTTTTATCCAGAAAAAATGGAATGCACTCTATTCCAATTAATAAATTTAAGGAGATTGGAACAGTGAAAAGTGGCATCGCGTGTGGTTCATACATAAAAAAATAGAGCCATTTGAATCTTTTAGGTAGTTTCAATAATAATGCGCTGGATGTCAATCGCGAATATACAAAATAAAAATAATTATAAATAAAAATATAAAACATAAAATGTAAAAATCAATATAATAAATACATACTTATATGAATATTTATGATAAATATATTTAATTAGATGAAGAATAATAAAATAAGTTAATATCTTATTTACATGTATTAATTTTTCTTTTTTTAATAAAACTAAATAAGAGGAAAAATATATTTCTTTTTTTTCTTATTATATCAGATAAAGTGAAGCAATTAATTCAACTTCTCTTTTGTTTTCTTTTCTTATTGGTCATAATTAGTACAATGTTACTATATTATCCATTGAAATACCTTTTAGTTATTGTGTGGAAACTTCAAACTAAAAACTGTAGTTTCAGCTTCATTATCTATGTAACTTTTTCTTTGGTCAAATTAAATAGGAGTGTAAAACAAGTTGGGTCGAATCGTGACATTTTCAAGATCAACTTACTTAATATACGAGTTATTTAAATCTAACTCACAAATTAAATAATTTCAAAGATAAAATCAAGCTCCAATTGCTTTGTTAAAAGAGAACTAGAACTCAACTTGTATAAACTCACTTAACGATTATATATGAATGAGGAGGTTAATGAGTTTTATAATATTCAAAAAATTATTGATAAAATTATTTTATATATATTTTGTGGGTGTGGGTGTGTGTGTGGGTGATTGGGGGATATATATATATATATATATATATAAAGAGTTCAACATCAAATTTTTAAACCTAACTTTTTTAATCAAACAAATTTATTGTTATTTTAAAACTCATTCATTTAATAACTAAATAGAACTGAAACAAACTTTTATACAAATCCAACTTACACAATTCACAAATAGTTTAATTAATCTAAAAATTAAAGACAATTAATTTCATTCCAGTGTAATAGATTAAACTATGCATAAATCTATTTTAAGGAATAGGTCCCAACTCATAATATTTAGAAATCTTGAGAGATTATTAAAATATTATAAATTAGATTAATCAATAAATGCTAACAAATGTTAAATAAAATTATTAATCTATTTGTCCTGTGGCTAAGGATCTATTCTTTAAATGGACTAATATTAATTATTTGATATTAATAAAATATAATCTACAAATTGAAAAATATTCCAGCCTTCAATAGAAGAAACCAAGAAATTTGCAAGCATACGCAAAGGATGGATGATATTCTTCAGGCAAAGAGCCTTACCCAGAGGCTAATCAAAGTCAAGTATTTTTTGCACTTGCACGGCGAAACCTCATATAAACCTCCAACTGGCTAAATGTCAGCACTACCTTTCTTTTCCACCTATCAATCACATTCCGTCGATCTGAATGCAGAGGCATCGTCTCTCTGACATTTCCGGCGCGTCAAGCTCGAGAACCTCATAGGTATGGTTAAAAAAAAGAAAAAGAAAAAAACAACGAGATATGGAACGAGAAATAGATTTCTCTTATTTGTATGATCCATATATTTTGTATTTTTCAAAAAAAACAAATATGAGTGTTAGGATTTGGTATGATTCTTGTATGATGGATAAGAGATTCAAATGCATTTAACATACAGAAGATATTTTGTAGCTCAGACGCAGGGATATTATGCGTATAGATGGGATGTGCCCGTCATCGATGCTTAATAGATAAATGTGGATTGATTATCGAAATAGATAATAATTTAGTATATAATAATTTCATGCAATTAATATAATATTGTGCTGTAATATATGTTAATGTTATTTTGAATACTTAAATATTTTATTAATAAATTTATGGGGCCTCTTCTTAATGGCTCGTAATTATGATGTTTCAGATTTTGAGATAGATTTCTTTTGATTATTTGAGATTTTATGTTATTTTATTCACTGCAGAACTTCAATAATGGCGCCAAAACAAAAGGATTCAATGAAAGACAATCTTTGATGGTCACCTGAGATGGATGAAACTTTTCTAAATGCCTTATTAGATGAGATGTTAAAAGGCAACCGACTGGATGGGACCTTTACAACTTTTGCATATGACAATATACTGCAGGTTTTGCGTAATTCTTTTGGCCCACATATTACTAAGCAACATTTGAAAAATCGGAAAAAGACTTTATCTCAACGATTTGGAGAACTCTATGACTTATTCCACGGATTAAGTGGCTTTTCTTGGAGTCCTGTTTCAAAAATGTTTGAAGCTGAGAATCAAATTTGGCACGAGTTAATTGAGGTAGTTTTATTGTTAATACAGTACTGTTAATTTTCTACCTGATTAGTTTACTTTTATATTACAAGTTGCACTAGAATGACATATAAATTTATGTGTTGCAGAATAAACCCCAAGCTAAAAAGTGGATGACTACACCTATTTTACACTATGATAAATTATATGAATTATTTGGTACAGATCGGGCAACAGGAAAATATGCTGAAAGTGCGAAGGATAAAGTGAAGAGATGGCAGAAAGAGTGCATCGATCTAAATGACTATGGTGACGAGGGAATTATGAATGAAATAACAAATGAGAGTGAATTTAATTGGGGTTTTGAGGCCACCAATTCTGGAGTAAATATGGATTCGTTTAGTCCCACAAATGCGAACTCAAATCATTCAACCGGAACTGCATCTTCAAAAGGTCAAAAGCAAAAGAAAGTTATGGTTGATAATATTAAAGATCGATATGAAAAAATTTCTTTGGGAATTAAAGAGTTAGCTGAAGTGATGCGAGATGGAAATTCATTACAAGATAAATTTATATCACTTTCTGAGAGGCAAGTTGCCGTAGCTGAAAAACAAGCTGAAATTGTTGAAAAGGGACTTTCAATTCTAGAGAAAAGTAGACCCCGGCATTACAGTGAAGAAGAAGTATGCGAAGAGATGGAGCAATTTGGGGTACTGGATGATACTAAATTAGAATGTTATTTCTTCTTATGTAATGAGGAAAAAAGTAAGCGAAAATTTTTTGGAGTTCCTCGGCGTCTGCGGCTACAGACGTTGATCAAGATGATTAATGATGATTAACTTTTTGGCATTTTGAATGTACTTACTGTGCAATTGTTCTTCATAAATTTATGTTTAACTAGATGATTTTACGTTTGGGAGACAATTACAATGAATTGGAACACAGTAAACTACTATTTAGGTTTAACAATGTTTGTTTCGTTTTTATGTAGAATGGTTGTCTCTATTCAAACAAATGCATACAATCTTTTATGTTCTAACGTGTGCAGAAATCACAATATCAAATTGCATGTTCTAAAATCTGTAAAAATGATAATATTTTTGTGAGAATCGAAAAACTAACCATTCTATATATTTATATATATATATATATATAATTTTTGTTACATTGAGATAAGAGGTTAAGAGGTTAAACACGGAAAGAACAGGGAAAAAATGTTATAAAGGAAAGAAGATTAAACATAACATTCAAGGAAAAAAGATAAAGAAATACGCGTGTAAGGAAAAAAAAGGAAGTAGTAGGAAAAAAGACCTTGAAAGGGGTTTAAAAACACTTTTCCTGAAAACAGAGGGGAAAAAACTTCGAGGAAAAAAAGAAAGAAAAAAAAATTTGCAAGGGTTTAGAAAAAGAAATTTCGAAAAGGAATTTCAAAAAAAAAAAAAAGGAGGTCCGACTGAAAGTCAGTCGGACCGACGGTCCGACCAAGTTGGAGTCGGACCGTCGGCCCAACTGAAATTCAGTCGGACCGAGAGGTCCGACCGTATTTTGGTCAAACCCTCGGTTCGACCAAAATAAGGTCGGACTGACGGTCCGACTCCAACTTGGTTAGACCGTCGGTCCGACTAAAGGCTAGTTGGACCGAGGGGGTCCGACTGAAAGGTCCGACTGACTTTCAGTCGGACCCCCTTTTTTTTTTGGAATTCTTTTCGATTTTTTTTTCAAAATTTTTTTTCCCTCTCTGCTGGTTATAACTTTGGTGAGAAAGTTTTTTTTTTGTTTGATTTTATTTTGTAATAATTTCTTCCTTTATTTTCTACTTATTTTTCTTTGCACATTACTAGTATGACTTACTAGTTCTATACGATGAAATTACAATATTCTCTAAAAAATTACAGTTAACTTAATTTCTATGATATCTTTCTTTCCATGTATATGTAGGTATGTAAACTCATAAGAAGCATCTTCTATTTATCCATAGAAATATTTAGTTGCATACGGTTTACATAGAAATGGATCAACCATTGAAACATAAAAACTACATATGAACAGTAAATAAAAACTCAATTCTACTATTCATAATTAACGTCGAAAATATAACTTAATCTAATCATCTTCTTCACTGTCGTCTTCTATACTATCTGGATTCCTTCTCTGTGTTATACTTGATGTTGGTTGAGATGAGTTTCGTCTTCCCTGAGATCGTGCATTAGTGCTATGTGTGATCTCTTGTAATTGGGTTCGTAACTCTTCAATTTGTCACTGTTGATCTTTAAAACGACTTTGATATAATTTTGTTGACATATTAACAAATTCATTTCATATCATGTCTTGAATATAATTCGCATGGGGATATGGTGGCACCTGACTTGAAGAGGCTTCTGGATTATATGAATATCTAGTCTTAGCATCTCCTATAATTTTAGAAGATATATTGCCGAGACCGTAGACAGCACCTTTTTTTTTTCCTCCAGCAGCGTTGACAAATAAATTTATATCTGTAATATTGTCGCTTGAACTTGAACTGTCTATACTCTCTTTTTGTCTCAAGTATTCATCCTAGTAACATAAAAGGAGTACTTAATATAAATTAAATATGTGCATGTAAAATAGATATACAAATATTTATGCATGTACCCAAACGGCCTTTGATTTCTCATCGACCCAAGAGTTAGTCGATTTTCGTTGGTGTGTTTTTTGATAAAGTTCAAAAAATGAAGGATCTCTTCCCAACTCCCGGGCCTATAAATTGGAATAAGGCAACATTAGGAGAAATACTAGTTGAAAAGTGGGAAAAATGTACATATACTTTGAAAAAAATATAAATGCTTAAACTGATGCCAATTTTCGTGCATGTTCTTCCATCGATGTAGAGCCTCCCGTGTGTAAAGAAGCAGCCGCACGATATTTTTTTTTTTTGCTCACTATTGGCACGAAATTCATTAGAATCCCAATGCTCGCATAATTCTTCCCAAATTTGTTGTTGTATCCATTGGGGTCTTTTTCGTGTATCGCAGACATGTGCAATGATATCTTTCAACCGTTTTTGTACTTTGTTTTTCCAATTATGCCAGATCTCATGATGGTGTGCTGGGTCCCAATAATAGCATTTCTTGCATTGTAACCCACAACATCAATACAATCAACTTAAATATTATCCAAGATTAAATTAATTATTCGACCTTTTAAGGATAAAAATTAAAGAAAACAACCAAACCTCAAACTCATGAAACCATAATTGCTGATATTCATGTGGAACCTCACTCCAACAATTCCATGCCCCATCGTATTTATCTTTAAAGATTGCAACAATAGAAGTACAAATAGCTTTATTATTTGGTTTGAACCTGAAGGAATGAAAGTGGAAAGAAGGACATTAGGACTTACGTTAATCAATTGTATAATAATATATGCTTGAGAAGTAAAGTTAAAAACCCAGTCCCCTCAGGTGTGATCAGTGTGGGAAGAGGTTCATTCTGGTTAATGGAGGGCTCATCATGCATTTCATGGATGTTTGGTTGCACATTATCTGATTCTGCTTGGATGTTAGGTGGGGTTGGCAACTTTGGTTGTATGTCTTCTTCGACATTAGATGATTCTCCTTGAGAAAAATTTCTCCGCGTGTTTCTTCCTCTTCTTGAAAACATCCTACACAACAAGTAAATATAAATCATGTTTATAAAATCTTACAATAATAGTATAATAATATAGCCCATGCTTATAAATTTAAAATTGTAATCCATCTTCTGCTTACCTTAGTTCCTTCGTGAATGTAAAGTTAGAAATAATATTGTAAAAGCAAGATAATGGTGTAGGAGAAAGATAGTCGACAAAGTTTAATCATCAAGAAGAAATATATACAGGTATATATATTGATATACATGTATGTGGGTACCTACGTCTCCATGCATGATTGTTCAGGGAGACATGTGAATCTAAGTTAGATATGGATAAGAAATAAAAAGACAAACTATGAATAGTTGATAATGACTTAGTTGTCTACGGAAGTCGGTAAGAAAGGTAAGAAAAGATTCTCACACATGCATAAAACTTATTATATATTACTTTATAATATGTAACAATAATAGAGCTATAACTATGCAGGTCCCGCGTCGCAATATCATTATACATATGACAAGCGTATCTCGTCAAAGAGGAATAGATAAAGTAATAAATAATATAAGAGTTCTACTTTCCATTATCAGCATTATAATACAAATTTATAAACTTAGATTAACTAAGTTTACATCATCACACAAAATAAGTTAAAACAGTGACGTTAATTCCTCATTACCTTGTCCATTAATTCCTTTTATTGAAATTATTCGAACTCGATGGTCTATTATTTGCATGATATTCATAAATTTCCTGTTGCATCTCAAATATTAATTTATCATTGGTGTCCATGTGCATTCGAAGTGTAACAATTGGGAAAAGGGAAAAAGGAAAAGAAAGTAAAAGCTGGAAAAATTTGAATTTTAGGAAATTTTCTAGGTCTGCTTGCAACAGCGAGAAATGGTCTTGCTATAGCGAGAGTGCCTGTTCGCAATAGCGAAGGTGATTCTAGCTATAGCGAGTGCAGGCAGCAGTCCATACAGAAACCAGGGAGTTGCTCGCCGTAGCGTGTGCCATAGCGAGAGTGAGAGTCTGGAACTGATACGATTTCGCTGTAGCGAAGGTTGAACCTCGCCATAGCGAAGGGAACTGATACGTGCTCGCCGTAGCGAAAGTTAAACTTCGCCATAGCGAAGGCAGCTGATACGAGCTCGCCGTAGCGAAGGTTAATTTTTGCCATAGCGAGGGTCAGTTCGGAAGAATGTAAAAGGCGAGAATTTGACTCCTTTAAACGCCCCAACTCATTCTTTCTCTCATATTTGCCCTAAACTTCGACCCAAGGAGAGAAAAGAGGCGTGGAGAGTG
Source organism: Erythrophleum fordii (assembly GCA_032878935.1). Taxonomy (NCBI): domain Eukaryota; kingdom Viridiplantae; phylum Streptophyta; class Magnoliopsida; order Fabales; family Fabaceae; genus Erythrophleum; species Erythrophleum fordii. The sequence goes on along the minus strand of JAVQMF010000056.1, from coordinate 15,110,049 downwards.
AGAAAGACCAAGAGAAGGAGGAAGAACAAAGGAAAGGTAAGCAAGTTTCTCTCATTCCTTCTTAGCATTGATCTCCTCCCTTTGCCCTTTCTTCCTATGGTTTTGTTTGTGAGGTTAGTTGGATTTTGGGCATGGGTCAGAAGAGGAAAAGTGGAAAACACTCTTGAACCTCTTTGTTTTCTTTGAAAATGTTGTTTCCACTATCTTGTGAACTAGAGAGAGAGGAAGAATTGATGACATTCTAGAGAGAGAGAGAGAACCCTTAAGTTCTTGTATGTTAGGAGGGTTTGTTTTGAAGATTACATGCTAAGAGAGTAATTCCATGCTCTTGATTGTGCCTAGGCTCAAGTGAAGCACCTCCATCAAGGTGTGAGTGTGAAACCAAGAAGGGAGAAGAGAAATTGAAAGGAAAAGCTAGTGTTGGCTCATAAGGTAGCTCTCTTTCCACTCTTTCTTGTTGCATTCTTGGATGTAATAGTCATTGTATGTTTATGTATATGCTTGATGTGTGAGATATGCCATATGTTATTGTCATGATGCATTGTTGACAATATTCTTGTGTGATGGATTGTGAGAATTGCTCGGGTGAGATAGTGCCGAAAGTCCCTTGAGATGGGTGAGGTAAAGCCGAAAGTCCCTTGAGATGGGTGAGACAAGGCCAAAAGTCTCATATCCGAGTGAGGCCAAGTTAAAAGTCCCTAAACTCGGGTAAGGCCATCCAAAAGTCCTTAAACTCGGGTGAGGCTAGACCAAAAGTCCCTGGAGCCCATTTTTGGCATTGTTGTGATTTCCATAGCATGTACAACATGTAATGTGATTGAGAATGGTTAGATGCCAAATTGCATGCTTTGACTTGTTATATGCCTTGATTGTTTACTTGAATGAGTGCATGAGCCACTGAGATTCCATAAATCTCACCCCTTCCCCTCCCAACTTAACATGCTAGGTGGAGCTTAAGGAGAAACAAGTGCACACTAAGGAGCCTAGAAGCATGTATAGCTAGATGATAGTGTATTTTGTTCTTTTGATGTAAAGTGGTGCCAAAATGTGTATGCACCCACTATTTTTGAGATGTAAAGGTTGTAGCAAATGTAAATGTATGGATATATGATGTGCAAACTATGTAGAGAGTCAAATTAATGGAAATGTGGATTTTGCCTCTTTTGTTGAATGTATGTGGTAGTGTACTTTTGGCCGTAGCATAGTGAATTTGGAATGTATGAGGATTTGCACTACTTAGATACTTCATATATGCTATTTTTATGCTTTCAAACTTGTCCATGAGGAGTGAGAACATGTGAGAGGCCATTTGGACCTATTTTGGACCTCTTGGGTGCCAAAACTATTAATTTTAAGAGTTACGTCAAAGTATGACCAGATGAGCTTCTCTTGCCATGAAATTTAGCATGCCTCTAGAGTTTGTAGAGAGCTTCTTGAGAAGCTAAAGAAGGCAATATTCGGAGGTCTAGAGAATATTTAACAAATTGTTGAAATTGGGAAAAATCCATGGTTTGGTCATGTACTGATCCTATAGGTCAGAAAAGAAATGCATGTCTTTCATAGACCAAACGGTGGCCAAATATCATGAAATTTTATACACATAAACTAGAAAACCACAGTGACCTATATCAACTAGAATAAACCAAATCAGAGGTCTATAGAGAGAGAACGAACCTTCTGAAGTTCTGTATTAGCATCAGGGAGCCACCTGACCTCTGTTACTGTTCCATCTATTTTCGGGGTGTAAGGGCTGCTGAACTGATCTGGACTTATTTTCTTCCTCTAGTAGACATCTGTAGCTTTTTAAATTGGTATAGTGTATCCAGATTGGATTTTTATGGATTTAGTTACGAATTTTTAAAGTTCATGACAGTAAGCTGCACCAGAAATAGAGATAGCCAGACCTTTGTCTGATTTTCGATGTCAAACATGGTCCATTCACTGAGATTGTGGTTGGGAATTATTTTTAGTATAAAGATAACACTTAGAGATTTCTAGAGAGCTATGGTTTACTAGATTCCCATTTTTCTATGATTAGTTATGATTTTCCAAAGTTAGAGCCAAAATATGACTTTTAGGCCCAAGTGAGAAATTGCATTTTTCTGGTTTTTGGCTCCATACCCGTGGCTCATGGCTTGTTTTATGCTATGTATGAGTTGTATAAATGGAGTGTGAGTAGAGAATGTGAGTGATGGGTTCACAGGACCCACGGGGTAGAAGATGAGTGTATGAAACCCCGTTTCATAGCATGAAAATACCACAGATTGATATTGGTTCTTTGGAAATCATATGGAATCGAGCCCAGTGAAAGGCTAGATAGCAGTAGTAGATTATGGCGTTACACAAAGATCCTTTAACTTTTCCTCAATATTAGGATGGAGGTGACCTCCTGGGTATATAGCTTTTGCTGCAGTTGGATGTGAAAAAATATTATTTCCTTTACCATAGTTATAACCATATATTGGATCTTCTACCACTTCATGTGCAACACTGCCCAAACCATATATGGAGCCTCCACTTTTTTTTCCTCTCGCAGCTATTGTCGACATAGCAACTTCATTTGGTAGTGTAAAAATCTGTGAATCACCCGCTGCAGTTGCTATACTAGTTTTAAGTCTCGTATATTCATCCTGAGATAAACCAAACAATGAAGGTTGTCAGATAGTTGTACTTCTTATGTAAAACCTTGTGAAAAAAGTAAAAAAAAAAAAATTAACAAGCCAATACGTACAAAAGTTTTTTCAGATTTTTTATCAATCCATTCACTGGATATTGAGTTCTGACGAGTTCGAACGTGCAACTCCACCGGAGTTATAGGCCGACCAAATTCCTCAGCCAATGTTGCAATGTGATCTGTGAATGGAATATTTTTGCCAGTGTGAAGAGATGGTCCATAGATAGAGTTTGAAGCTTTATTTTTCTTTGCACGTTCACCTCTTTCTTTAAATTCAGCCTTGTTCCAACTAATGCATAAATCATTCCAGATGTCTTCGTTAATCCAGATAGGACGTTTTCCTCTATCTTGAACATAACAAATCAAATCTTTTAACCGATTTCTTGCTCAATCTTTAAAATTTTTATAAATTTAGAAATGATCCTCCGGGGTCCATACATAGTATTTTTACCCATTAAAATAAAAAAAATTGGTAAGCCCACGCATTTTATTCGAGTGAAAATAGTAAACCTGAAATTGTGGTTCGAACTTTACTTGAAATTCTGCAAACCATAATTGTCGAACGGATTCAGGAACTTCTTTCCATGAGTTATAAGCTCCCACATAATTATGTTTTATCACAGATGATATATATTCAACTGCATCATTTCCATCTAGGCCAAATCTAACAAATACATATACCTCAATTTCAGTGAAAAAGAAATTGGTTAAATGAAAAGAAAAAATTACATACCCTGTTTCACCGATTAGAAAAATCAATTCTTTTGCTATATTATCTCCTCCTCGAATCCGAGAATACAGAACATCGCCGTAAATTCTTCTGTCCATCTACACCATGAATATGATGAATAATAATACATAAACATAACAGAATTATATGAACATACAATTTTCACAATCAATGCTCATATAAATATATTACCTTCTATCCTGCGATAATAACAGCATCCGAAAAGAAATAAATTGCAACTTAGGTCGCATGTATTATATAATTTTGTCTTCAACACCACGTGAATTATCAGGCTTTAATTCTTTCACAATCCTGTCACTGCATAATATTTCCACTGCAAACTGCAGCATGCTTAGATACTCCCTCTCTTGCATCCATATACCTTGTGATAAACATATTAAAATATTTTATATTGCATTGAGATGAGGATGAAGTTCACGTGTAATTTTTTTCCTTATATTTTTATCTTAGCTTATCCCCAGCTAGTCAACACTTTTTCTCCTTGTCTTGGCATAGATTGTAACTTTCACGTGAAGGTGCCATTGTCTTCGCATGGCAAAAATTAAAGCGTCCTTGTCTTGACATGGCTTGCTTTATTCCCAGCCATTCAATCCCTTTCGTCTTTTCTTGGCCCATTTTGTCTTTTCTTGGCAGATGGATAAAGCTTTCACGTGAAGGTGTGTCCTTTGTCTTTTGGCATGGCACCTTGTCATTGAAGCTTCCTTGTCTTGGCATGCTAAGCATGTGGCTTTACGTGAAAATTATTGACGTATTCCGTACATGTTGTCTTGCTTAGCATGTTCATTTACAACTAATTATTAGAATTAAGAGTACGTATTAATGTAATTTGTATTACGGTTCACTTAATATAAAATTATTTCAACTAATATAAAATTAATAATCTATGTTAATTAATATAAAATTAAGAAATATATTTCTCTAATTAATTAGTAGTAAATTTTTTTTGTGTTAATTTAAATTTATACAAATATAACTATAATTATTCTTTAATTTATACGTGTATTATATGTATTTTGTATGTAATATAAATAATTTCTGTGAATTATAACGTAACATGTATCTTGCGGTACAAGAAGGGTAAAATTGTAAAAAGAAAACTAGCCACTTTTCTCTCCCCATATTTTCTTTTGTCGCATCCAAACGAGAGAGGGAGAGTACTTTTCTTCTCACTTTTCTCCTCCTCCGTTTTTGCCCCGCTTTTCTCTCCTTCCCACTTTTCTCCTTCCTCATCCATCCAAACAGAGCGTAAATGTCAGCACTACCTTTCTTTTCCACCTATCAATCACATTCCATCGATCTGAACGCAGAGGACATCGTCTCTCTGACATTTCCGGCGCGTCAAGCTCGAGAACCTCATAGGTATGGTTAAAAAAAAGAAAAAGAAAAAAATAACGAGATACAGAACGAGAAATAAATTTCTCGTATTTGTATGATCCATATATTTTATATTTTTCGAAAAAAACAAATATGAGTGTTAGGATTTCGTATGATTCTTGTACGATGGATAAGAGATTCAAATGTATTTAACGTACAGAAGATATTTTGTAGCTCAGACGCAGGGATATTATGCGTATAGATGGGACGTGCACGTTATCTATGCCTAAACCTTTTAATTTTGATTTGAATGATCTAAAATATATATATATTAATTTTAAATTTTTTTATTTTAAAGAATATGAAATATAAAATAAAATTAATTTTATAATTTTTTAACTATAAGAAATGATATTTCATATTAAAAATTTTTTAAATATTTCATAAAATTTAGATTATTCCGATTTAATTTCAACCGTTTAAATTAAAACGTACGCAGCCCCTCAAATTCATATAAAATCTTAGTTGGAAGCTCAGCCAAGCATGTGTTGCCTTTATTTCTCTGTTACTCCATAGCGTATTTTTGCTGCTTTTTTTGGTGGTTGCCATTGGGTATGCTGTACCTGATACCGAGGACTTGATATTCTATGAACTTTAGACACTAATATCTACACATGACACTATACAAATACATGCATATTGACATATAAAATTTCAAAGAAATATAGAATTTGACAGACACAGTATATATATATATATAGATTTTATACTTTCTACTAGTTATATCCTTTTTTAAAAAAAATTCAACCTGCATCATTCTATAAAAGTATCTTACATTATTCTTTTTAAGTAAAATTTATTAAATCAGAAGTTGTCAATCTACATTATTCAATTTATTCATGAAGAACCCAATAATACTTTAATTATTTCATCATCATGGATTGTTTAATCTTTTAGTATGTTATTATTTTTTATAATCTTTATATATATATTTTTCTTTGAATCGTATGTTCTCGAGCCATACTCAACTCAAGTTCAAACTGTATTTAAACTGCATTTGACACATGTCTAAATCAAAAAAATAAAACTTTTTATATTGACAGATTCATAGATATCTTGTATTCAATAAACAGTATCTATAACTCTTTTATTTTATTTTATATTATTTTGGATATTTCGGATACAAATACTAACAGTTGTTTTTTTTTTTTTGGAGATTCGATTGGAGTTCGGATATCATTGTTTTCTTTGAATACGATTTCTAATAGTACAAAAAAGTTTGTATATCCGTCCACGGTAGTCCCACATTTTGTTAACAAAGCATTGATCACATTATTCATGCAGTCACAGACCCATTTTTCACAATGGCATCATCAACCAAAATGAGCTTGAAGCTTCTGATTGACACAAAAACCAAAAGAGTTCTGTTCGCGGAAGCATCGAAAGAGTTCGCAGACTTTCTCTTTAACCTGCTTCGCTTGCCTATTGGTACAGTCATAAGGCATGGTGGGTTGCGTAGGCAAACTCTATGAAAGCATTGAGAATCTCAGTGATGCTTACTTATTGCATCCAGAGCAAGACAAGGACGTTTTGTTGAAGCCAAGTGCTTCAATCTCTGGATTTCTTTTGCCTGCAAATGTTGGCCATGGGAATAGCAAATCAGGACCTTTAAATCTGTACATGTGCTGCTGGAACCGCTGCAACTATAATGTGACAGATGATCCGACCACTAAGTGTCCAAAGTGCGGGAATTCTATGACCACTAGCGTACCATATGTTGGCAAAAAGGATACAGAAGTGACACATTCTTCTGGTGAGGGTGGATTTGTGAAAGACGTTGGGACATACATGGTGATGGATGATCTAGTTGTTCAGCCCATGCCTACCATTTCATGTATCGCTTTGCTCAACAAGTTCAACATCAAAGAGGTCAATTCCCTGCAAGAAAGGGTCGTTGAGTTGGGGATAAAAGAGGTAATTTAAATATATGGCTTTTGAGTATCATAATTTAATATATGCTTTCTTTTTTTGGGGGGGGGGGGGGGGGGGGGGGGGGAGGGGGAACCATTTATCCCTGTTTCATTAAATATATGCCTTTTGAAATAACTATGTTTTACTCTTAATTTTTCTTCCACTCCTTTTAATATAGTTTAATTACTAAGTCTGGTGCCCCCCCCCCCCCCCCCCCCCCAAAAATTTTCACTCAAATTTTAATGAGTTTTTATGGTTTTAAAAATTTAATTAATCTCTTCTACTTAGTTTTCATAAGTTTTTAGCCAATCATGTCCCATTTTGATAGTTTGAATATGTATAATTTATACCAATAAAAATAAATAATGAAATGATATTAACTTTTATATATATAGGATGTGATGTTGTTAAATGACTTGGATAAGTTAGTTTGAATAATACATAGTTATATGTTCAAGATGATATATGATTGATTGTATTAACAAAATTTAATAGAATATTGACAAAAGTTTAAAGGGAAGAATTAAATTAAAATCGTTTAAACTATACATATTCAATTACAATTTTTCAAACCATAAAAATCAAATGAAAAATTTAAAAAAATTAAGGGCTAAAAGAATAATTTAACCTTAATTGATATATGTTCCTTGAAAGAACTATATTTTACGATGAGGCTAATTCTTAAACTTTGTTTAAGATAATTCCTTTACAAGTGGTCTTAAAGGGTACACTCCCTCCTATTGACCTGATGCATCTAAAATTTTATTTTTAGAATATTTTTTAGAAGAATGAGATCCAAATTATTAAAGACTAAATTTAAATTCAACTATTTATATTTTTCTATTAAGTTTTTCAACAAAAATATAAAAATGCAGAAATTTTTTTTTTAAAGACACAATTGTATAATGCTAAATTATGAAGTACATATATTATGCCTTCAAAAATTTTAAAAAAATCTGATAATATAAATATAAAAAACTACGTATAAATTTTGCCTAATTATTAAGAAGAGATCAATCTCTTCTTCAACTAACCTAACCCTCTAGCTATCCATATATGTTTCTTGAACGTACTATTTTTACTCAATTGATATTTGGCTGCTTTACATCTGGTTTACTTAATGTGTTGCCTTTTCTCCCCCCCCCCCCCCTCTCTCTTGGTGCCCTTATCATTCCTTATTTACTAGGGTATCGAACTGCTGAAGGCCTCTCTGCAGTCCAGTAATGTTTTGACAAGTGTTTTCCTCAAGAATATGGAGCTTAAGAAATAAGCAAATAGGATCCTTCTTTAATGCTATGAAATCAGATGATCTTATTTCATTCCAATGTTTTTAGTCATATATAGTTATGAATAAGCACTATCAGCAAGCGAAAATCCTTCGCGAAATAACATTCTATTAAGTTTAAGGTGAAGTTGGAGGCTAGAATCTCTGGCTGAAATGTAATCATCAAAATTTGAAGTAAATTTATTAGTCTCTTTTTTCCTTTCTTTGACACAACGCAATAGAATCCTTCTACTCAAGTAATATATTCTTTAAAGAAGCAAAAAGCACAAATCCAACCATTTGCACCATGGTCAAGATCAGTTGGCGTTTTGCTTAATTTTGAGCTGAAAATTAGATTCTTCCTACGATAAAGCAATATTAAAAAAATAAAAAGAACCATCAATTTGGCAGGGACATTCACCAAACATGGAATGAAGCCAAAAGAGAAGTGTTTTCTGATTTGCTATGTGTAAGCACTTAGCATTAGGCCCTAATTTGATTTCCTGTAACACTACGTGTGTGTTGGATCTAACTCGAATTTTTTTTCAAAATAAAAAATGGCTAATATAACTCTGAGCAGTTCAGGGCTTCCTAATTCCAAATTATTGGGGACAAAAAACAAAAAAAAAAATCAGAAAGATTCATGTTTGAAGGGACTTTTCAATATCAAATCTAGAAAGCAGAAAAGGCTGTCAAATTATTCCAATCTACATCATGCTTGAAATGAGATTACCTTTGACATTCTGTAATTAATTATGGGAAATTTTAGAGGTTGTTAGTTGTTATTATCACTTCACAAATAACAAATACAAACACAGCGACACTACAAGAATTTTAAATGTCTATTGCGTCATGTCTAATACAAATATATACGACATGTATTAGACATAGACGCTGCTCTTTTTCTCAAATGTCTATCCTTCATAAGTTCCAAATTATACTAGGCATTCCAAAAGTTCATTGTGCAGCAAAACCTCAAACAGAAACCCAAAAGACTAAACACAAAAATGGCAAAGTGAAAAGTAGGAAACAACTAGTAACATGTGCATTTTTCAGGGATAGCATAAAAATAATTTTTCTTCACTGCTTATGCACCATTGTGGAAAAATGAAAATGAAATGGTCAATATATTATATGACTATAGTGTTACTCAAAGCATTTGTATATGTTTCCGTGGGCATAAAATAACACCGTCTTTGGATTTTTCAAGAGCCCAATTAATAAAATCTTTTACCTCATCCAATTAATTTTTGTCCACTCTTGATTTATCAATAAAGTTCTTGTCCATCATTGAGGAATCACTCTGATTAGAAGAAATAAAATAATAATAATAAATTTTGAAAGCCTAGTATACATATGCATATACATAGCGTAAACTAAATAATTTCTGTATGAGAACTAGTATGATCTAAAACCGTAATTTACAATAAAATATTAAACCCAAATGTCACGTACCAAAGGGACTGACATTAATAAGAGTGCACTTTAAGACATTACTAAGTCAAGGCTATTGATCAAGTAACAAGGGAAATCGGCAACACAAGCTCGAGGAGGAGGGTATTCTAAGTTGCAATTTACAACTAATTCAGCAATTTTGCGAAGATATTCAATTCTAAGTTACAACTTGTACCAAACTATCTTATTGCAAAGCGGCTTCCATATATGAAATATTGGTGTTCAGATGACACTTCACATAAAGTTGCTACAGATCTATCTCACTTGATTTTATAAAAGTGATGACTGCATCTCTCGAGTGAGGGAAAAAAGAAAAAAAAAAGATCCATCTAGAGAATTTTGTTTGCCGCTTAAGAGTTTTTGAAAATTGATAACATGGTAGATTTAACTTTTACAACCCTCTTTTTTCTTTTTACAAATTACTAGGGATTATCATGTGAAGGGTATGAATATAATACTATAATATCCATTTCTAGATTTATAGAAAAATATTTTTTCTATACCTCAAGATCCAAACCCTAGTGAATAATGAAATTTTTAGTCACTACCAAAAAAATAAAATTAACTGCTGTGATATAATCATAATTTTATAAATCATAGTTAAACTGAGTTTAATTATAATTCTATAAACCATGATTAAATTGGATTAAACCACCATTTATAAAATCACATATTGAACTTTGTATCTTAATCATAGTTTAACCATTTATTATAAACTGCAATTAAATCATATATTTTATAACCACGATTAGCACACATGATTTAACCATAGGATGTAACAAATCACTATTAAACTACAATTAAAATCCCCTCTCTAGACTCTTGCTCTCCCATCTCTCGATTCTTTCACCTTTGCGATGTGACCCGCCCTCGCAAAAAAAATCCCCACCGTTTCTCTTCCATTTCCAAGTGTATTTTTTTCGGACTTGGATTCTCTCCACCAATTTTTCCCTCCTCTGCCTCTCCACCAAAATCTGAACCCTTAGATTTATCAGCCACTAACAATCAGTAATAAAATTTTTTGAAGATGCAATATTGGCCATCAGATTTTGGTGGAGAGGCAGAGGAGGGAAGAAATGGTGGAGAGAATCCAAATCCATTTTTTTCTCTATGTTTGGTTTGATTGTTTGCAATTTGCCTAGCATAAATATTTGATTAAATATTTGAATATTTAATCTTCAAATCCTGTCTTTTTCAGTTTCTCTGTTATATTTCTTTCCAATATATGAGATTGTCTATGTGGATGCTGATTCTGAATGAATTTCGATGAATGTTTGTTTTTCTCTGAGGTTTTGGTGTTTCTAGTGTCTTAGCTTTTATAGAATAGCAAGTTATAGTTTGTGGGCATTGGTTTGTTATTTGAAGATCTAAAACTTTCCTTATGTTTTTTATTTTAAAATTAAGTTAAAATATAAACAAAACTGAAGGCATTGGTATCCAGTATCCTTGTGTGGATGGATTGTGTTTGTTGAAATTATCGGATTTTTTTTTTATAATGTATTTTGTTGAAGTGATATATATCTAGAACCTAGATATTGTCTTTGTTAGTGACAAATGAAGGTTTTGATAATGAGCATAAGCTCTTGAGAACCATATTTGTTAGGAATTTGCCACTCAAGGTGAAAGAGAAGACTTTGTTGAAGGAGTTTAAGAAATTTAGGGAGGTTAAATATGTGAGGATTCGTTGTATTCCAATATTGGATGTCAGTATTTTCAAATGATTGATTTCATTTAATGGTCTTTTCTACTATGTAAAACTTCTTTTTTTTTTTTTTTTCATTTAGATCCTAACTTTATATTTGTTTATAATTGATTAGACCGAAAAACCTAGAAAGGGGGTTATCCTTTCAAAGAAAAGGATATGTTGAAATGTAAATATTTAACATGTGTTTTATTATATTTTTGGTAGGTTATGATTTTGTAATTAATGAGTGATATATTTTGATATTTCATAATTAAGGTAATATTCCGTATTTATTAGTCATCAATGCCTTGTCTTATACGCTCTTCAATAAATACAAAATTATACATGGGTTAGACTTATTGACTACATGTTCTCTCAATAGTTTCCTATCCTTTTCTCTCTTCTTATGGTATCAAAGCCATTTTTCGATCAGTCCCTTCCCTGATAGTGACTATGCGTCATTCTAGTCACTATGCTATAATAGTGTCTAACACACGCACCCCACTAGCCTTTTCAAGCATCGTTGATCAGTTAACACCTGTTGCTGGACCACCTAATGAAGCCACATGTGTCCCCATGCACCGAACAAGCAACTTTGTCCTTTTCCCATGTGCCATTGCATGACAGCGTGTGCAGCCACCACTTCGATCAGCCACCATCCATCCAAAAGTCATTGCCAATTTCTTCTCTCTTTAACCCAATTCCTCATCTTCCATGATTAGGCCTTGTTTGAAATGTTTAGGGCTATCTTCTCATTAGATCTTAAGTTTTTGGGTGTCCCTCATATTATTCTTTGTTTGTCACCTTTTAGAGCTCCTTTCAATCTAGATACAGTATGTCTATTGTTGTTCTAGCATCTTCAATTCTAAAGATTAGTACTTTTCTCACATTATTCTTAAGAAATCCTATTATTACCCCTGAGAAGTTGGACGACTCTAATTATACCACTTGAATAGCCTTTGCTAAACTTTGGTTCCTTGGCCAACGTTATAAGGATTATTTGGTAAAACAAGTTGATGATATTATTACTTCAGATTTACTAACTTGGAAGAAAATAGGTCTATTATGGCATTCGGTTGACTATAAGTTATGACATACTCTCCATAATTATAAGGCATGTTTTATCTTTTGGCAAAAGGCCAAATCTATGTATACTAATGATATTCAACAACTTCATTCTTTTGTCACTAAAATGATTAGTTTGATGCAGTTGGATACATATATGAATACTTATGTAGGAAGGATTCAGTTGGTCAAATAGGAGTTCAATGAATTACTACCTATATCTGCAAATGCCTAAGAATAAGAATGCCAACAAGATAAATTATTCATAGTTCCTACCCTTGCTAGTTTAAGGGTGAACCTTGCTCCTATTCATGATCAAATTCTCTCAAGTTCTGACATTCTATCCCTTGATAATGTTCTTGCTCGATTACGATGATTGACCATTTTGCAAAATGTAGTTGTGCCACTTGAGGCCTCTATATTTGCCTTATAACATAATGGTCACAATCATAATCAACAACAAGAAGGACAAAGCAATGGCAACCACAACCTTGGACAATGACCTTACTATACTTATTGTAACAAATTAGGTCATACTCGCGTCATTATTATTCTTTACATGATTGTCCCAAGATAACCAGCGCCACCATGATAGAAAATATTGATGTTTCTTAAATCAACAGTCCTCCATCAATCACTTTATTTAGTGTTGATTACAATGCCTTCTTACAATATTAGGCCACTAAATATGCTACCATCTCTATTGCATTTATTGCATAGCCTGATAATTCTATACCCTATCTTTTTCAGTCCTCCTCTCTTAGCCCTTAGATTCTTGACTCCAGTGCTTTTAATCGTATCTCTTGTAACCCACATCTCTTTTTACATCTTAATACTTCTCCTTCTTTACTTTTTACTATTACTATTGCTAATGGTTCTAAGAGAGTTGCTAAAGGTATCGGTCAAGCTCGACCATTTCCTTCCTTACCCTTAACTTTTGTCCTTTATATTCTTAATTGCTCCTTTAATCTTGTTTCAATTAGTAAACTTAATTAAACACTTAACTATATTTTCACCTTTCTTGATTCATTTATGATTATACAAGATCAGTGTACAGGGTAGATGATTAGCACTGAATGTGAATCTCATGGACTCTATCACTTATCACCTTTTCAAATTCTCTAGTGCTACTACATTATTGGTTAAATCATCTTAGTCTTAATAAATTTCAGCAAATGGCGCCTAGTCTCTCAAGTTTGTTGTTTTTAAATTAAGTCATGTGAAGTGGGTAAACATTCCCAAGTCTTTTATCATAAAAGCACTACCCTAGAGCAATCTCTCATTTCTCTCTTGTCCACTTTGATGTCTAGGGACCAAGTCATACTTACTCCACTCTAGGTTTTCAATATTTTTCACTTTTATTGATGATTTTTCTTGTTATATTTGGTTATTTTTAATGAAAAAGTCATTCTAAATTATTTTTTTTTCAACAATTTTGCAATGAAATTCATAATCAATTTGGCACTTCTATCAAAATTTTTTATAGTAATAATGCACAGGAATATTTCTCTATTTTTTTCAAAAATTTCAAGATTATACAGGGCATACTTCGTCAATCCTTTTGTGCTTATACTCTTTAATAAAATGAAGTAGCAAAATGCAAAAATTGTCATCTTATTAAAATAGCCCACACTTGATTGCTTCATTACAATGTTACTTCTCTCTTTTTGAGGGATGTTGTTCTCATTGCATGTTACTTAATTAATTGGATGTCTTTCTTTACATTAAAAAAATAAGTCCCTCACTCAATTTTGTTCCTTAATGAACCTTTGTATAATTATCTTCCCTGTGTGTTTGGTTGTACTTGCTTTATCCACGTTTAACTCTAGGATGGGATAAACTATCTGCTAAATCCATCAAGTGTGTTTTCCTAGGTTACTCCTATTTTCAAAAAAGGTACTACTGTTATTCTGTTGACACTAATCATTATTTTGTGATAGCTGATGTTACTTTCCTTGAGTTCACACCTTTTTATTCTTTAATCCATTCTCTTGATTTTCCCGCTATCACTAATGTACTTCTTATCTTATCCTTTAATCCTAGGCCTTCTTCATTGTTTAACTCTCTTGTTAACTCTACTGTCTTCTTTGCATTAGCTCCACTTAGTACCCTTACAGAGTATGGGGATGCCCCTGCTAATTCATGCATAGTTCTAATGCTTGTTTCTAATCGAAACCTGGCTCTTAATGATGGTTTTCCCATTGCTATTTGCAAAGGTATATATTCTTCTTGTAATCCCTATCCTATTAATAATTTTTTGAGTAACCATCATTTGCCATCACCCTACTATACTTTTGTCTATTCTTTGTCCTCTATTTCTATTTTGTAGACTACCTAGGTGACTTTCTCTCATCCTAGGTGAAGACAAGCTATGCTTGAGGAAATGCAAGTGATGTAGTTAAATGGCACCTGGGAACTTATCCATTTACAACCTGATAAATCTATAGTTGGTTGTAAGTAGGTTTACACTATTAAAGTTGGTTCCGAGGGTGATATTGACCATCTTAAGGCACACCTTGTAGCTAAAAGCTACAATCAGACTTTTAGCTTGAATTATAGCGACAATTTCTCCTCAATGACCAAGATTTCTTCCATCCATGTGGTTTTATCTATTGTCGCTATTTAGCATTGGCCCCTTTATCAACTTGACATTAAGAATTCCTTTCTTTATGGTGATCTTAAGGGGCAAGTCTGCATCAAGCAACCACTTGAATTTGTTGCATAGGGTGAATTTGGATTTAATACTATTTAATAGTGTCACCACCTTGGGATGATTAGAAGTGAAGCTAATCATTCTTATTTAACATACATCAAGTTTCTAACCTTTGCATATTTTTGGTTGTCTACGTTAATGATATCGTTATCACAACAATGATTAAAATGGAATCTCTCAACTTAAATAGCACCTTCTTAATCATTTTCAAATCAAGGATTTAGGAAAATTAAAATACTTCTTGGGCATTAAGGTAGCTCAATCAAGTTCTAGGATAGTCATATCTCAAAGAAAGTATGCACTGGATATTCTTGAAGAAGCTGGAATGTTAGATTGTTGTCCATTTCTTACACCTATGGACCCTAATATTAAACGTATACCAAGACAAGAGGAACCTTTGACATATCTTAGTAGATATCAGTGACTAGTTGGAAAATTGAATTACTTTGCCATTACTTGATTGGATATCTCCTTTGCTGTGAGTATAATAAGCCAATTCTTATAGTCAACATGCACTAGCTATTGGAATGCAGTAACATGCATTATCAAGTATATCAAAGGAGCTCTTGGAAAAGGCTTATTATATGAAGATCATAAACATGCCCAATTGGTTGGACATACTAATATAGATTGGGCAGGATCTCCTATAAATCGATGATCTACTATAAGTTATTGCATTTTCATTGGGAGAAATCTTATATCTTAAAAAAATAAGAAACAAGATGTTGTGGACCAATCTAGTGCCAAAGCATAATATCATGCCATGGCTTTGGCAATATGTGAACTAGTATGGATGAGAAAATTGCTTCAAGAACTCCAATTTGGAGATTCAAGTAAGATGACACTAATTTGTGATAATCAAGTTGCTCTAGATATTGCATCCAACCTTGTCTTTTATCAAAGAACCAAACATGGGACTCTTATCATTTTATCAAGTTAACTGTTATTTTATTAGAGAAGATACTATCGAGGACTCTTATTACCAACCATGTCCACTCCAATGATCAGTTAGTTAACATTCTTACTAAAACATTAAGGAGATCACGCATATCTTACATTTGTAACTAGCTTGGTGCATATGATTTATATGCTCTAACTTGAAAGGGAGTGTTGAAATGTAAATATTTAACTTGTGCTTTATTATATATTTGGTAGGTTATAATTTTGCAAACGAATAGGGTGATATATTCTACTATTATATAATCAAGATAATATTTTATATTTATTAGTCATCAATACCTTGTCTTGTACATTCTTTTATAAATACAAAATCATATGTAGGTCAGACTCGCTAACTACATTTTTCTCGATAGTTTCCTATCCTTTTCTCTCTTTATAAGAGCTATCCATTCTTAGGATAAGAAGGGCTACATTTTATTTTAATTTGGTTAAATATGAGGGTTGCTGCCTTTCTACTTTTAAGTTGTTTTAATATTGATCTTTAGTATGAGTTTGTGCAAAGTTCCAGCTTAATATATTGCTATTGTGCAAATTAACATTGGCTTTTAGCTTGGTTTGGATCTTTAATATGTCTCACATTTGCTATTGTCTCATTAGTGTCTTTACCATGAATTAACCATGATTCTTAGCTTGGTTTGGGTCTTATAAATTTGTCTCATACTTGCTATTGTCACATTGGCATCTTTAATGTGGTTTAGCCTTGACTTCTAGCTCGAAGCTATTGCCAAATTTTGAGTTAAGTGTATGTTTGCTGTCCTACGTATGTTTGACTTAGATTTAGTCTTTTTTTTAAGCTTACTTTGGAGTGTATAAATATGTGTAAATGTAGTCTGTTATCTTGCATGTGTTTAACATGGATTTAGCCATGTTTTTAGCCTACTTTCAAATCTAAAATCAATGTAAATGTATGTTGCTATCCCTATGGTGCTTTTGATTTAGCCTAGTGATATTTGGATATTAATATATTTTACATTTTTCATATTTAATCTTATTAATAATTCATAGTAGATAATTTGATGACTTTGGGCTTATTTTATATTAAGTGGCTAAATTTAAATTAATAGACTTTAAATACATTTTTATTATATTTATCCAATAGAGGCCCAACTATTTTTAATTGTATTTTGTAGGTTAGAAGAGTCCTAAAAGGATTGGGATAGAAGACTCCTAAAAAGATTAGGATATTATCTTATTGTTACTTTTAGAATGGTATTAGATTTCTTGAGGAAGAAACCAACATCATCTATTTAAAGAGAAGAAGATGTTACCATAGAAACACTCCATCTTCTCTACTTCTCATTCTTGTTTTCATCTTTTCATGGCTTTCTAATTTTCTTAGTGATCAATCCAAAGTCTAAACCTAATAAGGAACTTGAGTCCATGATTGTATAGAACTCTAGTTTTGATTTTGGTTCAGAAGGATGTTGTTTTTATTCTCTTTATTTTTATGTAATTTTTATCATTTCAGTTAGATGATTTTTGTTACAAATTCTAATTTGTTTGATCTATTTGAGAACGTGTTTTGATTCAATTGGTTAATTAATCAAATAAATTCATTCTAAACTACGATAAAATTCTGCATGCATCTCTAGTTAAGTGTGAAATAGTTTGATTTCATGTTATTGATAGAAGCGCATTTGTATTTTGATTAACAATACGAATTAATTAAAATCCTAAACTATAGTTTAGGAACATTAATCGAAAATAACAAGAGGATTAAAAATTAAACTAGAGGTATTTTTGGGTGACAAGGATAGAGAAATATCAGAGGAAGAATTTTAAATTGGTTACACACCATTTTAATTGAATTTTGTTTTATTTTATTTTCAATAATTGATTTACTATTCATTTTAATTAGTGCAACTTTATATTTGAACCCCCAATCATTATAATTCTAGTTTTGTCATTTTTAAACTAATTGATTTGGTTAATAGCTCCATGGGAGATGACCTGGTAAGCATTATACTGCAAACTAGTAAAAATTCACTAATCTTGGCCAATTTGACAATTGCAAATGAACAATAATTTTCTTTACCACCTAGCCATGATTTTGTTAACTTTATGTGTAAAATTTTGTATCTTAGTTACTGCACATGCTTTGATTCTATTTTGAGCTCAAAAGTACAACTTATAGCTATGAATTAGTGCATAATTATGCATCTAAATTTACTGCACAAGTGACTTTATTTTATAATGCATATGGTATGTTTTTGCACTACATGTGACTTTGTATTGGATTTATGCAAACTTTTTTGCATTAAATTGCTTCACATGCTATAATTCTATCTTAAGTTGAAAATTATTGCATATGAATATATTTTAGTGCAAAATTGTATGCTAAACTTATAATACATCATTATTTTTTTGGTATAAAAACTTGGTTTAACTTACTGCACATGTGAGGATTCTATTTTGAGGTTAAGAGTGCTTCATATGACTATGTATTTTGTGTATAATCTTGATCTAACTACTGCACATTTGAGGATTCTATTTTGGGGTTAAAAGTGCTTCATATTGCTATGCTTTTTTTTTTTTAATGTAAAATCTTGATTTAACTTGTTGCACATGTGGAAATTTTGTTTTGGGGTTAAAAGTGCTTCATCTGGGTTATATTTTTGCATAAAATATTGATTTTACTAGCTACAAAGGTGAGAATTCTATTTTAGCTAAAACAATACTGCATATGCCCATGTCTTTGCACAAGTTTTTTTTACATTAAACTATTGTATACTTATGGTTATGTTTTGGCTAAAAAATATTGCATATGCTTATATATCTGCATAAATTTTGTTACATTAAATTATTGCATAGCTTGTGGTTTTGTTTTGGGTGAGAAAGCATCATATATACTTTTGGCTTGAAATCAAGCCATTATATTTGTATTTGATTTTAGAGTGACCGTTCATTCTTTTTCCTACCTCAAAAACACATTTGCTAAATAATTGATGAAAAGCTACTTTGTATCATCCTAGCTCGTACTAGAATGCATATTTTAAAGTCTCCCTGTTGGTTAAAAAAAATTAACTTGTACTTGTTGAGTTGACAAGAGAATTCTTTACTTGATCTCTAAATTATAAAAACTATCATGGACTAAGGATAAACTCCAATGAAGCTTTGTTATTATAGTTACATTGATAGAGATCAACTTTGTTTTTCCCCCAATAGTTTGGATTCCCTTATGATGAGTTCTTCTCTCTGATGAAATATTCACTTTAATATTGCTCACATTTTGGACTTGCAAATATGTGTTTCAGGCTTCATACCTTTGTCCCCTTGCTCTCATATGCACCAAATGCCAATTTCTTATATTGAGTCTTGACTTGTACATTTCAATCTTTAGTTTGTTTCTTAATTACATTTTCAATTACATTTTCTACTCATTTTGATTTCAAGTTTATTATTTGAAAAAATATTTGGAATAGAAGCAAATGGTATATGGTTAGCTTTTCTTTTTTTTTTTCTTTTTTAAAAATTCATTTAGTAGCGGTTGACATTACTATTAAAAAGTCTGGTTTAGCTATGATTATTAAAAAATGCAATAAAATTAAGGCTCAACTATGGTTTAATCCATAATTTAGCTGTGATTTTAAAAATCAAGGTTAAACTATGGAGTAATTGCAATTTTCCAAAACAACAATTGAGCCAGTCATTATGAATGGATTTATTGAAGTTTTGGAAACTACAATTAAGCCCACTAGCTATAATGAAAACTATGGCTAGGCCCAAAAATAACCACATTTAGGAGGTCTTTTTTTTTATAATAAATTAAGTCTTCAAATCTCCAGAGCTAGGCCATTTCCCTTACTTAAGTCTTAACATGCATAACATTATTGCAAACATGTCATATCTTAAGGCAAAAGAAGCAGACATGTATAGCATTATCTTCCATGGAAGTAGTATTTATTGCACATTGTGCAACAATGCAAGAGGTTACATGGCTAAAGAGATTCATGGAATACTTAGACATCACTATTGGGACATTAAGTGCAATGTTAATCCAATGTGATAGTCAAGTAGTTATAGTTTATATTAAAGACCTTAAGTATCATAGTAAAACTAAAGATATAAACACAAGATATCATTTTATGAAAGATGTTATAGCAAAAAAGAGTGTTTCTCTACCATTTATCTCAACACATAAAATGTTAATGGGTCTCTTGACAAAACTTATATCTAGAGATGTGTATGAGAAATATGTAAAGTACTCAAGATACATATTTATACAATATCATACAACCTAAAGTAGTTCCTGAGTCAAAGTCATTGAGCCAATTAGTAGAGCTATTATATATAATCAAAAGACTCTGCGATGTCATCCCCTAATCATTTAGAGATCTAGTTGTTTATGTTCAACATCCTTGTACTAGGAAGAACTAGATGTGTTTCCTTGGTTATAATAGAGGTCTTCATCTCTATTATTACTTGAACTCACCAAGCCTTGGGTATCTTGATGTATATCCACTCAATCTCAATGACATAACAAGTGGTCAATATTCTTACTATCTGAAAACACTATCACACATGCGAAAATCATAAAAATTCTTAATAGAACAATAATAATTTGAAAATTGAATATGGTTCAACTGTCACATATGTAGAAATCATTTTTATTTCTCTTGTCTATGTAAGATATAATTATATCACATGTAAAATTAAGTAAAATGCATGGCAATTGCATAATTAAAAATGCACATCTCATCTAATGGCAATAATAGCAAAACATCATATAACAACAACCATGAATATAAGTCATCAATTTAAACTTCTCATAATCATCATATATTTTAACATATATGGGCATTCAATATATTCTCATCTAATGGAAACATAATTTTTCATCCTTAGTAATACAATTAAAATAATATAAATATTATATCTAATGTCACATACTACTACACATATGAAAACACTGTATAATTAAAGGGTGATGAAGTGTTTCCGTTGGTTCATTGCATCTGCATAGAAAGATAATCATTAGAGTATCCACAATATAAAGAAACCACATCATGTCCCCTCAAGTGGATCTACATCACATGCTTAAGTAAGGTTTCTTTGTATATCTCTAAGGAGAAGTTAGTATAGAGATCATCCCTAAAGAATAATCTATTTTGAATACTAACAATATATAGAGTTTCAAAATCTAAATTATGCACAAAATATAATCGTAATGCTATACATACTACAACTTTATTCTTAAGAAATAAATAAATAAATAGACACATTAGGGTATGCATACATATTAGCATAAGTATCATCATATAGCATCTCACCATCTCACACATCTAACATAGACAATAAAGTGCTCCTAGATATTCAAAATGATTTCCATTGGAACCTATTCCTTTTATGCTATCTTTTAGTATTTTAAATGTTTGAATAGTATATACCATATTTGATATTTCTTGAGCATTGGTATTCATACATAAGTATTATTTGGAATGTAGTCTTCCATGTATAGGAATCATAGTTTATAAAGGAGTTAGGTTAGCCATGCATAAGCATTATCTACAATGGAATCATTTATACACAAGGTCCACATACATATTTACACTTAGAAATTAATTATTGAAAATTAAATCTCAATTATTCTTGTGGTTCCAAAGGAATTAAGGGACATAACTGATACAAAGGTTCAAAGCTAAAAAAAAAGGTTTATGGAAGGGTTCATAATACCTAAAAATCCCTAATTAGCATGTAGGATAATTAATGGAAGTAAAAGCATGCAAAAAGAATAAAAAATTTACACTTTCTCCCCCATTTTTTTGAAGTGGCATCACGATGCTATGCATTTTTGCCTTCCTTTAGACAAAACAAATGGCACTATGATGCCAAACCTAGCGCCATGTCTTCTTCTTCCCTTATAACCTGTGTTTTTATAGTTCACTAAAAGAGTTTCTCATTTTTTAACCTTAACGACCCTAGATGATCATTTTAAACATCTAATATAATCATACAACAGTAAAACAATAATCAAAACATAGAATAACAATCCAAAATAAGATTTACTATAGAAACCATTCTAGAGAGAGAAAGAAGATAAGGTGAAAGAATTAAAGTAGTTAGTTACTTTTAAGCAGACTATTAGCCTCTAACGTTCCTAAAACATCATCCAAGGTATCAAACAACCTTTAAACAAAGTTAAGTCTAATTATACAACACCCCTTAGAGAGAGAAAATAAGAGTTGATAAAGAGGGTGAAGAGTTGGGGCTTTTAAAGATTTTGAGTGCACCAAAAGCACATATTCTCATGATAGGCATTATTGAAAGTATGAAATAGCAACAAACAAGAAAAATCAAGGCTTCACCATTTAAGAGCACCAAACTTTTTGGAAGGAAAAATTGAGGAGAAGAAGAAAAGAAGAAGACACAGTAGTTGAATATCTTAGTAAGACAATATAGCTTTACTTGGTGGAGGTTCAAATTTCAATCTCAAACTTCTTTTCCCTTTTGGTTCCTCTCCCTCTAGAACTTGCTTTCTCTTTTCTCTTGCTCTATCTCTACATCCCTCACTCTCTCTCTCTCTCTCTCTCTCTCTCTCTCTCTCTCTCTCTCTCTCTCTCTCTCTCTCTCTCTCTCTCTCTCTCTCTCTCTCTCTCTCTCTCTCTCTCTCTCTCTCTCTATGCTCTTACTTTTAAAGTTTGAGGGAAATATGAATAGAAAAGTGATGAGAAGTCTATTTAAATACAATGTACTAATTGTTTCCTCCTGTACCCTCAGCATATTTCCTTCCTTAACATGTTCTATTTCACTGACTCTGTAAGGAAGTCAGTCTTACATGTATTATTTGCAGATAAAATAATACCTTATTTGGTTTGTACTAGGTATCAAAATTATTACCAATTTAAAAAAAGTTCATATGAAAATTCTTAGCTGTTCCTCCTCATTATTTCTACAACTTCAATTCTTTTTGTAAGAATTACATCTTAGCATAGCCTAAAACTATATTTTGGTCCCACCAAAATTACATTTTAGTCCCAATTAAAATTACAAGCTTGTTTCTTAAGCTTTTAATAATTATATTTTGATCTCAAATTTCATCTAAATATTTTTATTTCACATGTACTTTTAAGATATTTTTGGCCTTGGGAATTACAAAAAAAATTAAATTCCAAGTATATATTTCATAAGTATTTCTTATTTCATAATTATGAAAAATAATAAATAATCTTCTAAAATTCTCTAAAATACCAAAAAAATTTCAAAAAAATTTCTTTATGGTTTATAAATTTATATTTCATTAAATCTTCATTATTTGGTAATTATTTAGGCTTTGATTATTTTCTAATCTTAGCTAATTTATCCTAAAATTACATAATTGTTATCTAATAATTCTTATTGAGAGAAGGATTTTACAACTAGCAAGAATTGCTCATGTCTCAATGCATCCTATACCAATTGCCTAGACATCAATTTATCAAACACTTCAAGTGCATGAAAATTGGCAATTGTATTATATGTAAATTAATAAGCATTAGCTAGTACTACTATATTTACACCTTCTAGTCCTTATTTAATCAACATTCAAACATGTTCATTTGATTACTTAACTCTTAACCTTATAACCATAATATTTAAGGGTTAGTCAATAGATTAAATGTAAGAAAAATCAAATACAAGCAATGAGCATATATAACTACACCATAAGCCAGATATTGATCTAGAGGTTATTATCATGACTAGTGATTTATCACATAAAATAAGATTCAATTAGTGAAATTAATTAAAAAAAATTAAAAGACCAATGAAAATGCATAGAAATTTGAATTAGATCAAGGTAGAACATAGAATTCATCACTAGAGAGCATAATTTATCAACACAAATATCAAGAATTACCTTCTTTAAATTATCCAATACAAATTGCTCTCCTGATACTCCAAGATGCAAAGAAAATTGAAAGAATCACTCTAAAGAAATCACAAAAATGACAAAAAGTCCTATATATTTTTTAAGTATATTAACACTAGTTATGATATAATAATTATTAAATATTATTAATGTAAAGTAATTTTATTTTATTAGATTTATTACTATAATTACACTCATTATTAATTGTATAAAATTAAATTAATTTTATTAGTAGTTATAATTTTCAAATAAGTTTATATTTTAAGAAGTAAAATAGAAAATATTCAATAAATATTATTTTACATTTAAAAATTATTACATCATAATTAAAATATTATCACTATGCATTATAGACTATAACCTATCTTTTCCTCCAATGCTAAAATGTTCTTGTGGTAGCTGAAAAGCAAAGTGAATTTAAATGATCATGTGATAAGAGTTAAAGATTTCTTCTCGAAAAAAATGCAAAACATTTTTCTTTAATTTTATTTTATTCATAAATATTTTTTGGAATTTAAAAATTAATCCTTATACTTTAACCCATCAATATTTATAAGGGAAAATTACTCTTTTTCCTTATACTAGATCCTCAAATTATATGGCCTTTTTTTATTTTAAAAATAGACAAAATTTGTTTTTAAAATTAAAATGTAAACATCATAAGATTAAGACTCCACTAAGTCTAAGAAATATAATATTTACTTTGTCTTACATTTGAATTTCTTTACTAACACCTCTCTTTGCTACCTCTCACTCTCTTTGATATTTCTTTCTTATCTAATCCATGGTCTCTTGAAAATTTATCTATACAAAAAACTCTGAAAGCAATAATTTTATGATCACATTTTCCATTAATTGAGACTTCACATGTTTTTGGTTAAGTTATTCTACTATTTTCTAAGAGATATTTAAATTACACAACTCATTCTCTATTTTGAAAACATACATTAATTCCTTAAAATTAAAAGTTGACCAAAATATTTTTAAAAATAATATTAATTTTTTAATTAAAATATAACTGATTTGAAATTATATTTCTTAAACTTTTAGTTTAATATTATTTATTTTGTCTTAAAAATTATGAAATTTAATTTATTATAAAATTATTAATTTTATAGCAATAATTACATTTAGTAATATGTATTTAATACATATATTATTATTGACATTAAATTATTATTTTTAATTGGTGATATTTAACTGAATTGAATCAAGTCAAACTAATTCCAAGCATTCCCATCTGATGGATCTGACAATACACCTTTAGCACAATGATTTTCATGATGCCATCTCATGTACTTAGCTGAGGCATTAGAGGCAAATAATCTCTGGAGTCTTAGAATAATTGGTAAATACCACATCTTATTGGAGACTTGTCTAAACCTTCCTTTTCCTACTGGCCTCTTTATATCTAGCTTCGCTGCAAAAGTGACATTCCTTACTATTGGCTGTATCACCATAATACAACATACATCCTTTGCTACAACAATCAATTTTTTTATAACCACAACCAAGTTTTGAAACAAATTTTTTGGTTTTGTACAAATTGGTAGGCATTCGATGATTAGCAAGCAAGATTTCAGTCATCAATTTGATAAGCTCATTGGTACATGCCTCAAGAATGTTATAGTCAGACTTAATGCTCAACAATCTTATAGAGACAGACAACACTGTATGATTTTCACACCCATCCTACAATGGAGCTTGTGCAACTTTGAGTATGTTATAAAACTTTGTAGAACTTGGATTAGGGTCTTCATGCATGTCATATCTCTCAAATGATGCCTCAGCCACATCATTAACCATATGCTCATATGGATTAAAATCTATATGAATGTTAGTCTCAATTGGAGCTGATGGTGGACATTCCTCTCCATGATTATGCCAATAGTAATAATCAGGCATAAACCCTTTTTTATATAAATGCATCCTAACTTCATCTAGATTATGATACTTCATACATTTTCATTTTACACAAGGGCATCTAAACCTCCTTTCTTGTTTAAATACATCTAAATGACTTGCAAACTGAACAAACTCTTCGACACCCACAAAGAACTCATGTGTAATCCTTTGACAATTATCCTTTGTTCTATTATACATCCAACGTTAATGTTTAGGAAGTTCCATTAGGCTTAATTCCCTTGAAAGTTTGCAAAAAATACCTTAATTAAATAACTCCAAGTAGTTTACCTTCTTATAAAGATCAACCTCCACTGTAACTCTTGCCAACACAGATAAATGAAAGAAAATAACAAATAACTTCAACAAATTAGAATAACGGTATTGTAGATTCATGAAAAATATGACACTTGGAAGTGCACTAAATAGTTCCTCATTCCATGAATTGTTGGATTTTAAGGAAGGAGAAGAATTTTGATAATCAAAGTAAACTAAATTTTGGATTGTTTAAAAAGATGTAAAACATTTATTGGGTGTTGTTCATCCTTTGAGAAGGCTAAATTAATATTACATTTGTTAGGTGAAATAAGTGTTGATTTTCAGGAAGTTGAATAACATATGGCATTAGATATCTCTCTCTCTACCTAATTAGGTGAAATAAGTGTTGATTTTGTATAATATAATAAATATTAAGTATCTAATTAACCAATATAATAAAATAGTCACTTTTAAATTTAAAATCAATTAAATTCATAGTCCTCAACACAAGATAAATAACACTTAAAATAAAAATAAAAAATATTTGCTGATAAATTATATTTTTTAACAAAATTTAATATTATTTTAAAGGTATTTTAGTCATCTTTTAATTTAAAAAATTGTGTATATTTTTAAAATAAAATTAAAAATAATGTAATTTCAATGTTTTTTAAAAAGAATAATTTAACAAAAAAAAATTAAGCTGGCCAAAGAAAATAAAAGATTATAGTAAAAACGTAAAAGTTAAATAATGTTGAGAGGTGGAAAACAATGTTGCATCCAGATGATAACACCTTTCTTTATGAGATATTTTACACAAGGAACGGGGATTATGGTTTTTTTTTTTTTTAACTTTTTGGACTAAAAACTAAAAAGTAAAATATTTAATATCAATGCTATTCAAACAACACATACTTTGCTTAAATACTCACATACAAAGTTTTTCAATATGAGACTTGAACACCACATTTGCATTTTACACAAAATTGTTTGTTGCATCTTTAAAAAAATTTTTGATTCTTTTTTTTTTTTAAATTTTTTTACATCCTTTGTTATAAATTCTTCAGATTTAGAAAATAGTTTAGGTGAATTTTTTCCCACACAATGGAAAAAAATTGAAGCTACAGCTAGGAATAAATAAATAATGGATTAACTTAATTAATCTTTTCATTATAAAAGTAATTATAGAAAATATAAGACAATAAAATAAAATTATACATTCCCAAAAATGAATATTGGATAGCTAATCAAGAAACATATCCCAACAACATACAACAAGCCAAATCAAATGAAGAATGATAATGGGAAGGAAGAAATCACGATGGAATACACAAAATCATGAAATGGGAACAAAAATAAAGCAAAACATGAAGCAATGGACGAAAGAGCGAGTACCTTTGGCCTCCAAGATGAATGAACCTGTGATAGATTGAAGGAGGAGTAATGGTAAGTGGTAGGAGAAGCAATGGAGGTTCTTAGATGCCGTAAAGCTCTTACACAAAGGAGGAAATGGAAAACCTAGCAGCAACACACCAAACCTTGACGCCGCAGATGAAAAAAACGAAGAAGAAGCTGGTCTGTGCAGAATATATTTATGTTTCTAGTGTGGAGAATAAAAAGGCTTTTTGTCGCAAAAATTTTTTCACTGAATTTTTTCATGAGAATTCAATGAAATTTCTCATGGAAATTTTCCGTGAGAAAAACAAAAAATTACCTTGAGAAATACACATTTTATCTGCCAAAATTTTTAAATTTTTCCCAGTTATTCTTTTGGAAAATTTTAAATTTCTCATTGAATTTCTTTGTGAGAATTCTTGCGGAAAAATTTTGTGAGAAATGGTTGTTCTTCTCACTGTTGTTCTCACGATATTTAGCACAAAAAATGGTATGGATTTGTTTGGTATTTGCTTCAAATGCGTTTAGTTTAGCCAGTTGCGTTGGAAAAAAATGATTCTCCATGACTAAAATTTGTGGATTTAGTTCCTATATTCTGGGCCTATCACGTATGGAATATACCTTGTTGCTCAACCAAGCATGTGTTGCCTTTATTTCTCCTTGTTACTCTATAGGGCGTTTTTGCTGCTCTTTTTGGTGGTTGGGTGTCGGGTATGCTGTACCTTATACCCAAGACTTGATATTCTATGAAGTTTAGACACTAATATATACACTTGATACTATACAAGTACATACATATTGACATATCAAATTTCAAAGAATATAGAATTTGACAGATACATTATATATATATATATATATATATGTAGATTTTATACTTTCTATTAGTCATATACCTTTTAAAAAAAATACAATCGGCATCATTCTATAAAACTACTTTACATTATCTTTTTTAAGTAAAATTTATTAAATCAGAAGTTGTTAATCTATATTATTCAATTTATTCATGAAGAACAAATAAATAAATAATTATTTCATCATCATGGATTGTTTGATCTTTCACTATATTCCTTTTTTTTTTTCAGTCATATGTTCTCGAGCCATATTCAACTCAAGTTCAAATATTTGACACATCTAAATCAAAAAAATAAAATTTTTTATATTGACAAATTCTTATGTGTGTTACAAATGTGCCAATGGACAATATTAGTGCCAATTGCCAAACATGTGACGCACCTGAAAATAGGTACATTCGTTCGTTATAGATATCTTGTATTCAGTAAATAGTATCCATAACTGTCTTTTTTTTTTTGGGTGGGGGGAATATTTCGGATACAAATATTAAAAGCTTTTTTTTTTTTTTTCTCGAGAGTGGATTAGAGTCGGATAGCAATGTTTTCTTCGAATACAAATTCAAATAGTGCCAAAAAGTTTGTACATCCGCCCATGTTATTCCCACATTTTGTTAGCAAAGCATTGATCGCATTATTCGTACAGTTACAGACCCATCTTTGAGAATGACATCATCAACCAAAATGAGCTTGAAGCTTCTGATTGACACAAAAATTGAAAGAGTTCTCTTCGCTGAAGCATCGAAGGACTTCATAGACTTCCTCTTCAACCTGCATCGCTTGCCTATCGAGACAGTTACAAGGCTGCTCACCAGGAATGGCATGGTGGGTTCCTTAGGCAAACTCTATGAGAGCATTCAGAATCTCAGTGACACTTATTGCATCCAAACGAAGACAGGGACATTTTTTTGAAGCCAACGGCTGCAATCCCTGGCTTTCTTTTGCTTGCAAAAGATGGCAATTATGAAGAAGAATATGAGCCTCCAAAGCTGTACATGTGCAGGAATCGCTGCAACTATAATGTGACACTTGCTGTGAACACTGTGTGTTCATATTGCAGGAATAATATGAACAATGCAGTGACATATGTTGGCAAAAAGGCTCCAGAAGTGACACATTCTTCTGGTGAGGGTGGATTTGTGAAAGAAGTCGTGACTTACATGGTGATGGATGATCTAGTTGTTCAGCCCATGTCTACCATTTCATGTATTGCTTTGCTCAACAAGTTCAACATCAAAGATGTCAGTTCCCTACAAGAAAGGATCGTTGAGTTGGGGATAAATGAGTTAATTTAAATATATGGCTTTTGAGTATCATTATTTAATATATACTTTTTTTTTTGGACAGATTTATCACCGTTTCATTTAATATATGCTTTTTGGAATAACTATGTTTTACTCTTAATTTTTCTGTCACTCCTTTTAATATAGTTTAATTACTAAGTTTGATGGTTTATTTTTTTATCTATTGTTTCACTTAATTTTTAATTTGAGTTTTTATAGTTTTAAAAATTTAATTTAATCTCTTCCACTAAGCCTTCATAAATGTTCTGTTAAATTTTGATAACATAACCAATCATGTGTCATCTTAACATTTTAAATATACATAATTTATATCAACAAAAGTAAATAATAAAATGAAATTAACTCATATATATGACATGTGTTGTTAAATGATTTGAATAAGTTAATTTGAATAATGCATGGTTATATTGTCAAGCTAATATATGATTGACTACATTAATAAAATTTCATAAAATACTCATAAAATTTTAAAGGCAAACATTAAATTAAAATTGTTTAAATTATACGTATTTAATTATAATTGTTTAAACTATAGAAATTAAATTAAAAATGAAATAAAATTTGAATGACTAAACGAATAGTTTAACCTCTTTTAATATATGTTTCTTGAAAGAACTATATTTTACAATAAGGCTACTTTTAGACTTTGTTTAAGCTAATCTCTCTGCAAGCGGTTTCCTCCTCTTCACCTAATGCATCTAAAATTTTATTTTTAGAATATTCTTTAAAAGAATGAAATCCAAATTATTAAAGAATATTTTATGCTTAATTCTTTATATTTTTGTAATCAATTATTTTTAATAAAAACAGAAAACGCATAAAATTTTTTTTAAAGGACACAATCATATGATCCTAAAATGTGAAGGACATGCATCATGCTTTCAAAAATCATATATCTACCATATTTTCATTAAAAAAAATTGATAACATAAATATAAAAACTACATACAAGTTTTGTCCAATTATTAAAAAGGGATCAATCTCTTCTTCAACTAACTTAACCCTCTAGCTATCAATATATGTTTCTTGAAAGTACTATTTTTTACCCGTAATTTGTATTTGGCTCCTTTTCGTCTGGTTTACTTAATGTGTTGCTTTTGTTTTGTTTTTTTAATCCCTTATTTACTAAGGTATCGAACTGCTGAAGGATTCTCTACAATCCAGTAATGTTTTGACAAGTGTTTTCCTCAAGAATATGAAGCTTAAAAAAGAAGCAAATATGATCCTTTATTAATGTTATATGATCAGATGATACTTACATCATTCTAATGTTTTTAGTCATATATAGTTATGAATAGGCACTACCAGCAAGTGAAAATCCTTTGCAAAATAACATTCTATCAAGTTTAAGTTGAAGTCAGAGGCTAGAATCACTACAAAAAAATAAACTTTTAGTGATGACTTTTAGTGGCAACTAAAAAAGATTGTCGCTAAAAATATATCTTTAGTGACAACTTGATTGTGTTATCACTAAAAGTTGTTACTAAAATACTATTTCTTATATTAGCAAGATCTTTAGTGGCGACCAAAATGTGTTGCCATTTAAAGTCTTTTGTGGCAACAAAAATGTTGCCCCAAAATATCTTTTGGTGACAACTCAAGCATACTTGCCACTAAAAGTATTTTTTAGTGGTGACCTTATATTGCCACTAAAAATTTGGGCAAAATTTTATTTTTTTTAATCTGAAAATTTTTGTTTCAAAATTTTTAGTGACAACATTTGGTTGTCACTAAAAGTTTAGCAAAATTTTTTTAAAAAAAATTCAAAAATTTTATACCAAAACATTTAGTAGCAACTATATAAGTCGCTACTAAAAATAGCTTTTAGTAACAACCAAATGTCACCACTAAAACTTTGACATTTTATTTTATTTTTTATCCAAAGATGTTTGTATCGAAACTTTTAGTGGCGATCAAATGTTGCCACTAAAAGTAAATCTTAGTAGCAAACTATATGAGTTGCCACTAAAAGCTTGGTAACATTTTTATCTGTCAAAAGTGGCATCAATGAGACTTGAGCCAAAAAATTCAAAAACAAATTGTTAACACTTAAATTGATTGTATCACAAGCTTTTTGTAGTTATGTCATGCATTATTTAATATATATAAACTTATAAATAAAATAATAAAACAAACAATTATATATATAAAATATTTAATAACAACAAAACTAATATATATACTATTTGTAATTATAATTATATTTTTAATTTAGTTAAATTTTTTTCATTTCATAACGTACTTAGTCTAATTTATTATTTCTAAACCTTTTGCTTTCTTATTTTTAATGATAATAGAATTTTAATATAATTTGGGGATCCCATTCAATATTAAATAATTTTAAATTCTAATTATCAATAGTTTTTATTTTTCAATTAGAAATGATTTCTTAGATATTTTAAAAAGCATGCAATCAATAATTAAACATTAAAACTGATTAATATTTACTTTTTTATTATATTTTTAATATATAAAATTTTAAAAATATATTTAATTATCATCTGTTCAATCAAAGTTCTACTATGATGAAAATAATAAACCCTAAATCAATGTTTCCATTAATTCAATGACTAATTTAGTTTTAAAAATATTGCATATTTAAAATTTATTTATTTATAATTTAATATCAAATGATAAATATTTTTAGAATTATATATATATATATATATCATTTTTTAAAAACAATTTTATAAAATAATATAAAAGATACTAATTTAATCCTAAATTTCATCTTTTCCTTTTTTTCTAGCCACAAATCATATTTCTATTCTCTTCTCCAATACACTTTCACATCCACACTCTCCTCTTCTCTCTTTATTTAACTCTTCTTCTTCTTTAATCTTCAAATCTACACTCTCTCTTCTCCATTCGCTTATTTGTTATTCGAAGCTAACATTGAAACTTTGTCTATTTATCTACTTCTTCTCTCAAATTCGAAACCCCTGTCTCCATTTTATTTTAAATTTCTTTTCCTCTGAATTCAAATTCAAATTTATTTAATCTTTGCATGCCTCATCTTCTCTCTTTTTGTTTAATGAATGAAGGGGGTGGTAAGAATAAGAAAGGGAGAGGAAAATTTTGCTCATCAGTTATGTTTTTAAAGGGCAAAAAAGAGTTTTCAAGAGGTTATATCATCAATTTCTCGAATAGTGTCATTATTCAAATTTAAAAGCTACTTGTTTTGAATATTTTTTAAAGTAAAAAAAAGATATTATCATATATTGTTTAGAAAATATTCAAAGTTAAAAAACTATCCACCTCTCCTTAAATTTCATCCAAATTTTTTAGATAACCAAATATAAATGCCATTAAATGTTTGGATAAATCCCCCTTTTCTTGGAGGTTTAAATTACAAAGTCTTTCTATCCATTTTTGAAAATTATACTCCCTTATCTTAAAGTTAAAAGATACATAACATTGACATTTCTTGTTAAAAAAAACCTAAAATTATTTTTATTTT
Organism: Erythrophleum fordii; assembly: GCA_032878935.1. NCBI lineage: Eukaryota > Viridiplantae > Streptophyta > Magnoliopsida > Fabales > Fabaceae > Erythrophleum > Erythrophleum fordii. The sequence continues at coordinate 15,077,182 of JAVQMF010000056.1, read as the reverse complement.
AACCAAAATATCCCTATATTTATTATTTATATAATATAATAAGTATTAAATATATATTAAACTAATATCAAAAAGTCACTTTAATGTCAAATAAATTAAATTTAAAATTTTCAAAATAAAATAAATAAAAGTTAAAAAATACATTTTTAATCAATTATATTTTTAATAAAAAATTAAAACTATCCTTAAGGACATTTTAATTATCTTTTCATATCAAAGGAAAGTGTGTATATTTTAGTTTTTCATACCACCTACGCTTGCCACCATTTAGAAAATGTATTTTTGTATAAGCTTCTAACTACCCACCATTTAATATATATATATATATATATATTTATCAAAGCATAGATAAATATGCAAAAGATTTAGTTGTGTCGATCTTTTCTTTATCTTATTTAATTTAGATAACTTAATTTTAATTAATTTAGATATCTCTCTAATAAAGATAATAACTTTTAAAATAAATAGATAAGAGCAAAAATATAAAATTGATTAAATTAAATAAATAAATAAAATAAAAATAACTAAAATAAAAAACCTACAAAGTAAATGATTTATAATATTAATTAATTATATTGTTTATATTTATATATGTTATATAATTATATATATTTTATATATAATTGAAATATATAGTTGAGACATTAATAAGTCTTTTCTTCATTCTAATTAATCTAAATAACCTAATCTTAATTAATTTAAACAACTATCTAATAAAGATAAAAACTCTTAAAATAAATAGATAAATACAAAATTATAAAATTGACTAAATTTAATGAATAAGACAAATAAAAAATAAATAAAATAAAGAAAATCTATAAATAATTTATTATCTAATTATAATAATTAATTAATTATATATTAAACATAATTAAGATATAGAGTTGAGACATTAGTTAGTCTTTTCTTATCCTAATTAATTTAACTAACATAATCTTAATTAATCTAGATAAGTATCTAAATAATACAAGATATTATTAAATAATTAAAAATGCTATTTTAAGTTAATGAAAATTTAAATTAATTAATAATATAATAAATAATAATATAAAAATAAAAAAACTAAAAATGAAAAAGATAACCCATTAACCCAATTACCCATGCCCTAGCCCATCCATCACTTAAGTCACCACCCATCTTCCCATTTAACTTTCATGATGCGTACAGCGCTGGAAGGAGAGGAGAGAACGACGTAAGATGGAGCCACCATTTTCAACCCTCAAGCTTTGCACATAGGTGAAGAAAATATTTTCGATCAATGTGAGTTCAAGGAAAGCTTATCTCTTCTCCTTGCACTATAACCCTAGTTGATTAATTTTTCATTTGGGCAAAAATTTCTGATTTAAGGTTGCTCAAATTTAGGGGTTTTTGATTGATTGGGTGAGAAAGTATATTTGGGATGTTAAAAGCTTTGATTTGAAGGTGAGTTTCCAATCCTTCTCTTTTCTTTGTTTGGCTTTGTGAGAATTTAGTCTCTATTAGTGACCAACCATGTAGAACATTTCCACAAACTCTTATCATCCTTTTTTTTATCTGATTTATGATTGGCTAAAATAGGACAGAAACAAATTGAAGATCCTTGCCTTTCATTTTGCCTTTAATGGCTTTTCAAATATAATATATGTTTCTAGTTGTCTTATCTTTTGGCGTTCCCTTCTTTCTTAAAATTGTTCTATAACTTCTATTAGGTGCATTATAATTTGCCAGTCATATAATTGTTTCCTCTCTACATGTACACCATAAGTTAGTGTGTGGGGCTCCTTTTATAATTATGTGAAAGTATAGCTACAAGTAGTGAACACTTTTGTTACACTATAGTTATCTTTATGATGAAAAATATAGAAGAACTAGCATATCATGATTCATCACAGTCTCTGCCATAAGATGAAATTAAGAAGAAAAAGCTTTTGTTGCCACTAGTCAAGCATCCAAAGCTAGCCGATAGCTATTGGGAAAAGATTAATTAATTCAAAGTTTTCCATTAAACAAGTATCAATTCAATTGTCTAAAAATTAATGAGCCTAATGTAGGAAATGGAATAGTCCTCGGGGAAAAGTCCAAAGTACTAAAGGCATAGCATAGCGAATGATTTTTCTATGGGTTCAAACTATTACCTAATTGCCATAAATGCTGAGGTATTATAGGGGTGCTAGTTGATTTTGTCATAAGCTTGTGGGGTTGTCTTAAGGTCTCTATTAGTTTTGATTGTATAGATGATGTTGTTGTCCTTTTTTTATCACAGTAAAGATAAACTGACACAAGCCTTAATAATTAATGTATTTGAAAGCTTCTTATATTGGTCAATGTATGTTCATCAAATTAATAGTAAATAGATACTTAAACTGTAACAACCGGAAAAAAGAAAAGAAAAGAGAAAAGAAAAAAAGTGAAAGCTGGAAAAATTCAGAATCTGGAAATTTTGCCAAGTCTCCTCGCAATAGCGAGAAATGGTCTCGCTGTCGCGAGAATGTCTTCTCGCAATAGCGAAAAAGATTTTAGCTATAGCGAGTGCAGACAGCAGTCCATACAGAAACCAGGGGGCAGCTCGCCGTAGCGTGCACCATAGCGAGAGTGAGGTCTGGAACTGACGCGAGTTTGCCATAGCGAAGGTCAAATCTCACCATAGCGAAGAGAACTGATACGATCTCGCCGTAACGAAGGTTACACCTCGCCATAGCGAACCCAAATAACACGAGCTCGCTATAGCGAAGGTTAATTTTTGCCGTAGCGAGGGTCAGTCTGGAAGAGAGTAAATAGCGAGAATTAGACTTCATTAAACGCCCAAACTCATTTCCTCTCTCATATCTGCCCTAGACTTCGACCAAGGAGAGAAAAGAGGCGTGGAGAGTGAGAGAGATCAAGAGAAGGAGGAAGAGCAAGGGAAAGGTAAGGAAATTTCCCCCATTTCTCTTTAGATTTCTGATCCCCTCTCTTTGCCCTCTTTTTCTGCGGTTTTGTTTGTGAAAATGGTTGAATTTTGGGCATGGGTCAGAAGAGGGAAAGTGAAAAACACCTTTGAATCTTTGTGCTTTCTTTGAAAATGTGGTTTCCACTACCATGGGAGCTTGAGAGAGAGAAAGAGTTGATGGCATTCTAGAGAGAGAGAGAGAGAACTCTAGGTGCTAGTATGTAGGAGAGTTTGATCTGATGATTCCATGTTAAGAAAGTAATTCCATGCTCTTTAATTGTGTCTAGGCTCAAGTGAAGCACCTCCATCAAGGTATGATTGTGAACCTAAGGAGGGAGAGGAGAAATTGAAAGGAAAAGCTAATGTTGGCTTTGGCTCCAAAGGTAGCTCCCTTTTCCACTCTTTCTTATTGCATTCTTGGATATGATAGTCATTGTATGATTATGTATATGCTTATTGTGTGGAATATGCCATATGCTATTGCTTTGATGCATTAATGCCAATATGCTTGTGTGATGAATTGTGAGAATTGCTCGGGTGCGGTAGCGCCGAAAGTCCCTTGAGATGGGTGAGGTGAAGCCGAAAGTCCCTTGAGATAGGTGAGACAAGGCCAAAAGTCTCAAACGAGTGAGGCCAAGTCAAAAGTCCTTAAACTCGGGTGAGACCATCCAAAAGTCCCTAAACTCGGGTGAGGCTAGACCAAAAGTCCCTAGAGCCCGTTTTTGGCATTGTTGTGATTTCCATAGCATGTACATCGTGTGTTGGTAGTTTGAGAATGGCTAAATGCTCATTCACGTGCTTTGACTTGTCATATGCCTGGATTGTTTACTTGATTGAGTGCATGAGCTACTGAGATTTCCTGAATCTCACCCCTTCCCCTCCCACTAAATATGCTAGGTGGAGCTCAAGGAGAACCGAGCACACACCAAGGAGCCTAGGAGCATGCGTAGCTAGATATTAGCTTATTTTGGGATATTTTGATGTATTTTGATGTAAAGTGGTGCCACAATGAATATGCGCCCACTATTTTTGAGATGTAAAGGTTGTAACATGTGTATAAATATGAAAGGATATTGTATGAACTATGCTTATAGCTAAATTAATGGAAATGAGGGTTTTGCCCCTTTTGTTGAATGAATGAAGTAGTGTATATTTGGCCGTAGCATAGCGAGATTTGAATGTATGTTGATTTGGACCATATGGACTTGTTATATATCCTAGTTTTATGCTTTTAAACTTGTCCATGAGTGGCTAGAGTGTGTGAGAGGCCATTTAGACCCGTTTTGGACCTTTGGGGTGCCAAAACTGGTATTTTTGAGAGCTCCATCAAAGTATGACTGGATGAGCTCCTCTTGCCATGAAATTTGGCATGCCTCTAGAGTTTGTAGAAAGTTTCTTGAGAAGCTAAAGTGGGTAATATTTGGAGGTCGAGAGAATATTTGGTGAATTGTTGAATTTGGAAAAATTCAATGAATTGGTCATGTACTGTTCATATAAACCAAAAATGAAATCTGTGGCATTCATAGACCAAATGGATTCCAAATGTGGTGAAATTTTATACACATAAACTAGACAACCATAGTGACTTGTAAGAATTACAATCACCCAAATCAGAGGTCTGTAGAGAGAGATTGAACTGTCTGAAGTTCTGTATCAGCATCAGGGAGCCTACCTGACCCCCGTCACTGTTCCATCGGTTTTCGGGGTGTAGGGGCTACTGAACTGATCTGGACTTATTTTTCTCCTCTAGTAGACATCTGTAACTTTCCAAATTGTATAGTGTGCCCAGATTGGATTTTGTGGATTTAGTTATGAATTTTCGAAAGTCATGACAGAAAGCTGCACCAGAAACAGTGACAGCTGGACCTCCCTCCCATTTTCGATGTCAAACATGGTCCAAATGCTAAGATTTTGATTGGGAATTATTTTTAGTGTAAATTCAACACTTAAAAGCTTTCCAGAAAGCTAAAGTTTGCTGCATTTCCATTTTTCTACAATTAGTTATGATTTTCCAAAGTTAGAGCCAAAATAAGACTTTTGGGCACAAGAGAGAAAAGTGCATTTTCTGGTTTTTGGCTCCATACCCGTGGCTTATGGTTCTTTTTTATACTATGTATGAGTTTTATAAGTGGAGTTTAAGTTGAGAATATAAATGATGAGTTCACAGGACCCACGGGGCAGAAGTTGAGTGTATGAAACCCCGTTTCCTAGCATAAAAATGCCACGGACTAGTGTTGATTCTTTGGAAATCATATGAAACCGAGCCCAGTGAGAGGCTAGATAGTGGTAGTAGATTAAGGTGTCACATTTTTGGTATCAGAGCAAAGGTTTAGGCACTTTTGCTCAATTTTAGGCTCTTGAATGCTATGATTTGCTGGTGTAGCATCCATATGCATATGTGTTGTGATAGTGTTGTGAACTGAGGATTGCTACTTCTTTTCAGACATGGTTGAGACTAGACGGGGCAGGGGTAGAGGCAGAGGCAGACCGCCTAGGACTCAGAGAGATGAGCCAGAGGTTTCTATTGAGACTAGGGATCCTCTGCAGGCCATCATGGATAGACTTGATCGGTGTGAAGCCATGATGGGCCAGCATCAGGAAATGCTGGAACAGCAGAGATACATTGCCCAGCAGCAGTATGATATGATCATGCATTTGTAAAACACCCTGGCTAGACAAGAAGAAGCCAGAAGGGATGCCCCTGTACCTCAACCATCTACATCCAGCATTCCACCTGTACCTCCCCAGGAGCCTGCTGCTCCACAGACCCAGACGCCTATCCAAAAAGTGTTGAAGCAGTTTAGGCAAAATAATCCACCCTCATTTGACGGGGAATTGGATGCGGATAAGGCGAAGGCTTAGGTGATGCAGCTTAAGAAGATATTCTCAGTGATGGATTGTACCACTGAGCAGAAAGCCCAGTTAGCCACCTTCATGCTAGAAAAGGAAGCTGATAGATGGTGGGATAGTGCGAAACCCCTTCCAGCAGTCTCCGGTGACATGTTACAAGTGTGGGAAGCCGGGGCACATTGCTAGACACTGTCCTCAGATGGAGACAGCGCCTCCTCTTAGACCACAGACCCAGGGCCGAGTGTTCACCCTTACTCAGCAGGAAGCCAGCGCATCTCCCAGTTTGATCCGAGGTACGCTGTTAGTGAATGGCTTTCCTATAGTTGCTATATTTGATTCGGGTGCTAGTCACTCGTTTATATCTTATGATTATGTGAGGAAATTGGGTCTGGTCATTAGTGTCTTGCCATTTGACTTGTCTGTCATTACACCCACTGGAGGCCACGTGGTTACTTCCCATACTTGCTTGAATGTCACTGTGCAATTTAACCATTGTCATACCACTCTTGATTTGGTTTGTATGCCTTTCCATGAAATTGACTTGATTATTGGTATGAACTGGTTGGCTGCAAATAATGTCATACTTGATTGTGAACACCGAACCATTTCCCTACCTGCTTGTGGGACCATACCTAGGGTAGGAGTGGAGTTATCTTTTATGACTACTACCCAGGCTGAGAGATATATTAGAGTGTGGATGTCAAGGGTTTTTAGTCTTTTTCTCTATTCAGGCTAAGGTAGAAGAAGGGATAGAGGAGATCCCAGTTGTCAGGGAATTCCCGGGGGTTTTCCCTAGAGAGTTTGATTTTAGTGGCCTACCCCCTGAGAGAGAATTAGAGTTCCCTATAGACATAGTGCCTGGTGCTAGACCGGTGTCCAAAGCTCCTTACAGGATGGCTCCCGCCAAGCTTGCTGAGTTGAAAGAGCAGATAGAGGAATTGTTAGAGAAAGGGTTTATCCGCCCTAGTGTTTCACCTTGGGGTGCTCCGGTGTTGTTTGTGAAAAAGAAAGATGGTAGCTTGCGGTTGTGTATTGATTATAAAGAGTTGAATAAAGTTACCATCAAGAATAAATATCATCTCCCTAGAATTGATGATCTGTTAGATCAGTTGGCTGGGGCATCTATGTTTTCTAAGATAGATCTTAGATCTGGTTACCACCAGTTGAGAGTGAGAACTGAAGACGTCTCTAAGACGACTTTCAGAACAAGATATGGGCACTATGCGTTCCTTGTGATGCCATTCGGGTTGACGAATGCGCCTGCTGTGTTCATGGATTATATGAACAGGGTATTCAGACTGTATCTAGATCAGTTTGTGGTGGTCTTTATTGATGATATTTTAGTGTACTCCCGATCTTTTGAGGAGCACGAGAGACATTTGAGACTAGTCCTAGACACCTTGAGAGAGAAAAGGTTATATGCCAAACTTAGTAAATGTGAGTTTTGGCAGACCGAGGTGCGATTCTTAGGTCATGTGATCTCACGAGATGGGGTTGCGGTTGATCCCCATAAGGTTGAGGCTGTGTTGCAGTGGGATAGACCTAGAACGATCACTGAGGTTAGGAGTTTCCTAGGTTTGGCAGGGTATTATAGACGGTTTATTCAGGACTTTTCTCGAATGGCCTTACCACTGACGAGGCTAACCAGGAAAGATACACCATTTGTGTGGGATGAGAGATGTGAGAAGAGTTTCCAGGAGTTGAAACTCTGTTTAACCACTGCCCCTGTGCTGATTATCCCTGACCCTAGTGAACCATTTGTGGTTTATTGTGATGCTTCGGGCAAAGGGTTAGGATGTGTGTTGATGCAGCAGGGCCGAGTAGTGGCATATGCCTCGAGGCAGTTGAGACCTCATGAGGAGAATTACCCCACACATGACCTGGAGTTAGCTGCCGTAGTGTTTGCTCTTAAAATTTGGAGACACTATCTGCATGGTGCGACCATAGAGATTTATAGTGACCACAAGAGTCTGAAATACCTGTTTGATCAGAAAGAACTCAATATGAGACAGAGGAGATGGATGGAATTCTTGAAAGATTATGATTATGTGTTGAAATATCATCCAGGTAAGGCCAATGTGGTGGCAGACGCCCTGAGTAGAAAATCCATCCATGTAGCCCCTATGATGATTAGGGAGCAGGAGCTCCTAGAGAAGTTCAGAGATTTGAACCTCTCTTGTCAGGTGGTATCGGGTAGATTGTATCTGAGTGAAACCCGAGTTGAAAATATCTTGAGAACCCAGATCTTAGATGCCCAGAGGGAGGATGAGTTCCAGAAACGGATCAGGAATGAGATTACCCAAGGTAAGACCTTAGATTTCAAGTTGTCTGAGGATGGCATGATAGTATATCGAGATAGAATCTGTGTGCCTAGTCAGAATGAGTTGAGAGAAAGCATTCTAGAAGAGGCGCATAAGAGTAAGTATACTATCCACCCAGGTGCCACCAAGATGTATCAAGACTTGAGAAAGATTTTCTGGTGGCCAGGGATGAAGAGCCATGTGACGGATTATGTGGCTAAATGCCTAATGTGTCAAAGGATAAAGATTGAACATCAGAAACCGGCTGGGTTGTTGCGACCTCTAGATATCCTTGAGTGGAAGTGGGATAGTATAGCCATGGATTTTGTCATGGGTTTACCCAGGACATCCTCTGAACACGATGCTATTTAGGTAGTTGTGGATAGACTGACGAAGTCTGCACACTTTTTAGCTATTAAGGCTACTTATACACTGGATAGATTGGCCCAGTTGTATATCAGAGAGATAGTGCGACTTCATGGAGTACCCAATAGCATAGTTTCGGATAGAGACCCCAAGTTCACATCAAACTTTTGGAGGTCATTAAAGCATGCCTTAGGGACTAGATTGCGGTTTAGTACTGCATATCACCCCCAGACAGATGGTCAGACTGAAAGGACTATCCAAACATTGGAAGATATGTTGAGGGCATGTGTGCTAGAGATGAGGGGTAACTGGGATGCGTATTTGCCATTAGCAGAGTTTGCGTACAATAATAGTTACCATTCCAGTATCCAGATGGCCCCTTATGAGGCTTTGTATGGGAGAAAGTGTAGATCCCCTCTATGTTGGGTTGAGTTAGGTGAGAGGAGTATGATAGGACCTGAGATTATGGACCAGACCACTCAACAAATAGAATTGATTAGAAAGAGGCTCCTCACGGCCCAGAGTAGACAGAAAAGCTATGCTGATAAGTGTAGGAGGCCGTTAGAGTTTGAGGTTGGAGACCATGTGTTCATTCGAATATCTCCAATGACGGGAGTAGGTCGGTCAATGAGGGTAAGGAAGCTCAATCCTAGGTATATTGGTCCGTTTGAAATCCTTGAGAAAATTGGACCCGTGGCTTACCGAATAGCCTTACCTCCTAACCTAGCCCAAATCTACAGTGTTTTTCATGTCTCCCAGTTGAAAAAGTATTTACCAGACTCCTCACATGTCATAGAATATGAGCATGTGCAATTGCAGGAAGATCTTTCCTATGTAGTGAAACCGGAGAGAATTGTGGATGCAAAGCTTAAACGGCTAAGAAGCAAGAGCATTCCTTTGGTGAAAGTGATCTGGAGAGGTCTGACATCTGAGGAAGCAACCTGGGAATTGGCAGATGAAATGAGGCAAAAATATCCAGAGTTATTCCCTTGAGGTAAGTCTTTAAATTTCGAGGACGAAATTTCTTTTAAGAGGGGTAGAAATGTAACAACCAGGAAAAAGAAAAGAAAAGGGAAAAGAAAGAAAGTGAAAGCTGGAAAAATTCAGAATCTGGAAATTTTGCCAAGTCCCCTCGCAATAGCGAGAAATGGTCTCGCTGTCGCGAGAATGTCTTCTCGCAATAGCGAAAGAGATTTTAGCTATAGCGAGTGCGGACAGCAGTCCATACAGAAACCAGGGGGCAGCTCGCCGTAGCGTGCGCCATAGCGAGAGTGAGGTCTGGAACTGACGCGAATTCGCAGTAGCAAAGGTTGAATCTCGCCATAGCGAAGGGAACTGATACGATCTCGCCGTAGCGAAGGTTACACCTCGCCATAGCGAACCCAGATAACACGAGCTCGCTATAGCGAAGGTTAATTTTCGCCGTAGCGAGGGTCAGTCTGGAGGAGAGTAAATAGCGAGAATTAGACTTCATTAAACACCCAAACTCATTTCTTCTCTCATATCTGCCCTAGACTTCGACCCAAGGAGAGAAAAGAGGCGTGGAGAGTGAGAGAGATCAAGAGAAGGAGGAAGAGCAAAGGAAAGGTAAGGAAATTTTTCCCATTTCTCTTTAGATTTCTGATCCCCTCTCTTTGCCCTCTTTTTCTGCGGTTTTGTTTATGAAAATGGTTGAATTTTGGGCATGGGTCAGAAGAGGGAAAGTGGAAAACACCTTTGAATCTTTGTGCTTTCTTTGAAAATGTGGTTTCCACTACCATGGGAGCTTGAGAGAGAGAAAGAGTTGATGGCATTCTAGAGAGAGAGAGAGAGAGAACTCTAGGTGCTGGTATGTAGGAGAGTTTGATATGATGATTCCATGTTAAGAGAGTAATTCCATGCTCTTTAATTGTGTCTAGGCTCAAGTGAAGCACCTCCATCAAGGTGTGATTGTGAACCTAAGGAGGGAAAGGGGAAATTGAAAGGAAAAGCTAGTGTTGGCTTTGGCTCTAAAGGTAGCTCTCTTTTCCACTCTTTCTTGTTGCATTCTTGGATATGATAGTCATTGTATGATTATGTATATACTTATTGTGTGGAATATGCCATATGCTATTGCTTTGATGCATTGATGCCAATATGCTTGTGTGATGAATTGTGAGAATTGCTCGGGTGCGGTAGCGCCGAAAGTCCCTTGAGATGGGTGAGGTGAAGCCGAAAGTCCTTTGAGATAGGTGAGACAAGGCCAAAAGTCTCAAACAAGTGAGGCCAAGTCAAAAGTTCTTAAACTCGGGTGAGGCCATCCAAAAGTCCCTAAACTCGGGTGAGGCTAGACCAAAAGTCCCTAGAGCCCGTTTTTGGCATTGTTGTGATTTCCATAGCATGTACATCGTGTGTTGGTAGTTTGAGAATGGCTAAATGCTCATTCACATGCTTTGACTTGTCATATGCCTAGATTGTTTACTTGATTGAGTGCATGAGCTACTGAGATTCCCTGAATCTCACCCCTTCCCCTCCCACTAATCATGCTAGGTGGAGCTCAAGGAGAACCGAGCACACACCAAGGAGCCTAGGAGCATGCCTAGTTAGATATTAGCTTATTTTGGGATATTTTGATGTAAAGTGGTGCCACAATGAATATGCGCCCACTATTTTTGAGATGTAAAGGTTGTAACATGTGTATAAATATGAAAGGATATTGTATGAACTATGCTTATAGCCAAATTAATGGAAATGAGGGTTTTGTCCCTTTTGTTGAATGAATGAAGTAGTGTATATTTGGCCGTAGCATAGCGAGATTTGAATGTATGTTGATTTAGACCACATGGACTTGTTATATATCCTAGTTTTATGCTTTTAAACTTGTCCATGAGTGGCTAGAGTGTGTGAGAGGCCATTTGGACCCGTTTTGGACCTTTGGGGTGCCAAAACTGGTATTTTTGAGAGCTCCGTCAAAGTATGACCAGATGAGCTCCTCTTGCCATGAAATTTGGCATGCCTCTAGAGTTTGTAGAAATATTCTTGAGAAGCTAAAGTGGGTAATATTCGGAGGTCGAGAGAATATTTGGTGAATTGTTGAATTTGGGAAAATTCAATGAATTGGTCATGTACTGTTCATATAAACCAGAAATGAAATCTGTGGCATTTATAGACCAAATGGATTCCAAATGTGGTGAAATTTTATACAAATAAACTAGACAACCACAGTGACTTGTAGGAACTAGAATCACCCAAATCGGAGGTCTGTAGAGAGAGATGGAACCATCTGAAGTTCTGTATCAGCATCAGGGAGCGTACCTGACCCCTGTCACTGTTCCATCGGTTTTCGGGGTGTAGGGGCTACTAAACTGATCTAGACTTATTTTTCTCCTCTAGTAGACATCTGTAGCTTTCCAAATTGGTATAGTGTACCCAGATTGGATTTTTGTGGATTTAGTTATGAATTTTCGAATGTCATGACAGAAAGCTGCACCAGAAACAGTGACAGCTAGACCTCCCTCCCACTTTCGATGTCAAACATGGTCCAAATGCTAATATTTTGATTGGAAATGATTTATAGTGCAAAGTCAACACTTAGAGCTTTCCAAAAAGCTAAATTTTGCTTCATTTCCATTTTTCTACAATTAGTTATGATTTTCCAAAGTTAGAGCCAAAATAAGACTTTTGGGCACAAGTGAGAAAAGTGCATTTTCTGGTTTTTGGCTCCATACCCATGGCTTATGGTTTGTTTTTATGCTATGTATGAGTTGTATAAGTAGAGTTTGAGTTGAGAATATAAATGATGAGTTCACAGGACCCACGGGGTAGAAGTTGAGTGTATGAAACCCCGTTTCCTAGCATAAAAATGCCACGGACTAGTGTTGATTCTTTGGAAATCATATGGAACCGAGCCCAGTGAGAGGCTAGGTAGCGGTAGTAAATTAAGGTGTCACATAAACAAGTAAAAGATGAGTTCTACTAAATATACATCTATCTCCCATTAACTTGAAGTATGCAGAGTGCATCTAAATTGCTTTCGAATTGAGGATCCTCTGCTTTTTATGAGATTCAATGGATAATTATATTTTGTTTTTTGTTTTTTGCTTGTGTGAGACAACTATACTATACTTTTTAGTGCAAAATACCTGAATAAAATTGAATTTACTTCTCTATCTTTCCATCTCCGTCATCTCTTATTCTCTTTTTATAAAGTAAAGTCTTACTGGTGCAAACACTAACTCTAATTATTGTATCGCACATAATGAATATGCAGAATAAAATATCTAGAAACTGGTTGTACCTATATGCTCAACAGGCATGGAGACCATTTTCTATGGCTAGGGGCAAACATATACAAGGTAAAAGAGAAGTTGTCATCCATTAGAGGAAAAGAGTTCTATGATCAAATTGAATACTTTCTAAGTCGATCCACTTGTATCAAATTAAAAAATATAAGGAAGAAAGAAGTTGTCATCCATTTTTTCTTTTGTTTTTCATTTTATTTTTGGAGAATATCTTATAATCTCATAGTTGTATTTTTTCTTATTTCTCTTTAATAATATGTCTTTATAAAAATAAATAAGCTTATTACAAGGAAAAAATCTAATATTTTCTATTCCTAATATGTTATTGTTTTTGAAATTTGAGAATATGAATATATTGATTGTGTTAAATCTGATACAAATGATTATTCCATACTTATAACAAATGCTATATCTTTTTAAGTTTTTGATTACTTCTGTATCTCTCCCACTTGCTACTTAGTCTACAAGATTGTCTGTTCCCATTACGCTTACATGTTGTGTCTGTCATAGATTATCTTTCTTTAAGGATATCAAAACTTTTGATTATAAAAAGGTAATAAAGGAGAGCAAACTTTGATGACTTGAACTTAAGGCATTTGATGTCATTGTCAAATGTTAATGGACCCACTTGAAATAGCATTGTTACTTGTTATTATTACTTTGAATGATATTTTTGGAGGCTAAGCTAATTGCTTAATAAACAAATGGTCTGGCGTATCCATAAAAGGTCAAGCATCCCCAACCCTCCCTAATCCTTAAATGTTAATGGAGCAGTTATAGGAACCCTGTGTGCACGTTCTTGTATGTTTTGTGTGTTAAATTTAATCAGTCTTTTCCAAACCATAAGTTGGAGAGTTGACGGTCATAGATAGAAATTCAATAAAATGTATGGTCAATAAGTCAAGTTATGATAGAAAAAGACAATAGTTATGTATAAGATGTTGAAAATCCTTTTTTAGCTATTAAAGCTAATGTTGAGGCATGAATCAAGTTACTCTCTCAACAACTATTGTTATTCTTACTTGTTTGTCATTAAAATCATAGAAAAACTCTGTTTTATTCTATGACAGATTGGTGCATTTTATTTTCATCATCTACATATCATTTTTTTCTTGAAATTTAATCCTTTAATCTTAAAATGTTTTCATTGTTAACCGTCTTTCTTAATCTTATTCAATTATTTAATTTATTTATATTTCAATTTTTAAAATTTATAAATTTAAATAAATTTATTTAGATATTTACAAAAATTAAAATAATAATTAATATAAATAAATAAATATCAATTAGTATTAATAAATAAATAAATAAAATATTAATATTAATAAATAGCTAAACCTAACATATTTATTTATGACTTATCTAACACCATTAACTGATGCCTCATATTTCTCACTCTCTCCAAAGCAACAATCATTTAGGTGTAATGTTAAATTTTTAATGGAGTTAGGATAGAAAGAAATGTTAAAAATCTTTTAATAATGGAGCACTATAGTTGCTTATGGAAGCTTAGACTTAGACATTTTCAATGTTTTTGTTATAAAGATGTTTGTGGAAGTTTAGTTCTAATTTAGTTGCAAGCATATATACATGCATTTTTTTCCAATAAAGTACTTTATAATTTATTAATGATAGGTTATAGTAAAGAAAAAGCATTATCAAAATTTTAATTCATATGCTTAAAAATTGATGTGTAGGTGCTTTATTATCAGCTTTAAGTAGGTGTGATTGGGTTATGTCATTGTACCTAGTGAAGAATTTGACATGCAAAGCTTGTTCCCCGAATTGTATCTTTAGAAAGAGATATAAAATTGTCAATTAATAATTTACTAGGGACTATGTATAGGGTCATCATTATGTGATGCTAATTGTGAATGCTTTTAATGTGTGAGAATCTCGTATTATAACTACCTAAAAAAAATCTAAATCCTATACATATTTAAAATTTTTTCAATCTTATTAAATATTAAATATGTACCAAAACTACTTGAAATATTAGGTATTATTATATCAATATATAATAAAATGATGTTAGCTCTATGTTAGTAATTTTTTTCCATATATCATTAAATCTAAACTAAATATATTAATACTCAATGATAATACCAAATCAGTACCATAGATTTTGTTGGTATAATAAGTTTCATCTTTACTTTGGTTCTTTCTAGGGATGAAGAAGTGAGAAACTAGAACCTTAAAAGCTTTTTTGACTTAAAATATATTTAATAAAGCATTTATTGCTAATTGAATTGCTTCTTGGCAGTTAATGAATTTGTTCTCTTTTTCGGATCCAAACCCATCCCATAATAACCTATGACTAGATGTTTTAGCAAGGTGTTGATATTTTGAAGTTTGAAGTTTGGTTATTAGGATAGTGTCTTTAGAATATGGTATCTTTCGTTTAGGGGTTTAGGATCCACATTCTCATTAGGGGTTTATTTATTTGTGTGTTCCTATTTCTTGACTAGCCAAGGAAAGGCGATATTGATGTTTGAAGAAATGAACTGTTAAAGGCTTTGATGGTAAATGCAACTTTCATTTATACTTTGTGGTGACATTTTACTTTTAGGGCATATTGTAACACCATCATACTACAACCCATTTCATTCCATTTCTAGGTTCTATTCCATGAAGCATATGAGTTTCCAAGAAAAAGGCATTAAATATTACATTTTTATGCGTTACGTAGCGGACAAATTTTTTATCTAGTATTCTATTGACCAAGAGAACTTATTAAACTCATTCTCATTTAATTACACTAATATAATTCAAAACCATCCAAGAAAGTGGCTTGGAACACATACAAGTGGATGAAACACACCAATTTCCACGAATTAGCCAAAATCAAATTTTCAATTTTTCTATCATAACTTCAAAAATTCATAACTAAATTAAAAAAAATCGAAATCCAACAAATTTTACCATTTTAGAAAGCTATAGATGTCTAACCCGTGGTAAAAATAATTTCACCTTGTGAAACATTAAGGGGAAAACTTTTGGCATCCAAAAAGCCACTAAGGTCTCTGCTGCCTGGGCCACTATTTCAAATTTTTGATATAAAATTTCAAAATTCATAACTAATTCTATAAAAATCAAAATCATACAAATTTGATCATTCTAGAAAGATAAAGATGTCAAATGTATGCTAAAAATAATTATAGAATGAAACAGATACTTGTAGCTACTGGAAATCTATAAAACAATAACTAGACTTAGGGGGCGCTACTGCTACTGATAGCAAAGTTCAAAAATGCATAACTCCTCAGACCTCCAAATGAGGTGATCTCAATGGCTATAAAAAGATTATGACCTCTAGTTTATGCATGTAAAATGTCACAAGCACCAGACACCTTTTGCCCATCGGATGACATAGAACACAAATATGATAGTGTGAATAGTGCACAAACTAGAACTAATTGAAAATCCTAACTTTGAAAATTGATAACTAATTCTGTAGAGCTCCTTTTTTGCTGCACTTTAGCTTCAAAAAAATATCTCAATGAGCTCTACATGTCAGCCAAATTTCATGGAGAAATTCCATCATTTGGTCAGAATGTGCCATAGGGTGCCATTTAGGTTATTTTAATGCATTTTAATGGTGCAAAAGTGTGTAAAATAGCTCTTACGGTTCATGTGGCCACTTGGGTACATGGGAATGGCCCAAAAAGACTCCCTAAACTTGTCTTAAAGGTTTAGAAACTCAAAACACAAAATCTCATCCCCCATCCCCAAGCCATATGTAAAGAGATACATGTAGGAAATAGCCATCCAATACCTAAAAATTGCATCACTACTCATTTATCATTAATTGTCATACATATATCATCTATTGGGATATTTACACATGTTCCATTCATTGTACATCCATTCTATCAAAATTTTACATCATTTGCTACTTCTTTGATTACAACATAAGCAAAAGCAAGCACTTTAGATCTAAAGCTTTATCTTTCACCTTGGTGACTTCCATTCCCTTGTTCATTAGCTCCACCTAGCATATTAAGATGTTAGAGAGGAGGAAGTGAGATTTAAAGAATCCCAATAGCTCATCTCCCATTCAATCATGCATAAAGAATGTAACACAAGTCTTAAGGATGCATGCATGGCATACTAACATTGAAAATGGTGCAAATACATTCTTGGCATTTACACAAAGCACACATAACATACTTAGGTTTGCCAAATGATTGGATTAGCCTCATCCACTTTCTTCAAGATTCTTGAATTTGCCTCACCCTTTTTTTCAAAGGCCTTGAGCTAAGCCTTACTCTTAGGAGACTTTATCTTGGTCTTAACCACTTCTAAGGGCTCTTGACTCATCCTCACTGAAGACAGAAGGTGCTTAGCCTCTCCACATTCAAGCAAACTAATGCAACATTTATAGGCATCATTTGAATACATAATGCAATACTATAGTTCCATGAAACATAGGCATCATACCAAAACATAATTCATAGCTTAAAATATACATACACGCATTCAAAAACAATGTAGACATTCATTTATGCATGGGAGAAAAGAGAGAGAGCTACTTGCTTGCATTTACACACTATTTCTTTAAGCCTTAGTCCTCTCCCTTGACCTCACACACCTAAGAAGGTGGAGATTATTTCTCTTGGCCTAGACACATCATATGGAAGCTAATTACAGTCTTGAAACAAACTAGGACATTAAACTTATACTTAAGCACATACTTGGTTCCATAAGTCACATAATGGTCCCATAAATGGCCTATTGAAGCAACCATCATGATTTAAGTTCTTGGCTCCATTCTCTTCTCATTTCTAGGCCTCTTGACCTCATTTAAGGTCCTCAGAGCCATTATATATTCATTTACAAAAGCCTAGACATAAGTTGCTTTATAAGGTCACATTGTGGAAGCCATTGCCTCATCTCCCAATCCATGGCTTTTAAATTTTTTCCAAGGATTCCTCCCACCTTCTACCATCATATGAAGCCCCAAACCAAGGTTAGATAAATCAAAACACTCTTTAACCCCTCCATCTGTCCTAGGCTGACATTATGGAAACATTTGGGGTACAAGGAGTTTTCAATTTTTTCTTGATGGGATAGCCACTTGGGAGGCTTTTTAGAGGTCGTAGAAGCTTAATGGAACATTTAAATGGCCAAGGAAATTCATAGATTAAATCAGTTTTACAATTCCTTCAAATGCCCTACACTTTTCTAACTTGGATTTCATTAGTTTTTCTTGCAATTTCTTGGCATAATCCAAGTTCCCATAGCCTAATTCATGATTCATTATTGGTTCTACCCAAAAACACTATCCACTTGGCTGGCTATAGGGAGGACAAATTGCACACAAGAAGGCTAAGAGAAGTGAAACATGGAGACTAAGATTTTTACCTTGATTTCAAGCTTTCCTTGAATGCTTTCCCTTTTCTTCTAGCTCTCCTCTCCAAATCCAAATTTTCCACCTCTGTTTTGCCCTCCATACAGACCCAAAAACATAATCAAATCCATGGAAATAAAGAGGAGAAGAAGGAAGAGCAACTTGCAAGAAAAAAAGCTTGAATTTCCATAAATTTTCCTATCTTTTCCTTGCTTTTTCTATCTTCAAAATCTCCTCTCCTTGTGTGCCTAAGAAAGCTGGCTTCCTCCTTTGTTTTTGGGGCAGAAACAAATTGTGGAATGAGGAGCTGCTGGAACATGGATAAGAAGAAGAAGCTAAAAGTCACTTTATGTAACTTTTTACTTTTGCATTTGAGTCCCTATTCTTGGCTTTTTCATTTTAGGCCCATTTCAACTCCTTTTCAAAATCCATCTTTTCCATCATAATATTTAGACTTTCTAACTTATAAAATGCTTATGGAACCACTCAAATTGGATCTAAAACTATTCAGAACCATTTGGTCAAAGTTTCAATCATGACGGTTGAAATTGCTCACCGGAGGAGTTTCAACTGTTCTAGAGATTCCTATGGTTTTTAGGGCATATGAGACACTGAAAAGCTCAAATTTTCTATTTAAAAAGCCCTCCTATGAGTTTTTCAAATTTTTCAAAAATTACAAAAATGCCTCTACTTTCTTCGATAAATTTTCTGAGCTCTTCTGGCTTTGGTTTTTAGGCATCTTAAACCTTAAATCCTCATTTTTTTAATATTTAAAATTTTATTATAGTTTTAGTTGGCCACAAATCTTTCTATTTCAGGAACTTTCTTTTATATCTGGCCTATTTCTGGCGTTTACAGAGAAACTAAACATCGTGTTTCTCATGCTTACAGAGGGACCGAATGTTACACATATAACAACTTTATATTTGATGTGGTAATTTAATAGCTTTTTCTCTCTTTTTTCCTTAAATCCACCATTTATTAATTACCTATCCACACAAAGAAACTTGTTTATTGCATACCTCATGCGTGTTCTTTTAACTACTTCAATCCTCAAAGTTTACTATATAGGTGACCTTTTTGTCCAAACTCTAAAGTGATGGCCAAATAAAGTAATTTTGTCACACTAGACTGGCATGTATATTTAATATGGCTTATTGATAAGATTATTGTTTTTAAATTTTAATATATTTTTTATAATTAATATAAATATAAATAGCTGTTTTAATTATTTGTTCTTTCTTTATTTATTTTGAGCTGAGTTAGGTGTATAAATTGTTTTCATATAGTTGGCTTTTCCATTTCATTTCTTGATTTTTTTTTGTTGCGTTTGGTAACATGTTAAGGAATAGAATATTAGAGTTTTCAATATGTTTTAGGTTCATTTGCTTAGTAGAGATTAATTTTTGAATTGAGTATTAGACTATTGAAAATTTTTATGTTGAGCAACGTATCATGTTGATTTTGCTAAATTTATTGGGACTTTGTTTAATTTAATTAAGCCATGATTTTTGACATGTTTCTTGATCAATATGTTAGGAATCATGTTAATCTTTTTTTTTTTTTTTCAAATTTTTCTAGATTGGTTTGATGAGGTAAATACATGGATTTTAGATATAGTTCAAAATGCCCTATTTTTAGTGTTTCTCAACTATAGCTTAACTTTGCAAATTTTCTGTGAATAATATAAACATGATTTTTCTCTAAAATTTTTTATACAAACTTGTTTGTATGTCTAGTTATATAAGTAAATTTTTAGTGAATTTTTATGTTCATTTCGTTAATTTTTGTTGGCTTTTTCCTAGACTATACAAATGTCTTGTTTAGTAGGTTTTTTTTTTTTTTAATTTCAACTTTCTTCGTTGAATTTTCTGTATTAGCTCATATGAAATTTTAACTTGAAATTTGGTATGAAAGTTCTTTTGTATGTTTATTTTGTTGTGAAAAATTGGCTTAATGTTTAGAACATGTTATTTATGCCTTTTTGTTTATGGATTATACATGATTTAGTATTCTTATCATTTGTCTTTTAATGAGTGTTATCATTTATTTTTCTTTTTCTATAAATACTTTAGACAAGTCAAATAAATTTGTCTCAGTCTACAATTAATCCAAATAAATGTAAGTGATCTGTATGTTAAATTTTAAAAATTTTCTTTAGTTATTGTTTGTTTTATACACTATTACTAGAGTGCTTAATAGAAATGGGGTAATAAAATTATTGTTCGAAGTTGAAGCCTATTCATTATTATGTGACTTTGATGCTCTTTGGAGCCAATAAAGACATTATCAATTTTGAAATTCTTATGTAGAGAAGTTGCTATTTTGATTTGGAATTTAATGCGCTTTAATTTTGTTTCATTTTAAGTTTATATGACAGTAAGTAAAACTAATAATGTTATAAAATTGATTAGAAGTTTGAATTGTCTTTTTCTTCTTTTAAGTGCTGAACTAAAAAGTTAAAGCATATATCTCACTTTATTTAATAAATTTAAATTTGAATTTGATAATTTAAGAATATGAAATTAGATTAAATTTTACATGGATAACCAAAAATATAAAATAAATAAAAAAACCTAAAAGACTTTTTAGTGGTGACCATTATTGTTGCTAAATTTTTTTTTTTAAAATTAAAAAAGCTTTTAATAGCAACTAAAGTCGCCACTAAAAATAGATCTTCAAATTGGGCTTTAGTGGCAACTATTATGCCACTAAAAGTCTCTTTTAGTGACAACAGCCATCACCACTAAAAGTCCTACTTTAGTGGCAATTTTCAATAGAAGACAAATCAATAGAGCTTTAGTGGCCACATTTATCGCCACTAAATGACATTTTTTAGTAACAACATTTTTGTCGCTACTAAAGACCTTTTGTTACAAGGGTATTAGCCTTGATGTCGCCACTAATTAGTTTTAGTGGCGACTTTGTAACTTTTAGTGACGACAAAAGTCGCCATTAAAAGTCTATTTTTTTGTAGTGAATCTCTGGCCGAAGAAGAATCATCAAAATTTGAAGTAAATTTATTAGTCTTCTTTTTCTTTTTGACACAACACAATAAAATCCTTTTACTCAAGTAATATATTCTATAAAGAAGCAAAAAGCACAAACCCAACCATTTGCACCATAGTCAAGATCAGTTAGTGTTTTGCTTAATTTTGAACTGAAAATTAGATTCTTCCTACGATAAAGCAATAAAAAAAAATCATCAATTTGGTGGAGACATTCACCAAACATGGAATGAAGTCAAAAGAAAAGTGTTTTTTGATTTGTAATGTGTAAGCACTTAGCGTTAGGCCCTAATTTCATTTCTTATAACACTACGTGTTGGAACTAATTTGAATTTTTTTTTAAACGGCTAATATAACTAGGAGCAGTTTAGGGCTTCTTGATTCCAAATTATTAGGAGCCAAAGACCCAAAAAAAAAAGTAAAAAAGATTCATATTTGAAGGGATTTTGCAATGTCAATTCTAGAAAGCAGCTAAAAAAAAACTATCGAATTACTCCAATCTGCATCATGCTTGAAATGAGATTACCTTTTGACTTTTTTTGTAATTAATTATGGAAAATTTTAAAGGTTTTAGTTGTTATTGTCACTTCACAAATAACAAATACAAACACAACGACATTGTAAGAATTTTAGATGTTTATTGTGTCATATCTATTACGAATATATACGACATGTATTAGACATAGACACTGCCCTATTTCTAAAATGTCTATACTTTGTAAGTTCAAATTATATTTGGCTTTCCAAAAGTTCATTGTATAACAAAACCTGAAATAGAAACTCAAATGACTAAACACAAAAATGGGAAAGTGAAAAGTACGAACTACTAGTAACATGCATTATTTAGGCATAGCATAAAAATAATTTTTCTACACTGCTCATGCACCATTGTGGAAAAATGAAAATGAAGTGGTCAAATATATTAAATAACTATAGTGTTAAGCATTTGTGTATGCATCTCTGATTTACATGGGCATAAAATAACATCTTTGGATTTTTCAAGTGCCCAATTAATAAATTTTTTCACCTTATCCAATTACTTTTTTTCCACTCTTGATTTATCAATAAAATTCTTTTCTATCATTAAGAAATCACTCTAATTAGAAGAAATAAAAATCAATAAATAAATAAATTTTGAAAGCCTAGTATACATATGCATATATAGAGCGTAAACTAAATAATTTCTATATGAGAACTAGCATGATCTAAAAATGTAATATACAATAAAATATCGAACCCAAATGTGGGACATTAATAAGAGTGCACTTTAAGACATTAATAAGTCAAGGTTATTGATTATGTACCAAGGGAAAATCAACAAAACAAACTCGAGGAAGAGGGTATTCTAAGTTGCAATTCACAATTGATTTAGCAATTTTGCAAAGATATTCAATTCTAAGTTGCAACTTGTACCAAATCTTATTGCAAAGCGGCTTCCATACATGAAATATTGGTGTTCAAATGAGAAAGGGACACTTCACATAAAGTTGTCGTAGATCTATCTCACTCGATTTTATAAAAGTAATGACATTCATCTTGACAATTTTGTTTGCCACTTAAGAGCTTTTGAAAATTAATAACATGGTGGATTTAACTTTTACTCTCCCCCCCTTTTTTCCTTTTACAAATTACTAGGGATTATCATGTGAAGGGTATGAATATAATACTATAATATCCATTTCTAGATTTATAGAAATTTTTTTATCTATCCCTCAAGATCCAAACCTTAGTGAATAATGAAATTTTTAGTCACTATTAAAGAAAAATAAAATTAACTGCTATGATTTAATCACAATTTTATAAATTACAATTAAATCAAGTTTAATTATAATTCTGTAAATCACCGTTACCAAAAAAAAGGCTTTTAGTGGCGACTTTTATCGTTACTAAAAGTCAAAAGGTCACCACTAAATAGTTTTAGTGGTGACTAAAGTCAAGACTAATACACTTGTAGAACAAGACCTTTAGTGGCAATAAAAAAGTCATCATTAAAAAATATCATTTAGTGGCCACAAATGTCGCCATTAAAGCTCCATCAATTTGTGTTTTATAAAAGTTGCCACTAAAGGAGGACTTTTAATGGCAACATTGGTCATTGCTAAAAGTGACTTTTTTTTGTGATGACACATAAGATTATCCAAAATTGGACTTTTAGTATCTAAAATTTTCCTTAATTTGTAAGAAAAATTTAACAGTGACAACAATCATCACTAAAAAGTTTTAGTTTTAAAAATTTATTTCATACTTTACATTGTCAAATTCAAATTTAAATTTATTAAGGCATCCGATAAAGTAACATATATGCTTTAACTTAAAAATATATATATAATTTAAACTTCCAATCAATTCTATAACATTATCAATTTTACCTATTATCACACAAACGTAAAGTGAAATAGAAGTAAGGCATAGTAAAATCCAAATCAAAATAGTCACTTTTTTACTTTTTCTTTTACAAGAGGCAAAGTAAAGCAAATTATAAAAGAGTTTCAAAATTAATAGTGTTCTTATTGGCTCCCAAGAGCATAAAAGTAAAACAATAATAAATAAGCTTCAACTTCGAATAACAATTTCATTATCCCATTTCTATTAGACACTACATTAACAATGTATAGAATAAACAATAACCAAAGAAAATTTTTTAAATTTAACATGTTGATTGTAACAACCGGGAAAAAGAAAAGAAAAGGGAAAAGAAAGAAAGTGAAAGCTGAAAAAATTCGAAATCTGAAAATTTTGCTAAGTCTCCTCGTAATAGCGAGAAAAGGCCTCGCAGTCGCGAGAATGTCTTCTCGCAATAGCGAACGAGATTCTAGCCATAGCGAGTGCGGGCAGTAGTCCATACAGAAACTAGGGGGCAGCTCGCCGTAGCGCACCATAGCGAGAGTGAGGTCTGGAACTGACACGAGTTCGCCATAGCGAAGGTCAAATCTCGCCATAGCGAAGGGAACTAATACGATCTCGCCGTAGCGAAGGTTACACCTCGCCATAGCGAAGCCAGATAACACAAGCTTGCTATAGCGAAGGTTAATTTTTGCCGTAGCGAGGGTCAGTCCGGAAGAGAGTAAATAGCGAGAATTAGACTTCATTAAACGCCCAAACTCATTTCTTCTCTCATATCTGCCCTAGACTTCGACCCAAGGAGAGAAAAGAGGCGTGGAGAGTGAGAGAGACCAAGAGAAGGAGGAAGAGTAAGGAAAAGGTAAGGAAAAGGTAAGGAAACTTCTCCCATTTCTCTTTAGATTTCTGATCTCCTCTCTTTGCCCTCTCTTTCTGCGGTTTTGTTTGTGAAAATGGTTAGATTTTGGGCATGGGTCAGAAGAGGGAAAGTGGAAAACATCTTTGAATCTTTGTGTTTTCTTTGAAAATGTTGTTTCCACTACCATGGGAGCTTGAGAGAGAGAAAGAATTGATGGCATTCTAGAGAGAGAGAGAGAACTCTAGGTTCTGGTATGTTAGGAGAGTTTAATGTGAATGATTACATTCTAAGAGAGTAATTGCATGCTTTTGTGTGTCTAGGCTCAAGTAAAGCACCTTCATCAAGGTGTGATTGTGATATTAAGAAGGGAGAAGAGAAATTGAAAGGAAAAGCTAGTGTTGGCTTTGGCTCATAAGGTAGCTCTCTCTTCCCACTCTTTCTTGTTGCATTCTTGGTTGTAATAGTCATTGTATGTTTATGTATATGCTTGTTGTGTGGAATATGCCATATGCTATTGCTTTGATGCATTGATGCCAATATGCTTGTGTATTGAAATGTGAGATTTGCTCGGGTGAGGTAGTGCCAAAAGTCCCTTGAGATGGGTGAGGTGAAGCCGAAAGTCCCTTGAGATAGGTGAGACAAGGCCAAAAGTCTCAAACGAGTGAGGCCAAGTCAAAAGTCCTTAAACTCGGGTGAGGCCATCCAAAAGTCCCTAAACTCGGGTGAGGTTAGACTAAAAGTCCCTGGAGCCCATTTTTGGCATTGTTGTGATTTCCATAGCATGTACAATGTGTGTTGGATGTTTGAGAATGGCTAGATGCTTATTCACCTGCTTTGACTTGTTATATGCCTTGATTGCTTACTTGATTGAGTGCATGAGCTACTAAGATTCCCTGAATCTCACCCCTTCCCCTCCCAACTTAATATGCTAGGTGGAGCTCAAGGAGAACCGAGCACATACCAAGGAGCCTAGAAGCATGCTTAGTTAGATATTACTTTCTTTTGGGTTATTTTGATGTATTTTGATATAAAGAGGTGCCAAAATGAGTATGCACTTTCTATATTTGAGATGTAAAGGTTGTAACAAGTGTAAATGTATGAAAAGATGATTTATGAACTATGTTGATAGCCAAATTAATGGAAATGAGGGTTTTGCTCCTTTTGTTGAATGAATGAAGTAGTGTATATTTAGCCGTAGCATAGTGAGATTGGAATGTATGTTGATTTGGACCACATGGACTTGTTATATATCCTAATTTTATGCTTTTAAACTTATCCATGAGTGGCTAGAGTGTGTGAGAGGCTATTTGGACCCGTTTTGGACCTTTTGGGTGCCAAAATCGGTGTTTTTGATAGCTCCGTCAAAGTATGACCGGATGAGCTCCTCTTGCCATGAAATTTGGCGTGCCTCTAAAGTTTATAGAAAGCTTCTTGAGAAGCTAAAGTGGGTAATATTCGGAGGTCGATAAAATATTTGGTGAATTGTTGAATTTTGGAAAATTTCATAGATTGGTCATGCACTGTTCATATAAACCAGAAAATGAAATCTATGGCATTCATAGACCAAATGGAGTCCAAATGTGGTGAAATTTTTATACACATAAATGAGACAACTACAGTGACTTATAGGAACTGGAATCACCTAAATCGGAGGTCTGTAGAGAGAGAATGAACCGTCTGAAGTTCTGTATCAGTATCAGGGAGCTCTCCTGACCCCCGTCACTGTTCCATCGGTTTTCAGGGTGTAGGGGCTATTGAACTAATCTAAACTTATTTTTCTCCTCTAGTAGACATCCATAGTTTTCCAAATTGGTATAGTGTGACCAGATTGAATTTTTTTGGATTTAATTATGGATTTCCGAAGTTCATGACAGAAAGCTGCACCAGAAGAAGTGATAGTCGGACCTCCTTCCCATTTTCGATGTCAAACATGGTCCAAATGCTGAGTTTATGGTTGGGAATGATTTTTAGTATAAATTTAACACTTAGAGCTTTCCAGAAACCTAAAGTTTACCAGATTTTCATTTTTCTATAATTAGTTATGATTTTCCAAAGTTAGAGCCAAAATATGACTTTTGGGCACAAGTGAGAAAAGTGTATTTTTCTGGTTTTTGGCTCCATACCCGTAGCTTATAGTTTGTTTTATGTTATGTATGAGTTGTATAAGTGGAGTTTGAGTTAAGAATATAAATGATGGGTTCACAGGACCCACGGGGCAGAAGTTGAGTGTTTGAAACCCCGTTTCATAGCATTAAAATGCCACGGATTGGTGTTGATCCTTTGGAAATCATATGGAACCGAGCCCGGTGAGAGGCTAGGTAGCGGTAGTAGATTAAGGTGTCATATTTTTGGTATCAGAGCAATGGTTCAGGCACTTTTGCTCAATTTTAGGCTCTTGAAGTATGTGAATTACTGGTGTTTAGTGTGAATTGTCATGGGAAGTTGTAGCATCCATATGCATATGTGTTGTGATAGTGTTGTGAACTGAGGATTGCTACTTCTTTTCAGACATGGTTGAGACTAGACGGGCAGGGGTAGAGGCAGAGGCAGACCGCCCAGGGCTCAGAGAGCTGAGCCAGAGGTTCCTATTGAGACTAGGGATCCTCTGCAGGCCATCATGGATAGACTTGATCGGTATGAGGCCATGATGGGCCAGCATCAGGAAATGCTGGAACAACAGAGGTAGATTGCCCAGAAGCAGCATGATATGATCATGCATTTGCAAGACACCCTGGCTAGGCAAGAAGAAGCCAGAAGGGATGCCCCTGTACCTCAACCATCTACATCCAGCATTCCACCTGTACCTCCCCAGGAGCCTGCTGTTCCATAGACCCAGACGCCTATCCAAAAAGTGTTGAAGCAGTTTAGGTAAAATAATCCATCCTCGTTTGACGGGGAATTGGATGCAGATAAGGCGGAGGCTTGGGTGATGCAGCTTAAGAAGATATTCTCAGTGATGGATTGTACCACTGAGCAGAAAGCCCAACTAGCCACCTTTATGCTAGAAAAGGAAGCTGATAGATGGTGGGATAGTGCGAAACCCCTAATGGAGACCAAGAATATACCGATAACTTGGGAGACTTTCTTGGTCGAATTTTATGAGAAGTATGTCCCAAGTTCAGTGAGGAAAAAGAAAGAAATGGAGTTCATGGGCTTGAGACAGACGGATGAGATAACTGTGGATCAGTATGTGGCCAAGTTCATAGAGTTGTCTTGGTATTCCTCTTACCTCCAGAGGTATGATGATGAACCCTGGAGATGTGAGCAGTGTGAGATCAGTTTGAGGCCCCTGATTAGCGACAGAGTCGCTCCACAGCAGATCAGGAAGTTTAATACTCTTGTGGAGGTCAGTAGGGTGATTGAGACGAATTTGTAAGCTATTATGCCTACTGCGACTATGGCTAGTCAGAAGAGGGTTCCAGATTTGAAAAGGCCGAAACCAGAAGAGGGTTCTAGTTTGACCCCTACTACTAAGAGGAGAGGCAAAGGGTCATGGAATAGGAAACCACAGCGAGGTGTGCTACCTCCGCGGGGCCAGTCATCCTTCCAGCAGTCTCCGATGACATGTTACAAGTGTGGGAAGCTGGGGCACATTGCTAGACACTGTCCTCAGATGGAGACAGTGCCTCCTCCTAGACCACAGACCCAGGGCCGAGTGTTCGCCCTTACTCAGCAGGAAGCCAGCCATCTCCCAGTTTGATCCAAGGTACGCTGTTAGTGAATGGCTTTCCTGTAGTTGCTATGTTTGATTCGGGTGTTAGTCACTCGTTTATATCATATGATTGTGTGAGGAAATTGGGTCTGGTCATTAGTGTCTTGCCATTTGACTTGTCTGTCATTACACCCACTGGAGGCCACGTGGTTACTTCCCATACTTGCTTGAATGTCACTGTCCAATTTAACCATTGTCATACCACTCTTGATTTGGTTTGCATGCCTTTCCATGAAATTGATTTAATTATTGGTATAAACTGGTTGGCTGCAAATAATGCCATACTTGATTATGAACACCGAATCATTTCCCTATCTGCTTGTGGGACCATACCTAGGGTAGGAGCTGAGTTATCCTTTATGACTACTACCTAGGCTGAGAGATATTTAAAGTATGGATGTCAAGGGTTTCTAGTCTTTTTCTCTATTCAGGCTGAGGTAGAAGAAGGGATAGAGGAGATCCCAGTTGTCAGGGAATTCCCGGGGGTTTTCCCTAGAGAGTTTGATTTTAGTGGCCTACCCCCTGAGAGAGAATTAGAGTTCTTTATAGACATAGTGCCTGGTGCTGGACCGGTGTCCAAAGCTTCTTACAGGATGGCTCCCGCCGAGCTTGCTGAGTTGAAAGAGCAGATAGAGGAATTGTTAGAGAAAGAGTTTATCCGCCCTAGTGTTTCACCTTGGGGTGCTCCAGTGTTGTTTGTGAAAAAGAAAGATGGTAGTTTGCGGTTGTGTATTGATTAAAGAGAGTTGAATAAAGTTACCATCAAGAATAAATATCCTCTCCCTAGAATTGATGATCTGTTAGATCAGTTGGCTGGGGCATCTGTGTTTTCTAAGATAGATCTTAGATCTGGTTACCACCAGTTGAGAGTGAGAACTGAAGACGTCTCTAAGACGGCTTTCAGAACGAGATATGTGCACTATGAGTTCCTTGTGATGCCATTCGGATTGACGAATGCTCCTACTGTGTTCATGGATTATATGAACAGGGTATTCAGACCGTATCTAGATCAGTTTGTGGTGGTCTTTATTAATGATATTTTAGTGTACTCCCGATCTTTTGAGGAGCACGAGAGGCATTTGAGACTAGTCCTAGACACTTTGAGAGAGAAAAGGTTGTATGCCAAACTTAGTAAATATGAGTTTTGGCTGACCGAGGTGCGATTCTTAGGTTATGTGATCTCACGAGATGGGGTTGCGGTTGATCCCCATAAGGTGGAGGCTGTGTTGCAGTGGGATAGACCTAGAACGATCACCGAGGTTAGGAGTTTCCTAGGTTTGGCAGGGTATTATAGACGGTTTATTCAGGACTTTTCTCGAATGGCCTTACCACTGACGAGGCTAACCAGGAAAGATACACCATTTGTGTAGGATGAAAGATGTGAGAAGAGTTTCCAAGAGTTGAAACTCTGTTTGACCACTGCCCCTATGCTAATTATCCCTGACCCTAGTGAACCATTTGTGGTTTATTATGATGCTTCGGGCAAAGGGTTAGGATGTGTGTTGATGCAGCAGGGCCGAGTAGTGGCATATGCCTCAAGGCAGTTGAGACCTCATGAGGAGAATTACCCCACACATGACCTGGAGTTAGCTGCCATAGTGTTTGCTCTTAAAATTTGGAGACACTATCTGTATGGTGCGACCATAGAGATCTATAGTGACCACAAGAGTCTGAAATACCTGTTTGATCAGAAAGAACTCAATATGAGACAGAGGAGATGGATGGAATTCTTGAAAGATTATGATTATGTGTTGAAATATCATCCGGTTAAGGCCAATGTGGTGGCGGATGCCCTGAGTAGAAAATCCATCCATGTAGCCCATATGATGATTAGGGAGCAGGAGCTCCTAGAGAAGTCCAGAGATTTGAACCACTCTTGTCAGGTGGTATCAGGTAGATTGTATCTAAGTGAAACCCGAGTTGAGAATATATTGAAAACCCAGATCTTAGATGCCCAGAGGGAGGATGAGTTCCTGAAACGGATCAGGAATGAGATCACCCAAGGTAAGACCTCAGATTACAAGGTGTCTGAGGATGGCATGATAGTATATCGAGATAGAATTTGTGTGCCTAGTTAGAATAAGTTGAAAGAAAGCATTCTAGAAGAGGCACATAAAAGTAAGTATACTATCCACCCAGGTGCCACCAAGATGTATCAGGATTTGAAAAAGATTTTCTTGTGGCCAGGGATGAAGAGCCATATGACGGATTATGTGGCTAGATGCCTAGTGTGTCAGAGGGTAAAGATAGAACACCAGAAATCGGCTGGGTTGTTGCAACCTCTAGATATCCCTGAGTGGAAGTGGGATAGTATAGCCATGGACTTTGTTATGGGGTTACCCAGGACATCTTCTGAACACGATGCTATTTGGGTAGTTGTGGATAGACTGACGAAGTCTGCATACTTTTTAGCTATCAGGGCTACTCATACACTGGATAGACTAGCCCAGTTGTATATCCGAGAGATAGTGTGACTTCATGGAATACCCAATAGCATAGTTTCGGATAGAGACCCCAGGTTCACATCGAACTTTTGGAGGTCATTGCACCATGCCTTAGGGACTAGATTGCGGTTTAATACTGCATATCACCCCCAGACAGATGGTCACACTGAAAGGACCATCCAAACATTGGAAGATATGTTGAGGGCATGTGTGCTAGAGATGAGGGGTAACTGGGATGCGTATTTACCATTAACAGAGTTTGCGTACAATAATAGTTACCATTCCAGTATCCAGATGGCCCCTTATGAGACTTTGTATGGGAAAAAGTGCAGATCCCCTCTGTGTTGGGTTGAGCTAGGTGAGAGGAGTATGATAGGACTTGAGATTGTAGACCAGACCACCCGACAAATAGAATTGATTAGAAAGAGGCTCCTCACGGCCCAGAGTAGACAGAAAAGCTATGCTGATAAGCGTAGGAGGCCATTAGAGTTTGAGGTTGGAGACCATGTGTTCATTCGAATATCTCCAATGATGGGAGTAGGTCGGTCAATGAGGGTAAGGAAGCTCAGTCCTAGGTATATTGGTCCGTTTGAAATCCTTGAGAAAATTGGACCCGTGGCTTACCGAATAGCCTTACCTCCTAACCTAGCCCAAATCCACAGTGTTTTTCATGTCTCCCAGTTGAAAAAGTATTTACCAGACTCCTCACATGTCATAGAATATGAGCATGTGCAATTGCAGGAAGATCTTTCCTATGTAGTGAAACTGGAGAGAATTGTGGATGCTAAGTTGAAACAACTGAGAAGCAAGAACATTCCTCTGGTGAAAGTGATCTGGAGAGGTCTGACATTTGAGGAAGTAACTTGAGAATTAGCGGATGAAATGAGGCAAAAATATCCAGAGTTATTCCCTTGAGGTATGTTTTTAAATTTCGAGGACGAAATTTCTTTTAAGAGGGGTAGAAATGTAACAACCAAGATAAAGAAAAGAAAAGGGAAAAGAAAGAAAGTGAAAGCTGGAAAAATTCGAAATCTGGAAATTTTGCTAAGTCTCCTCGCAATAGCGAGAAAAGGCCTCACAGTCACGAGAATGTCTTCTCGCAATAGCGAACGAGATTCTAGCTATAGCGAGTGCGGGCAGCAGTCCATACAGAAACTAGGGGGCAGCTCGCCGTAGCGCGCCATAGCGAGAGTGAGGTCTGGAACTGATGCGAGTTCGCCATAGCGAAAGGTCAAATCTCGCCATAGCGAAGGGAACTGATACGATCTCGCCGTAGCGAAGGTTACACCTCGCCATAGCGAAGCCAGATAACACGAGCTCGCTATAGCGAAGGTTAATTTTTGCCGTAGCGAGGGTCAGTCCGGATGAGAGTAAATAGCGAGAATTAGACTTCATTAAACGCCCAAACTCATTTCTTCTCTCATATCTGCCCTAGACTTCGACCCAAGGAGAGAAAAGAGGCGTGGAGAGTGAGAGAGACCAAGAGAAGGAGGAAGAGCAAGGAAAAGGTAAGGAAACTTCTCCCATTTCTCTTTAGATTTCTGATCTCCTCTCTTTGCCCTCTCTTTCTGCGGTTTTGTTTGTGAAAATGGTTAGATTTTGGGCATGGGTCAGAAGAGGGAAAGTGGAAAACATCTTTGAATCTTTGTGTTTTCTTTGAAAATGTTGTTTCCACTACCATGGGAGCTTGAGAGAGAGAAAGAGTTGATGGCATTCTAGAGAGAGAGAGAGAACTCTTGGTTTTGGTATGTTAGGAGAGTTTGATGTGAATGATTACATTCTAAGAGAGTAATTGCATGCTTTTGTGTGTCTAGGCTCAAGTAAAGCACCTTCATCAAGGTGTGATTGTGATATTAAGAAGGGAGAAGAGAAATTGAAAGGAAAAGCTAGTGTTGGCTTTGGCTCATAAGGTAGCTCTCTCTTCCCACTCTTTCTTGTTGCATTCTTGGTTGTAATAGTCATTGTATGTTTATGTATATGCTTGTTGTGTGGAATATGCCATATGCTATTGCTTTGATGCATTGATGCCAATATGCTTGTGCATTGAAATGTGAGATTTGCTCGGGTGAGGTAGTGCTGAAAGTCCCTTGAGATGGGTGAGGTGAAGCCGAAAGTCCCTTGAGATAGGTGAGACAAGGCCAAAAGTCTCAAACGAGTGAGGCCAAGTCAAAAGTCCTTAAACTTGGGTGAGGCCATCCAAAAGTCCCTAAACTCAGGTGAGGCTAGACCAAAAGTCCTTGGAACCCATTTTTGGCATTGTTGTGATTTCCATAGCATGTACAATGTGTGTTGGATGTTTGAGAATGGCTAGATGCTTATTCACCTGCTTTGACTTGTTATATGCCTTGATTGCTTACTTGATTGAGTGCATGAGCTACTGAGATTCCCTGAATCTCACCCCTTCCCCTCCCAACTTAATATGCTAGGTGGAGCTCAAGGAGAACCGAGCACACACCAAGGAGCCTAGAAGCATGCTTAGTTAGATATTACTTTCTTTTGGATTATTTTGATGTATTTTGATGTAAAGAGGTGCCAAAATGAGTATGCACCTTCTATATTTGAGATGTAAAGGTTGTAACAAGTGTAAATGTATGAAAAGATGATGTATGAACTATGTTGATAGCCAAATTAATGGAAATGAGGGTTTTGCCCCTTTTGTTGAATGAATGAAGTAGTGTATATTTGGCCGTAGCATAGCGAGATTGGAATGTATGTTGATTTAGACCACATGGACTTGTTATATATCCTAGTTTTATGCTTTTAAACTTGTCCATGAGTGGCTAGAGTGTGTGAGAGGCTATTTGGACCCGTTTTGGACCTTTTGGGTGCCAAAACCGGTGTTTTTGAGAGTTCCGTCAAAGTATGACCGGATGAGCTCCTCTTGCCATGAAATTTGGCGTGCCTCTATAGTTTGTAGAAAGCTTCTTGAGAAGCTAAAGTGGGTAATATTTGGAGGTCGATAAAATATTTGGTGAATTGTTGAATTTGGGAAAATTTCATAGATTGGTCATGCACTGTTCATATAAACTAGAAACTAAAATCTGTGGCATTCATAGACCAAATGGAGTCCAAATGTGGTGAAATTTTATACACATAAACAAGACAACCACAGTGACTTATACGAACTAGAGTCACCTAAATCGGAGGTCTGTAAAGAGAGAATGAATCGTCTGAAATTCTGTATCAGCATCAGGGAGCTCTCCTGACCCTCATCACTGTTCCATCGATTTTCGGGGTGTAGGGGCTACTGAACTGATCTGAACTTATTTTTCTCCTCTAGTAGACATCCGTAGCTTTCCAAATTGGTATATTGTGACCAGATTGGATTTTTTTGGATTTAAGTAGGGATTTCCGAAGTTCATGACAGAAAGCTGCACCAGAAACAGTGACAGCCGGACCTCCTTCCCATTTTCGATGTCAAACATGATCCAAATTCTGAGTTTATGGTTAGGAATGATTTTTAGTGTAAATTTAACACTTAGAGATTTCCAGAAAGCTAAATTTTACCAGATTCCCATTTTTCTATAATTAGTTATGATTTTCCAAATTTAGAGCCAAAATATGACTTTTGGGCACAAGTGAGAAAAGTGTATTTTTCTGGTTTTTGGCTCCATACCCGTAGCTTATGGTTTGTTTTATGCTATGTATGAGTTGTATAAGTAGAGTTTGAGTTGAGAATATAAATGATGGATTCACAGGACCCACGGGGCAAAAGTTGAGTATATGAAACCTCGTTTCATAGCATGAAAATGCCACGGATTGGTGTTGATCCTTTGGAAATCATATGGAACCGAGCCCGGTGAGAGGCTAGGTAGCGGTAGTAGATTAAGGTGTCACATTGATTACTTAGATTTACTTGGATTAATTCTAGACTGAGACAAATTTATCTAACTTGTCTAAAGTGTCTATAGAATAAAAAATGATAATACTCATTAAAAAAAATAAAATGATAAGAATGCTAAATCATATATAATCTACAAGCAAAAAGGCATAGCTAACGCTATCCAAACATCAAGCCATTTTTCTCAACAAAATAAACATATAAAAGAACTCTCATACTTTTATAAAATAACTCAAGAAATAAAGAAGAGAAGATTTTGAGAAAATATAGAATATGGGAAATGTTTCTTAAATTTTCTATTGGACATTTTCAATGCAAATAGGATACATATTTATAGGTACAAATTTGTAACCCCAAAAGATCACATCCTAAATGTGAAATAATATACCATAAAGTAGGGCATAAAGGTGGAAAATCAATATCCCAAGAGTTACACATTCTTGAAGGAATATAAAAAGAAGAGTTATAATTCTTGAAACCTAATGGTTACAATTCTTGAAGAAGATGATTATCCACATAAAGAACCACATAAAGAATAGGATTATAACATACCTTTCAATGAATTTGGGGGTTTAAAAACTAAAAGGACATCTACCATAATTGATGGATTTATAACACTCCCCTTTGGATGTCCATTGTACAAGGAATATGCCTCATTAAGACCTTACTAGAGAAAAACCCAGTGGAGAAAAAACCTATTGAAGGAAAAAGAGTACACCATTTCTTGTACACTCCTTCTATTCACAATATCACTGTATATTTTTGAGCCGACGCATCCCAATTTTATATACTAATCTTTTAAATATTGAGGTTGGTAGTGCCTTGGTAAATAAGTTTGTTAGATTATCACTTGAACGAATTTGTTGAACATCAATATCACCATTTTTTTGAAGATCATGAGGGAAAATGAATTTTGGTGAAATGTGCTTTATTCCATCTCTTTTGATATAACCTTCCTTCAACTGAGCTATACATGCCACATTGTCTTCATATAATATAGTCAAAGTTTTCTTGCAAGAAGATAACCCGCATGCTTTTCAGATATGTTGAATCATAGACCTCAACCAAACACATTCTTGGCTTGCTTCATGAACAGCTATAATTTTTACATGATTTAAAGAGGTGGCTGCAAGTGTTTATTTAATGGAACGCCATGAAATAGCTGTATTTCCACTTGTAAATATGTAGCTTGTTTGAGATCTAGCTTTGTGTGGATTAGATAAATATCCAACATCTGCATATCATAGGAGTTTTGATCTAGATCTATTTATATATAACAATCCCATATCAACAGTACTTTTAAGATATCGAAAAACATGTTTAACCCTAGTCCAATATATCCGTGTTGGAGCTGAACTAAATCTAGCTAACAAACTTACAGTAAAAGTTATATTAGGTCTTGTATTGTTAGCAAGATACATTAATGCACCAATTGCACTAAGATATGGTACTTCAGGACCAAGAAGTTTTTCATTATCATCTTGAGGCCAAAAAATATCTTTTTTCACATCAAGTGATTGAACAACTATTAGGGTACTCTATAATACTATAAATTCTAACTCATTTTATGCCATTTATAGGCTTTACATCATCATTCCCATTAGAGCATATGAAAGAGGGAGTGAAAATAATGGGCTTATTTGCACTACGTCATACTTTAAAATTTTGTAATCAGTATCATGTGGACCGTGTGAGCTTATGCTATGCATCCTCATATTTAATTATATCATTACAACTCATTTGCATCACAAAAAGATGCCTACAACTTATGGAAACTGAATTGGAGTGTAGAATATGGAGTTTCATTCTCAGCCAGAATTGCTCCACTTTCTGACCAAAATTTCAAAAATTATAACTAAATCTAGAAAAATTGAAATCATGAAATCATGGTCATTCTAGAAATCTTAGGATGTCTACTTCACACTAAAAATATTCCAAGACCATAAAATTCATCACAAAGGGCGTTTGACATCCAAAATAATCTAAAGGTCCGATTGAATTTTGGAACTATCATAGAATTCTGCAGAGAATTTTGAAAATGTCCAATTAATTCCACAAAAATCTAATCCATGAAAATTATACCAATATGGAAAGTTGTGGATGTTAACTAGAGAGTAAAAATATCTTTAGATTAGTTCATCAAGCCTAAGCCCTAGAATTTAATGGAACAATACTTCTAGTCAGACAAATTTACTGATACCAGATAGAAAATTCAAAAATTCATATCTCCCTCTCTAGACCTGCAAATGAGGTGCTTCTAGTTGGATGAGTCACTGTGATTGTCTAGTTTCTCTGTATAAAATTTCATGGCAATTAGACATCATCTGAGCTTCGGGTGATAAAGTTTAATTTCTAACCAAATGAATTGTGTCACAAACCAGAAATATAAATTTTGCCAACTTTGAAAAATCATCAAAAATTTTGTAGGCCTCCAAAAATTATGATCTTTAGCTTACCAAAAAGCTCTCAATGAGACCTAATTGCATGTCAAATCTCAAATTAAGACTAACTCATTTGGCTAAAAAGTGATATAGGGTTCCATAATGGTCAATTTTGGCTCCATATAGGGTACCAAAGCTGCCAAATGGATTTCCCTTGGTCTTGGCACCTTTTAGACAAGTCTCAAAGTATATTTAAGACTTATGTGAGCTGCCCAAATGGTCCCAAACCTCATGTATCTCATTTTAACTATTCAACCCATACTTACGTATATTTACATCATACTTCCACATTGCATATTTGGGCATTACAAACTCAAATTGTATTCTAGAGCTCATACATCATATCCATCATTATAAAAATTACATAACAGCATATTTATACATGTCTCAAGGGTCATGGTACATATATAACATCATATATATCATGAACCATTATTATGGTTCCAAAATGAACAAAATAATGCCTAAGCTTGTCAATCTTTCCTCTTTATTGTTGTTAGCTCCCTTCACCATAATTACTTCGTCCACCTAGCATGTTAGATCATTGGAGAGGAGGGAATGAGATTCAAAGAATCCCAATAGCTCATCTCCCATTCAATCATACATAATATGTACAAAGCAAGTTTTATAAATGCATGCATGGAGAAATTAGAAGTCATGGACATTTTAAAAGCAACCTTGGCATATGAATCAATCATATAAGGCATTCAAGAGTTTACTAAGTGTTTAGATTGGCCTCACATTTCTCCTCATGGATTTTGGATTTGCCTCACCCATTCTTTGAGAGCTTTGGACTCAACCATACTCTTGGGAGCCCACTTTACTTTTGGAAAACTCTTTGCTATGTCTCAACCAAGCTTAAGGGTTCTTGGCTCATCCTCACCAAAGGGAAGAGTTCTTGGCCTCTCCACACTCAAGTAAGCTCATATAAATATCATGTACTCATTTGAAACATAACATGGCATCAAGGATCATGGCATATAAAGGCATGCTAGCATACTTTTTATAGCTTGAAAATACATATACATACATTTAAAACAAGCTAAACACACATCTATGCATGAGAGAAGTTAGAGAGAACTACCTTGAAATTCAAGCCTCTTCTTCCAGCCACACACCAACAAATTGGTGGAGATAGTTTCTCTTGGCTTAGATACAATTTATGGAAGCTAATTAGGTCCATGAAACACATTCTAAGGCTACATAACTTAATGAAACACTAGATTGCTTTATAGGTTCTATTATGGTCCATAATTACACCTAATGAAGCAACACCCCTCAAATAATTTTTAGGCCTTATTCTTTCTTTTCAAATATGATTCTTGACTCCTTTTAAGCTTCTTGGAGTAATCATATCATTAAAACAAAAGGTCTAGCACCATGTTACTTCTTTAGGTCATATTGAGGAACTTAAAGCACTAACTCATTCTCTAAACTTCCTAAATTTTTCCTAAGGCTTCCCCTCATATTCATTCATCATATATGACTCAAAAATGGACTTGAAAAATTTTAAAACTCTCGTTAGGTTCCTTATCCCTTCTTGGCTGAGACATGGGAGCATTTGGCCTTCCATGGGGTTTTGTTTGTTTTCATAGAGGAAGAGGCATATGGGGGACCTCTTAGGGATCTTAGGAGCACATTTAAACATTCATTTAAGTCTAAGAACATTCAAGTTAAATCAGATTTGCAAGGGAGCATTTGGATCCCTAATGGTTCCATCTTGTTTCCTAATGCCCCTTTCTTGATTCTATTGGTTCATTCTTAATCCTTGCCATCTAAAACCTCTAATCCCTTCATGATTTAGATAGAACACAGCCCCTAAAGAATAGGCTCTTGGCTGGACAAAATAGGCAAGGGTTAGGGGGAGGAAAGGGCTATCAAAGGATAGAGAATTTACCTTGTTTTTTTAGTTCCTTTGGCTTATTCTTCCATTTGGTTGGCTTGCTCCCTTAATTTTCAAAATTCCCCTCTCTGTTCTACCCCCAAAATAGCACCAAACTCTCCATTAAAGTCATATAAAGAAAGCTTTAGAGGAGAGGAGCAAGTTTCAAGAAGGAAGGATATGGAATTTCTTAAAGATTTTTACCTTTTTCTTGAATTTCATCCTCCAAAATCTTCCTCCACTTATGCACCTAAGAAGGGCAGCTTCTCCTCTGGTTTTTGGCAGAATTAAGTTGGTCTTAGAGAGGAGAGAAAGAATGTGGCATATAAAGACCCCTTTTGGAAGCTTCCTTTAACACTTTAATTCTAATTTTGCCCTTTCATAATAACATTTCTGTTTCTCTTTCGTTTTAGCTCCTTTTTTAGAACCGTCTTTTTCATTATAAAATTTAGGCTCCTAATTTAGTAAAAATGCCTTTGGAATCACTCAAATTAGAGCTAAAACTTTACCGAACTAACCGATCAAACTTTGGATCAACCGATGTCGAAAAGAGTACACTGGAGGAGCTTCCTATGGTTTTTGGTGCCTCTGAGAACCTTGGGCAACTCAAAATTTCCATTTAAAAAGCCTTCCTATGTGCTTTTCCAAAATTACACTTATTTACAAAAATACCACTGGCCTTTCGGTAAATTTTTCGAATCACTCTGACCCTGGTTTTTGGGTAAATCAAGGCTCAAATCCTCATTTTCTATTATTTAAAATTTTATCCTAATTTTATTTGGCCTTGAATCACTCATCTCAGGGAGCTTGCTTTTCAAACCGGCCGGCGTTACATACTCAATAGATGTGTTTTATCCATGTAAAATCTTTTAAGAACTTTTGTGTATAATTTGATTAATGTATAAAAATTTCATCTTTCAAATGTTCAATCTATAAGCCAAGATAAAATTTCGTCTTTCCAAGATCTTTCATTTTAATTTTTTTTTAAAACAATCTACTGCCTTTGAAATTTCTTCAAGAGTTCCAATAATGTTCAAATCATCAACATATACAACGATGATTGCAAATCCTAAATTTGATCATTTTATAAAAACACATGGACATATATGGTCATTCTTATATTCTTCCTTTAACAAATATTCACTAAGACAATTATACCACATTTGTCCAAACTATTTTAGTCCATACAATGATCTTTGCAATTTAATTGAATAAAGTTCCTAATACTTTGAATTATATGCTTTAGGCATCTTAAATCCTTCTGGGATTTTCATATAGATATCATGATCAAGTAAGCCATAGAAATATGCTATAACAACATCCATAAGACACATATCAAGGTTTTGATGCACTACCATACTAATAAGATAATGAAATGTGATTGCATCCACCACAGGAGAATAAGTGAATTCATATCAATTTTAGGTCTTTGTGAGAACCCTTGTGCAACAAGTCATGCTTTATATCTCACAACTTCATTTTTCTCGTTTCGTGTACGCACAAATGCCCATTTGTACCCAACAGGTATTACACCTTCAGATGTTCAGACTATAGGCCCAAAAACCTCACATTTTTCAAGTGAGTTCAATTCTATTTGAATTACGTCTTTCCGTTTTGGCCAATCACCTCTATGTTGGCACTCATCAACGGAAGTAGGTTTATGATCCTCATTTTCATTTATAACATTAAACGCTATAGAGTATGTAAATGTGTTGTCAACAATTATTTTTTTATGATTAAATCTTTTCCTCGTAGAAATATAACTTATTAAGATCTCTTCATTTTTATCAATTTCAGGTACCTAAACTTCTTTTAGAGTTATGTTATTTGTTATGTCTCTAAACTCTTCAGGAGTATCTATTGCTTTAATGGGCTCATTATGAATAATTAGTCCTTTCCTTTTATGAGAATTTTTATCTTTTGAATAGATTGGTCTATCACGCTTTTGGCGTACTTTGGATTCATTAACTATTTCACTTACAGATTGTCCTTCAGGGGCTTCAATTCTTACAAGAACATTTGCAGCTAGTATATGTGAATTTGTTACTCTCTTTAAGTCAGTAAATGCATCTAGCAGTTGATTTGCTATATTGTGTGAATGGATTATCTTTTGAACTTCAAGTTCATATTGTTTTGTATGAGAATCAAGATATGTCAAAATATTCTATGTAATTTTTTTGACCAGTTGCTTATCTTTTTCTCCCCCTAATATTGGGAAAGCTAACTTATTAAAATGACAATCAGCAAAATGTGCTATAAATACATCTCTTATCATTGGCTCAAGATATTTTATAATAGAAAGGGAATCATACCCCATATATATTCCCAACCTTCTTTGAAGTCTCATCTTAATACGTTGTGGTGGAGCTATTGAAATATGTACTGCACATCCAAAAATTCTAAAATGAGAAATATTTGGTTCCTGACTATAAGCCAATTGTAAAAGGGAGTATTTATGATAATTTGTTGGCCTTATGCATATAAGTGTTGCTGCATACAAAATTGCATGTCCCCAAGTAGAAATAGGGAGATTCATTCTCATTAATAAAGGCCTAGTAATTAATTGAAGTTGCTTAATAAATGATTCAGCTAAACCATTTTGTATATGAACATGAGCTATAAGATGTTCAATGTTTATTCCAATTGACATGCAATAGTCATTAAAAGCTTGTGAAGAAAATTCTCCAATTTTATCAAGTCGAATAGACTTAATGGTATAACTTGGAAATTGTGCTCTTAATTGAATAATTTGAGCAAGCAATCTTGCAAATGCCAAGTTACGAGTTGATAACAAATATATATGAGACCATCTACTGGATGCATTTATTAATATCATAAAATATCTAAATGGTATAGATGGTGGATAAATAGATCCATAAATGTCATCATATATACGTTTTAGAAAAGCTAAAGATTCAATTCTAACTTTAGTTAGTGATGACTTAATAATTAATTTACCTTGAGAACAAGCAGCGTATGAGAATTCTTTAAATTGAAAAATCTTCAGGTTTTTCAATGGGTGCATATGTGAATTCTCAATAATTTTTCACATTATTATTGTTCCAAGATGCCTCAATCATTCATGCCAAATGGTAAATATTTTTGAATCTATAAACTTCTGGTTTATAGTTGTATGTATTTCAATTGTACTAATTTTTGTATAGTACAAACCGGAAGAGAGAGTTGGTAATTTTTCTAATATCTTTTTCTTACCAGAAAAAATACTCGTGATATAAAGGTATTTATTATTTTCTTCACATACAATTTCTATATGATATCCATTACGACTAATATCTTTAAAACTCAACAAATTTCTTTGAGATTTAGAAGAAAATAGAGTATTATTTATCATAAATCTTATTCCTTTAGGTAATATGATAATAGCTATTCCAAATCCTTTAATTAATCTTGTACTACAAGAAATTATAGTAATATAAGCTTTACCTATGTTTATTTGAGAAAAATATTTTTTATTTTTTAAGATCGTATGAGTGCTTGCACTATCTACAAGACATATATCTTCATTCATTTTTTTAAAATTAAACAAAAGTATAAGAAATATTATAAAACTCATACTTGAAATTTCATATAAACTTATAATTAAAAAAAAACAATTACAAACACATAAACCTATTTTAGGTATCAATATTTTCTTGTGAGTTGACAAAAAAATCTGATACATCTAAATGTGTAGTATTTATAGGATCATTGGTAGAATCATCATATAAATTAGCAAAATTGGTCTCAACAACTTTTTCATTTTCCTTCATTGATGCTTGATAAAGATCAACAAGGTGTTTTGCTATATGACAGGTACGTGACCAATGTCCATTCATACTACAATGATAGTATGAATTTTCTGAATTCTTCACATGTTTCTTTTGTCCACTTGTGCTTCCTTGTTTTTTTCCCCTCTTATTCCATTTCTGGTGGTAAACAACATTCTTATGTAAGGAGCATTATTTCTTCCTCGGCCATGTCCACGGCCACGACTACGTCCACGTCCTCGTCCATTATTATGGATCATGGTCACATTTACTTTAGGGAACGGAGTAAAACTAGTTGGACGGGTTTCATGATTTTTCATTAATAGCTCATCCCTGTCCATTATAGTGATTGTCATTTAAAATTTATAAATGAACTATAACTAACCAATAGAACTAAACTCTAAGGGAAAAAGACCTATGATTTTGTAGGTGTTTTAAAGAATATGAAAAATGGTGTGCACTTCACCAATAAGTTGCTTATAATATAGGTTAGGCTAAGAGTTAAATGACTTACCTCTACCCCACTATTGCAAAATAGAACCACCAGAACTACAACAAATTATAATGATATCAGCATGTAATGCATAATCAAGAAAGATGAAGCAATGACAACAAATAAAATTGCTGCTATAGTACTAATTTTGAAGTAGCTAGTGAAATCCACATTCTCCACTTTTTCATATTCATTAGAAGCATCCTAAATGCATATAAGTTAACCATTTATTTGTGACTAGATAAGGAAACATTCATATATATATAAAAAAAAATCTACCTTTATGAAGAACAAAATTAGCTCATATCAAAAGAGAATAAAACTTTCTTTGAGGGAGCCTCCATAATATATATGAAAAGAGACAAGGGAGCTTTCTTCTTTGATGAGTTTATTTTTCTTCAATGATTCTTCTTTGTGTCTCTACTAATTAGAACATCTTATCCTTCCTTTCTTTTTGATAAAAGAAGAAAATTTATTAAAGAAGAAGAATGAATTACAAGAGTAGAGGATGAAATGATAATCACTAATTTAAATTTTAAGCACTTGAGTGATGTATAGCATACTTGGCTTTTCTTTCCTTTAATAAATATGGAACACCAAAAAAAAGAAAAGTACAAAACAAAAAGCACTTGAGTGAAGGACCTTAGTTAACATTGTGCGCTTCAATTCTTCTTCAAAATATCTCATATTAGTATTTTGTGCTCCACAAACAAATCATTTTCTTTTAATCTTATTTGCTAAGGATTTTAAGCAAACAACTAAGGAGAAGGATAAATGATAAAGCCAAGTTTTTACTTTTTCCAATAATCCACAGATAATCATTCTGAGAGTAATGATCCCAAACCAAAACCAATGCCACCGCTAACAACATTGACAACTAAGAACCCTTGCAAACAGGTGCAATTGTTTGCAAATTTTCTCACACGATCAAGGTATTGTATCTATGTATATGTTGCTTAACAATTATACTCTTTTTTATAAGAAGAATTTAAATTGATGGATTATTATAGGCAAAAATAGGTAAATATTTTGGATCATCTTAGATTTGCAAGGATATAACCTCAACAATAAGCATAAAATTGAAATGAAAGATCAAATTAAGAACAACATGAGAGCTATTTATGGGATATAATTAAAATAAGACAAAGGAACTATTTGTTAATAGAAGAAACTTTTTTACTTGAGAAACTTCAATGCTCATATCATTTTTCAAGCTTTGCTAGAAGCAATTTCCATACCAGCATCAAGTTTTTAGAGCTGGAATTGAGGCATATATGGCAACCCCTGATTCTGTTGAATTAATTATAAAAATTGCAAATGGGCATTCTTTGTCTTATTTGAGCAAGTTGTGCTTATCATGCAACATGCACCAATTTTTGCTCTCTTTCCCACACTTTTAATTTAATAACCCACCAACAATATTTGAGAAAAACCAATTGTGAGCACATCAGTGAATTTCTAATTCTTTTAGCTTGTCTCTAAAAATTTGAACTATTTCAGTTATTTAGAATGTTAGTTGTACCTTTTTGAATCAATTTGACCTAAGAGAACAGCATAATCCATTTACTTGTATGGTTAAAATGTTATCCCCTACTATTTGAGCTTATATTCATGTAACATTTTAAAGAACTAAACTAAGAAACTATAAACCATGTGCCTTCTAAAGCAAATAGGGAAAACTACATGCTTCCTTCACCAAATGTTGCTAAATCTAATTATGAAACATTAATAGGCAAAGCAAAATCAAAACTAACCTAAAGGAATCAATCCTTAAACAAGTGAATAGGACTTACAATTAACACCAATCAATAAGATGAAATTGCTTCGAGAATCTAAGAGTCACTAAGCTATAAATAGGAAAAGGAAAAGGAAAACTAATAAGATGAATCTAACTTCTAAAATAGTTTGACTGCCATTAAACAAGATTCATGAACAAATATTATTGTAAGGACCAAGACACCTAACCATTGCATACATAAATACAAACAAAACCAAACACTCAAAATATCTCCTAGTTGAGAAAAATCAAAGTAAATATGTAATAAATCAACATCCATACCTAGATCTACACCAAAAGACCAAAGCCAATTGCTAAAAACTCAGACACTCACATATCTAACC
Organism: Erythrophleum fordii; assembly: GCA_032878935.1. Lineage (NCBI taxonomy): Eukaryota > Viridiplantae > Streptophyta > Magnoliopsida > Fabales > Fabaceae > Erythrophleum > Erythrophleum fordii. The sequence continues at coordinate 15,032,241 of JAVQMF010000056.1, read as the reverse complement.
CTAATTGAGCAATCAATAACAAACAAAAATTATATGATAGAGAATGATCCCCAAATTTGAAAAAAAAGGCAAATGCAACAGGAGGAGTTTACCTGGGAAATGTTAAAAGTTTCTTCACACCTACAAAGAGAGAAATTGTTGTTGCCATTGGTTTCCATCACAGGTGGTCACCATTCTTGTTCCAAGTGGTGGCCTAAGGGGGATGCATAGTTTCTATCAGTTAGGGCGTTGGGGTTCTCAGCACAAGTGGTTTCCATTGGTATGGGATTAAGGTTCGAATGAGGAAAGGTGTGAAATGAGGAAGATATCGTTTTAGGCTTTAGCTTTAGGAAGTAGGAAATTTAGGGGAAAAAAAAAAGAGAAACAATTTGCAATTCTCATGGTAAATTACTATAAAAATAAAAAATATATAATTTTTTTAAATTCTCACAATAATTTATCATTAGTATTAAAAATTATAATTTTTTCTTTTTATGTTAAACTACTATAAAAATTAAAACATATTTTTCTCTTAAATTTTGTAAAAAATTTTTAAATTCTTACAATAAATTACTATGACAATCTCACATTAAAATGTCATTAGAATACAAAAAATGATACATTTTTTATGTTTTTAAATTCTCACAATTGATTATCATGAGAATTAAAACACATTTTTTCTCTTAAAATTTTAGAAAAAATTTTGAAATTCTCACAATAAATTACTATAAGAATAAAAATTTTCAAAAATTTTTTTCTTGGTAAAATATTGTCAGAATTCAAAAAAAATTACACTTTTTTTTTAGGTTATCACAATAAATTATTGTGAAAATAAAATAATTGCAACTTTTTTCTCTATAATTCTTATGGCCTTTTTCTACGAGAGTTAAAAGAGATTTGTTTAAACATTTTTTTTATGGAAAAATTTCACAAAAATCATTGGCACCTTATTTCCACCGTATCGCAGCAAGTTTGTCACATTATTTCTCTTAAAATTCTTTTAAAAACTTGTCACCAAAAAAAATTGTGAGAATTGATTGTGAGAATTGTGAAAACTTGTAACCTACAACAAATTTTTCTAGAATTTCTCACTATAAAAATTTTACAAAAATCTTACATGAAAAAAATCTTGATTTCTTGTAGTGACTCCATGCACCCTTTTTCTCTTGAACCCACCAATGTGGGGCTTTGGAGAACACCCCTAACATCAAATTCTAAGCTAATGAAATGTAATGATTCAACCATGCTAACAGACCAAGTTCAAATATGCTAGGTATCCAAATGCGAATTAATTGAAAACGCTAATTCCTTCTTATATCTAAATTCTTTTAAATAACTAAATTTGGTATAGCCATCCTATTTTGGTTGGATGAGTGTTAGGTATGTAAAGGGAAAAAAAAAATATAAAAAGTAGATAGGTAGAATATAAAATGACATTAGGACCGCTATTTGTAAAAAAGTAACGAAAAGAGATAAATACTTTTGAATAATAATTATAAAGATATAATACATATTGCAAAAAAAATTACGATGCAGATTATATCACGATGAGTGAACCAAACAAGTCTGACAATGAAATGTACTGCATTCAAATATGCATGAGAACTATATTCAAATGCTGTTACCTAATTACTTCACTTCGTAAAATGTTCAATTCTGTTAACTAATATTATTGTCTTTAAATATTTTAAGCAAAGAAATCTGAATATATATATACCCTCTTGATTTTGCATTTGTATTAAGGACCAGGTAGAAGTGCTCTAGTCTATTATATAAAAGATAGATAGATGGCATCATCGTCGACCAAAGCGAGCTTGAAGCTTCTGATAGACACAAATGGTGGAAAATTCTCGTTGGCGAAGCATCCAAAGAGTTTATAGACTTCCTCTTCAACCTGCTTCGCTTGCCTATTGGGACAGTCAAGAGGCTCCGAACTAAAAATGGCTTGGTGGGTTGCCTAGGCAAACTCTAGCGAGAGCATTGAGGATCTCAGCAACCTCTTAGTTTTTTTTATTTACCATCACTTTGTATGTTTCCTTAAGGTGTGTTCAGATTGACGAAGAACATGTTAGAAAAGGTTTAAAGAAGAGAAGTTTTTATTTAGTTTTTTTTAACTTAGATTTAATATATATATATATATATATATATATATAAAACATGCAAGAGAGATTTCGGAAAGGGCAATTCCAAGCATGTGCATTATACGCTACAACTCATCTTTTCCTTCAATGCTAAAAAAGTTCTCGAGGTGACTCAAAAGGGAGTGTGAATTTAAATGTTCAGTTTGGGATTTTTCCTTCAACGCTAAAAATAAGGAATTAACCCAAAATTTTAGAATCCTTTACAATTTTAAATTGACTCTATATAATGTAGACGGAGAAATATATAGAGAAAAAAAAATGTGTTAAAAAGAATATAAATTTTATATGGTAATTTCATTTCAAGTAGGAGAGTGGGGTGACTCTAGGGCCTTCTGTTTAGAATTCACGTTGAAAAATCCCTACAGACATGAATCTTTCTGTTTTTTTGGTTTCCTTCCTAATTGGGAAGTCCTGAACTGCTCAAAGCTATATAAGCCAAAAGAATTTTTAGAAAAAAACTATTAGAGTCACAGATCCTAGCAGTAGTGCTACGAGAAATCAAAGCAAAGGGCCTAATGGTTGGTGCAAGCACCTTAACCCTATTGCAAATCCGAACTCTCCTCTTTCGGCTTAATTGCATGAACCGTGAGATGTGTCTGCCAATTTGATCTTTTTCCTCTATTTATTTATTCATTTTGGTTTAACGTTGTGAGAATCAAATTTACACCATAAAGTTGAGATCTTAACTATAGTATAATGTAAATCGTTGGGTTCCTGCATCTGTGAAGAATATATTGCTTGAATAGAGTGATTCTGTTGCGTAGTCCCAAAAACAAAAAAGACTAATAAATTTACTTTAAACTTTGTTGTCGCTTTTTAGCCAGAAATGATGTTGTGAAACTTAACTGTGTTTATCGAGAAGGTTTTTCACTTGCTGATAGTGCTCATTTATCTATATCTACATCTATATTAATATGGTTTTGAACTCTTTGACTAATTTAAAAATAAAATTACAAACTAATTTAAAAATAAAATAACATTTTAAAAATATCTAAATATAAATTATTATCTGAAAGAGAGAGGTGATAATATATGTCGAAAAGTAAAAAGTCATTTAATTTTTTACTTTTTTTGGTTATTTTTAAAATATAAAAATATATTACAATTTAATTTTTATTTAAAAATTAATTAAAAAAATTAACATGCACTCTATTATAAAACTAGCAACTAATTATTATATATGCCTTTGAGACCCTTAGTTTCTTTGATCTCCTAAATTAATATAAAAAAATGTAAATATAAATTATAATTTAAGAAAAAAATTTAAAATGTATGTAAGAAATTTAATTTCCCACTATTTCTCTTTGTTATTTTTAAATTGAAAAAAAAATATAATTTAATTTTCATTCAAAAGATATTTTAAAATTAATTAAAAATATTGACAAGCACTCTAGTACATGTCAAGAAACTAATAACTGTATATGACTCAAACATAGTGGAATTTGTTGCAAATAGAGGAACATGAAACAAAAAAATGAAGTGGTAAAAATAACGAACATAGCAATTAACGTCATTTGTCTTTCGGCTTAGGTCCACAGATAAAGACGGCAAACAAATTGTCACTAAAGAAAAAAAACTACAAATGTGGCTTAGCTACACTCAAGACCTACCCTAAATACACCCAAAAATATCGCACAATATTTTTTTCACTGTTGTATCACTCCACACTGACACTACACCTTCACAAAGCACTCCCTCTAATCTACACATTGCCCCTTTTTTATATTCATGTTTATTTATAGCTTGAAAGAAGGCTATAAGGATCAATCCTAGAGAGAACTAGCAATAGGTAGGCTATAATGAAGTCTTGTAAGAAAACTTAATCTAAAATTTACCAGCAATTAATGTCTTGTAAGAAAAATAAATCAAAATCCACAAGTAATCACGTATCTTATAACCAAAGTACACAAGTACTATAAGAATAAGAAGAAATAAAGCGACTAAATTTTTTAGCTTAAGTCTACGGACAATTAACGTCTCATAACATTCATGAAGGATCATTCAGCGTAACATAACCCAAAACAAGAAGAAAGAAAGCAAATAAGTCTCAACTTTTTGACAAATTCTTTACTTCCTTACGCTCCCATATTCTTGAGGAAAGCACTTGTCAAAGCATAATTGGACTGGAGTGAGGCCTTCAGCAGTTTGATACCCTAGTGAATAGAAAGTGATAGGGGAAAAAACATCACAGTAATTAAACTGGATTAAAAGGGGCCAAAAACACATAAAGAGTAAAACATAGTTCTTTCAAGAAACCTATATATAAAATGATGATACAAAAGCCATATGTATAGCATACCTCTTCCATCCCCAACTCAACGACCTTTTCTTCTAAGGAACTGACGTCTTTGATGTTGAACTTGTTGAGCAAAGTGATACTTGAAATGGTAGACATGGGCTGAACCACTAGATCATCCATCACCATGTATGTCACAACTCCTTTCACAAATCCACCCTCACGAAAATTTGTCACTTCTGCAGCCTTTTTGCCAACATATGTTACTGCTGTGGTCATACTATTCTTGCAATTTGGACACAGAGCGTGCAGAACATCTGTCACATTATAGCTGCAGCGGTTCCTGCACATGTACAGCTGTGAAGGCACTGGTTTGTGGTTGTCATCACAATTGCCATCATTTGCTGGAAGCAGAAGGCCAGGGATTACACCAGTTGGCTTCAACAAAACGTCCTTGTCTTGGCTTGGATTTAACAAGTAAGTACTACTGAGATTTTCAATGCTCTCATAGAGTTTGCCTAGGCAACCCACCATGCCATTCTTGGTTAGAAGCCTTATGACTGTCCCAATAGGCAAGCTAAGCAGGTTGAAGAGGAAGTCTACGAAGTCTTTCGATGCTTCAGCAAACAGAACTCTTTCAGTGTTTGTGTTAATCAGAAGCTTCAGGGTCACTTTAGTGGATGCCATTGTAAAATGGGGCATATGAAATGCAGCCAGCTGCTTTGTCAATGAAAGAAAGGGATGGCAATGAGTGAATATCCCAATCCTCTGTGAGGAAAAAAAAAAATCTAACATCTGTATCCAAAACACTTGAAAAAGTAGAGTTCTGGACACTCCATACTGGGTATGAAGCGACCAACAAAAAGACAGAAAATACACCCTATATAGTGACAGAGAGAAATAATGACAACACATGCTTGATTGAGCCGCCGAGTATTCAATACAGAAATTTTGGGTATGAACAATTAGTGTTTCCAATGCAACTGGCTAATACCTAAATCATACAAATGAGGCAATCTGAATCTATTTGCTCGTTCTATATCTCTTTTAATCCACCTCAATATTTTGAATAATGAAGTAACGAAAGAAAAAAAAGAACACATAAGGAAATGTCCGTACCTGTGAGGTGCTTGAGCTTCGACGGCGCCGGTGGAGTCCTTTGTGGCTCAGATCGACGACGCCCTCCGTTGGTGAGATGGAGCGGAAATGATTGAAAGGAGATATGCCCTTAAATGGGGAACATGTATCATTGACAGGACAGAAAGGCAGAATATTGGTTTGTTTCTCTTTCCTTTCCGCTGTGTTTGGACGTATTTGGACGGGGAGGAGAAAAGTGGAAGGGAGAGAGAAGTGGGGAGAAAATGGAGGGAGGTGAAAAATAAAAATAAAAAATAAAAAAATTTTGTGTTTAGATGTGATAAGAAAGGATAAAGAGAAAGAGAAATTTATTAATTTTTATTAGATAATTTTGTTTTTATTATAGAGCTGGATCAAGTAAGATAAATTAAGTAAAATTTATCTTTTAAATTAAATGAAATTTATTTTTTAAGATACTAATTATTATATTATTATAAATATAAATACATAAATATTATATATTTATAATTATAATAAATATATATTATTATTTTAAAAATTTTTATTTATTATATTATTTTAATATAATAAATATTTTTAATTATATTTATATATTATATATAATATATTATTATATATATTAATATATAAATATAATATATATATATTAGATCAAAATTTGATAGTAAAGCCACTAATTGCAATGTAATTAGTGGTTTTTTTAATTAAAAAATATTTTTTAAAAAATATTTTAAATTAATTAAGTTTTATTTTTTAAAAATGTTAATTATTGTATTATTATAAATATAAATACATAAATATTGTATATTTAAATTATTATTCATTTAAAATTTTTATACGTATCATTTTAATATATCCTAATTAATTTAAATTTAATATATAAATATAATAAATATTGTTTAATTAAATTTATTTATAATATATCATTATATATTTAATAGTATATATTAATATATAAATATTATATATTAAAAAATAATATATATACATATATATATATATATATATATCTTCTTTGCTATGGACGTAGCTTGGTATAAGGAGTAATTCAAGAAAACAAAAAATAAATTATGTTAGCGAAGCATTTTCTCCCCGTAATCTCTCCATATCTGGAGAGAAAAAATTCATGTGGGATTCATGCTCATTTTCATTTCAGTTTTTCTTTGCCCCTTTGTTTTTCTCTCAATCCAAACAGAAAAAAACGTCACTCCTTGTCCTAATTTTCTCTCCTCCCTCATTTTCTCCCCATCCAAACATAGGGTTCAAGTTTCCAATTCTCTCGCCCAGTTTTTGTTTCTCTGTTTTGTTTTTCTTCTAATTAGTTCTTTTATTTTTGAATAAATTATACTCATCTTTTTTTGAAAAAAATTTAAATTACATAATTTTTTTCTATTTTAAAATCTACATTTCTTTGTTATAAAATAAAAAGATGTGCACTATATTGACTTTTATACAACAAAATATGAGCTATAATTATTTTTATTTTAACCAAAATATCTTTATATTTATTTATTATTTATATAATATATTAAGTATTAAATACATATTTAATTAATATAAAAATATAAGTTTTTAAATTTTAAAAAATTAAATTTCAATGTTTAGTACAAAATAAATGGCAATGAAATTAACATTTAACAAATATTTTTTGACAAGCTATATTTTTAATAAAAATTAACGTTATTCTTAAAGGTATTTTCTTGTGTTAATTTCAAAAGAATTTGTGTATATTTTTATAATAAAAGAGAAGATTGTATAGTTTAAACATTTTTTTAGGGAATTAAAAAGTAATTTGCTCTTAATTTTTTATGAGAAAATTATCATATTGGACTCTAAAAAATTTTAATATAACATTGATTTAGCCCTTAAAAATTTATTACCATTTCCTTAAAATATTTTAATGACATTTATCTAGTACTAAAGTAAAAATAAAATAATAATCTTATAAAAATATTAGAACTAAATTAATGTCAATTAACTTTCAAGAATTAAATTTACAATAGCAATATTTTTCAAGTGCATACTTTATTTACTTTATTTATGTATTCACAAAACTTATGTTCCTTTTGGAAGGGGGGAATTAAGGGTATTTATGGGTTGAGCCAAGCAAAACTTTAGCTTAACCCATTGCTCAACCTATTTTTAAACAGGTTTAAAAAATGAAGTTCATTGCCCAAGCCTAACTCAGCTCGGTCTAACTCGATTTAATATTGGATAAGGCCAGGTCAATATTAGGTGGCTTGGTTTTTTTTTTAAATTTATTATTAAAATTATAAAATGACCCTAAAAAAATTTTATATAAATTCTTATAAAAAATTGAAATTTTCATACAAATCTTTGTAAAAGAATTTTTTTTATTTTTTTTAGATGTGACCGAACCAATATATTTCTTAAAGCAAGCCTGAATTTATTATTAAAATTATAAAATAACGTTTAGACAAGAATATTTTTATATAAATTTTTATAAAAAATATTTTTTGAAAAAAATATTTTTATTTTTTCAAGTCAAGCCGACCTTATATGACTCTTAGTGTTGGCCTAGTCCAACCCAATTTTGTAATCCAACTCAACCCTAAATTTCTTTTTAAATTTTTTTTACAAGGCCAAGCCCACCAGGCTCCGTGAATACCCTTATTGGCAACTTGCAATTCTTTTTTTATTTCATGTATGTTGGTGTTTTGGTCCTAAACAACATATATAATTATATAATAAATAATAAATTAATATTTAAATATTAATTTAAATATAAAATATGGAGAGAAGTTATTACCAAAATAAAAAGAAAAAATATTGATATAAACTACTCTTATTCTTGATGCCTTTTAAAAATATAGAGATAAAAATTATATAAAATTATTTTTAAAATAAAAATAAAAGAACAAATTAACATGCCAAACCGCATATATTAGTTTATTCATTTCATATTAATGCCCCCCCTTTTTTCCTTCTAAAACCAAGACTTCATTTGTCAACTTATTTTATGGGCAATGAAATAAATCATTTATAAAACTAATTCCCCCAAAGGGTCATATTTTGGCACTCTTCAACAATTCTTTTTGGCCACATTTGGTTGGAGGTAATGTTAAGTAGAGAAAAAGAGGGAAAATAATAATAATAAATAAATAGAATGGATGAGAAATGACATTCAGATCTTTATTTTAAAAAAAAAAGAACAAAAAAAAAAGATACTATTAAGTATTGAAGACAAAGACATAATAGATATTTTTTAAAATTTTCCCTCACCCTATTCCACTCAATCTTCTAGCCAAACATGGCCTTATTTTTTAGGTAATGACATAGCACATATGGTTGCAAAGCTAATTTTGTTAAAAATAATTTATCACTTTCTTTGAAAAAATTAATTTACACAAGAAAATGCTATACACTTATATACATAATTGATTGACCCGTATTTTTTATCCTTTCTTTTTTTTGTTATATGATATAAATTTGTATTTAACTAAAAAATTATTGTTAATAATATATAATTACAAAATATTATAGCACTATATATCATAGTTATTGAAATTGAATTGAATATCAAATCAATGAGGAGTTTGGATCACTAACACTTAGTTTGGCTCGTTATTTTGCAAACATATTCTATTTATATAATTTGTACAATATCTATTATTTTATTATAATCATTACTATATCCATCAATTAAATAGTAAATTACTATTTTAACTATCAAATCACCTTTTAAAAGTAAGGCACAATAATAATTTTCTATTCTACTTACCCACAAATTACATCGTCTTCCCAATTACATTATCTAACCAAACAATTAATTCAATTGCTAAGTCACATATTAAATTGATTGTTATATATATATATATATATATATCTCTCTCTCTCTCTCTTTGGCTCCTTTAAATCTAGTTTAATTTTTGAATGTGATTTGTTTTTTTTTTTATTTTTTGGCCGTTCAAGAATGTTTTGACTAGCATTTTCCTCAAGAATAGAGCATATATAAGGAAGCAAAGAGTTTTTTAAACGTCAAAATGTTGAGACTTATCAATCACAAAAAATTTCACCTAAGGATCATAAATTGGTAAAAATGTTATTAAATGACCTAAAAAAATCAAAGTTTTTCTAAAGGACTAAAGGACAATGTTACAATTAAAATTTTAAAAAATTATCACTCATACTTCTTAAAGTTACAACCTTTATCTTTTCAATGTTATTAGGTTTTTCTCTAATGGTTACTCTAGGGAATATGAGTTGTAACTTTGGAAAGTACCAATTGTAATTTTGATCTTTAAGATCTTTCAATATTATTATTACCAACTTATGATCTTTATAATTTTCCCTAGTAATTATTTGCTTTCTTTCTTTTAGGCTATGATAACTTGAATGTTGATTGATTCTTCATTAATGATAACTATAATATGTTACTTATTTCTTTGTGTTTTTACCATAGTTATGAATAAGTACTACTAGCATGTGAAAATCCTTCACAAAATAACAAAGTTTAAGTTGAAGTTGAAAGCTAGAATATTTGGCTAAAATGGATCAACAAAAGTTATAGTGAATTTATTGGGGTTTTTTTGGTCAATATTTTCATTAACTAATCAATCAATAGTGAATAGTTGTAATAAAGAATCTTGGTTAACTCCTTCTATCACTATTTTATGAGTAGATCATGGAGATGAAACATGGCTCTTTAAAAACAAGTTCTCTCATGCCCTAAACGTAGTTAAGCCTAAGTAACAAATGTTCTGATTGGGAATAAATTGAAAACGATGGAAATAAATGAATTTAGGGGAGGGGCAAGAATATATTGCTTCAAATTAATTAAATAAAGGTATAAATTAACTTGAACAATAATGAATGATAATAGAAACACTTTAAGGAATCTAACAACTTTAATAATTAGCTAGAAATAATAGTAAAATGTTGAAATATACTAGAAATAAAAGGCACAAAGCGAGTAAACAAAGTTGGTAAATAAGCTAGAAATAAAGAAAAGCATAAAGGTGTGTCAAGTAAGATTAAAGTAAGTTGCTAAATAGTTCCTTGTAATTTTGTTGTGTGTCTTATGCTATGGTCCTTCCTTCCCTTTTATAGTGTTTTTTCTTGATTGGTAACTACTTCCCATGATAAATCATCATCCATATTTTATGCTTCTATTAACTTTATGCTCTCTTTCATGCTTAAATAAAACATAGCTGCATGGAAAATCATGATGGCTAGATCAAGCCCCACATTCCTTTTATTATAGGCTATTCAACTATCAAGGCTCTCAGCTAATCTAGTTGAACCCTTAATTAGGTGATCGATATATAGACTAGTTAGTCGCGACCTAAATTAAATAATTGTAATTTTGGTTGGCTCTCAACTAGTGTAACATCATAAATTTCTAGCTCATTTTATGTTATATCTATGCCTCACATCATTCAACTTACATAAGAGGCAAAATAATGGCATTAAAATAATAAAATATTTAGCGTTACGTCACATATAAAATTTTTATTCAGTGTCACGTGGATCATATGAGCTCATGTATCATATTCTCATATTTAATTACATAGATACAACTTATTTCCATCACCAAAAGTGGCCTACATCACATGGAAACCAAAGGAAGTATAAAAACACATGCATTTTCAGCTAGAATTTTCTCATTTCTGTCTCAAATTTTGGAAATTCATAACTAATTTTAGAACAACCAAAATCATATATTCTTGGCTATTCTAGAAAGCTACACATGTCCAATTTATGATAAAAATATTTTCAGACCATAATATCAAACATAAAAGATGTGTAACATTAAAAAAAGTCTAGAGGTCTAGCTGTCCCCTGGTGTTGTCACAAGTTTCTGCAGCAAACTTTAAAAATGTCCAATTAATATCAAAAAAATACAATCCATCCAAAAGATACGAATCTAGAAAGCTGCAGATGTTAAATAGAGGAAAAAAATGACTTCATACCAGTTTAGGCATTCCTAGACCTTGAAACCTAATCAAATAGTACCTGAGGTCAGTTGAGGCACCTGATACTGGGTAGAATCTTTAAAAATTTATATCTCCCTCTTTAGACATTTAAATAAGGTGCTTCTAATAGGCATAAGTCACTGAAAATGTCTAGTTTCTCTATATAAATTTTTGTAGCAATTAGACATCATTTGAGTCCTATGTAATAGAAATCATTTTTGGACCAAGTGAACAGTGTATCAGATAAAAACTAAAATTTTTTCTAACTTTAAAAATTCATCAAATATTCTCTAAACCTCTAAAAATTCTGTTATTTAGCTTCGCAAAAAGTTCTTAACAATTTCTAATTGCATGCCAAATCTCAAATCAAGAATCATTTGAATAAAAAGTGGTATAGGATTATAAATTGGTCAATTCTTGCTCCATGCAAGATACCAACATGTCCAAATAGCTTTCCTTGGTGTTTGGCACCTCTTGGGCAAGTCTAAAAGCATGATTATGACTTGTATGAGCTATCCAAATGGTCTCAAACTTTATGCATCTCATTTTGGCTACTTCACTTTCATCTATACACATACTTCCATAATGCAATTTTATCATTACATAACCAAAATGTGTATATGCATATATACAACCTTAGTTCTCATTCATACATCATATATTAACATAATTATACATGTTCAAGTAGTCATAGGTTATATATAATAATGGAGTATATCAATTGCCATCTATAAGACCTTAAAGTATTAAAATCTAGGCATTTTGATGTCAAGCTCTCATCTCTCATGTCGTTGGCTCCCATTTCCTTAATCTCTTGGTCCACCTAGCATGTTAAAACATTGAAAAGGATGGAATAAGATTCAAAGAATCTCAATAATTCATCTCCCATTCAATCATATATAAAAGATACAAAGCTAGTCTTACAAATGCATGCATAGGCATATTGTCATGCGAAAACATTCAAGAATCATTTTTAAAATTTGAGCAAGTCATACATGGTATACAAAGGCTTACCAAGTAAGTGGATTGGCCTCACCCATTTACTTATGAAATTTGGACTTGCCTCATCCATTCTTTAAGAGGTTCTTAGACTCAACCTTGCCTTTAGGAGTTAACCTCACTTTTGGGAGACTTTTTACTTTGTCTCAACCAATCTTAAGGGTTCTTAGCTCATCCTCACCATGGCTAAGGGTTCCTGACCTCACCATGTTCAAGCAAATCAAAACAAATATCATTTAAAAACATAATGCATCATCATGGTACCATGGAGTAAGAGCCCATGTTAAAATATTTTTCATGGCTTGAAATGCACATACACATATTCAAAGACAAGTAAAGTAACAAATCATGCATGAGAGAAGATGGAAAGAGCTACCTTGGATACAACCATACACTTTTCTCCTTGAATCAATGCTCCTTTTCTCGACCTCACACATACAAAGGTGTGGGAATAATTTCTCTTAGCCTAAACACAATTTATGGAAGCTAATTAGGTTCATGAAATTAATTTTAAGGCCACACAACTTGCTTAGACTCTAACTTAACCTATAAAGCCCTTTATGGTTCCAAAATGCACCTAATGAAACAACACTCCTTAAATAAATTTTAAGCTCTATTCTTTCCTTTCAAATATGATTCTTAACTACTTTTAAGCCTCTTAGAGTCATCACACAATTAAAATAAAAAGCCTAACTACATATTACTTCTTTATGTCATATTATAGAACATAAAGCACTAACTCATTCTTTAGGCTTCCTAAATTTCTCTTAAGGCTTCCCCTTATATTCATTCATCATATATGACTCAAAAATGGGCTTATAAAAATTTAAAACTATCCCTAGCTATGCTAACCTCTCTTGGCCAAACCTATGGAAGATTTTAGCCTTTATGGACTTTGCTTTTATTTTCTTGATGGAAGAAGTACATGGGGAGACTTCTAAGGATCTTAAGAGCTCATTTAAACTCTCATTTAGGCTAGGAATTAAGAGATCAAATCATATTTTGTAAAGAATACTTGAAACCTTATAAATTGCATCTTGAAATTCTATGGTTCTTTTATTATTTTCTTTACATATTGTTATTCTCTACACTCTTTTTCTTAATATTCATCCTTGGCTTAGTAGAAAACTTAACTCCTTAGGGCTGGCCATATGTAGGTTGAAATGCTCATAAGAGAAGGGAGGAAGAAGATCAAGTGGAAGGATTGCATGATACCTTGATTTCCTTAGTTTTTCTTGCTTATTCTTCACCTTCCTTGGCTTCCTCCTCAATTTCAAAATTTCCTCTCTATTCTTCCCTCAAAATAGACCCAAAAACTTCGGTAAAATCATAGGAAAGAAGGGGGAAAAGGAGGAGAAGTGGTTGGCTAAGAAAAAGTATGAAAACAACTAAAATTATATACCTTATGTCTTGAATTTCTCCTTCTCTTTCTCTCCCTCTTGTGCACCTCTCCCTTAGGGTTTCTTTTTCGATTTAGGATAGAACAATATGAGACTAAATGAATGGGAGAGTGGGGCACCTCATATATATAGGTCAAGGAGATTGACTTTTTCAAAAATTTTCATTTTATCCTTTGTTTTTGGCATTTTTGTTTCTACTTTATTTTAGCTCCTTTTTTAGAACATTCTTTTTCATTATAAAATTTAGATTCCTAATTTAGTAAAATACCTTTGGAATCACTCAAATCAAAGATAAAACCTTCCTGAACAAATCTGTTAAAGTTCGAGTACACTAAAATTGGAAAATGTCCACCAAAGGGGTTTTAACTGTCTCGGTGTTTCCTATGATTTTCAAGACTTTTGAGAACCCCAGAGAACTCAAAACTTTCATTTAAAAAGTCCTCCTATATGAATTCTAAAAATTGCTCAAAATTATAAAAATGCCATTACGTTTCGTAAGTTTTTTGTAAGAAATTGATTTTTCATTCTACCTCTATTTTTCTTTTCATTTAAAGTTAAAATTCTCATTTTTAGGAGTTTAAAATATTGCCCAAATTTTTTGGGACCTTAACTGATTCGTTTCGGGGGACTTACTTTGAAAACGTGTTTGTTTTCATCGTTTAACGAAAACCAAACATTACAACTAGGCAGTTACAATCTTAGTTAGGCTATCAATTAAATGATAACAATCTCAGCTAGGCTCTTAGCTAAGCAATAACAATGTCTAGTAGCCTTTCAGTTAAATTAATATATTTTAATACTAACAAAATCTATTAATCTTTTTTTCCATTAAAAACGCATGCATGATACTTCTACTCAAGTAATATATTCTTCATAGTAACATAAAAGTGCATTTAACTATAATGCAAGAAAGTTTTTTCAATGGCTGAAAAAATAAAGAGTGAGATTTCATGAAAGCACGGGACAAAAACCCAACCATTTGCATTAAAAGGAAGATACAATGTATCCACATACACCATCATTATTAAAATATAAGCATTTTACCAATATAGTTTAATTATTGTTAAATCAAGGTTCAATTGTGGTTAAATTACAAGCTTTAACTATGGTTAATCCCTAAAGTTTAACAATGGTTTAATTAAATTGTGGTTAAACCACAATTTAAAACTCTAATATTATCCTTTTCTAAAACCTACAACATGGAATATTAAGTCATATCCTACTATTTAATTAAAAAAATATTTCAAATTCGTACCAATGCAAAATATTACATCTATATCCTATAGATTTAGTGGGAATCCAAGCCTATGGCTTCAATTCCCATTTTATAATTTTTTTCATTTAAATAGTGAAAGTCAGAGTCCTAAACGATAAACCCAAAATTCTAAATCTTACAAAATTTGACAGATCAGGGTCTTTTTGACCCTAACTTGCATAGTAATGAAAAGGTTTGCAAATTCCTCCCTCTTCCCCCTCACCCATGTTAAATAATGTCAAACCCATCTCCCCTCCAACTACTCCTCCATTCTTCTTTCATTTTTAGTTTTTCCTCTTCCTATATAGTCCTTTCAATTCTTCTGGTTCTCATCTCATTTCTCCTGCACTTCCCAAATTTGTAATTGGAAATATCAATTCTTTGATTTTATTCGTTTGCTCATTTTAAGGTTAGTGAAATTAATTCATATCACATGTATTTCTTTATTAACATGTTTATGTTTTATGGAAACAAAATTATTGTTATGCAGCATTTATTATATATATATATATATGTTAGTTAAATTATAGTTTAACATTCATTTTTTTGTTATGTTTACTTTGTTTGTAATTATTTTTTTAAATAGGTTTTCAGTGTGCTATTATGTTTACTATTCTAAAAAAAATCTATGAATATGTTTGTGTTTTATTTTTTTATATTTATATATTTATTTTCATTTTGTTGTTATTTTATTTTTGCTAGTATTTTATTATAATTTTTAAATTTGGACATTTGGTATCATTTAATTTTTTTGTTATTTTACTTATTATTCTAATATTTGTTAAACAAATTTTTTGTATGAAATAAATAAGTATTGTGGTATTATTAAAATTTATAATATTTAAATAAATAATGTTAAAAAATATTAGGTGAAATGTTTAAAGTTATGAAAGAAATAAAAATATTTAAATAATTAAAGTTCAAAATATTATGTATAATGTTTAAATTTGTGAAAGAAATAAAAATATTTAATAAGTACAGTTCAAAAAATAAAAATATTTAAATAAGTAGAGTTCAAAAATATTATGTATAATGTTTAAATTTGTGAAAGAAATAAAAATTTTTGAATAAGTAAAGTTTAAAAATATTAGGTGTTACATTAAAATTTGTGAAAGAAATAAAAATATTTAAATAAGTAAAGTTCAAAAATACTAGGTATAATGTCAAATTTGTGGAGGAAATAAAAATATTTAAATAAGTAAGGTTCAAAAATATTATGTGTAATGTTTAAATTTGTGAAAGCAAAGTTCAACAATACTAGGTATAATGTTAGAATTTCTGAAAGAAATAAAAATATTTAAATAAGTTCAAAAATATTATGCATAACGCTTAAATGAATAAAAAGATTGTCATTAAATGGAATTAAATATTATAATAATTTGTATGTTTTATATGAATGTTGGTAAAAGGAATTAAAAAAATATTTATATATTTATGGAAGTTCTTATTCACAAATCATATTGGAAGGAAAAATAATAAATAATAGAAGTGAATATATGTGCATATTTATAAATGGACAAATTTATGACAGTTCAGATGATATGACATTTGAGTGTATCAAAGTAAAGATATTGAAGGTTGATTCAAATATCACTTTGGAGAGGTTGAAATAGGTAGTTGGACAAAAGTTTTAACTTTTTTCAAATTAGTTTGTGTTTGAGTTAGTATATAAATGCCTAGCATCTTGAAATCTAACATAGTACCAAGCGTGTATCTTAGAGGATGATTTTGATGTTCAAAGATATAGTAAGTAAAGTCAAGGTTCCTATCCCAATTGACCAATATAAAGTTGTAGATGTGTATCTCAGCCAATCAAGTGGATCGGAACCTCGAATCACTACTAGTGGAGGAACATGTTACATACACACTCCTTTCTACTAGCAATATCCATGAGCCAATTAGACAAGCATCCTTATTCAATTCTTATTGTAGAGGTGTTCACCCATTTGATTCATAACCAAGTCATGCTTAACAATATAACATTCCTCCCATCAACCATTTGTCCCAATTGAGTTCATCCCATGAAGTGATTGGCATTACTCTACCCTAATCTCCTTTAGTTATAATAAAAGACTTAAAGGGATGAATTTGAAGATGATGATAAATATGATTCTATTATGAATGTCGATTATGATAATAATGGTAATGATGATAATGAGTCCAATGAGAAGAGTAATGATAGTGGAGATGATCCAACAAATCCTAGGTTGCATGACACTATAAGCGAATATGACAAGCCAATTGTTGTTATCTTTTGATGGGTTAATGCAATGGCAACAAGTGGTCTCAAATTCCTTGGTTAGACTAAACCTATGAATATGAGTGACAGCTAAGAGTTGAATGTTGGCATCTAGTATTGAGATATAAAGCCATTACACCATGCAGTTAAGCTATACTCCATCCAAATGCACCAAATGTTTCATGTATACCACTCTTATGCAAAAATAAAATAAAACAAAATTAAAAAAAATAGTTGTAGTTGGAGGGTCAAGGCATAATAAAAAATAAAACACATTCAGAGATTATAAATAGACCAGATCACGAGCCGGGCTCGTTTAAAAGCAGGCCGAGCTCATAAAAAAATTTACAAATTTTTTTAAGCTTAAGCCAGTACTATTTGAATAGTACCAAGCTGTCGTCGTTTTGCAATTTTTTTTTCACATTTTTATCTTTTTTTTAATATTATATATATATATTTCATTACTTGTTAGACATACTTTTATTCTTATTTTAAATTCTAAATAACTCATAAAAAAATTACAAAAAATTTAAATAACTTGAAATATATATATAATAGTAAAACCTCTCAAAATAATAATTTTTCTAATAATATTACTTTAATAATTTATTTTATTTGGATTATAATTTATTCCTAATAATATATTATATAATAAGTAAAAGTAAAAAAAAATCATATATGTTATACAATTCTTTTTTTACTTATATCTATAGTTATAAATAAATGTTCTAATAATATTATTTATTAATAATATATAAAAAATAATTATAATATGGGTGGGTTCAGACTTAAAAAAAAGTCCAAACTAGCCCTTTTTATATTCAGATTTTTTTAGCTTTTTTTTTCAAACTTATATCCATTTTTTTAGACCAAGCTTATTGGGTCGGGCAAACTTCTCGGCTCATAATCAGGTCTAATTATAAAGTTTAGGGGACCATTTACATGTCTTTCTATAATATTATCTCAAGATCATCATAAGTTGGATTACAATGTTATTTCATCGTATATTATGGCTATGATGATCCATGAGCTAGAGGTTAAAGTTTTTCAAATCATTAAGAGGATACAAAGCTTATTTGGTTATGTTATATCCTATAAGAAGGTGTGGAAGGTAAAATACTGAGCTCTCTCCATTGCTTTTAGCAACTAGGAAAGTTCATATATTTTATTGCTTAAGTGGTTAGCCACTGTTTAACATTTCATTCTTGATTTAGTTGTATAATTTTCTAACAAATAATGTTTACAAAGACATTTAATAGGCAGCCTATGGAGATGTTTTGTTAAGTATTCTAAGAATTCAAGTCATACATTAATGCATTTGACAACCTAATACCAATTGTCCAGGTTGATAGGATGTTCTTTTATGGGAAGTACAAAGGCATAGTGCTTATGGTTATATCCTAAAATGATGACAAGAAAGTGATGCCCCTTTCATTTGCTATAGTAAATGAAGAGACACAATTGACCTGGCTATAGTTCCTCTTCAATCTTTAGACAAGTATTATGAAGGATAGAAGAATGACATGCTTAATATTTGATATACATCATTCAATTTTGTCTACCATCTTTAATTCACGAGTTATTTTGCAGCCACCATATAGACATCATTCAACATGTGGCTTGCAACCTCCACAAAGCACGTGGAATAAATTAGCAAAAGGAGAAGTTCATAAATATTATGTACGCATATGAGCGTCACATGGTCGGCAAAAAATTAACTGAGCTGACAATTTTCATTGGCTTGTAGTCACTTAGATAGCTGACATTCTTAAGGAGCAAGTCATGAGTATTTTGTAAGACACTAAACAAGAATTTGGCTCCAATTGTGCAAGCCACCCCTCTATATGTTGTATGCACGTTCGCTAAAAGAACAGCATCATTCAAGGTCGAGGAGCCCTTTGATTTCTAAAACTATCAATTTGGCTGATGTTACAAGGTTAACTTAGTTCAATATAAATATAATTACACTAAATTTCGAGTTGAGAAGTAACTATGTTAGCATGTTATTACAACCTATACCAACATTAGCCTTGATCTTTTTTAGTTTCTCAATTACATTTTCTGATTGGAAATGATACATAATGCATATAATAATAAGTTCTAACCTATTGAAGGCAAAGTTTATTGGCCACAAATAGATTCTTCGAAATTGACTCCTAATTCATGATTCAAGCACAATGGTGATAATGTGTATACGCAATGAGATGGATTAGATACAACTAGTTTAGTTTAACAAGTATGGGTTATATAGAGAAGTTAGTTATAATCATTTCACTTATTCATACTGTCACCACACTGGCCAATAGCATGGCTAAAATATTGCATGTGTATGTATAAAAACTTGGATTGATTGCATATGGGTTAAGACTTATCTTGATTGTACCTTACTTAAATGTATAAAAACCAATTATTATAATAATTGTACCTTAATTTGCTGTGGTGTAAAAATTATCTTCCTTTCTATGGATATATACATATTTTTAGAAATAAACCTAGCATGTATACTCCTATGTTGTCTTTGACATAAAATGGTATTAGGAACTTAAAAGCAATGGTGCATACGCAACAAGTTATCTAGTTAAGCCTAGAGGATGACTTGTTTATGTACTTTTAGACATGGCACATGTCATAGGCCATGTGACTAGGCCACATAAGAAAGTTTCACACTCATTATGTTTCACATGCATTTTCTTTGATTCAATTGTATTAATGCATACATAATGTTTCGCCTTGTTTTGTAGGATGATTGAGTGCTCCGAACGTCACATGTTATGCACAATGATTATCTACCTCTACCTTTTTTCACTATTGTTAACTATTTTTAGTAGGCTAGATTCTATGGTGTTGCCTAATTAGGATAGTTTAAATATGATTTGTCACTACTGTCGATGCTTGTCGAGAGATGACATCCCAAAAATCATGCTTTTATAGCACCTAAGGGGAGCACATGATCACTTTAAAGGATGTTGCTATGCAATTGGCCTTCCTTGCATGGGTAGGCCAGTCCTTGGTCATACAAACTTTACTTGGTCACAAACATGTTAATGGCTACTTAGAATTAAAATGCTAGATGATAAAATAACTGAGTAGAAAGTTGTTATCAGTTGGCTAGCTGAGCACTTAATGCAAACAATGAAGCTGTGCAAAGGTTTAGTCGTGCATCCATATAAGTGGTTATTTGATATTGGATAGGTCTAATCACAAGGTATACTTAATATACCTCCCATTTTTATGGGATTTTGAATAAGCTAGCAATACAATAAGAGATCTATATTGTTAGCTCACTTATATAGAGAGCTTTGCAATGCAACTAACATTAAGGAATAAGGCATTAGTGGCTATCTGACTCTACTTCACCTTTAGGCATAGGATAGATTCTCAATGTTAGCATCATAGAGACTTCCATAGCTAGATTTCTAAATGGATATCTATCAAATACTATTCCTTTTAGGTTTCAAGTAAAACATGATGAAAATTTTTTAGAAATTGCTATCATTTCAATATATTATTTATTCCCCTATTAATATGCAAAAATGTGTTTGCTTGTAATCATAAATAGGAAAATATCAAACAACCTTCTGGTTTAAATGTCATGGCCTCACAATAGTATCAGATTTTATTGGATGTGATGCAAGACAATAAGGTTTGGTCATTTTACATGAATGAATCTTTGGTAAATCAACTCTTGTATATCTTGTATTTATTTTAATACTTTAATGTATTATGTGTAACGACCGGGAAAAAGAAAAGAAAAGGGAAAAGAAAGAAAGTGAAAGCTGGAAATTTTCAGAATCCAGAATTTCTGCCAAGTCCTCTCGCAATAGCGAGAAATGGTCTCGCTACAGCGAGAGTGCTAGTTCGCAATAGCGAAGGCGATTCTAGCTATAGCTAGTGCTGGCAGCAGTCCATACAGAAACCAGAGGACAGCTCGCCGTAGCGTGTGCCATAGCGAGAGTGAGGTCTGGAACTGACGCGAGTTTGCCATAGCGAATGGTATATCTCGCCATAGCGAAGGGAACTTATACGAGCTCGCCGTAGCGAAGGTTACACCTCGCCATAGCGAAGCCAGATTACACGAGCTCGCTATAGCGAAGGTTAGTTTTCGCCGTAGCGAGAGTCAGTCCGGAAGAGAGTAAATAGCGAGATTTAGACTTCATTAAACGCCCAAACTCATTTCTTCTCTCATATCTGCCCTAAACTTTGACCCAAAGAGAGAAAAGAGGCGTGGAGAGTGTGAGAGATCAAGAGAAGGAGGAAGATCAAGGGAAATGTAAGGAAATTTCCCCCATTTCTCTTTAGAACTCTGATCCCTTCCCTTTGCCCTCTTTTCCTACGGTTTTGATTGTGAAAATGGTTAGATTTTGGGCATGGGTCAGAAGAGGGAAAGTGGAAAACTCTTTTGAATATTTGTGTTTTCTTTGAAAATGTGGTTTTCCACTACCATGGGAGCTTGAGAGAGAGAAAGGGTTGATGGCATTCTAGAGAGAGAACCCTAGGATTTTATGTGATAGAAGGGTTGCTCTGAATTAAGTTATAAAAGAGTAATTGCATGCTTTTGTGTATCTAGGCTCAAGAGAAACACCTCCATCAAGGTGTGATTGTGAACTTAAGGAGGGAGAGGAGAAATTGAAAGGAAAAGCTAGTGTTGGCTTTGGCTCCAAAGGTAGCTCTCTTTTCCCACTCTTTCTTGTTGCATTCTTGGTTATGATAGTCATTGTGTGATTATGTATATGCTCATTGTGTGGAATATGCTATATGCTATTGCTTTGATGCATTGAATGCCAATATGCTTGTGTGTTGAATTATGAGACTTGCTCGGGTGCGGTAGTGCCGAAAGTCCCATGAGATGGGTGAGGTGAAGCCGAAAGTCCCTTGAGATAGGTGAGACAAGGCCAAAAGTCTCAAATGAGTGAGGCCAAGTCAAAAGTCCTTAAACTCGGGTGAGGTCGTCCAAAAGTCCCTAAACTCGGGTGAGGCTAGACTAAAAGTCCCTGGAGCCCATTTTTGGCATTGTTGTGAATTCCATAGCATGTACATTATGTGTTGGATGATTGAGAATAGCTAAATGCTTATTCACATGCTTTGACTTGTTATATGCCTTGATTGCTTGCTGGATTGAGTATATGAGCTACTGAGATTCCCTGAATCTCACCCCTTCCCTTCCAACTTAATATGCTAGGTGGAGCTCAAGGAGAACCGAGCACACACCAAGGAGCCTAGAAGCATGCTTAGTTAGATATGCTTAGTTACTTTCTTTTGTAATTTTGATGTAAAGTGGTGCCAAATGAATATGCGCCCACTATTTTTGAGTTGTAAAGGTTGTAACAAGTGTAAATGTATGAAAGGATATTGTATGAACTATGTTTTATAGCCAAATGAATGGAAATGAGGGTTTTGTCCCTTTTGTGGAATGAATGCAATAGTGTATATTTGGCCGTAGCATAGCGAGAATTGAATGTATGTTGATTTGGACCACATGGACTTGTTAGATATCCTAGTTTTATGCTTTTAAACTTGTCCATGAGTGGCTAGAGTGTGAGAGAGGCTATTTGGACCCGTTTTGGACCTTTGGGGTGCCAAAATCGGTATTTTTGAGAGCTGCGTCAAAGTATGACCGGATGAGCTCCGTTTGCCATGAAATTTGGCGTGCCTCTAGAGTTTGTAGAAAGCTTCTTGAGAAGCTAAAGTTGGTAATTTTCGGAGGTCTAGAGAATATTTGGAGAATTGTTGAAATTGGGAAAATTTAATGGATTGGTCATGTACTGTTCATCTAAACCAGAAAATGAAATCTGTGGCACTCATAGACCAAATGGATTCCAAATGTGGTGAAATTTTATACACATAAACTAGAAAACCAAAGTGACTTATAGGAACTAGAATCACCTAAATCGGAGGTCTGTAGAGAGAGATTGGACCATCTGAAGTTCTGTATCAGCATCAGGGAGCTCTTCTGACCCCCGTCACTGTTCCATCAGTTTTCGGGGTGTAGGAGCTACTGAACGGATCTGAACTTATTTTTCTCCTCTAGTAGACATCCGTAGCTTTCCGAATTGGTATAATGTGCCCAGATTGGATTTTTGTGGATTTAGTTATGGATTTCCGAATTTCATGATAGCAAGCTACACCAGAAACAGTGACAGCCGGACCTCCTTCCCATTTTCGATGTCAAACATGGTCTAAATGCTGAGATTTCGATTGGGAATGATTTTTATTGTAAAGTCAACACTTAGAGATTTCTAGAAAGCTAAAGTTTGCTGCATTCCCATTTTTCTACAATTTCTTATGATTTTCCAAACTTAGAGCCAAAATATGACTTTTGGGCACAAGTGAGAAAAGTGCATTTTCTGGTTTTTGGCTCTATACCCGTGGCTTATGGTTTGTTTTATGCTATGTATGAGTTTTATAAGTAGAGTTTGAGTTGAGGATGTGAATGATGGGTTCACAGGACCCACGGGGCAGATAATGAGTATATGAAACCCCGGTTCATAGCATGCAAATGCCACGGAAGAGTAGTGATTCTTTGGAAATCATATGGAACCGAGTTCGGTGAGAGGCTAGGTAGTGGTAGTAGATTAAGGTGTCACATTGTGTACAAATCATTTGCAACTATATGATTCAGATAATGTGCAGGAGCTTATCCCACAATATTGCTTGGCATCTCAAGATATTTGGTTAGTTCAGGGCCATTAATTTGTTTTCATATTATAAAATGGTACCAACTAGATTATGTACTATGCTAGTTTTCAAGTAGTAGCAAATATTTACTTCTCTAGTCAATTTAAGGACTTGCCATGCATTATAGTTGCGAGGAAAACCTTAATAAATTGGCAAAAAGAGCACATTGACTCTACTGAAGCATGAAATGCCAAGCACCCATGGTTACAACACCTATGGATCATACTTCTGAGTATATGCAATGGTATTAGACACATACTTGTTAGTGGATCCATCCTACAAGTCGTGCCATTACTTTCATGATAAATTTTTTATGCTAATCACCTATGTTATTTTTGTTTGCTTAATACATAATATCTTATTATTTTAACGACATAGCTTTTTTCCTAGGCTGATATCGCTTATGACCTCTATAGGTTGAGCATTCATAATCCTTTGCAAGTAAACTATCATGAGTATCAAAAGAGGATAAACTAGGACCTAATAGATATCTTACTTACTCTTAAGGAATAGTGCTTTATGATGATCTCTTAACTTGCTCCACCTGCACTTGATTTATCATAGCCAGAAACTCCAAAGGGCAGGCCATATAAGAGATGTGAGAGTTACATGTCAGCTTAGTACCCATTGTCACACAAAATGAGAAAAATTGTTATGGCACTAATATTTCAACATTATTTATGTCAGTTGGAGGTGTTACAACATAGTAAGATATTAGTACGATCAATCCATCTTCTTCTATGTCAACTAGCTAATATGTAAACTTTAGATGTGTTGGTCCCTTCTATCATGTATTACCTTCATTGTTGTAATTTGGATCTCTAATCTTTTCCAATTTGAGTCATTCATATTATTATTTAATGATTTGACAATCTTTAATACTAAGTATGACAGTTAGTTTTCTAAAATTGTGATATCGTCACATTATGGATTTGTGACCCATAGCTAATTCTTCCAATACATTCCCTTACATTTGATTGAAATTCTCCACCAACTAATTCTATTAACAACACACTAGATTAAGAACATGAAGAACTTGTATGTTAAGGATGACTATAACATGAAAGGTAAAGGGCTTGTTGTGACACTAAAAGCCATTATTTTTAAGGTATATAATCAAATAAATTATTTTTTTAACTACATCTTTATACATTTTTCTTTATTATTTATCTTTATTTCTTTAATACATAAATCATTATTGCAATTATTGCTAAATTATTAATAATTATTATTACTTATTATCTAACTTATTTTTATTAAAAAATCATTACATAACTAACATTTATTACATCTAATAAACTATTCCCTCCATTTCAAAATAATTGACGTTTTAGAAATTTTGTCTTTTTTCAAAATAATTGTCGTGTTAGAATTTCAAGAGAGCATTAATTACTTTTTTACAATTTTACTGTTATTCTCTTCATTAAATACTTAACTACTACATGCCTTAATTAATTTCTTCACCTAAAATCTCTCATACACTATCTTAAGCAATTTCATGTTTTCTCCTTTTATCATTGCACATGTTAATTAAAGTAAATGTTGCAAGCCATCTCATCGTATTCAAAGTAACCTGTCACATTTCCTTTCTTTTTTTTTTTTTTCCAAACACTGCAAATGTCTCTCATATATTTGGTTTTAGCTAGTGGCTTTTTATATCTCTACAAGAAAAAAAATGGAGAGAGTTGAAGATTTAATGGACTTAGATCCTAAAATAGTAGAGCACTCCATTGATGTGGATTCTGAAAGAGTTGAAAACTCTATAGATATAAATTTTGAAACTTTATATGATTCCAACATCATGTGTATCACAGAAAAAATTTTTTAGATAGTGTGCTATTCCCCTATGCAATACTAAAATTCATTTTGAAAGCCATACTTAATCTTGACTTGAATGCACTTCTAGAATCTAGGCTTGATTTGAATAAATTTCCTAATGATGGAGACCAAGCTTTTGAGGAAAAAGAGTTTTAGCAAGTGATTACGATCATGTTGAAAGTTTATTCTCCCAACTTTTATTAAAAGTTTATCTTTAGCAAGTGGAAAAAGAATGCACTTGATTTAATGTTTATTTCTTTTTTTTTTAGGTGATGCTAGTAATCATGGTAGAGCATCACGATAGATAATATATAAAGAGATTCAATGTAAGTGTACTTGACTTCTCAATGATCCTACTCCTTATGTAACCATGAAAACATGGTCCAAATTTGTTAACAGGCATGAATCATGACTCATGAAACAGATTGAGTTGGTTAAAATTTAATGTTTATTAAATAATAAATTTAATATTTTTAATTTTAGTATTTAAATTGTAATAAAATAATTAAGAATAATCAAAATAGTACTAATATTTAAATTCTAGTAAAATTAACAAAAACTAAAATTAATCAATGAAGTGACCACATCTTAGTCACCATGGGCATAAACTAAAAAAAAAAACCTTCAATCTCAAAAAAAAAAAAAACAACTTAAAAATTTGAGAACTTCTTGTACCAATGTAGGATCACATTTCATTTGAGTAGGAAGTTGGCCTTCACATTCTAGCATTGCTTTTTTAGCATGTGGAATTTTGTAGTTATGGGAGTCTTTTGCCTTCATGATTTCTATTATGCACAATTGCAATGTTAAAAGTATACTATTAGACTTCATTGTTGAAAAAGCTTCATATGACTTTACGACAACATTTACAAGTTTGTCTACAGTTCTAGGTGACTCTTTATATTATAAAGATTAAACAGTAGTAAAAAACTCAAGATCTAAAACATTCAAATCTGAAGAGTTCGAAGGTTGACTCATCAAACAAATATCAAACCCATCTTGTGTCGCTATTTGACAAAATTCAACATCATTATGATCAATATATGTTTTTGCATTGTCTTGTTGAATAAATATTGGATACTTTGAGTCCTCTCATGGCCATTTTCTCTTGATAGTAGGCAAGACTTTTTCAATGAAGTATGATTTTATCATTTCTTTATTTATTGAAATTATTGGCTTTGTCTCTAGTGTTCCTGTAAATCTATTCACACATGTCCTTTTAGCTGGCTCTTTTGTGACAAAAAGAAAGACACTAATTTTTTCAAAAAGTACTTCATTTCATTTTACATCAAACCTTGAAAAGGCTAAAGCAACCAAAAATGTAGCTTTTCCAATGAAATTTTTGCTTTTACGGGTGCGAATTGGATCTTCTTCACCTGGCAGCAAGTAATAATTCTCAGATTTCTTTGTCATGTAGAACCATTTCTCATTAATATGAACAATGTTGTACATCCCCATGAAAATTGGATCATGTGGTCTGCTTCTAGCATCAAGCATTGATATACAAAATTGCAATCAAGATCTTTTATTTTCTTCTTTTAGAAAAGGCTTTAGAGCATTTGAATGCCGTCGCATAACTCCTAACTTTTGATGCCTACATAATATGGCCTTACTTATGTTCAAAGAATGAGCTAAAGAGTCAAGAGTTATTTATTGATGTAAAGGGATCTCATAGAATTTAGCAAAGTCAACATGAATTCTTTTACGACCACAATTCTTCCTATTATGAAACACAGGAGTAAGTATATCATCATATTCTAATTGTTTCCAAATCTATTGAATAGAACATATAGAAACTGAAAATATTGATGCCACCATCTTTGTCACACCTTTCTCTAGCTTTTTGTTAACACTTTTTTGTAGTAGCATATCATATATGGCCCTACATTGGTCATTGCTCAAGTTTTTCATTTTCCTTATATGACTTTGTTGTTGTGATGGTTCCTCACTTACATTGCTGCCATTTATATTTTCCTTTGTTTGAAAATTTTGAAACAAAAAATAAATTTACATGCAAAAAATAGAAGAGTATGACAATATGTGAAGAAGAAAGAAAGCTTGATACTTATCTCAAAGTTTGGCTCTTAAGACATGCAATTCTTTTTCCATAGATCTGTCATCCTCCACAGGTGTAGCATTTTCAAGACATGGCTCTTTGTTTGAGTCCAAGAGAAAATAGTTTGATGAATATAGTTGAGTCAAGTGGCCATAATTTGGACAAACATTGAAGTTAAAAAATAAACTTCCAACATCAATGTTAAGCTCTGGCAAATTTGTAGAAGCTTTTTCTTGTTGTCTATCTCCATCATCAATGCTGGAATATGTCAAATCCAAATTCAAATCTATTTCCACTAAAAGCATTTTGTTATTTTTCTTTCTAAGCAACTTTGGATCTTTTAAGACTTAAAACTTTTATTTATAAAACAATTTTGGTGGTAGAATTCCTTTTCATTTTTATGTTGGTAGAAAAAAGTTTAAAGTTTGATGTTAAAAAAAGTTTGATTTTATCTATAGTTTAAAAAAGTTTGATATTGGTGAAAACTAAAAAAAGTTGGCGAAAAGAATTCTTGAAGGAAAAAAAATTCATATTGTGTGCTTCGTATTTTGTGATCAATTCATACACAGTTGGTGAAAAAGAATTCTTGAAAGCTGTTCTATTAGTTGAGATTGAAATATTTTGATATTGGTGAAAACTAAAAAAAGTTGGCGGAAAGAATTCTTGAAGGAAAAAAAATTCATATTATGTGCTTCGTATTTTGTGATCAATTCATACACAGTTGGTGAAAAAGAATTCTTGAAAGCTATTCTATTAGTTGAGATTGAAATATTTGAATAATTTATCTTTAAGATAAAAGATTAATGAGGAGAGAGTGTGTGTATAAATAAAGTGATAGTCAGAGAATTAACAAGAGAAGAGAGATAATTTAATGTTTTATATTTTTTAATATAAAGATATTTTAGTCAAAATTTAGCATATTTTTTTACAATTTATACTATCTAATAATTTCTTTAATCTTTACATATTACCTTAAATACCAATTATTTTGAAACAAGGGAGTAATAATAAATAATTAACTTCTACTATCATTTATTAACTGGCACATCTATAACTAACTTTTACTACTCATTTATTACATCCCTCATCCCCTCACATCCAAGCATCCATGTTTTTAAGAAAAAAAAAAAAGGCAAATTGTTGGCATGCATTTCAATTTCCATTGAACAATAGGATTTGGGTGCAACTTTTTTGGTTTGTACGCATCTGGCTCAAATTTCACATGATTCGGAGCATTCGCCTCAATTTGCCCCGCGACACGCCCATTTTTACACAACTACAGGAATCCCCCCCAAAAACCCAATTTCCAATCAGCCATAGCTTCTCGCACGATCTTCTCGCACGATCAACCGCTGAGGATACCGAGGACAACCGCCACTATCCGATCGAGCCCAGACGATGCTGGCCAGCCAATGACGAAGACCATCAGCTGACGACGACTACAAGTGTTGCCATTTCTGCGAGAAATCATGATTTTTAATGTGGTTCAAGGTTTTTCGCAGCTATTCTGATGAGTACCATTGTTCTGTCGCCCCCATAATTCCTTCAGGTGAGATTTTTGACATATATATTGTTCTATGTTGGCTTTTTTCTTTCTTCTTAGTGTGTATATGTGGTTCAATGTTGGCTTCTTATAGTTACACACAATTGATAGACCCCCTTTTGTTTGTCTCTATTCAATTTGGAGTGTGTAAACCTTGGGTTAATTGATAAAAATTTGTTCAGATAGTGTTAATTCCTGATGCAATAGTACTAAATTATTTTGTCACTTTGAGATCAATAGCACGGCTTGTCTTAAATTATTGTTTGAATGAATATGTTAAAGCATAGAGGACAGTAGCAGTTGAGCATTGAGATCTAAAAATACAAAGTAAGATCCATTTTCTGATATTCTCTTTTAGAATATATGATATCAGTTTCTTCCTGAAGTGCCAGATTGATAATTTGATATCTCACTAGCTTTAGTTGATAAAGCTATAAGAAAACAATATATATATATATATATATATATATAGAACTTTAAGGCCATTCAGTCTACTCTTGAAAAAGCTTTACAAAATCTGGGCTCAGGAGGTAGTCAGAATTAACGTAGTCATCTTCAATGATTTATGTGCGTCAGCTAATTGTACTGCGAGCACATCAAATGAAATTAAAAGGAAGCGCAATTAATTAACCATGCTTAAATAGGTAAACTCGCAGTGTATATTCTGAGAGTTGTAAGTTTTTGGCAACAGCATTAGTATGTATAGATTGTATATTTGATATATAGATAGTCCCATAATAATGCATATGTGCAAGGTGGAACCTGAACATAATGCATTGAATGACTAGTCAAAAAGGCAGCCAAGGCTACTAAGTTAGAAATCAACTAGTGAAATCAAACTCTGAAGATGGCATCTTTACGATTGGGGAAGAAGGTTCAAAGGCTTCACAGATGCTCACTCTCCTCAACGCTTAAGTTCTTCTTTCAGTTTTGCCAAAGCTACTCTTGGATGGAACGAGATTTTAGCTTTAACTGGTATTTATAGACACTTCTTAAACTTCTAATTCTTCTGGTTCTTTTGTTTTTGTCGCCTCCCTACCTGAGAAATATGTTGTTGTTATTGTTGAAATATTTGTATAGACAAGGAGGAAGGTTTTGTGCTTGGTGGCAACCACCTTGGAGTGCTTACAGATCCTCAGTCTTTGAACCTACCAAAACAAGTACCTGGTAATGCATTTTAGTACCTTGGCAAAACAACAGTGTGTTAGACTTATCCAAGGTCAGATTTGGATTTGAACAGGCACGCCGCACCTGTCCCAACCCTCAAAATTCACTCCTGGATTGGTTTTATAATCCCATATATATTTACTTACAATTAGACTGTTGTTGAGCTAACCATTATTATTGGAAAACGGGGGAAAAAATATGCCCTGATATATCTGTGTACTTTACCATTATTGGACTCAAGATTATATCCGAATTGCATTTCAGATTTCGTTGGTTTTTGTCTTTCTTTATGATTGCACCAATCCCTAATATAATAGGATGGCTCGCTATTTCCTTTGCCAAAACAAGTGATAGCATAAGTAGGTTTTTTTTAATTACTGTTCTTATTATATCTATGTCATAATTTTCCTTATACATAACTATCTTACTTTATAAGCTGTATTGCAGCTTTTATAGGACTCATCTTTTCTATGTATGGGGGGATTGTTGGAAGAGTTTGGCGCTGGGATAATCTCTTATGTGGTAATCTTGAATTCTTCATAAGACTTTTTATCTTTCATTTGTTAGAATAAGAAGAAAGCTTAGTGAAAGTAGTGTACTGGTTTCCTTTAATAGTGCGGTTGAGTTTTTTTTTATCCTGAAGTTACTTCCCTTCTTCTCCTAAGCTTGTCCGATTGTTATTTATTGTGAAAGTTTGAAAACCTAAACTTTTGGGTAATTGATTGCCTACAAGGTGAGTATTGGATTACTTGTGCTCCTGCAATTGAATGGTATTAATGAAATATTTTGTTCTATTGAAGTGTCATCTTTGAAATGTAGGTAAAATCTACCTATTCGTTGTTAATTTTTCAATTATTTTTTCATGATAGTGCTATTTTTGTATTTTTGTAGTTACTTAACGAACCAAAGCAGTTTAGCTTCCATTCTCTTCATAGAAAATAAAATATGTTTTAGTTATTATGCTTCAAGAAAAAAAAATGATTTGGAAAGACTAGTAGATATATTGCTAATATTAGTTAGGGAATGATTAGAGTTTTCTTTTTTAATTTCGGGATGTATAGCCAAACATTTTGTAAATAAAAGCAGGGACAAATTAATTTGAACAAAAGAAGTTTTATAATAAAAAATAATCACGAAACCGATGCTTAAAAGAAAAAAAATCCAATGACATTACCACAATCTGCAGAAACTGCAGTTAAACCATTTCTAACAGACGGCTTATTTGCTGTTTTACAAACCACAGTTAAGTGGCTTAATTGCTGTTTGAATTGTGGAAAAATTACCCGAAAAAAAATCATGGTTAAGTTTTTTTTTAAGTATATTAATCCTAGTTATGATATAATAATCATTAAACATTATTAATGTAAAGTAATTTTATTTTATTAGATCTATCAATATAATTATACTCATTATTAATTATATAAAATTAAATCAATTTTATTAAGAGTTATTAATTTTTAAATAAGTTTTTATTTCCAGTAGTTAAACAGAAAATATTCAATAAATATTATTTTACATTTGAAAATTATTACATCATAATTAAAATATTATCACTTCGCATTATAGACTACAACCTAACTTTTCCTTCAATGCTAAAAAGTTCTTCTGGTGGTTGAAAAGGAAAGTGAATTTAAATGATCATGTGATAATAGTTAAATATTTCTTTAAAAAAAACGCAAAACATTTTCCTTTAATTTTATGTTATTTATAGATATTTTTTAGACTTTAAAAATTAATCCTCAAACTTTACCTTATCAATATTTATAATGGAAAATTACTCTTTTTTGTTCTTATAATAGATTCTCAAATTATATGGCATTTTCTTTTTATTTTGAGAATATACCTAATTTTCCTTTTAAAATTAAAACATGAACATTATAAGATCAAGACTCCACTAAATCTAAGAAACATAATATTTACTTTGTCTTGCAGTTGAATCTCTTTTCTAACACACCTCTTTGCTACCTTTCACTCTCTTTGATATTTCTTCCTTGTCTTCCTTGTCTAAATCCGTGATCTCTTCAAAATATATCTGTACAAAGCTCTTTGAAAGCAATAATTTAATGATCATTTTCCATTAGCAAATACTTCACACATTTGTGGATAAGTTAATCTATCATTTTTTAAGAGATACTTAAATTACACAACTCACTGCTCTATTTTAAAAATATATACTAATTCCCTGAAATAAAAAATTGACCAAAATATCTTCAAAAATAATAATATTTTTTTAATTAAAATTTAACTTATTAGAAATTATATATTTCTTAAACTTTTAGTTCAATGTTAATTATTTTGTGTCAAAAATTATAAATTTAATTTATTATAAGGTTATTAATTTTATAACAATGTTTACATTTAGTCATATATATTTAATAAAAATATTATTATTGAAATTAAATTATTATCTTTAATCAACGATATTTAACTGAATCAAGTGAAGTCAAACAAAATTAGACCAACAAGAGGCCCAACCATGCAAACCTTGCCCGAGGCAAGGTTGGGTTTTGGACCAACATAGATACTTGGCACTGCTTGGTCCTATATTTTATTTTTACTAAATCATTTAGAAGAATTATGCTTTTTTATTGAATGTGATTTATTACTATGGATTGGTAGATTTGAATTTTGGTAGGCATTCGCATGTTGCGGAACGCGTGCATTAGAGATAGGACAATTCATTTTTTAAAAAATTTATTATTTATCCAGAAAAAATGGAATGCACTCTATTCCAATTAATAAATTTAAGGAGATTGGAACAGTGAAAAATGGCATCGAGTGTGGTTTATACATAAAAAGATACAGCCATTTGAATCTTTTAGGTAGTTTCAATAATAATGCGCTGGATGTCAATCGCGAATATGCAAAATAAAAAATAATTATACATAAAAATATAAAATGTAAAAATCAAGATAATAAATACATACTTATAGGAATATAAGCTAATAGAGATTAAATATATTATATTTATTATAAATATATTTAATTAGATGAAGAATAAAATAATTTAATATCTTATTTACATGTATTATTTTTTTAATAAAATTAAATAAAAAATTATATTTCTTTTCCTTTTATTATATCACATAAAGTGAAAAATAATTATTTCATCTTTTCTCTCTTTTTTTTTCTTTTTTCATCGGTCATAATTAGTAAAATAGAATGAAAAGACATTAGAAAAGTGAATAAAATAAATAAAAATATATACCTATGCTCATACTTTAAAAAATGATAAAAATAAATAAATATTATTGAATAATAATATAATAAATATTATATAATAATTTTTTTCTTTCTCTTCTCTTCTATTCTTTTTTTTCCTTCTTGATAGCAAATGTGTTTATATATATATTTCAGTTCCATTATATCAAATATACCATTAATTACCCAAGAATGATGCTTTATATTTTGATAGTTTCATCCAATTTTTGTTGATTGGACGGTTACTATTAAATAGTAGGTACTAGATCTTCGAGCAACGTTGAGACCTCTTTTTTTTTTTTTTTTTTTTTCCTTTTGGCCACAGAAAATTTGCTTTAGTTAATCTTAAAAATGTAAAGAGCAAGTAGTTAAGCTTTTGGTTTTCAAGAAACCAA
Source organism: Erythrophleum fordii (assembly GCA_032878935.1). Taxonomy (NCBI): domain Eukaryota; kingdom Viridiplantae; phylum Streptophyta; class Magnoliopsida; order Fabales; family Fabaceae; genus Erythrophleum; species Erythrophleum fordii. The sequence continues at coordinate 14,998,103 of JAVQMF010000056.1, read as the reverse complement.
GAAATGGCTAAGCCATTTTTAGTTCTAAAAGGAGCGAACCCTAATTGGCTGTCGACGTGTGACTAGTTCCGTTAAGGTTTGTGCCCTTTTCTACTTTTGCACCTGGCTGCGTATGCATATTCTTTTTTTATTCACGGGAAGCATCTAGCCTTCCTTTCAAAGCAACTACCATGTCTTTGATGGAGCATGTATTAAAAAAGTACTAGTTGAACTAAAATTTTTAAACTCTTTAGTGTGTCTTTAAAGTAACAAAAACAAAAATATGTAAATCTAGATTAAAATTTCTCTCTCTCGCGATTCTTCTATATTTAAAATCTAAACATGCCCTTTAATGTGGTAAGAATCCATTTTTCAGATCATGATCGAGCAGAAAGCCTTCGGACCTTGACCATACTTGTAGGGTCACAACGAGCAAGGGCTTACACAGCTTTGAAATGGCCACTGAAAAGTGAGCCATAAATTGCCACGTGACATCCTGGTATATTTGCTAGGGAAGACCAACCATATTGCCGTGCTTCCTTACTGGCCCTTTTGTCACGTCACGCTTTGTAATTGGTTGGCAAATCTATTCATCTAGTGCACTTCCTTTTATTTATTTATTTATTTATATTTTTGGTCACAATTTAGTGTACTTCAGTAACACTTAGTAGGGCTGTACCCAGTAGTTGGTGTGATGGTGAATTTGGTCCTTATAATGCCGGAGTTGAGTTGGGTTAAAGTTATTTTAACCAGGTTAAGTTCGGTTTCAAATATTTTGATTAGCTTTATCTAGTTTGACTTGATCTCATATATATATATATATATATAATTACTTTTAAAAAGTTTATATAATAATTTTATTTTTTAAAATTAATTTTTTTATTAAAAGAAAGTCCAATCAAGCTTAATTAACCTAGTTGGGCACCAAAATCATATAATAAATTCGGTACAAATTTGGGTCAAACTAGACATTTGCCATGTGTAGCACTAACACGTAGAAGTCGTGAAATTCTGTACGACTCAGCATTTGTGGAAGAAAAGGAACATTATGTGTGTGTGTGTGTGTGTGTGTGTGTGTGTGTAGTGTTAAATAAAATTAAAAGAGGGAGAAACAATTTTTCATTCTGACAAATTAATATTTAATTATAAATAAATAAATATATATATATATATATAAAGACTTCAACATCAAATTTTTAAACTTAACTTTTTTAATCAAACAAATTTATTGTTATTTTAAAACTCATTCATTTAATCACTAAATAGAACTGAAACAAACTTTTATAAAAATCCAACTTACACAATTCACAAATAGTTTAATTAATCTAAAAATTAAAGACAATTAATTTCATTCCATTGTAATAGATTAAACTATGCATAAATCTATTTTAAGGAATAGGTCCCAACTCATAATATTTAGAAATCTTGAGAGATTATTAAAATATTATAAATTAGATTAATCAATAAATGCTAACAAATGTTAAATAAAATTATTAATCTATTTGTGTTGTGGCTAAGGATCTATTCTTTAAATGGACTAATATTAATTATTTGATATTAATAGAATATAAACTACAAATTGAAAAATATTCCCACCTTCAATGGAAGAAACCAAGAAATTTGCAAGCATACGCAAAGAATGGATGATATTCTTCAGGCAAAGAGCCTTACCTAGAGGCTAATCAAAGTCAAGTATTTTTTGCACTTGCACGGCGAAACCTCATATAAACCTCCAACTGCCTAAATGTCAGCACTACCTCTCTTTTCCACCTACCAATCACATTCCGTCGATCTGAACGACAGAGGACATCGTCTCTCTGACATTTCCGGCGCGTCAAGCTCGAGAACCTCATAGGTATGGTTAAAACAAAGAAACAGAAAAAAACAACGAGATACGGAACGAGAAATAGATTTCTCTTATTTGTATGATCCATATATTTTGTATTTTTCGAAAAAAACAAATATGAGTGTTAGGATTTGGTATGATTCTTGTAAGATAGCTAAGAGATTCAAATGCATTTAACGTATAGAAGATATTTTGTAGCTCAGACGCAGGGATATTATGCGTTTAGATGGGATGTGCACGTCATCTATGCCTAAACCTTTTAATTTTGATTTGAATGATCTAAAATATATATATATTAATTTTAAATTTTTTTATTTTAAAGAATATGAAATATAAAATAAAATTAATTTTATAATTTTTTAACTATAAAAAATGATATTTCATATTAAAAAATTTAAAATATTTCATAAAATTTAGATTATTCCGATTTAATTTCAACCGTCTAAATTAAAACGTACACAGCCCCTCAAATTCACATAAAATCTTAGTTGGAAGCTCAGCCAAGCATGTGTTGCCTTTATTTCTCTGTTACTCCATAGCGTATTTTTGCTGCTTTTTTTGGTGGTTCCCATTGGGTATGCTGTACCTGATACCGAGGACTTGATATCTACACATGACACTATACAAATACATGCATATTGACATATAAAATTTCAAAGAAATATAGAATTTGACAGACACAGTGTATATATATATATTTTATACTTTCTACTAGTTATATCCTTTTAAAAAAAAAATTCAACCTGCATCATCCTATAAAAGTATCTTACATTATTCTTTTTAAGTAAAATTTATTAAATCAGAAGTTGTCAATCTACATTATGCAATTTATTCATGAAGAACACAATAATACTTTAATTATTTCATCATCATGGATTGTTTAATCTTTTAGTATGTTATTATTTTTTATAATCTTTATATATTTTTTTCTTTGAATCGTATATTCTCGAGCCATACTCAACTCAAGTTCAAACTGTATTTAAACTGCATTTGACACATGTCTAAATCAAAAAAATAAAATTTTTTATATTGACAGATTCATAGATATCTTGTATTAAATAAACAGTATCTATAACTCTTTTTTATTTTATTTTATATTATTTTGGATATTTCGGATACAAATATTAACAGTTTTGTTTTGTTTTGTTTTGTTTTTTTTCTTTTGGAGATTCGATTGGAGTTCGGATATCATTGTTTTCTTTTAATACGATTTCGAATAGTACAAAAAATTTTGTATATCCGTCCACGGTATTCCCACATTTTGTTAACAAAGCATTGATCACATTATTCATGCAGTCACAGATCCATCTTTCACAATGGCGTCATCAACCAAAATGAGCTTGAAGCTTCTGATTGACACAAAAATTGAAAGAGTTCTCTTCGCTGAAGCATCGAAAGAGTTCGCAGACTTCCTCTTCAACCTGCATCGCTTGCCTATCGGTACAGTCACAAGGCTCCTGACCAAGAATGGCATGTTGGGTTCCTTAGGCAAACTCTATGAGAGCATTGAGAATCTCAGTGACACTTACTTATTGCATCCAAACCAAGACAGGGACATTCTGTTGACTACAAGGGCTGCAATCCCTGGCTTTCTTTTGCTTGCAAAAGATGGCAATTTTGAAGAAGAATATGAGCTTCCAAAGCTGTACATGTGCAGGAATCGCTGCACATATGTGACACATGATGTGAACACCGAGTGTCCATATTGCGACTATAATATGAACAATGCAGTAACATATGTTGGCAAAAAGGCTCCAAAAGTGACACATTCTTCTGGTGAGGGTGGATTTGTGAAAGATGTTGTGACATACATGGTGATGGATGATCTAGTTGTTCAGCCCATGTCTACCATTTCATGTATCGCTTTGCTCAACAAGTTCAACATCAAAGACGTCAATTCCCTGCAAGAAAGGGTCGTTGAGTTGGGGATAAATGAGGTAATTTAAATATATGGCTTTTGAGTATCATTATTTAATATATGCTTTTTTTTTGGGGTTGGGGGGGGGGGGGGGGGGGGGAACCCATTTATCCCTGTTTCATTAAATATATGCCTTTTGAAATAACAATGTCTTACTCTTAATTTTTCTTCCACTTCTTTTAATATAGTTTAATTACTAAGTTTGATGCCCCCCCCCCCCCCCCCCATATTTTTTCACTCAATTTTTAATTTGAGTTTTTATAGTTTTAAAAATTTAATTTAATCTCTTCTACTAAATTTTCATAAGTTTTTAACCAATAATGTCCCATTTTGTATAATTTATACCAATAAAAATAAATAATGAAATGAAATTAACTTTTATATATATATAGGATGTGATGTTGTTAAATGACTTGGATAAGTTAGTTTGAATAACACATAGTTATATGTTCAAGATGATATATGATTGATTGTATTAATAAAATTTAATAGAATTTTGACAAAAGTTTAAAGGTAAGAATTAAATTAAAATCGTTTAAACTATACATATTCAATTACAATTTTTCAAACCATAAAAATGAAATGAAAAATTAAAAAAAATTAAGGGCTAAAAGAATAATTTAACCTTAATTGATATATGTTCCTTGAAAGAACTATATTTTACGATGAGGCTAATTCTTAAACTTTGTTTAAGCTAATTCCTTTACAAGTGGTCTTAAGGGGTACACTCCCTCCTATTGACCTGATGCATCTAAAATTTTATTTTTAGAATATTTTTTCGAAGAATGAGATCCAAATTATTAAAGACTAAATTTAAATTCAATTATTTATATTTTTCTATTAAGTTTTTCAATAAAAATATAAAAATGCATAAATTTTTTTTTAAAGACACAATTGTATAATGCTAAATTATGAAGTACATATATTATGCCTTCAAAAATTATATACTTATCATATTTTTTATTTAAAAAATCTGATAATATAAATATAAAAACTACGTATAAATTTTGCCTAATTATTAAGAAGAGATCAATCTCTTCTTCAACTAACCTAACCCTCTAGCTATCCATATATGTTTCTTGAAAGTACTATTTTTACTCTTAATTGATATTTGGCTGCTTTACATCTGGTTTACTTAATGTGTTGCCTTTTCTCCCCCCCCCCCCCCCCCTCTCTTGGTGCCCTTATCATTCCTTATTTACTAGGGTATCGAACTGCTGAAGGCCTCTCTGCAGTCCAGTAATGTTTTGACAAGTGTTTTCCTCAAGAATATGGAGCTTAAGAAATAAGCAAATAGGATCCTTCTTTAATGCTATGAAATCAGATGATCTTATTTCATTCCAATGTTTTTAGTCATATATAGTTATGAATAAGCACTATCAGCAAGCGAAAATCCTTCGCGAAATAACATTCTATTAAGTTTAAGGTGAAGTTGGAGGCTAGAATCTCTGGCTGAAATGTAATCATCAAAATTTGAAGTAAATTTATTAGTCTCTTTTTTCCTTTCTTTGACACAACGCAATAGAATCCTTCTACTCAAGTGATATATTCTTTAAAGAAGCAAAAAGCACAAATCCAACCATTTGCACCATGGTCAAGATCAGTTGGCGTTTTGCTTAATTTTGAGCTGAAAATTAGATTCTTCCTACGATAAAGCAATATTAAAAAAATAAAAAGAACCATCAATTTGGCAGGGACATTCACCAAACATGGAATGAAGCCAAAAGAGAAGTGTTTTCTGATTTGCTATGTGTAAGCACTTAGCATTAGGCCCTAATTTGATTTCCTGTAACACTACGTGCGTGTTGGATCTAACTCGAATTTTTTTTCAAAATAAAAAATGGCTAATATAACTCTGAGCAGTTCAGGGCTTCCTAATTCCAAATTATTGGGGACAAAAAACAAAAAAAAATCAGAAAGATTCATGTTTGAAGGGACTTTTCAATATCAAATCTAGAAAGCAGAAAAGGCTGTCAAATTATTCCAATCTACATCATGCTTGAAATGAGATTACCTTTGACATTCTGTAATTAATTATGGGAAATTTTAGAGGTTGTTAGTTGTTATTATCACTTCACAAATAACAAATACAAACACAGCGACACTACAAGAATTTTAAATGTCTATTGCGTCATGTCTAATACAAATATATACGACATGTATTAGACATAGACACTGCTCTTTTTCTCAGATGTCTATCCTTCATAAGTTCCAAATTATACTAGGCATTCCAAAAGTTCATTGTGCAGCAAAACCTCAAACAGAAACCCAAAAGACTAAACACAAAAATGGCAAAGTGAAAAGTAGGAAACAACTAGTAACATGTGCATTTTTCAGGGGTAGCATAAAAATAATTTTTCTTCACTGCTTATGCACCATTGTGGAAAAATGAAGATGAAATGGTCAATATATTATATGACTATAGCGTTACTCAAAGCATTTGTATATGCATCTCTGATTTCCGTGGGCATAAAATAACACCGTCTTTGGATTTTTCAAGAGCCCAATTAATAAAATCTTTTACCTCATCCAATTAATTTTTGTCCACTCTTGATTTATCAATAAAGTTCTTGTCCATCATTGAGGAATCACTCTGATTAGAAGAAATAAGATAATAATAATAAATTTTGAAAGCCTAGTATAGATATGCATATACATAGCGTAAACTAAATAATTTCTGTATGAGAACTAGTATGATCTAAAACTGTAATTTACAATAAAATATTAAACCAAATGTCACGTACCAAAGGGACTGACATTAATAAGAGTGCACTTTAAGACATTACTAAGTCAAGGCTATTGATCAAGTAACAAGGGAAATCAGCAACACAAGCTCGAGGAGGAGGGTATTCTAAGTTGCAATTTACAACTAATTCAGCAATTTTGCGAAGATATTCAATTATAAGTTACAACTTGCACCAAACTATCTTATTGCAAAGCGGCTTCCATATATGAAATATTGGTGTTCAGATGACACGTCACATAAAGTTGCTACAGATCTATCTCACTAGATTTTATAAAAGTGATGACTGCATCTCTCGAGTGAGGGAAAAAAGGAAAAAAAAAGATCCATCTAGAGAATTTTTTTTGCCACTTAAGAGCTTTTGAAAATTGATAACATGGTAGATTTAACTTTTACACCCCTCTTTTTTCTTTTTACAAATTACAAGGGATTATCATGTGAAGGGTATGAATATAATACTATAATATCCATTTCTAGATTTATAGAAAAATATTTTTTCTATACCTCAAGATCCAAACCCTAGTGAATAATGAAATTTTTAGTCACTACCAAAAAAATAAAATTAACTGCTGCGATATAATCATAATTTTATAAATCATTGTTAAACTGAGTTTAATTATAATTCTATAAACCATGATTAAATTGGATTAAACCACCATTTATAAAATCACATATTGAACTTTGTATCTTAATCATAGTTTAACCATTTATTATAAACTGCAATTAAATCATATATTTTATAACCACGATTAGCACACATGATTTAACCATAGGATGTAACAAATCACTATTAAACTACAATTAAAATCCCCCCTCTAGACTCTTGCTCTCCCATCTCTCGATTCTTTCACCTTTGCGATGTGACCCACCCTCGCAAAAAAAATCCCCACCGTTTCTCTTCCATTTTCAAGTGTATTTTTTTCTCTATGTTTTGTTTGATTGTTTGCTATTTTCCTAGCATAAATATTTGATTACATATTTGAATATTTAATCTTCAAATCCTGTCTTTTTCAGTTTCTCTGTTATATTTCTTTCCAATATATGAGATTGTCTGTGTGGAAGCTGATTCTGAATGAATTTCGATGAATGTTTGTTTTTCTCTGAGGTTTTGGTGTTTCTAGTGTCTTAGCTTTTATAGAATATCAAGTTATAGTTTGTGGGCATTGGTTTGTTATTTGAAGATCTAAAACGTTCCTTATGTTTTTTATTTTAAAATTAAGTTAAAATAAAACCAAAACTGAAGGCATTGGTATCCAGTATCCTTGTGTGGATGGATTGTGTTTGTTGAAATTATCGGATTTTTTTTTTATAATGTATTTTGTCGAAGTGATATATATCTAGAACCTAGATATTGTCTTTGTTGGTGACAAATGAAGGTTTTGATAATGAGCATAAGCTCTTGAGAACCATATTTGTTAGGAATTTGCCACTCAAGGTGAAAGAGAAGACTTTGTTGAAGGAGTTTAAGAAATTTAGGGAGCTTAAATATGTGAGGATTCGTTGTATTCCAATATTGGATGTCAGTATTTTCAAATGATTGATTTCATTTAATGCTCTTTTCTACTACGTAAAACTTCTTTTTTTTCATTTAGATCCTAACTTTATATTTGTTTATAATTGATTAGACCGAAAAACCTAGAAAGGGAGTTATCCTTTCAAAGAAAAGGATATGTTGAAATGTAAATATTTAACATGTGTTTTATTATATTTTTGGTAGGTTATGATTTTGTAATTAATGAGTGATATATTTTGATATTTCATAATTAAGATAATATTCTGTATTTATTAGTCATCAATGCCTTGTCTTATACGCTATTCAATAAATACAAAATTATACATGGGTTAGACTTTTTGACTACATGTTCTCTCAATAGTTTCCTATCCTTTTCTCTCTTCTTATGGTATCCAAGTCGCTTCCCTAATAGTGACTATGCGTCATTCTAGTCACTATGCTATAATAGTGTCTAACACACGCACCCCACTAGCCTTCTCAAGCATCGTTGATCAGTTAACACCTGTTGCTGGACCACCTAATGAAGTCACATGTGTCCCCATGCGCCAAACAAGCAACTTCGTCCTTTTCCCATGTGCCATTGCATGACGGCGTGTGTAGCCACCACTTCAGCCACTATCCATCCAAAAGTCATCACCAATTTCTTCTCGCTTTAACCCAATTTGTAACAACCGGGAAAAAGAAAAGGAAAGGAAAAGAAAGAAAGTGGAAGTTAGAAAAATTCGAAATCTGGAAATTTTGCCAAGTCCTCTCGCAATAGCGAGAAATGGTCTCGCTACAGCGAGAGAGCTAGTTCGCAATAGCGAAGGCGATTCTAGCTATAGCGAGTGCTGGCAGCAGTCCATACAGAAACCAGGGGGCAGCTTGCTGTAGCGTGTGCCATAGCGAGAGTGAAGTCTGGAACTAACGCGATTTCGCCATAGCGAATGGTAAATCTCGCCATAGCGAAGGGAACTGACGCGATCTCGCCGTAGCGAAGGTTACACCTCGCCATAGCGAAGCTAGATTACACGAGCTCGCTATAGCAAAGGTTAATTTTCGCCGTAGCGAGGGTCGGTCCGGAAGAGAGTAAATAGCGAGAATTAGACTTCATTAAATGCCCAAACTCATTTCTTCTCTCATATTTGCCCTAGACTTCGACCCAAAGAGAGAAAAGAGGCGTGGAGAGTGAGAGAGATCAAGAGAAGGAGGAAGAGCAAGGGAAAGGTAAGGAAATTTCCCCCATTTCTGTTTAGAACTCTGATCCCCTCTCTTTGCCCTCTCTTTCTATGGTTTTATTTGTGAAAATGGATGGATTTTGGACATGGGTCAGAAGAGGGAAAGTGGAAAACTCCTTTAAATCCTTGTGTTTTCTTTGAAAATGTGGTTTTCCACTACCATGGGAGCTTGAGAGAGAGAAAGGGTCGATGGCATTCTATAGAGAGAGAGAGAACTCTAGGTTCTGGTATGTAGGAGAGTTGATCTGATGATTCCATGTTAAGAGAGTAATTCCATGCTCTTTTGTGTGTCTAGGCTCAAGAGAAACACCTCCATCAAGGTGTGATTGTGAACCTAAGGAGGGAGAGGAGAAATTGAAAGGAAAAACTAGTGTTGGCTTTGGCTTATAAGGTAGCTCTCTCTTTCACTCTTTCTTATTGCATTCTTGGATATGATAGTCATTGTATAATTATGTATATGCTTATTGTGTGGAATATGCCATGTGCTATTGCTTTGATGCATTGATGCCAATATGCTTGTGTGATGAAATGTGAGAATTGCTCAGGTGAGGTAGTGCCGAAAGTCCCTTGAAATGGGTGAGGTGAAGCCGAAAGTCCCTTGAGATAGGTGAGACAAGGCCAAAAGTCTCAAACGAGTGAGGCCAAGTCAAAAGTCCTTAAACTCGGGTGAGGCCATCCAAAAGTCCCTAAACTCGGGTAAGGCTAGACCAAAAGTCCCTGGAGCCCATTTTCGGCATTGTTGTAATTTCCATAGCATGTACATCGTGTGTTGGTAGTTTGAGAATGGCTAAGTGTTAACTTTACACTAAAAATCATTTCCAACCACAAACACAGCGTTTAGACCATGTTTGACATCGAAAATGGGAAGGAGGTCTGGCTGTCACTGTTTCTGGTGTAGCTTGCTGTCATGACTTTCCAAAATTCATAACTAAATCCAAAAAAATCCAATCTGGGCACACTATACCAATTTAGAAAGCTACGGATGTCTACTAGAGGAGAAAAATAAGTCCAGATAGTTCAGTAGCCCCTACACCCCGAAAATCGATGGAACAGTGACGGGGGTTAGGAGAGCTTCCTGATGCTGATACAGAATTTCAGTCTATTCAATCTCTCTCTCCAGACCTCCGATTTGGGTGCTTCCAGTTGGTACAGGTCACTTTGGTTTTCTAGTTTATGTGTATAAAATTTCATGAGAGTTGGACTCCATTTGGTCTATATTTGATATGATTTTCATTTCTGAACTATATGAACAGTACATGACCAAACCATGGATTTTTCCCAAATTCAACAATTCACCAAATATTCTCTAGACCTCTGAATATTACCAACTTTAACTTTTCAAGAATATTTCTACAAACTCTAGAGGCATGCCAAATTTCATGGCAAGAGGAGCTCATCCAGTCATACTTTGACGGAGCTCTCAAAAATACCGATTTTGGCACCCCAAAGGTCCAAAACGGGTCTAAATGGCCTCTCACACACTCTAGCCACTCATGGATAAGTTTAAAAGTATAAAACTAGGATATATAACAAGTCCATGTGGTCCAAATCATCATACATCCAAATCTCGCTATGCTATGGCCAAATATACACTATTGCATTCATTCATAAAAAGGGCAAAACTCTCATTTCCATTCATTTGGCTATAAACATAGTTCATACAATATCCTTTCATATATTTACATTTGGTACAACCTTTACATCTCAAAAATAGTGGGCACATCTTCATTGTGGCACCACTTTACATCAAAAAGATCAAAATAACACTACATTCTCCTATACATGCTCCTAGGCTCCTTGGTGTGTGCTCGGTTCTCCTTGAGCTCCACCTAGCATATTAAATTGAGAGGGGAAGGGGTGAGATTCAGGGAATCTCAGTAGCTCATGCACTCAATCAAGTAAGCAATCAAGGCATATAACAAGTCAAAGCATGTGAATAAGTACTTAGCTATTCTCAAACTACCAACACACGATGTACATGCTATGGAAATCACAACAATGCCACAAATGGGCTCCAGGGACTTTTGGTCTAGCCTCACCCGAGTGTAGGGACTTTTGGATGGCCTCACCCGAGTTTAAGGACTTTTGACTTCGCCTCACTCGTTTGAGACTTTTGGCCTTGTCTCACCTATCTCAAGGGACTTTCGGCTTCACCTCACCCATTTCAAGGGACTTTCGGCACTACCTCACCCAAGCAATTCTCACATTTCATCACACAAGCATATTGGCATCAATGCATTAAAGCAATAGCACATGGCATATTCCACACAATAAGCATATACATAATCATACAATGACTATCATATCCAAGAATGCAACAAGAAAGAGTGAAAGAGAGAGCTACCTTATAAGCCAAAGCCAACACTAGCTTTTCCTTTCAATTTCTCCTCACTCCTTAGGTTCACAATCACACCTTGATGGAGGTGTTTCTCTTGAGCCTAGACACACAAAAGAGCATGGAATTACTCTCTTAACATGGAATCATCATATCAACTCTCTTACATACCAGAACCTAGAGTTCTCTCTCTCTCTCTAGAATGCCATCAACCCTTTCTCTCTCTCAAGCTCCCATGGTAGTGGAAAACCACATTTTCAAAGAAAACACAAGGATTCAAAGGAGTTTTCCACTTTCCCTCTTCTGACCCATGTCCAAAATCCATCCATTTTCACAAACAAAACCGTAGAAAGAGAGGGCAAAGAGAGGGGATCAGAGTTCTAAAGAGAAATGGGGAAAATTTCCTTACCTTTCCCTTGCTCTTCCTCCTTCTCTTGATCTCTCTCACTCTCCACGCCTCTTTTCTCTCTTTGGGTCGAAGTCTAGGGCAGATATGAGAGAAGAAATGAGTTTGGGCGTTTAATGAAGTCTAATTCTCGCTATTTACTCTCTTCCGGACCGACCCTCGCTACGGCAAAAATTAACCTTCGCTATAGCGAGCTCGTGTAATCTAGCTTCGCTATGGCGAGGTGTAACCTTCGCTACGGTGAGATCGCGTCAGTTTCCTTCGCTATGGCGAGATTTACCATTCGCTATGGCGAAATCGCGTTAGTTCCAGACTTCACTCTCGCTATGGCACATGCTACAGCGAGCTGCCCCCTGGTTTCTGTATGGACTGCTGCCAGCACTCGCTATAGCTAGAATCGCCTTCGCTATTGCGAACTAGCTCTCTCACTGTAGCGAGACCATTTCTCGCTATTGCGAGAGGACTTGGCAAAATTTCCAGATTTCGAATTTTTCTAACTTCCACTTTCTTTCTTTTCCTTTCCTTTTCTTTTTCCCGGTTGTTACATTTCTACCCCTCTTAAAAGAAATTTCGTCCTCGAAATTTAAAGACTTACCTCACGGGAATAACTCTGGATATTTCTGCCTCATCTCATCCGCCAATTCCCAAGTTGCTTCCTCAGATGTCAGACCTCTCCAGATCACTTTCACCAGAGGAATGCTCTTGCTTCTCAGCTGTTTTAGCTTAGCATCCACAATTCTCTCCGGTTTCACTACATAGGAAAGATCTTCCTGCAATTGCACATGCTCATATTCTATGACATTTGAGGAATCTGGCAAATACTTTTTCAACTGGGAGACATGAAAAACACTGTGTATTTGGGCTAGGTTAGGAGGTAAGGCTATTCGGTAAGCCACGGGTCCAATTTTCTCAAGGATTTCAAATGGACCAATATACCTAGGACTGAGCTTCCTTACCCTCATTGACCGACCTACTCCCGTCATTGGAGATATTCGAATGAATACATGGTCTCCAACCTCAAACTCTAACGGCCTCCTACGCTTATCAGCATAGCTTTTCTGCCTACTCTGGGCCGTGAGGAGCCTCTTTCTAATCAACTCTATTTGTCGGGTGGTCTGGTCCACAATCTCAGGTCCTATCATACTCCTCTCTCCTAGTTCAACCCAACACAGAGGGGATCTGCACTTTCTCCCATACAAAGCCTCATAAGGGGCCATCTGGATACTGGAATGGTAACTGTTGTTATAAGTAAACTCTGCTAACGGTAAATATGCATCCCAGTTCCCCTTCATCTCTAGCACACATGCCCTTAACATATCTTCCAATGTCTGGATGGTCCTTTCAGTCTGACCATCAGTCTGGGGGTGATATGCAATACTAAACCGCAATCTCGTCCCTAAGGCATGCTGCAGTGACCTCCAAAAGTTTGATGTGAACCTGGGGTCTCTATCCGAAACTATGCTATTGGGTACTCCATGAAGTCGTACTATCTCTCTGACATACAACTGGGCCAATCTATCCAGTGTATGAGTAGCCCTGATAGCTAAAAAGTGTGCAGACTTCGTCAGTCTATCCATAATTACCCAAATAGCATCGTGTCCAGAGGATGTCCTGGGTAACCCTATGATAAAATCCATGGCTATACTATCCCACTTCCACTCAGGGATATCTAGAGGTTGCAACAACCCAGCCAGTTTCTGATGTTCTATCTTTACCCTTTGACACACTAGGCATCTAGCCACATACTCCGTCACATCACTTTTCATCCCTGGCCACCAGAAAATTCTTTTCACATCCTGATACATCTTGGTGGCACCTGGGTGGATAGTATACTTACTCTTATGCACCTCTTCTAGAATGCTTTCTCTCAACTCATTCTGACTAGGCACACAGATTCTCTTTCGGTATACTATCATACCATCCTCAGACACCTTAAAATCTGAGGTCTTACCTTGGGAGATCTCATTCCTGATCCGTTTCAGGAACTCATCCTCTCTTTGGGCATCTAAGATCTGGGTTCTCAATATATTCTCAATTTGGGTTTCACTCAGATACAATCTACCCGATACCACCTGACAAGAGAGGTTCAACTCTCTGAACTTCTTTAGGAGCTCCTGCTCCCTAATCATCATATGAGTTACATGGATGGATTTTCTACTCAGGGCGTCTGCCACCACATTGGCCTTGCCCGAATGATATTTCAACACATAATCATAATCTTTCAGGAATTCCATCCATCTCCTCTGTCTCATATTGAGTTCTTTCTGATCAAACAGGTATTTTAGACTCTTGTGGTCACTATAGATCTCTATGGTCGTACCATATAGATAGTGTCTCCAAATTTTGAGAGCAAACACTACGGCAGCTAACTCCAGGTCATGTGTGGGGTAATTCTCCTCATGAGGTCTCAACTGCCTCAAGGCATATGCCACTACTCGGCCCTGCTGCATCAACACACATCCTAACCCTTTGCCCGAAGCATTACAATAAACCACAAATGGTTCACTAGGGTCAGGGATAATCAGCACAGGGGCAGTGGTCAAACAGAGTTTCAACTCCTGGAAACTCTTCTCACATCTCTCATCCCACACAAAAGGTGTATCTTTCCTAGTTAGCCTCGTCAGTGGTAAGGCCATTCGAGAAAAGTCCTGAATAAACCGTCTATAATACCCTGCCAAACCTAGGAAACTCCTGACTTCGGTGATCGTTCTAGGTCTATCCCACTATAACACAGCCTCAACTTTATGGGGATCCACCACAACCCCATCTCGTGAGATCACATGACCTAAAAATCGCACCTCAGTCAGCCAAAACTCACATTTACTCAGTTTGGCATACAACCTTTTCTCTCTCAAGGTGTCTAGGACTAGTCTCAAATGCCTCTCGTGCTCCTCAAAAGATCGGGAGTACACTAAAATATCATCAATAAAGACCACCACAAATTGATCTAGATACGGTCTGAATACCCTGTTCATATAATCCATGAACACCGCAGGCGCATTCGTCAACCCGAATGGCATCATAAGGAACTCATAGTGCCCATATCTCGTTCTGAAAGCCGTCTTAGAGATGTCTTCAGTTCTCACTCTCAACTGGTGGTAACCAGATCTAAGATCTATCTTAGAAAACACAGATGCCCCAGCCAACTGATCTAACAAATCATCAATTCTAGGGAGAGGATATTTATTCTTGATGGTAACTTTATTCAACTCTCTATAATCTATACACAAATGCAAGCTACCATCTTTCTTTTTCACAAATAACACCGGAGCACCCCAAGGTGAAACACTAGGGCGGATAAACCCTTTCTCTAACAATTCCTCTACCTGCTCTTTCAACTCAGCAAGCTCGGCGGGAGCCATCCTGTAAGGAGCTTTGGACACCAGTCCAGCACCAGGCACTATGTCTATAGGAAACTCTAATTCTTTCTCAGGGGGTAGGCCAGTAAAATCAAACTCTCTAGGGAAAACCTCCGGGAATTCCCTGACAATTGGGATCTCCTCTATCCCTTCTTCTACCTCGGCATGAATAGAGAAAAAGACTAGAAACCCTTGACATCCACACTCTAAATATCTCTCAGCCTGGGTAGTAGTCATAAAAGATAACTCTACTCCTACCCTAGGTATGGTCCCACAAACAGGTAAGGAAATGGTTCGGTGTTCACAATCAAGTATGGCATTATTTGCAGCCAACCAGTTCATACCAATAATCAAATCAATTTCATGGAAAGACATACAAACCAAATCAATAGTGGTATGACAATGGTTAAACTGAACAGTGACATTTAAACAGGTATGGGAAGTAACCACGTGGCCTCCAGTGGGTGTAATGACAGACAAGTCAAATGGCAAGACACTAACAACCAGACCCAATTTCCTCACACAATCATAAGATATAAACGAGTGACTAGCACCCGAATCAAACATAGCAACTACAGGAAAGCTATTCACTAACAGCGTACCTCGGATCAAACTGGGAGATGCGCTGGCTTCCTGCTGAGTAAGGGCGAACACTCGGCCCTAGGTCTGTGGTCTAGGAGGAGGCGTTGTCTCCATCTGAGGACAGTGTTTAGCAATGTGGCCCGACTTCCCATACTTGTAACATGTCACCGGAGACTGTTGGAAGGATGATTGGCCCCGAGGAGGTGGCACACCTCGCTGTGGCTTTCTATTCCATGGCCCTTTTCCTCTCCTCTTAGTATTAGGGGTCAAACTAGAACCCTCCTCTGGTTTCGGCCTTTTCAAATCCGGAACTCTCTTCTGACTAGCCGTAATCGCAGTAGGCATAATAACATGCAAGTTAGTCTCAATCACCCTACTGACCTCCACAAGAGTATTAAACTTCCTGATCTGCTGTGGAGTGACTCTATCGCTAATTAGGGGCCTCAAACCAGTCTCAAATTGCTCACATCTCTAGGGTTCATCATCATACCTCTGGAGGTGAGAGGAATACTGAGACAACTCTATGAACTTGGCTACATACTGATCCACAGTCATCTCATCCGTTTGTCTCAAGCCCATAAACTCCATCTCTTTCTTCTTTCTCACTAAACTTGGGACATACTTCTCATAAAATTCGACCAAGAAAGTCTCCCAAGTTATCTGTATATTCTTGGTCTCCATAAGGGGTTTCGCGCTATCCCACCATCTATCAGCTTCCTTTTCTAACATAAAGGTGGCTAGCTGGGCTTTCTGCTCAGTGGTATAATCCATTACTGAGAATATCTTCTTAAGCTGCATCACCCAAGCCTCCGCCTTATCCGCATCCAACTCCCCATCAAATGAGGGTGGATTGTTCTGCCTAAACTACTTCAATACTTTTTGGATAGGCATCTGGGACTGAGGAACAGCAGACTCCTGGAGAGGTACAGGTGGAATGCTAGATGTAGATGGCTGAGGTACAGGGGCATCCCTTCTGGCTTCTTCTTGTCTAGCCAGGGTATTTTGTAAATGCATGATCATATCATGCTGCTGCTGGGCAATGTACCTCTGTTGCTCCAGCATCTCTTGGTGCTGGCCCATTATAGCTTCATACCGGTCAAGTCTATCCATGATGGCCTGCAGAGGATCCCTAGTCTCAATAGGAACCTCTGGCTCATCTCTCTGAGCCCTAGGCGGTCTGCCTCTGCCTCTACCCCTGCCCCGTCTAGTCTCAACCATGTCTGAAAGAAATAACAATCCTCAGTTCACAACACTATCACAACACATATGCATATCGATGCTACAACTTCCATGACCATTCACACCAAACACAAGCAATTCACATATTTCAAGAGCTTAACATTGAGCAAAAGTGCCTGAACCATTGCTCTGATACCAAAAATGTGACACCTTAATCTACTACCGCTATATAGCCTCTTACTGGGCTCGGTTTCATATGAATTCCAAAGTATCAACACCAATCCGTGGCATTTTTATACTATGAAACGGGGTTTCATACACTCATTATCTGCCCCGTGGGTCCTGTGAACCCATCATTCATCTTATCTACTCAAACTCCACTTATATAACTCATACATAGCATAATACAAACCATAGGCCACGGGTATAGAGCCAAAAACCAGAAAAATGCACTTTTCTCACTTGTGCCAAAAAGTCATATTTTGGCTCTAACTTTGGAAAATCATAATTAATTGTAGAAAAATAGGAATCTAGCAAAATCTAGCTTTCTGGAAAGCTCCAAGTGTTAAATTTACAATAAAAATCATTTCTAACCACAAACACAGCGTTTAGACCATGTTTAACATCGAAAATGGGAAGGAGGTCCGGCTGTCACTGTTTCTGGTGCAGCTTACTGTCATGACTTTCCAAAATTCATAACTAAATCCACAAAAATCCAATCTGGGCATACTATACCAATTTGGAAAGCTACGGATGTCTACTAGAGGAGAGAAATAAGTCCAGATCAGTTCAGTAGCCCCTACACCCCGAAATTCGATGGAACAATGATGGGGGTTAGGAGAGCTCCCTGATACTAATATAGAACTTCAGTCGGTTCAATCTCTCTCTACAGACCTCCGATTTGGGTGCTTCCAGTTGGTACAGGTCACTTTGGTTTTCTAGTTTATGTGTATAAAATTTCATGACAGTTGGACTCCATTTGGTCTATATTTGACATGGTTTTCATTTCTGAACTATATGAACAGTACATGACCAAACCATGGATTTTTCCCAAATTCAACAATTCACCAAATATTCTCTAGACCTCTGAATATTACCAACTTTAACTTCTCAAGAAGATTTCTACAAACTCTAGAGGCATGCCAAATTTCATGGCAAGAGGAGCTCATCCGGTCATACTTTGACAGAACTCTTAAAAATACCGATTTTGGCACCCCAAAGGTCCAAAACGGGTCTAAATGGCCTCTCACACACTCTAGCCACTCATGGACAAGTTTAAAAGCATAAAACTAGGATATATAACAAATCCATGTGGTCCAAATCATCATACATCCAAATCTCGCTATGTTATGGCCAAATATACACTATTGCATTCATTCATAAAAAGGGCAAAACCCTCATTTCCATTCATTTGGCTATAAACATAGTTCATACAATATCCTTTTATACATTTACATTTGGTACAACCTTTACATCTCAAAAATAGTGGGCACATCTTCATTGTGGCACCACTTTACATCAAAAAGATCAAAATAACACTTCATTCTCCTATACATGCTCCTAGGCTCCTTGGTGTGTGCTCGGTTCTCCTTGAGCTCCACCTAGCATATTAAGTTGAGAGGGGAAGGGGTGAGATTCAGGGAATCTCAGTAGCTCATGCACTCAATCAAGTAAGCAATCAAGGCATATAACAAGTCAAAGCATGTGAATAAGCACTTGGAGCTTTCCAGAAAGCTAGAGTTTGCTAGATTCCCATTTTTCTACAATTAATTATGATTTTTCAAAGTTAGAGCCAAAATACGACTTTTGGGCACAAGTGAGAAAAGTGCATTTTTCTAGTTTTTGGCTCTATACCCGTGGCCTATGGTTTGTATTATGCTATGTATGAGTTGTATAAGTGGAGTTTGAGTAGATAAGATGAATGATGGGTTCACAGGACCCACGGGGCAGATAATGAGTGTATGAAACCCTGTTTCATAGCATAAAAATGCCACGGATTGGTGTTGATACTTTGGAATTCATATGAAACCGAGCCCAGTGAGAGGCTATATAGCGGTAGTAGATTAAGGTGTCACACAATTCCTCATCTTCCATGATTAGGCCTTATTTGAAATGTTTAGGGTTATCTTCTCATTAGATCTTAAGTTTTTTAGTGTCCCTCATTATTATTCTTTATTTGTCACCTTTTAGAGCTCATTTCAATCTAGATACAGTATGTCTATTGTTGTTCTAGCATCTTCAATCCTAAAGATTAGTACTTTTCTCACATTATTCTTAAGAAATCCTATTATTACGCTTGAGAAGTTGGACGACTCTAATTATACCACTTGGATAGCCTTTGCTAAACTTTGGTTCCTTGGCCAACATTATAAGGATCATTTGGTAAAACAAGTTGATGATATTATTGCTTCAGATCTACCAACTTAGAAGAAAATAGGTCTATTATGGCATTCAATTGACTATAAGTTATGACATACGCTCTATAATTAAAAGGCATGTTTTATCTTTTGGTGAAAGGCCAAATTTATGTATACTAATGATATTCAACAACTTCATTCTTTTGTCACTAAAATGATTAGTTTGACACATTTGGATACATATATGAATACTTATGTAGGAAGGATTCAGTTGGTCAAATAGGAATTCAATGAATTACTACCTATATCTGCCAATGCCTAAGAATAAGAATGCCAACAAGATAAATTATTCATAGTTCCTACCCTTGCTAGTTTAAGGGTGAACCTTGCTCCTATTCATGATCAAATTCTCTCAAGTTCTGACATTCTATCCCTTGATAATGTTCTTGCTCGATTACAATGATTGACCATTTTGCAAAATGTAGTTGTGCCACTTGAGGCCTCTATATTTGCCTCATAACATAATGGTCACAATCATAATCAACAACAAGAAGGACAAAGCAATGGCAACCACAACCTTGGACAATGACCTTATTGTACTTATTGTAACAAATTAGGTCATACTCGCGTCATTATTATTCTTTACATGATTGTCCCAAGATAACCAGCGCCATCATGATAGAAAATATTGATGTTTCTTAATAATAAAAATCAAGGATTTAGGAAAATTAAAATACTTCTTGGGCATTAAGGTAGCTCAATCAAGTTCTAGGATAGTCATATCTCAAAGAAAGTATGCACTGGATATTCTTGAAGAAGCTGGAATGTTATATTGTTGTCCATTTCTTACTCCTATGGACCCTAATATTAAACGTATACCAAGACAAGAGGAGCCTTTGACATATCTTAGTCGATATCAGTGACTACTTGGAAAATTGAATTACTTTGCCATTACTTGATTGGATGTCTATTTTGCTGTGAGTATAGTAAGCCAATTCTTATAGACAACATGCACTAGCTATTGGAATGCAGTAACATGCATTATCAAGTATATCAAAGGAGTTCTTGGAAAAGGCTTATTATACAAAGATCATAAACATGCCCAATTGGTTGGACATGCTAATATAGATTAGGTAGGATCTCCTATGAATCGATGATCTACTACAAGTTATTGCATTTTCATTGGGAGAAATCTTATATCTTAAAAAAATAAGAAATAAGATGTTATGGACCAATCTAGTGCCAAAGCATAATATCATGCCATGGCTTTAGCAATATGTGAACTAGTATGGATGAGACAATTGCTTCAAGAACTCCAATTTAGAGATTCAAGTAAGATGACACTAATTTGTGATAATCAAGTTGCTTTACATATTGCATCCAATCTTGTCTTTTATCAAAGAACCAAACATGGCACTCTTATCATTTTATCAAGTTGACTGTTATTTTATTAGAGAAGATACTATCGAGGACTCTTATCACCAACCATGTCCATTCCAATAATCAGTTAGTTGACATTCTTACTAAAACATTTAGGAGATCATGCATATCTTACATTTGTAACAAGCTTGGTGCATATGATTTATATGCTCCAACTTGAAAGGGAGTGTTGAAATGTAAATATTTAACATGTGCTTTATTATATATTTGGTAGGTCATAATTTTGCAAACGAATAGGGTGATATATTCTACTATTATATAATGAAGATAATATTTTATATTTATTAGTCATCAATACCTTGTCTTGTACATTCTTTTATAAATACAAAATCATATGTAGGTCAGACTCATTAACTACATTTTTCTCGATAGTTTCCTATCCTTTTCTTTCTTTATAAGAGCTATCCATTCTTAGGATAAGAAGGGCTACATTTTATTTTAATTTGGTTAAATTTGAGGGTTGTTGCCTTTCTACTTTTAAGTTGTTTTAATATTGATCTTTAGTATGAGTTTGTGCAAAGTTCTAGCTTAATATATTGCTATTGTGCAAATTGACATTGGCTTTTAGCTTGGTTTGGATCTTTAATATGTCTCACATTTGCTATTGTCTCATTAGTGTCTTTACCATGAATTAACCATGATTCTTAGCTTGGTTTGGGTCTTAAATTTGTCTCATACTTGCTATTGTCCCATTGGCATCTTTAATGTGGTTTAGCCTTGACTGCTAACTCGAAGCTATTGCCAAATTTTGAGTTAAGTGTATGTTTGTTGTCCTACATATGTTTGACTTAGATTTAGTCTTTTTTTAAGCTTACTTTGGAGTGCATAAATATGTGTAAATGTAGTCTATTATTGTAACACCTTAATCTACTACTGCTATCTAGCCTCTCTCTGGGCTCGGTTCCATAGGATTTCCAAAGAACCTATACCAATCCGTGGCATCTTCATGCTATAAAACGGGGTTTCATACACTTATCTTCTGCCCCGTGGGTCCTGTGAACCCATCATTCACATTCTTTACTCACACTCCATTTATACAACTCATACATAGCATAAAACAAGCCATAAGTCATGGGTATGGAGCCAAAAACCAGAAAAATGCAATTTCTCACTTGGGCCCAAAAGTCATATTTTGGCTCTAACTTTGGAAAATCATAACTAATTAGAGAAAAATGAGAATCTAGTAAAATTTAGCTTTTTGGAAAGTTCTAAGTGTTAAATTTACACTAAAAATCATTCCTAATCTTAAGCTCAGTGTTTGGACCATGTTTGACATTGAAAATGGGAAGGAGGTCCGACTGTCACTGTTTCTGGTGCAGCTTACTGTCATGACTTTCGAAACTTCATAACTAAATCCATAAAAATCCAATCTAGGTACACTATACTAATTTAGAAAGCTACAGATGTCTAATAGAGGAAACAAATAAGTCCAGATCAGTTCAGTAGCCCCTACACCCCGAAAACCGATGGAATAGTAACGGAGGTAAGGTGAGCTCCCTGATGCTGATACAGAACTTCAGAAGGTTCATTCTCTCTCTACAGACCTCCGATTTCAGTGATTCTAGTGGGTATAGGTCACTGTGATTTTCTAGTTTATGTGTATAAAATTTCATGACATTTGGCTACTGTTTGGTCTATGTATGACATGGATTTCATTTCTGACCTCCATGAACAGTACATGACCAAACTACCAAAATTTTCCCAACTTCAACAATTCGCTAAATATTCTCTAGACCTCCGAATATTACCCACTTTAGCTTTTCAAGAAGCTTTCTACAAACTCTAGAGGCATGCCAAATTTCATGGCAAAAGGAGCTCATCCGGTTATACTTTGACGGAGCTCACAAAATTACCGGTTTTGGCACCCAAAAAGTCCAAAATGGGTCCAAATGGCCTCTCACATATTCTAGCCACTCATGGACAAGTTTAAAAGCATAACAATAGTATATATAACATGTCCATATGGTCCAAATCAACATACATTCCAATCTCACTATGCTACGGCCACAAATACACTATTACATTCATTCATAAAAAAGGGCAAAACCCATATTTGCATTACTTTGGCTATCAACATAGTTTATACATCATCTTTTCATACATATACACTTGCTACAACATTTACATCTCAAAATAGTGGGCGCATATTCATTGTGGCACCACTTTATATCAAAATAACAAAAAATAAGCTAATATCTAGCTAAACATACTCCTAGGCTCCTTGGTGTGCACTTGCTTCTCCTTGTGCTCCACTTAGCATGTTAAGTTAGGAGGGGAAGGGGTGAGATTCAGGGAATCTCAGTAGCTCATGCACTCAATCAAGTAAGCAATCAAGGCATATAACAAGTCAATGCATGTGAATAAGCATTTAGCCATTCTCAAACATCCAACACACGTTGTACATGCTATGGAAATCACAACAATGCCAAAAATGGGCTCCAGGGACTTTTGGTCTAGCCTCACCCGAGTTTAGGGACTTTTGGATGGCCTCACCCGAGTTTAGGGACTTTTGACTTGGCCTCACTCGGTTGAGACTTTTGGCCTTGTCTCACCCATTCTCAAGGGACTTTCGGCTTTACCTCACCCATCTCAAGGGACTTTCGACACTACCTCACCTGAGCAATTCTCACAATCCATCACATAAGCATATTGTCAACAATGCATCAAAGCAATAACATATGGCATATTTCACACAACAAGCATATACATAAACATACAATGACTATTACATCCAAGAAATACAACAAGAAAGAGTGGGAAGAGAGCTACCTTATAAGCCAAAGCTAACACAAGCCTTCCCTTTCAATTGCTCTTCTCCCTTCTTAGGTTCACAATCACACCTTGATGGAGGTGCTTCACTTGAGCCTAGGCATAATCAAGAACATAAAATTACTCTCTTAGAATATAATCTTTAGAGCAATTCTCCTAACATACCAGAACCTAGGGTTCTTTCTCTCTCTCTAAAATGCCATCAACTCTTCCTCTCTCTCAAGCTCCCATAGTAGTGGAAACAACATATTTCAAGGAAACAAAGAGATTCAAGGGTGTTTTCCACTTCCCCTCTTCTGACCCATGCCCAAAATCCAACCATTTTCACAAACAAAACTGTAGGAAGAGAAGGCAAAGAGAGGAGATCAGAGTTCTAAGAAGAAATGAGAGAAGTTTCCTTACCTTTTCCTTGCTCTTCCTCTTTCTCTTGATCTTTCTCACTTTCCACGCCTCTTTTCTCTCCTTGGGTCGAAGTCTAGGGCAAATATGAGAGAAGGAATGAGTTGGGTCATTTAAGAAATCAATTTCCTCGCTATTTACTCTCTTCCGGACTAACCCTCGCTACGGTGAAAATTAACCTTCGCTATAGCAAGCTCGTGTTATCTGGCTTCGCTATGGCGAGGTGTAATCTTCGCTACGGCGAGCTCGTATCAGTTCCCTTCGCTATTGCGAGATTTGACCTTTGCTATGGCGAACTCGCATTAGTTTCAGACTACCACTCTCGCTATGGCGTACGCTACAACGAGCAACTCCCTGGTTTCTGTATGGACTGCTGCCCGCACTCGCTATAGCTAGAATCACCTTCGCTATTGCGAACAGGCAATCTCGCTATAGCGAGGCCATTTCTCGCTATTGTGAGGAGACTTGGAAAAATTTTTGGATTTTGAATTTTTTTAGCTTTTACTTTCTTTTCCTTTTCCCTTTTCCCAGTTGTTACAATTATCTTGAATGTGTTTTACATGGATTTAGCCATGTTTTTAGCCTACTTTCAAATCTAAAATCAATGTATATGTATGTTGCTATCCCTATGGTGCTTTTGATTTAGCCTAGTGATATTTCGATATTAATATATTTTATATTTTTCATATTTAGTCTTATTAATAATTCATAGTAGATAATTTGATGACTTTAGGCTTATTTTATATTAAGTGGCTAAATTTAAATTAATAGACTTTAAATACATTTTTATTATATTTATCCAATAGAGGCCCAACTATTTTTAATTGTATTTTGTAAGTTAGAAGAGTCCTAAAAGGATTAGGATAGAAGACTCCTAAAAAGATTAGGATATTATCTTATTGTTACTTTTAGAATGGTATTAGATTTCTTGAGGAAGAAACCAACATCATCTATTTAAAGAGAAGAAGATGTTCCCATAGAAACACTCCATCTTCTCTACTTCTCATTCTTGTTTTCATCTTTTCATGGCTTTCTAATTTTCTTAGTCATCAATCCAAAGTCTAAACTTGATAAGGAACTTGAGTCCATGATTGTATAAAACTCTAGTTTGGATTTTGGTTTAGAAGGATTTTGTTTTTATTCTCTTTATTTAATGTAATTTTTATCATTTCGGTTAGATGATTTTTGTTACAAATTCTAATTTGTTTGATCCATTTGAGAACGTGTTTTGATTCAATTGGTTAATTAATCAAATAAATTAATTTTGAACTATGATAGAATTCTACATGCATCTCTAGTTAAGTGTGAAATAGTTTGATTTCATGTTATTGACAGAAGTGCATTTGTATTTTGATTAACAATACGAACTAATTAAAATCCTAAACGATAGTTTACGAACATTAATTGAAATTAACAAGAGGATTTACAAATCAAACTAGAGGTATTTTTAGGTGACAAGAATAGAGAAATATCAGAGGAAGAATTTTAAATTGGTTACACACCATTTTAATTGAATTTTGTTTTGTTTTATTTTTAATAATTGATTTACTATTCATTTTAATTAGTGCAACTTTATATTTGAACCCCCAATCATTATGATTCTAGTTTTGTCATTTTTAAACTAATTGATTTGGTTAATAGCTCCATGGGGGATGACCTGGTAAGCATTATACTGAAAACTAGTAAAAATTTACTAATCTTGGCCAATTTGACAATTGCAAATGAACAATAATTTTCTTTACCACCTAGCCATGATTTTGTTAACTTTATGTGTAAAATTTTGTATCTTAGTTACTACACATGCTTTGATTCTATTTTGAGCTCAAAAGTACAACTTATAGCTATGAATTAGTGCATAATTATGCATCTAAATTTACTGCACAAGTGACTTTATTTTATAATGCATATGGTATGTTTTTGCACTACATGTGACTTTATATTGGGTTTATGCAAACTTTTCTGCATTAAATTGCTTCACATGCTATAATTCTATCTTAAGCTGAAAATTATTGCATATGAATATATTTTGGAGCAAAATTGTATGCTAAACTTATTATACATCATTATTTTTTTGGTGTAAAAACTTGGTTTAACTTACTGCACATGTGAGGATTCTATTTTGAGGTTAAGAGTGCTTCATATGACTATATATTTTGTGTATAATCTTGATCTAACTACTGCACATTTGAGGATTCTATTTTGGGGTTAAAAGTGGCTCATATGGCTATGTTTTTTTTCTTTATGTAAAATCTTGATTTAACTTGTTGCACATGTGGAAATTTTGTTTTGGGGTTAAAAGTGCTTCATCTGGGTTATATTTTTGCATAAAATATTGATTTTACTAGCTACAAATGTGAGAATTCTATTTTAGCTTAAAAAATATTGCATATGCCCATGTCTTTGCACAAGTTTTTTTTTTACATTAAACTATTGTATACTTATGGTTCTGTTTTGGCTAAAAAATATTGCATATGCTTATGTATCTGCATAAATTTTGTTACATTAAATTATTGCATAGCTTGTGGTTTTGTTTTGGGTGAGAAAGCATCATATATATTTTTGGCTTGAAATCAAGCCATTGTATTTGTATTTGATTTTAGAGTGACAATTCATTCTTTTTCCTACCTCAAAAACACATTTGCTAAATAATTGATGAAAAGCTACTTTGTATCATCCTAGCTCGTACTAGAATGCATATTTTAAAGTCTCCCTATTGGTTAAAAAATTTTAACTTGTACTTGTTGAGTTGACAAGAGAATTCTTTACTTGATCTCTAAATGATAAAAACTATCATGGACTAAGGATAAACTCCAATGAAGCTTTGTTATTGTAGTTACATTGATAGAGATCAACTTTATTTTTTCCCCAACAGTTTGAATTCCCTTATGATGAGTTCTTATCTTTGATGAAATATTCACTTTAATATTGCTCGCATTTTGGACTTGCAAATATGTGTTTCAGGCTTCATACCTTTGTCCCCTTGCTCTCATATGCACCAAATGCCACTTTCTTATGTTGAGTCTTGACTTGTACATTTCAATCTTTAGTTTGTTTCTTAATTACATTCAATTACATTTTCTACTCATTTTGATTTCAAGTTTATTATTTGAAAAAATATTTAGAATAGAAGCAAATGGTATATGGTTAGTTTTTCTTTTTTTCTTTTTAAAAAATTCATTTAGTAGCTATTGAAACTACTATTAAAAAGTCTGGTTTAACTATGATTATTAAAAACTGCAATAAAATTAAGGCTTAACTATGGTTTAATCCATAATTTAGCTATGATTTTAAAAATCAAGGTTAAACTATAGAGTAATTGCAATTTTCCAAAACAACAATTGAGCCAGTCATTATAAGTGGATTTATTGAAGTTTTGGAAACTACAATTAAGCCCACTAGCTATAATGAAAACTATGGCTAGGCCCAAAAATAACCACATTTAGGAGGTTTTTTTTTATAATAAATTAAGTCTTCAAATCTCCAGAGCTAGGCCATTTCCCTTTCTTAAGTCTTAACATGCATAACATTATTGCAAACATGTCATATCTTAGGGCAAAAGAAGTAGACATGCATAGCATTATCTTCCATGGAAGTAGTATTTATTGCACATTGTGCAACAATGCAAAAGGTTACATGGCTAAAGAGATTCATGGAATACTTAGAGATCACTATTGGGACATTAAGTGCAATGTTAATCCAATGTGATAGTCAAGTAGTTATAGTTTATATTAAAGACCTTAAATATCATAGTAAAACTAAAGATATAAACACAAGATATAATTTTATGAAAGATGTTATAGCAAAAAAGAGTGCTTCTCTACCATTTATCTCAACACATAAAATGTTAATGGGTCTCTTGACAAAACTTATATTTAGAGATGTGTATGAGAAATATGTAAAGTACTTAAGATACATATTTATACAATATCTTACAACCTAAAGTAGTTCTTGAGTCAAAGTCATTGAGCTAATTAGTAGAGCTATTATATATAATCAAAAGACTCTGCGATGTCATCCCCTAATCATTTAGAAATCTAGTTGTTTATGTTCAACATCCTTGTACTAGGAAGAACTAGATGTGTTTCCTTGGTTACAATAGAGGTATTCATCTCTATTATTACTTGAACTCACCAAGCCTTAGGTATCTTGATGTATATCCACTCAATCTCAATGACATAACAAGTGGTCAATATTCTTACTATCTGAAAACACTATCACACATGTGAAAATCATAAAAATTCTTAATAGAACAATGATAATTTGAAAATTGAATATGGTTCAACTGTCACATATGTAGAAATCATTTTTATTTCTCTTGTCTATGTAAGATATAATTATATCACATGTAAAATTAAGTAAAATGCATGGCAATTGCATAATTAAAAATGCACATCTCATCTAATGGCAATAATAGCAAAACATTATATAATAACAACCATGAATATAAGTCATCAATTTAAACTTCTCATAAGCATCATATATTTTAACATATATGGGCATTCAATATATTCTCATCTAATGGAAACACAATTTGTCATCCTTAGTAATACAATTAAATTAAATTAAAATAATATAAACATTATATCCAATGTCACATACCACTACATATATGAAAACACTATATAACTAAAGGGTGATAAAGTGTTTCCCTAGGTTCATTGCATCTGCATAGAAAGATAATCATTAGAGTATCCACAATATAAAGAAACCACATCATATAACAGGTTATATTGAGTGTCCCCTCAAGTGGATCTACATCACATGCTTAAGTAAGTTTTCTTTGTACATCTCTAAGGAGAAGTTAGTATAGAGATCATCCCTAAAGAATAATCTATTTTGAATACTAACAATATATAGAGTTTCAAAATCTAAATTATGCACAAAATATAATTGTAATGCTATACATACTACAACTTTATTCTTAAGAAATAAATAAATAAATAGACACATTAGAGTATGCATACATATTAGCATAAATATCATCATATAGCATCTCACCATCTCACATATCTAACATAGACAATAAAGTGCTCCTAGATATTCAAAATGATTTCCATTGGAACCTATTCTTTTTAATGCTATCTTTTAGTATTTTAAATGTTTAAATAGTATATACCATATTTGATATTTCTTGAGCATTGGTATTCATACATAAGTATCATTTGGAATGTAGTCTTCCATGTATAGGAATCATAGTTTATAAAAGGAGTTAGGTTAGCCATGCATAAGCATTATCTACAATGGAATCATTTATACACAAGGTCCACATACATATTTACACTTAGAAATTAATTATTGAAAATTAAATCTCAATTATTCTTATGGTTCCAAAGGAATTAAGGGACATAATTGATATAAAGGTTCAAAGCTAAAAAAAAGGTTTATAAAAGGGTTCATAATACCTAAAAATCCCTAATTAGGATGTAGGATAATTAATGGAAGTAAAAGCATGCAAAAAGAATAAAAAATTTACACTTTCTCCCCCATTTTTTTGAGGTGGCATCATGACGCTATGCATTTTTGCCTTCCCTTAGACAAAACAAATGGCACTATGATGCCAAACCTAGCGCCATGTCTTCTTCTTCCCCTATAGCCTGTGTTTTTATAGTTCACTAAAAGAGTTTCTCATTTTTTAACCTTAACGACCCTAGATGATCATTTTAAACATCTAATATAATCATACAACAATAAAACAATAATCAAAACATAGAATAACAATCCAAAATAAGATTTGCTATAGAAACCATTCTAGAGAGAGAAAGAAGATAAGGTGAAAGAATTAAGCAGACTATTAGCCTCTAACCTTCCTAAAACATCATCCAAGGTATCAAACAACCTTTAAACAAAGTTAAGTCTAATTATACAACACCCCTTAGAGAAAGAAAATAAGAGTTGATAAAGAGGGTGAAGAGTCGGGGCTTTTAAAGATTTTGAGTGCATCATAAGCACATATGCTCATCACAGGCATTATTGAAAGTATGAAATAGCAACAAACAAGTAAAATCAAGGTTTCACCATTTATGAGCACCAAATTTTCTGGAAGGAAAAATCGAGGAGAAGAAGAAAAGAAGAAGACACAGTAGTTGAATATCTTAGTAAGACAATATAGCTTTACTTGGTGGAGGTTCAAATTTCAATCTCAAACTTCTTTGTCTTTTGGTTCCTCTCCCTCTAGAACTTGCTTTCTCTTTTCTCTTGCTCTATCTCTACATCCCTCACTCACTTACTCACTCACTCACTCTCTCTCTCTCTCTCTCTCTCTCTCTCTCTCTGCTCTTAGTTTTAAAGTTTGAAGGAAATATGAATAGAATAGTGATGAGACGTCTATTTAAATACAATGTACTAATTGTTTCCTCCTGTACCCTCAGCATATTTCCTTCCTTAACATGTTCTATTTCACTGACTTTGTGAGGAAGTCAGTCTTACATGTATTATTTGCTGATAAAATAATACCTTATTTGGCTTGTGCTAGGTATCAAAATTATTACCAATTTAGAAAAAGTTCATATGAAAATTCTTAGCTGTTCCTCCTCATTATTTCTACAACTTCAATTCTTTTTGTAAGAATTACATCTTAGCATAGGCTAAAACTATATTTTGGTCCCGCCAAAATTACATTTTAGTCCCAATTAAAATTACAAGCTTGTTTCTTAAGCTTTTAATAATTATATTTTGATCTCAAATTTCATCTAAATATTTTTATTTCACATGTACTTTTAAGATATTTTTGGCCTTGGGAATTCCAAAAAAAATTAAATTCCAAGTATATAATTCATAAGTATTTCTTATTTCATAATTATGAGAAATAATAAATAATCTTCTAAAATTCTCTAAAATACCAAAAAAATTTCTTTATGTTTTATAAATTTATATTTCATTAAATCTTCATTATTTGGTAATTATTTAGGCTTTGATTATTTTCTAATCTTAGCTAATTTATCCTAAAATTACATAATTGTTATCTAATAATTCTTATTGGGAGAAGGGTTTTACAACTACCAAGAATTGCTCATGTCTCAATGCATCCTATACCAATTGCCTAGACACCAATTTATCAAACACTTCAAGTGCATGAAAACTGGCAATTGTATTATATGTAAATTAATAAGCATTAGCTAGTACTACTATATTTACACCTTCTAGTCCTTATTTAGTCAACATTCAAACATGTTCATTTGATTAATTAACTCTTAACCTCATAACCATAATATTTAAGGGTTAGTCAATAGACTAAATGTAAGAAAAATCAAATACAAGCAATGAGCATATATAACTACACCATAAGCTAGATATTGATCTAGAGGTTATCAGCATGACTAGTGATTTATCACATAAAACAAGATTCAATTAGTGAAATTAATAAAAAAAAATTAAAAGACCAATGAAAATGCATAGAAATTTGAATTAGATCAAGGTAGAACATAGAATTCATCACTAGAGAGCATAATTTATCAACACAAATATCAAGAATTACCTTCTTTAGATTATCCAATACAAAATGCTCTCCTGATACTCCATGATGCAAAGAAAATTGAAAGAATCACTCTAAAGAAATCACAAAAATGAGAAAAAGTCATGTATATTTTTTAAGTATATTAACACTAGTTATGATATAATAATTATTAAATATTATTAATGTAAAGTAATTTTATTTTATTAGATTTATTACTATAATTACACTCATTATTAATTGCATAAAATTAAATTAATTTTATTAGCAGTTATAATTTTCAAATAAGTTTATATTTTAAGAAGTAAAATAGAAAATATTCAATAAATATTATTTTACATTTAAAAATTATTACATCATAATTAAAATATTATCACTATGCATTATAGACTATAACCTATCTTTTCCTCCAATGCTAAAAAGTTCTTGTGGTAGCTGAAAAGCAAAGTGAATTTAAATGATCATGTGATAAGAGTTAAAGATTTCTTCTAAAAAAATGCAAAACATTTTCCTTTAATTTTATGTTATTCATAAATATTTTTTGGAATTTAAAAATTAATCCTTATACTTTAACCCATCAATATTTATAAGGGAAAATTACTCTTTTTCCTTATACTAGATCCTCAAATTATATGGCCTTTTTTATTTTAAAAATAGACAAAAATTGTTTTTAAATTAAAATGTAAACATCATAAGATTAAGACTCCACTAAGTCAAAGAAATATAATATTTACTTTGTCTTACATTTGAATTTCTTTACTAACACCTC
Organism: Erythrophleum fordii; assembly: GCA_032878935.1. Taxonomy (NCBI): domain Eukaryota; kingdom Viridiplantae; phylum Streptophyta; class Magnoliopsida; order Fabales; family Fabaceae; genus Erythrophleum; species Erythrophleum fordii. The sequence goes on along the minus strand of JAVQMF010000056.1, from coordinate 14,965,842 downwards.
TCTTTGCTACCTCTCACTCTCTTTGATATTTCTTTCTTATCTAATCCATGGTCTCTTGAAAATTTATTTGTACAAAAAACTCTGAAAGCAATAATTTTATGATCATTTTCCATTAATTGAGACTTCACATGTTTTTGGTTAAGTTATTATACTATTTTCTAAGAGATATTTAAATTACACAACTCATTCTCTATTTTGAAAACATACATTAATTCCTTAAAATTAAAAGTTGACCAAAATATTTTTAAAAATAATATTAATTTTTTAATTAAAATATAACTGATTTGAAATTATATTTCTTAAACTTTTAGTTCAATATTATTTATTTTGTCTTAAAAATTATGAAATTTAATTTATTATAAAATTATTAATTTTATAGCAATAATTAAATTCAGTAATATGTATTTAATACATATATTATTATTGACATTAAATTATTATTTTTAATTGGTGATATTTAACTAAATTGAATCAAGTCAGACAAAAATTAAGCCAAAAAGAAATCCAACCATGGCAAGGTTTGAGTTTTGGACCAAGAAAGATACTTGGCTCTGCTTGGTCCATTTTTTCTTTCTAAAATCATTTAGAAGAACTATGCTTTTTATTGAATGTGATTTGTTAGTATGGATTGGAAGATTTGAATTTTGCTATATTTGAATCTTATTAATGGTTTTTTAGTAGTAGGCATTTGCATATTGCGTAACAAGGTGCATTAGAGATTGGACAATTCATCTTTTTTTTTTGTCAATATAAAAAAAAGGGTTATGTGTTTAAAGAATTCTTATACATTAATTCCCTGGGGTCTAATAACCCATTGTCCATCACTCAGTCTCTCCCTTAGCTCATATCTAATGGGATGAGAAGATAAGCCAGTTGTATCTATACTCAAAATATGTGTGGAAGGCCCCTTTAATCTAATGAAGGTTGAAAAGTCGAGGGGTATCTGAATGTGTGGAGATAGAAAAGAAGATGATGCAGACGTTGATCTAGGAGGGGTCTTAGCATATGGAGCTAAGTGTGAAGGTGATGAATGTGTTGTAGCTAATGGTATCTGGATCGGCTTAGAAGGCCATGTTATCTTCCCTTTACCCTTTTTGGTTGCAAAAGATACTCCACTCCAGTTACGTCCTCCATCCAATGTCTAAAAAAGAAAAAGGAAAAAACATTTTATACATAAGCATGAGTTAATAATTAATGTAAGGCAAACAGATTATTAAGTATCAATAATTAACAAAGTTTTACCAGAAATTATCAATCGCTCGCTAAATTACAATCACTAGGAAGATCTTCTTTAATATTAGATGCATCACTATCTAATAATTCTTCCTTTAATACTTCATTGCTTTCTTCTTCACACTCACATATTTCATCAATATAAGAACCAACATGTACATCATCTATTTCTTCATTATGACTTGTGTTATCTCTTAGATCTTACTCATCAATGTCACTAGCAACCAATTGAAGTGAACCATTACTCTCATCTTGAAATGGTTCATCTAAATTGTCATCACTGGGGGCATCAATCCTATTTCTTGCTTTCGTTCTAATCACAACAAGCCAACCTTTCTTTGTTGAATATTGATTTTGGATATTGTGTGTAGTACACTTCATCGACTTGTTGGGCAAGGACAAAAAGGTCAGTACCCTTGTATGTTCTTTTAGCATTGATCTCTACAATACCATATTTAGGACAAACTCAAGTTCCTTGCTTGGTAGGATCATACCAATTACAATTGAAAATTGTCAGCTGCTTAACTGATAGGCCAATAAACTCTAATTGGATAATCTCCTTCAACACACTATGATTATTTCCTTTGACACATACTCCACTATTGTTGATCTTCCTCCCTTTCACCCAAGAAGCTGTGTGAAACTTATAACTATTAACCAATCATTGGTTTCATATATGCACAAGTCTTAATGGACCCCATGCTAAAGAAACTAACAAAGCATCTTGTATTCCATTTAGAGGGTTCAAAACCTAATCAAAAAGTAAACATCATTGACACATAATATAAGAACTTTAATTTCATAAATTTATAATATCTCTTTACAAAATTTAGATGAACTTACATAAGTTTTAAACCACTCACAAAAATCGGATGAAATATGCTTATCAACTACCTCATTAGATAAGGAAGGGTTCACAGAAAGTAATGTCTTAATATATAAACTGCAATATAGCATAAAAGGGATTAAGCCCAATAAGTTAGAATATTACATTTGAAAAGATAATTACATATTTAATCAAATTAGGAGAGAATCTTACTTTAAGAAATGTTTAACTTCTGAACAATTGAGAAAAAACATACAATGTTATAGCATTAGCCTTATTATCAGTAAGATAACGAGTATTACAAGTAGCTCTTCCATGAGGTTGGCCAGGATAGTAGAGATAGAAAGATAAGCGTCACACTCCCCACCATCATCATTTTGAGGAGCCCTCCTACTTCTTGAGGGAACATGTGACTCAAAATAATAAGAGCAAAAGGTTGAAGTTTCTTCAAGGATATACGCTTCACAAATAGATCCTTCAACATGGACCTTATTTTTAACCTTTTTTTTTAGTGTATACAAAAACCTCTCAAATGGATACATCTGCCTATATTGTACTAGTCCACCCATTATTGTTTCATACACCAAATGAATTGGTAAGTGCTCCATGACATCAAAAAAACTAGGAGGGAATATCTTCTCAAGTTTGCATAAAATAATAGGAATATTTTGCTTCATCACATTAAGATTATTTAGTTGTAAAGTAGGAGCACAAAGATTTTGAAAAAAATAGCTCAACTCTGTTAAGGTATCAGAGATTGGGGATGGTAACCCCTTACATATAATTGGTAGTAGCTTCTCCATGAAAACATGACAATCATGACTTTTTATCTCTATTATAGTGCAACTCTTCGCATCAACACAATGTCCTAAGTTAGATGTATAACTATCTGGAAGTTTTAAAGTTTTAACCCATTCACATATTGCCTGCTTTTGTTCCATATTAAATGTGTATGCTACCTTGGGTTTTACCATTTTACCGTTCCTTTTATCCTCTATGTGTAAGGTAGGTCGTTTATAATATACAGCGAAATCTAACCTTACTTTTACATTATCTTTTGTATTACCTTTCACATCCATCACCATATTAAACACATTGTGAAAAACATTTCTTTTCGTATGCATTACATCCATATTATGTGGATTCAATAAGTCATGCCAATAGAGAAAGTCCCAAAAAATACTACGTTTCATCCAATCATGGTCTTGACCATACCCCTCCAGAGATAAAGTTAGAGATTCTATTATGTTAGGAAATCTTTTAACTTTCTCATATAATTCCTCTCCTGAATACCTCAATGGTGGTTATGAAGTCTTAATGGGACTCTTTAAGAAGTTTTGTTTATTCTGATAAAATGGATAGTTCATTAGCAAGAACTAACGATGACAATTAAAATAAAAAGTTTTTCCTCCATGCTTTAATTGGAATGCCTTTGAACAACCCATGCAAATAGAACAACCCAATCTCCTTGTAGTCTGCCAACCACTTAACATGCCATAAGTTAGAAAATCATTGATAGTCCACATAAGGGTAGCTTTTAACTTGAAATTTTGTTTCATAGAGATGTTATATGTTTGCACACGCTCTTCTCAAAGTAACTTCAAATCATTAATTAGAGATTGTAAAAAAATATAAATCTTACTTTTTGGATTATGTGGCCCAGGTATTATTATGGTTAAAAACATATATTCCTGTTGCATAAACATACCATGTGGCAAATTATATGGAGTAATAATTATTGGCCAACAAGAATATGATTTTGAACTCAAATTAAATGGAGTAAAACCATCAGTGCAAAGACCTAACCTGACATTTCTTGGCTCTGATGCAAAATCTGGATAAGTTTGGTTAAACTACTTCCAAGCATTCCCATCTGATGGATCCGATAATACACCTTTAGCACAATGATTTTCATGATGCCATCTCATGTACTTAGCTGAGGCATTAGACGCAAATAATCTTTGGAGTCTTAGAATAATTGGTAAATACCACATTTTATTGGAGACCTGTCTAAACCTTCCTTTTCCTACTCTGGCCTCTTTATATCTAGCTTCGCTGCAAAAGTGACATTCCCTACCATTGGTTGTATCACTGTAATACAACATATATTCTTTACTACAACAATCAATCTTTTTATAACCACAACAAAGTTTTGAAACAAATTTTTTGGTTTTGTACAAATTGGTAGGCATTCGATGATTAGCAAGCAAGATTTCAGTCATCAATTTGATAAGCTCATTGGTACATGCCTCAAGAATGTTATAGTCAAACTTGATGCTCAACAATCTTATAGACACAGACAACACTGTATAATTTTCACACCCATCTTACAATGGAGCTTGTGCAACTTTGAGCATGTTATAAAACTTTGTACAACTTGGATTAGGGTTTTCAGGCATGTCATATCTCTCAAATGATGCCTCAGCAACATCCCTAACCATATGCTCATATGGATTAAAATCTATATGAATGTTAGTCTCAATTGGAGCTGATGGTGGACATTTCTCTCCATGATTATGCCAATAGTAATAATCAGGTATAAACCCCTTTTTATATAAATGCATCCTAACTTCATCTAGATTATGATACTTCATACATTTGCATTTTACACAAGGGCATATAAACCTCCTTTCTTGTTTAAATACATCTAAATGACTTGCAAACTGAGCAAACTCTTTGACACCCACAAAGAACTCATGTGTAATCCTTTGACAATTACCCTCTGTTCTATTATACATCCAACGATGATGTTTAGGAAGTTCCATTAGGCTTAATTCCCTTGAAAGTTTGCAGCAAATACCTTAATTAAATAACTCCAAGTAGTTTACCTTCTTATAAAAATCAACCTCCACTCTAACTCTTGCCAACACAGATAAATGAAAGAAAATAACAAATAACTTCAACAAATTAGAATAATGCTATTGCATATTCATGAAAAATATGACACTTGGAAGTGCACTAAATAATTCCTCATTCCATGAACTGTTGGATTTTAAGGAAGGAGAAGAATTTTAATAATCAAAGTAAACTAAATTTTGGATTGTTTAAAAAGATGTAAAACATTTATTGGGTGTTGTTCATCCTTTGAGAAGGCTAAATTAATATTAAATTTGTTAGGTGAAATAAGTGTTGATTTTCAGGAAGTTGAATAACATATGGCATTAGATATCTCTCTCTACCTAATTAGGTGAAATAAGTGTTGATTTTGTATAATATAATAAATATTAAGTATATAATTAACCAATATATTAAAATAGTCACTTTTAAATTTAAAATCAATTAAATTCATAGTCCTCAACACAAGATAAATAACACTTAAAATAAAAATAAAAAAATTTGCTGATAAATTATATTTTTTTAACAAAATTTAATATTATTTTTAAGGTATTTTAGTCATCTTTTAATTTAAAAAATTGTGTATATTTTTAAAATAAAATTAAAAATAATGTAATTTCAATATTTTTTAAAAAGAATAATTTAGCAAAAAAAATTAAGCTGGCCAAAGAAAATAAAAAATTATAGTAAAAACGTAAAAGTTAAATAATGTTGAGAGGTGGAAAGCAATGTTGCATCCAGATGATAACACCTTTCTTTATGAGATATTTTACACAAGGAATGGGGATTATGGTTTTTTTTTTTTAACTTTTTGGACTAAAAACTAAAAAGTAAAATATTTAATATCAATGTTATTCAAACAACACATACTTTGCTTAAATACTCACATACAAAGTTTTTCAATATGAGACTTGAACCCCACATTTGCATTTTACACAAAATTGTTTGTAGCATCTTTAAAAATTTTTTGATTCTTTTTTTTTTAAATTTTTTTTACATCCTTTGTTATAAATTCTTCAGATTTAGAAAATAATTTAGGTGAATTTTTTTCCACACAATGGAAAAAAAATTGAAGCTACAACTAGGAATAAACAAATAATGGATTAACTTAATTAATCTTTTCATTATAAAAGTAATTACAGAAAATATAAGACAATAAAATAAAATTATACATTCCCAAAAATGAATATTGGATAGCTAATCAAGAAACATATCCCAACAACATACAACAAGCCAAATCAGATGAAGAATGATAATGGGAAGGAAGAAATCACGATGGAATACACAAAATCATGAAATGGGAACAAAAATAAAGCAAAACATGAAGCAATGGATGAAAGAGCGAGTACCTTTGGCCTCCAAGATGAATGAACCTACGATAGATTGAAGGAGGAGCAATGGTAAGTGGTAGGAGAAGCAATGGAGGTTCTTAGATGCTATAAAGCTCTTGCACAAAAGAGGAAATGGAAAACCTAGCAGCAACACACCAAACCTTGACGCCGCAGATGAAAAAAACGAAGAAGCTGGTTTGTGCAGAATATATTCATGTTTCTGGTGTGGAGAATAAAAAGGCTTTTTGTCCCAAAAATTTTTTCATGGAATTTTTCCATGAGAATTCAATGAAATTTCTCATGGAAATTTTTCGTGAGAAAAACAAAAAATTACCTTAAGAAATACACACTTTTTCCGCCAAAATTTTTAAATTTTTCCCAATTATTCTTTTGGAAAATTTTAAATTTCTCATTGAATTTCTTCATGAGAATTCTCACAGAAAAATTTCATGAGAAATGGTTGCTCTTCTTAGTGTTGTTCTCACGGTATTTAGCACCAAAAATGGTATGGATTTGTTTGGTATTTGCTTCTCACAAAAAAGGGCTGCAAGAAAAGTTTCCTGCCAGAACTCGCCACATTTATCATGGTATTTGTCACAAAATTGTGTCAATCATGAATTTTTCTTTCATGAGAAAATACCATGAGAAATCTCTACATTTTGCACATCGTGATATTTTTAGAGAGAATTTTCGTGACAAATTCTCTCATATATTTTTCCGTGAGAAGTTTCCATGAGAAATCCCTTGACTTCTTGTAGTGAGTATGATCTAGATACTTTGTATTTTTTGAAAAAAAAAAACAAATTTGAGTTTTAGGATTTTGTATGATAAGAGATTCAAATGCGTTTAGTTTAGGCAGTTGCGTTGGAAAAAAATGATTCTCCATGACTAAAATTTGCGGATTTAGTTCCTATATTCTGGGCCAATCACGTATGGAATATACCTTGTTGCTCAACCAAGCATGTGTTGCCTTTATTTCTCCTTATTACTCTATAGGGTGTTTTTGCTGCTCTTTTTGGTGGTTGGGTGTCGGGTCTGTTGTACCTTATACCAAAGACTTGATATTCTATGAAGTTTAGACACTAATATATACACTTGATACTATACAAGTACATACATATTGACATATCAAATTTCAAAGAATATAGAATTTGACAGACACATTATATATATATGTAGATTTTATACTTTCTATTAGTCATATACCTTTTAAAAAAAATACAATCGGCATCATTCTATAAAACTACTTTACATTATCTTTTTTAAGTAAAATTTATTAAATCAGAAGTTGTTAATCTATATTATTCAACTTATTCATGAAGAACAAATAAATAAATAATTATTTCATCATCATGGATTGTTTGATCTTTCACGATATTCTTTTTTTTTTTTTAGTCATATGTTCTCGAGCTATATTCAACTCAAGTTCAAATATTCGACACATCTAAATAAAAAAAAATAAAAGTTTTTATATTGAAAAATTCTTTTATGTGTTACAAATGTGCCAATGGACAACATTAGTGCCAATTGCCAAACATGTGACGCACTTGAAAATAGGTACATTCGTTCGTTATAGATATCTTGTATTCAGTAAATAGTATCCATAACTATCCTTTTTTTTTGGGTGGGGGGAATATTTCGGATACAAATATTAAAAGCTTTTTTTTTTCTCAAGAGTCGATTAGAGTCGAATAGCAATGTTTTCTTCGAATACAAATTCAAATAGTGCCAAAAAGTTTGTACATCCGCCCATGTTATTCCCACATTTTGTTAGCAAAGCATTGATCGCATTATTCGTACAGTTACAGACCCATCTTTGAGAATGGCATCATCAACCAAAATGAGCTTGAAGCTTCTGATTGACACAAAAATTGAAAGAGTTCTCTTCGCTGAAGCATCGAAGGACTTCATAGACTTCCTCTTCAACCTGCATCGCTTGCCTATCGAGACAGTTACAAGGCTGCTCACCAGGAATGGCATGGTGGGTTCCTTAGGCAAACTCTATGAGAGCATTCAGAATCTCAGTGACACTTATTGCATCCAAACCAAGACAGGGACATTTTTTTAAATCCAACGGCTGCAATCCCTGGCTTTCTTTTGCTTGCAAAAGATGGCAATTATGAAGAAGAATATGAGCCTCTAAAGCTGTACATGTGCACACTACAAAAAAATATGGAATTTATGGCGACAAAAGTCGTCGCTAAAACGTCAGAAGTCGTCGCAAAAACTATTTAGTGAGAACACTGTAGTCATCACTAAGTCGTCGCAATTATAGCCGTAGCTAAAAAGATTTAATGGCCAAAAAAATTTCGTTGCTAAAAAGACTTTTTGCGACGACAGAAGTTGTTAAATCAGAAGTTGCATTATCTTTTTTAAGTAAAATTTATTAAATCAGAAGTTGTTAATCTATATTATTCAACTTATTCATGAAGAACAAATAAATAAATAATTATTTCATCATCATGGATTGTTTGATCTTTCACGATATTCTTTTTTTTTTTTCAGTCATATGTTCTCGAGCCATATTCAACTCAAGTTCAAATATTTGACACATCTAAATCAAAAAAAATAAAAGTTTTTATATTGAAAAATTCTTATGTGTGTTACAAATGTGCCAATGGACAACATTAGTGCCAATTGCCAAACATGTGACGCACTTGAAAATAGGTACATTCGTTCGTTATAGATATCTTGTATTCAGTAAATAGTATCCATAACTGTCCTTTTTTTTGGGTGGGGGGAATATTTCGGATACAAATATTAAAAGCTTTTTTTTTTCTCAAGAGTCGATTAGAGTCGAATAGCAATGTTTTCTTCGAATACAAATTCAAATAGTGCCAAAAAGTTTGTACATCCGCCCATGTTATTCCCACATTTTGTTAGCAAAGCATTGATCGCATTATTCGTACAGTTACAGACCCATCTTTGAGAATGGCATCATCAACCAAAATGAGCTTGAAGCTTCTGATTGACACAAAAATTGAAAGAGTTCTCTTCGCTGAAGCATCAAAGGACTTCATAGACTTCCTCTTCAACCTGCATCGCTTGCCTATCGAGACAGTTACAAGGCTGCTCACCAGGAATGGCATGGTGGGTTCCTTAGGCAAACTCTATGAGAGCATTCAGAATCTCAGTGACACTTATTGCATCCAAACCAAGACAGGGACATTTTTTTAAAGCCAACGGCTGCAATCCCTGGCTTTCTTTTGCTTGTAAAAGATGGCAATTATGAAGAAGAATATGAGCCTCTAAAGCTGTACATGTGCACACTACAAAAAAATATGGAATTTATGGCGACAAAAGTCGTCGCTAAAACGTCAGAAGTCGTCGCAAAAACTATTTAGTGACAACACTGTAGTCGTCACTAAGTCGTCGCAATTACAGCCGTTGCTAAAGAGATTTAATGGCCAAAAAACTGTCGTTGCTAAAAAGACTTTTTGCGATGACAAAAATCGCCCCTAAATATATGTAATTTCGACGCTAAAACTGTTAAACTATTGGGATTACGGCATTTAGAAGCAACAAATTTTGTCGCTAAAGGTTCATAAAGATTCAGGTCGTCACAAAAAATATTTTTAGAAACAAAAAAAGTCGTCACTAAATATATGATTTTAGTGGCAACAAATATTTTTTTGACACTAAAAACTTTTAGCGACGACTATTGCCAATAGTTGTGGTCACTAAATGTATACTTTTAGCGATGACCTTTTAGTTTAAAAGATTTAGCAATGACCTTTTCACCGCAAAAATCCTTCTTTTTGGTTTTTTAAAAAGCTTTCGTTGGGGATCTTTAGCGACGACATATACCTTGACACTAAATGTTGTTTTAGTAGCGACATTAGTGGTTGCCGAAATTCCTTTTAGTGGGTATTTAGAGGAATTAGTGGCAAGTATTGTCGTCACTAAATGTATGCTTTTAGTGGTAAAATATTTTGGTGACGCTAAATGCCTATTTTTGCAACAAATCATTCTTTTGCCTAAAATTTTTCTTTTAGCATCAATATTTTATGTTACCACTAAATATGTCTTTAGCATCAACTATTATCAACAATATTTGTATACTATTAGCGACCACTTTAGTCACCGCTAAAAAGGTTATTTTATTTTATTTCAAATTTTTAATATTTTTTTAATTATTTTCTTCAATAATGTTTACTAAAATAGATTTTATAATATTATAAATGGTGAAAAATAAATTTTCTAAATCTCTAATAACATATACCATTTTACAAAATCTAACATTTTAAAATACATAAGCCAAAAAAGAGCAAATCAAACTTTGCTAATAAGTTTGATATATACATTACTGCAAAGGTCCATCAAACAAGTATAAATACAAAAACTTGTCATATGAATAATTTTTTAAACTCACTCATACACTCTACTATTCAATGTTTAAAATAGCATTACAATATTACTAAACAAAAGGAAAAGAGCAAGAAGTTAGTATTGGCAATTGCTTGAATCTTCATAATTCAAGGGAGGGGCACTAGCATTCAATCTTGACACTTCATTTTGTTTTGTAGATCTCAAACAAGGGAGAGGTTTCAATGAAACCTTCCATTCCCTTTCCCTCCATTATTTCCCATCCAAACATACCCTTAAAAAAGGATGGGGATATAAGGGTACAGAAAATACTCGTCATATGAGCTAAGACCCCAACAAGATTTCAGTTTTCGGTTGATATGTTTCAATTCCTTCTCTGAAGGAAATTTGTATTTCTTTACCTGCAAACACAGTCCACGCTACTTTTTCAATGTAAATGAGAGACAACTACATATCCAACTAATACAAAATCACGAAATGTTAATTTGGAATAATGCATATGCCATTCAATTTAATAACAAAAACTAGAATGAGAAACCATTACCCAAGAATCAATTGCACTTAGCGATCCAATGAGCTCAGAAACAGTATGTGTAGAATTCTAGTGGGAAACGATGCTACGTAGATAACTGCAATTAGGTGCCAGTAGAAAAGTGAACCTCTAAGGAGATAACCATCAGTTTTGGTCAAAGCCTATACAGCAAGATGACTACCCAGCCAGAAAATTTAGTATTTCAAGAAAAATTAGGGACCAATAAGTACCTCTCAAAGTCAAGAACTTTGTGAAGTGCATTTGAATTACACAAAGCAGCCAATGCTAACTGCACCAAAATAAAAATGAAATGTTGAAATAAGATTCTGAAGCAAAAAAATAGATTAAACGAAACTTAACAATATGTTGAATTTAGTTGAATTAGAAAATCCACTATTGCATATTGGCAATGCAGAGTATACAGCCTAGGCCATAACATGGATTGTTTACTTTTGGCTGATAAAATGGAGTTCATTAATTAGAGGCAGTTAGAATTTTTATTCTCATATCCCTGATAATGATAAGGCATAAAGAACCCCTTTGGCTTCTTGTCATGAAAAAATAGTACGAATGTATAGGGAGTATCAACATTTACAGAATACACTCAGATTACCTGCCCAGGAGGAAACAAAAGCGGCGCATCTGTAAGCATCATTTTATCAATTTCCAATCTTGCTGTGTCTTGCAAGGTCTACAAAGTATCGGAACATCGAAAGAAAGAAACATGATCATAAGAGACAAAAAGCTATCAGAATCACATCATGAAAACTGGCAAGCATGATGTGCAGGCAAACAGGTTTTATTACTAGGAAAACCCTATAAACAATAGTCGATCAAATAAAAGTATGGCTCCAAAAAAGGATAGAATAAGGAAAGAAAATGAAAAAAATGAACAAATTATTAAAAGAAAATTTTTTCATCTACTCCTCATGGTGAAGTGATACATGTAACCAAAACAATTTCTAAATAGAAAATTTTATGACAGAGCTCACACTGGCACCCTAAACAATAATGAGGTTAGACCATAAGAACAAGTACCTTCAACATTTGAAGCAGTTCATCACCAGCTTTGCAAAATTCCTACTAATGCCAATGGTCAGCATCCAGCGTGAAACAAAAAATACAAAAAATGCAGTATTAGTAGCAGACAAGTTATAGAAAAATTAGGACAAAGAGAGAATTTAAAAATTTATTGCAAGATGCAAAATCTAGTAAACAAATAAAAAGGTCCACAGATAGATCAACCACATAAACCTCCATATTATTTCCAAAACCTTCAACTGAGTGATATGGAGCACACACAATAAGGTCAAATTCCAAACTCTGCAAAACAAGGGTGCATGTCATGGACATTTAAAAACAAAAACAAGGCATAGATAAAATTGATATGTGAGGCATATCCATGCCTGATAAACAATCATCTCATTATTTGAGAATCATTTGGTGATCTTGTGAGATCCCCTTACCAAGCTCCTCAGCAAACACGTGATTTTCTTCTATCTTACAAGCAGCATATATGCACGTCAACCTGAGCAAAAACAACTAATTCAATCTGATTTTTTTAAAATAAAATAAAAGCTTTCAAGAAATATCAAAACGCAAATCCAACATTAATTTTGATGAAGCATAAATGTCTCATCAGAATACCAAACAATCTATTAAATGATAACATGTAAAATAAGCGATCAAGTTAAGTGCCACTAGAAATTTACAAGAGAGAAAAAATGATTAATCAAAAGAGTTGAATGAAAATAATCAACCCATCTTGCAAGCAGTCCTTGAGGTGAATTATATCCCAACCAAGTTTCAAGTTCAACATCTTCAAATAAACTACATATGATTTTGCGGTAGTTTGATAAATTCCAAATTTCAACTTGAAATATTATAGCCAAACAATGTGCGTGGTTCATCCTCAGTGCAGAGAACCTCATATTGATTTAAGCCAATCTTACATTATATTTTTTGGATGATGTTCCATCACAAACCACTGCAGATAGGACCTTTTAAAATAAATGAGAGCTGTGGCCTGCATATCAATAAATTATTTTAAAAGGTTGAGCGTGTGTTTGGTTGCGCTGTGGGAAGAGAGGAAACGTGGTTTGCAGATAAGTGATAAATTATATGTAACAACCAGAAAAAAGGAAAGAAAAGGGAAAAGAAAGGAAATGAAATCTGGAAATTTTCGGAATCTAGAATTTCTGCCAAGTCCTCTCGCAATAGCGAGAAACGGTCTCGCTACAGCGAGAGAGCTAGTTCGCCATAGCGAAGGCGATTCTAGCTATAGCGAGTGCTGGCAGCAGCCCATACAAAAACCAGGGAGTTGCCCGCTGTAGCGGCGCCATAGCGAGAGTGAAGTCTGGAACTGACGCGATTTCGCCATAGCGAGTGGTAAATCTCGCCATAGCGAAGGGAACTGGCACGAGCTCGCCGTAGCGAAGGTTACACCTCGCCATAGCGAAGCCAGATTACACGAGCTCGCTATAGCGAAGGTTAGTTTTCGCCGTAACGAGAGTCGGTCCGGAAGAAAGTAAATAGCGAGAATCAGACTTCATTAAACGCCCAAACTCATTTCTTCTCTCATATCTGCCCTAAGCTTCGACCCAAAGAGAGAAAAGAGGCAAGGAGAGTGTGAGAGATCAAGAGGAGGAGGAAGATTAAGGGAAAGGTAAGGTAACTTCTCCCATTTCTCTTCAGATTTCTGATCCCCTCCCTTTGCCCTCTTTTCCTACGGTTTTGTTTGCAAAAATGGACGATTTCTGGGTATGGGTCAGAAGAGGGAAAGTGGAAAACGCTTTTGAATCATTGTGTTTTCTTTGAAAATGTGGTTTTCCACTACCATGGGAGCTTGAGAGAGAGAAAGGGGTTAATGGCATTCTAGAGAGAGAGAACTCTAGGTTATGGTATATAGGAGAATTTGATCTGAAGGATTATAGGGTAAGAGAGTAATTGCATGCTTTTGTGTGTCTAGGCTTAAGAGAAACACCTCCATCAAGGTGTGATTGTGAACTTAAGGAGGGAGAGGAGGAATTGAAAGGAAAAGCTAGTGAAGGCTTTGGCTCCAAAGGTAGCTCTCTCTTTCACTCTTTCTTGTTGCTTTCTTGGGTATGATAGTCATTGTATGATTATGTATATGCTTGTTGTATGGAATATGCCATATGTTATTGCTTTGATGCATTGAATGCCAATATACTTGTATGTTGAAATGTGAGATTGCTCGGGTGAGGTAGTGCCGAAAGTCCCATGAGATGGGTGAGGTGAAGCCGAAAGTCCCTTGAGATAGGTGAGACAAGGCCAAAAGTCTCCAACGAGTGAGGCCAAGTCAAAAGTCCTTAAACTCGGGTGAGGCCATCCAAAAGTCCCTTAAACTCGGGTGAGGCTAGACCAAAAGTCCCTGAAGCTCATTTTTGGCATTGTTGTGATTCCATAGCATGTACATTGTGTGTTGGTTGATTGAGAATGGCTAAGTGCTTATTCACATGCTTTGACTTGTTATATGCCTTGATTGCTTGCTGGATTGAGTGCTTGAGCTACTGAGATTCTTCGAATCTCACCCCTTTCCCCTCCCAACTAATATGCTAGGTGGAACTCAAGGAGATCCGAGCACACACCAAGGTGCCTAGGAGCATGCATAGTTAGAGATATTACTTTCTTTTGACATTTTGATGTATATATGATGTAAAGTGGTGCCAAATGAAGATGTGCCCACTATTTTTGAGATGTAAATTTTGTAACACATGTAGAAATATGAAAGGATGATGTATGAACTCTGTTATTAGCCAAAGTAATGGAAATGTGGGTTTTTACCCCTTTGATGCATGAATGATATTGTGTAAATTTGGCCATAGCATAGTGAGATTTGAATGTATGATGATTTGGAGCATATGGACATGTTAGATATACTAGTTTTATGCTTTTGAACTTGTCCATGTGGAGTGAGAATGTGAGAGAGGCTATTTGGACCCGTTTTGGACCTATGGGGTGCCAAAATCGGTATTTTTGTGAGCTCCGTCAAAGTATGACCGGATGAGCTCCGTTTGCCATGAAATTTGGCATGCCTCTAGAGTGTGTAGAAAGCTTCTTGAGAAGATAAAGAGGGAAATATTCGGAGGATTATAGAATATTTGAGGAATTGTTGAATTTGGGAGAATTTAAGGGATTGGTCATGTACTGTTCATCTAAACCAGAAAATGAAATCTATGGCACTTTTAGACCAAATGGATTCCAAATGTGGTGAAATTTTATACTCATAAACTAGAAAACCAAAGTGACTTTTAGGAACTAGAATCACCCAAATCGGAGGTCTGTAGAGAGAGATTGAACCGACTGAAGTTCTGTATCAGCATCAGTGAGCTTATCTGACCCCCATCACTGTTCCATCAGTTTTCGGGGTGTAGAAGCTACTGAACTGATCTGGACTTATTTTTCTCCTCTAGTAGACATCCGTATCTTTCTGAATTGGTATAATGTGCCCAGATTGGATTTTTGTGGATTTAGTTATGAATTTTCGAAAATCATGACAGCAAGCTGCACCAGAAACAATGACAGCTGGACCTTCCTCCCATTTTCGATGTCAAACTTGGTCCAAACCCGGAGATTGTGATTGGGAATGATTTTTAGTGTAAAGTTGACACTTAGAGCTTTCCAGAAAGCTAAGGTTTGCTGCATTCCCATTTTTCTACAATTAATTATGATTTTCCAAAGTTAGAGCCAAAATATGACTTTTGGGCCCAAGTGAGAAAATGCAATATTACTGGTTTTTGGCTCTATACCCGTGGCTTATGGGTTGTTTTATGCTATGTATGAGTCGTATGTGTGGAGTTTGAGTTGAGGATGCTTGAGATGGGTACACAGGACCCACGGGGTGAAAGATGAGTATATGAAACCCCGGTTCATAGCATGCAAATGCCACGGAGTGGTGTTGAATCTTTGGAAATCATATGGAATCGAACCTATGGAGAGGCTAGATAGTGGTAGTAGTTTAAGGTGTCACATTATAGTTTCTATGTAAAAAGAGTTTGCAAACGTGGTTTGTGACACCTTAATCTACTACCGCTACCTAGCCTCTCACTGGGCTCGGTTCCATATGATTTCCCAAAAACCAATACCAATCCGTGGCATTTTCACGTTATGAAACGGGGTTTCATACACTTGACTTCTGCCCCGTGGGTCCTATGAACCCATCATTTATATTCTCAACTCACAACTCCACTTATAACTCATACATAGCATAAAACAAACCATAAGCCACGGGTATGGAGCCAAAAACTAGAAAAATGCATTTTTCTCACTTGTGCCCAAAAGTCATATTTTGGCTTTAATTTTGGAAAATCATAACTAATTATAGAAAAATGGGAATGTAGCAAACTTTAGCTTTCTGGAAAGATCTAAGTGTTAACTTTACACTAAAAATCATTTCCAACCACAAACTCAGTGTTTGGATCATTTTTTATATCGAAAATGGGAAAGAGGTCCGACTGTCACTGTTTCTGGCCCAGGTTAATGTCATGAGTTTTGAAAATTCATAACTAAATTCACAAAAATACAATCTAGGCACACTATACCAATTTGGAAAGCTACGGATGTCTACTAGAGGAAAAACTGATGGAACAGTGACGGTGGTCAGGTAGGCTCCCTGATGCTGATACAGAACTTCAGATGGTTCAATCTCTCTCTACAGATCTCCGATTTAAGTGATTCCAGTTGGTATAGGTCACTGTGGTTCTCTAGTTCATGTGTATAAAATTTCATGACATTTGGCCACCTTTTGATCTATCTATGACATGGATTTCATTTCTGACCTATAAGAACAGTACATGACCAAACTCTCACTTTTTCCCAAATTCAACAATTCACCAAATATTCTATAGACCTCTGAATATTACCAACTTTAGCTTCTTAAGAAGCTTTCTACAAACTCTATAGGCACGCCAAATTTCATGGCAAGAGGAGCTCATCCGGTCATACTTTGACGGAGCTCTCAAAAATACCAGTTTTGGCACCCAAAAGGTCCAAAACGGGTCCAAATGGCCTCTCACACACTCTAACCACTCATGGACAAGTTTAAAAGTATAAAACTAGGATATATAACAAGTCCATGTGGTCCAAATCAACATACATTCCAATCTCGCTATGCTACGGCCAAATATACATTATCACACACATCCAACAAAAGGGGCAAAACCCTCTTTTCCATTACTTTGGCTATCAACATAGTTCATACATCATCTTTTCATACATATATACTTGCTACAATAGTTATATCTCAAAAAGAGTGGGTGCATATTCATTTGGCACCTCTTTACATCAAAATTTCATCAAAAATACCAAAACAAAGCTAATAACTAGCTAAGCATGCTCCTAGGCTCCTTGGTGTGCACTTGCTTCTCCTTGTGCTCCACCTAGCATATTTAGTTGGGAGGGGAAGGGGTGAGATTCAGGGAATCTCAGTAGCTCATGCACTCAATCAAGTAAGCAATCAAGGTATATAACAAGTCAAAGCATGTGAATAAGCATTTAGTCATTCTCAAACATCCAACACACGTTGTACATGCTATGGAAATCACAACAATGCCAAAAATGGGCTCCAGGGACTTTTGGTCTAGCCTCACCCGAGTTTAGGGACTTTTGGATGGCCTCACCCGAGTTTAAGGACTTTTGACTTGGCCTCACTAGTTGAGACTTTTGGCCTTGTCTCACCTATCTCAAGGGACTTTTGGCTTCACCTCACCCATCTCAAAGGACTTTCGGCACTACCTCACCCGAGCAATTCTCACATTTCATCACACAAGCATATTGTCAACAATGCATCATGGCAATAACATATGGCATATTTCACATAACAAGCATATACATAACATACAATGACTATTACATCCAAGAATGCAACAAGAAAGAGTGTGAAGAAAGAGCTACCTTATCAGCCAAGGTCAACACTAGCTTTTCCTTTCAATTCCTCTTCTCCCTTCTTAAGTTCACAATCACACCTTGATGAAGGTGTTTCTCTTGAGCCTAGACACACAAAAGCATGCAATTACACTCTTATAATGTGATCTTCAGATCAAACTCTCCTAACATACCAGAACCTAGAGTTCCCTCTCTCTCTCTAGAATGCCATCAACTCTTTCTCTCTCTCAAGCTCCCATGGTAGTGGAAACAACATTTTCAAAGAAACACAAAGATTCAAAGGTGTTTTCCACTTTCCCTCTTCTGACCCATGCCCAAAATCCAATCATTTTCATAAACAAAATCATAGAAAGAGAGGGCAAAGAGAGAAAAACCATATTCTAAGGAGAAATGGGAGAAACTTGCTTACCTTTCTCTTGCTCTTCCTCCTTCTCTTAGTCTCTCTCACTCTCCACACCTCTTTTCTCTCCTTGGGTCGAAGTCTAGGGCAGGTATGAGAGAAGAAATGAGTTTGAGCATTTAATGAAGTCTAATTCTCGCTATTTACTCTCTTCCGGACTGACCCTCGCTACAGTGAAAATTAACCTTCGCTATAGCGAGCTCGTGTTATCTGGCTTCGCTATGGCGAGGTGTAACCTTCGTTACAGTGAACTCACGTCAGTTCCAGACCTCACTCTCGCTATGGCGTACGCTACGGCGAGCTGCCCCCTGGTTTCTGTATGGACTGCTGTCCGCACTCGCTATAGCTAGAAACGCCTTCGCTGTTGCGAATAAGCTCTATCGCTGTAGCGAGACTATTTCTCGCTATTGCGAAAGGACTTGGCAAAAATTCTGGATTTCGAATTTTTCCAGCTTTCACTTTCTTTTTCTTTTCCCTTTTCCCGGTTGTTACATTTCTACCCCTCTTAAATGAAATTTCGTCCTCAAAATTTAAAGACTTACCTCAAGGGAATAACTCTGGGTATTTTTGCCTCATTTCATCCGCCAATTCCCAAGTTGCTTCCTCAGATGTCAGACCTTTCCAGATCACTTTCACCAGAGGAATGTTCTTGCTTCTCAGCTGTTTCAACTTAGCATCCACAATTCTCTCCGGTTTCACTACATAGGAAAGATCTTCCTGCAATTGCACATGCTCATATTCTATGACATGTGAGGAGTCGGGCAAATACTTTTTCAATTGGGAGACATGAAAAACACTGTGGATTTGGGCTAGGTTAGGAGGTAAGGCTATTCGGTAAGCCACGGGTCCGATTTTCTCAAGGATTTCAAATGGACCAATATACCTAGGACTGAGCTTCCTTACTCTCATTGACCGACCTACTCCCGTCATTGGAGATATTCGAATAAACACATGGTCTCCAACCTCAAACTCTAACGGCCTCCTACGCTTATCAGCATAGCTCTTTTGCCTACTCTGGGCTATGAGGAGTCTCTTTCTAATCAATTCTATTTGTCGGGTGGTCTGGTCTACAATCTCATGTCCTATCACACTCCTCTCACCTAGCTCAATCCAACACAGAGGGGATCTACACTTTCTCCCATACAAAGCCTCATAAGGGGCCATCTGAATACTGGAATGGTAACTGTTATTATACACAAAGTCTGCTAACGGTAAATATGCATCCCAGTTACCCCTCATTTCTAGCACACATGCCCTCAACATGTCTTCCAATGTTTGGATGGTCCTTTCAGTCTGACCATCTATCTGGGGGTGATATGCAGTACTAAATCGCAATCTAATCCCTAAGGCATGCTGTAATGACCTCCAAAGTTTGATGTGAACCTGGGGTCTCTATCCGAAACTATGCTATTGGGTACTCCATGAAGTCGCACTATCTCTCTGATATACAACTGGGCTAATCTATCCAGTGTATGAGTAGCCCTGATAGTTAAAAAGTGTGCAGACTTTGTCAGTTTATCAACAACTACCCAAATAGCATCGTGTCCAGAGGATGTCCTTGGTAACCCCATAACAAAATCCATAGTTATACTATCCCACTTCCACTCAGGGATATCTAGAGGTTGCAACAACCCAGCCGGTTTCTGATGTTCCATCTTTACCCTCTGACACACTAGGCATCTAGCCACATACTCTGTCACATCACTTTTCAGCCCTGGCCACCAGAAAATTCTTTTCAAATCCTGATACAGCTTGGTGGCACCTGGGTGGATAGTATACTTACTTTTATGCGCCTTTTCTAGAATGCTTTCTCTCAATTCATTCTGACTAGGCACACAGATTCTCTCTTGGTATACTATCATACCATCCTCAGACACTTTAAAATCTGAGGTCTTACCTTGGGTAATCTCATTCCTGATCCGTTTCAGGAACTCATCTTTTCTCTGGGCATCTAAGATCTGGGTTCTCAATACATTCTCAATTCGAGTTTCACTCAGATACAACTTACTCGATACCACCTGACAAGAGAGGTTCAAATCCCTGAACTTCTCTAGGAGCTCCTGCTCCCTAATCATCATATGGGCTGCATGAATGGATTTTCTACTCAGGGCATCCGCCACCACATTGGCTTTGCCCAGATGATATTTCAACACATAATCATAATCTTTCAGAAATTTCATCCATCTCCTCTGTCTCATATTGAGTTCTTTCTGGTCAAATAGGTATTTCAGACTCTTGTGGTCACTATAGATCTCCATGGTCGCACCATACAGATAGTGTCTCTAAATTTTAAGAGCAAACACTACGACAGCTAATTCCAGGTCATGTGTGGGGTAATTCTTCTCATGAGGTCTCAACTGCCTCGAGGCATATGCCACTACTCGGCCCTGCTGCATCAACACACATCCTAACCCTTTGCCCGAAGCATCACAATAAACCACAAATGGTTCACTAGAGTCAGGGATAATCAGCACAGGGGCAGTGGTCAAATAGAGTTTCAACTCCTGAAAACTCTTATCACATCTCTCATCCCACACAAAAGGTGTATCTTTCCTAGTTAGCCTCGTCAGTGGTAAGGCCATTCGAGAAAAGTTCTGAATAAATCGTGTATAATACCCTGCCAAACCTAGGAAACTCCTGACCTCGGTGATCGCTCTAGGTCTATCCCACTGTAACACAGCCTCAACTTTATGGAGATCAACCGTTACCCCATCTCGTGAGATCACATGACCTAAGAATCGCACCTCGGTCAGCCAAAACTCACATTCACTCAGTTTGGCATACAACCTTTTCTCTCTCAAGGTGTCTAGGACCAATCTCAAATGCCTCTCGTGCTCCTCAAAAGATCGGGAGTACACTAAAATATCATCAATAAAGACCACCACAAACTGATCTAGATACGGTCTGAATACCCTGTTCATATAATTCATGAACACAGCGGGCGCATTCGTCAACCCGAATGGCATCACCAAAAACTCATAGTGCCCATATCTCGTCCTGAAGGCCGTCTTAGAGACGTCTCCAGTTCTCACTCTCAACTGGGGTACCCAGATCTAAGATCTATCTTAGAAAATACAGATGCCCCAGCCAACTGATCTAACAGATCATCAATTCTAGGGAGAGGATATTTATTCTTGATGGTAACTTTATTCAACTCTCTGTAATCTATACACAAACGCAAGCTACCATCTTTCTTTTTCACAAATAACACCAGAGCACCCCAAGGTGAAACACTAGGGCGGATAAACCCTTTCTCTAACAATTCCTTTATCTGTTCTTTCAACTCAGTAAGCTCGGCGGGAGCCATCCTGTAAGGAGCTTTGGACACCGGTCCAGCCCCAGGCACTATGTCTATAGGGAACTCTAATTCTCTCTTAGGGGGTAGGCCACTAAAATCAAACTCTCTAAGGAAAACCTCCAGGAATTCCCTGACAACTGGGATCTCCTCTATCCCTTCTTCTACCTCAACCTGAATAGAGAAAAAGACTAGAAACCCTTGACATCCACACTCTAAGTATCTCTCAGCCTGGGCAGTAGTCATAAAAGATAACTCAGCTCCTACCCTAGGTATGGTCCCACAAGCAGGTAGGGAAATGGTTCGGTGTTCACAATCAAGTATTGCATTATTTACAACGAACCAATTCATACCAATAATCAAATCAATTTCATGAAAAGGTATACAAACCAAATCAAGAATGGTATGACAATGGTTAAATTGGACAGTGACATTTAAGCAAGTATGGGAAGTAACCACGTGGCCTCCAGTGGGTGTAATGACAGACAAGTCAAATGGCAAGACACTAATGACCAGACCCAATTTCCTCACACAATCATAAGATATAAACGAGTGACTAGCACCCGAATCAAACATAGCAACTACAGGAAAGCCATTCACTAACAGCGTACCCTGGATCAAATTGGGAGATGCGCTGGCTTCCTGCTGAGTAAGGGCGAACACTCGGCCCTGGGTCTGTGGTCTAAAGGAAGGCGCTGTCTCCATCTGAGGACAATGTCTAGCAATGTGCCCCGGCTTCCCACACTTAAAACATGTCACTGGAGACTGCTGGAAGGATGACTGGCCCCGAGGAGGTGGCACACCTCGCTGCGGCTTTCTATTCCATGGCCCTTTGCCTCTCCTCTTAGTACTAGGGGTCAAACTAGAACCCTCTTCTGGTTTCGGCCTTTTCAAATCCGAAACCCTCTTCTGACTATCCGTAGTCATAGCAGGCATGATAACTTGCAAGTTAGTCTCAATCACCCTGCTGACCTCCACAAGAGTATTAAACTTCCTAATTCGCTGTGGGGTGACTCTGTCGCTAATCAAGGGCCTCAAACCAGTCTCAAACTGCTCACATCTCCAGGGTTCATCATCATACCTCTGGAGGTAAGAGGAATACCGAGACAACTCTATGAACTTGGCCACATACTGATCCACAGTCATCTCATTCGTCTGTCTCAAGCCCATAAACTCCATCTCTTTCTTTTTCCTCACTGAACTCGGGACATACTTCTCATAAAATTCGACCAAGAAAGTCTACCAAGTTATCTGTATATTCTTGGTCTCCATAAGGGGTTTCGCACTATCCCACCATCTATCAGCTTCCTTTTCTAGCATGAAGGTGGCTAACTGGACTTTTTGCTCAGTGGTACAATCCATCACTGAGAATATCTTCTTAAGCTGCATCACCCAAGCCTCCGCCTTATCTGCATCCAACTCCCCATCAAATGAGGGTGGATTATTTTGCCTAAACTGCTTTAACACTTTCTGGATAGGCGTCTGGGTCTGAGGAGCAGCAGGCTCCTGGGGAGGTACAGGTGGAATGCTAGATGTAGATGGTTGAGGTACAGGGGCATCCCTTCTGGCTTCTTCTTGCCTAGCCAGGGTGTCTTGCAAATGCATGATCATATCATGCTGCTGCTGGGCAATGTATCTCTGTTGTTCTAGCATCTCTTGGTGCTGGCCCATCATGGCTTCATACCGGTCAAGTCTATCCATGATGGCCCGCAGAGGATCCTCAGTCTCAATAGGAACCTC
This sequence comes from Erythrophleum fordii, assembly GCA_032878935.1. Classification (NCBI taxonomy): domain Eukaryota; kingdom Viridiplantae; phylum Streptophyta; class Magnoliopsida; order Fabales; family Fabaceae; genus Erythrophleum; species Erythrophleum fordii. Next base: position 14,942,421 of record JAVQMF010000056.1, on the reverse strand, counting down.
TGGCTTAGCTCTCTGAGCCCTGGGCGGCCTGCCTCTGCTCTACCCCTGCCCCGTCTAGTATCAACCATGTCTGAAAAGAAGTAGCAACCCTCAGTTCACAATAATTTCACGCTACAGTTTCCATGACCATTCACACCAAACACAAGCAATTCACATACTTCAAGAGCCTAACATTGAGCAAAAGTGCCTGAACCATTGCTCTGATACCAAAAATATGACACCTTAATCTACTACCGCTACCTAGCCTCTCACTGGGCTCGGTTCCATATGATTTCCCAAGAACCAATACCAATCCGTGGCATTTTCACGCTATGAAACGGGGTTTTGACTTCTGCCCCGTGGGTCCTATGAACCCATCATTTATATTCTCAACTCACAACTCCACTTATAACTTATACATAGCATAAAATAAACCATAAGCCACGGGTATGGAGCCAAAAACCAGAAAAATGCATTTTTCTCACTTGTGCCCAAAAGTCATATTTTGGCTCTAACTTTGGAAAATCATAACTAATTATAAAAAAATGGGAATATAGCAAAATTTAGCTTTCTAGAAAGATCTAAGTGTTAAATTTACACTAAAAATCATTCCCAACCACAAACTCAGTGTTTGGACCATGTTTGACATCAAAAATGGGAAAGAGGTCCGACTGTCACTGTTTCTGGCCCAGGTTACTGTCATGAGTTTTGAAAATTCATAACTAAATCCATAAAAATCCAATCTAGGCACACTATACCAATTTAGAACGATACGGATGTCTACTAGAGGAGAAAAATATGTCTAGATCAGTTTCATAGTCTCTAGACCCCGAAAACTGATAGAACAGTGACAGTGGTCAGGTAGGCTCCCTGATGCTGATACAGAACTTCAGATGGTTCGATCTCTCTCTACAAACCAATTTAAGTGATTCCAGTTGGTATAGGTCACTGTGGTTCTCTAGTTCATGTGTATAAAATTTCATGACATTTGGCCACCTTTTGGTCTATCTATGACATGGATTTCATTTCTGACCTATAAGAACAATACATGACCAAACTCTCACTTTTTCCCAAATTCAACAATTCACCAAATATTCTCTAGACCTCCGAATATTACCAACTTTAGCTTCTCAAGAATCTTTCTACAAACTCTAGAGGCATGCCAAATTTCATGGCAGGAGGAGCTCTTCCGGTCATACTTTGACGGAGCTCTCAAAAATACTAGTTTTGGCACCCAAAAGGTTCAAAACGGGTCCAAATGGCCTCTTACACACTCTAGCCACTCATGGACAAGTTTAAAAGCATAAAACTAGGATATATAACAAGTTCATGTGGTCCAAATCAACATACATTCCAATCTCGCTATGCTACGGCCAAATATACATTATCACACACATCCAACAAAAGGGGCAAAACCCTATTTTCCATTACTTTGGCTATCAACATAGTTCATACATCATCTTTTCATACATATATACTTGCTACAATAGTTACATCTCAAAAAGAGTGGGTGCATATTCATTTGGCACCTCTTTACATCAAAATTTCATCAAAATACCAAAACAAAGCTAACAACTAGCTAAGCATGCTTCTAGGCTCCTTGGTGTGCACTTGCTTCTCCTTGTGCTCCACCTAGCATATTTAGTTGGGAGGGGAAGGGGTGAGATTCAGGGAATCTCAGTAGCTCATGCACTTAATCAAGTAAGCAATCAAGGCATATAACAAGTCAAAGTATGTGAATAAGCATTTAGCCATTCTCAAACATCCAACACACGTTGTACATGCTATGGAAATCACAACAATGCCAAAAATGGGCTCCAGGGACTTTTGGATGGCCTCACCCGAGTTTAAGGACTTTTGACTTGGCCTCACTAGTTGAGACTTTTGGCCTTGTCTCACCTATCTCAAGGGACTTTCGGCTTCACCTCACCCATCTCAAAGGACTTTCGGCACTACCTCACCCAAGCAATTCTCACATTTCATCACACAAGCATATTGTCAACAATGCATCATGGCAATAACATTTGGTATATTTCACATAACAAGCATATACATAACATACAATGACTATTACATCCAAGAATGCAACAAGAAAGAGTGTGAAGAAAGAGCTACCTTATCAGCCACGGTCAATACTAGCTTTTCCTTTCAATTCCTCTTCTCCCTTCTTAAGTTCACAATCACACCTTTATGAAGGTGTTTCTCTTGAGCCTAGACACATAAAAGCATGCAATTACACTCTTATAATGTGATCTTCAGATCAAACTCTCCTAACATACCAGAACCTAGAGTTCCCTCTCTCTCTCTAGAATGCCATCAACTCTTTCTCTCTCTCAAGCTCCCATGGTAGTGGAAACAACATTTTCAAAGAAACACAAAGATTCAAAGGTGTTTTCCACTTTCCCTCTTCTGACCCATGCCCAAAATCTAACCATTTTCATAAACAAAACCGTAGAAAGAGAGGGCAAAGAGAGAAAAACCATATTCTAAGGAGAAATGGGAGAAACTTGCTTACCTTTCTCTTGCTCTTCCTCCTTCTCTTGGTCTCTCTCACTCTCCACGCCTCTTTTCTTTCCTTGGGTCGAAGTCTAGGGCAGGTATGAGAGAAGAAATGAGTTTGAGCGTTTAATGAAGTCTAATTCTCGCTATTTACTCTCTTCCGAACTGACCTTTGCTACAGCGAAAATTAACCTTCGCTATAGCAAGCTCGTGTTATCTGGCTTCGTTATGGCGAGGTGTAACCTTCGCTACGGTGAACTCGCATCAGTTCCAGACCTCACTCTCGCTATGGCGTACGCTACGGCGAGCTGCCCCCTGGTCTCTATATGGACTGCTGTCCGCACTCGCTATAGCTAGAAACGCCTTCGCTGTTGTGAATAAGCTCTATCGCTGTAGCGAGACTATTTCTCGCTATTGCGAGAGGACTTGGCAAAAATTCTGGATTTCTTATTTTTCCAGCTTTCACTTTCTTTTTCTTTTCCCTTTTCCCAGTTGTTACATGGTTTTGGTTTTCCTGAACGCTCCGCCAAACACACTCTGATTATGGAACACAATATTGCCACAACTAATTCATTAGCACAGTCTTTCCTTCCAGTTACAATTATGCATACCTGGATTTTATGAGGAAAGTGAAAAATGTTACATACTTCTTGTAATTTGTTTTCATAAAATACTCTTATACACTGTTCCTCTTCAATACTGAGGGGTTTAGGGCGAGACTGCTTTTCAGCTGACAAAAAAAATAGCAACCTTGTGAACAGTTAATGAAGTACTTCTAAAGCAAGCAAGACAGACTGCTATCAATCTGCTAAGAAGATACGAGTGAATTTTCCAGAAAAAGTGTTTACCATTATCTTTCTAAAGTAAAGGATATGACAAAGACCCATCAACATCTACTTCCATAAGAGTTGCTTCATACTTCAAAAAATTCAGTAGCCATCAGTAACCAAATAATCAATACTAGGTACATTAATTTTTTATCAAAAGCTAAAACACATCCACTTCATAAATCAACAAGATCTTAAAATGTGATTTACCATTATAAACTCAAAAAAATGCCCAAGCATGTAGGCCAAAAAGAAAAAAATAATCAAAACAATTAATACCCCAGTTTAAAGAAGATATAATACAAAAGTCTTAACTTGAGTACAAATAGATCAAAGCTTCCCAATAAGATGTTCATAGTTCACATTAATGAAGAAAACCACATAACTATCATTCCCTGAAACAAGTTATTTTAGGCAATCAATGAAATAGAAAGCATATCAATACATTTAAAGCACTGCCACCTGTTACATTGATAAGTTCAAACATGAAACAGAAAAATGCAGACGAACTTGAGAATCTGATAAGCTAGAAGAAAAGCAGTTTTCTTTCATAATTACAACCTAAAGCAAACAAACTTAAGATAATGGATATATGCCTACTAGTTAATCTAACATAATCTGCAACTATATCTGACCACAACACTAGAAGAAAGGCCACAAAATAGAAACAGAAAGCACTCGAATTGGTAGATATTTATTTTCAGGCTCCAGCCAATAGTTAAGAATGATAATTCCAACATATAAGCTCAACTGTATCCAACAAAGAATCATAAAGTCAGAACTTCTAACAAACAAAAATGGGAACACATAGGGTCATCCCTGAAAATGAATCATAAAGTATAAAAGTTATGCAACTAGTACAATTATCTCAATATACAAAGAAAAAGCATGACATTGTAGACTACTTTGTTTTAACTTCCATAGCACTTTTACCATCCTGGTTCATAATAAAATCCCTCTTATCAATAGCTTCCAAGGATAAGGAAAAGTAAAAATTTATCACCAGCTATTTTTTTTCTTTTCATGTGAATTATATCAAACACAGAATGGGCCATCCATGAAAGGAGCCTCATTTCGTTAATTGTCAAAGGGTGATCCAACTCATTGAGTAAAATATTTAAGAGATAATATTTCAAAGGGTGGGACATGTTACATAGATATTTTCCCTCAGGCAAACTATATTGCAACAAGCTAAATACTCTATACTGTAACAGACAGATGAACCCTCACAAGGAGGGGGATTTTTAAAGACAAGGGAACACAAATCTAAAATTACAATTCTAAAGCTCGGGTGCAAAAGGTTATGTTTTATAAAAATAAAATCTACTAGGAAAGCACAAAGTTAGAGTCAACTTTCAGCATCAAAATGGATCTTAAGCACCCAAGGAAGAATGCATAAGCGAGAAGTAATGGCTTTGAAATCCTAACGTCCCACTTTCCTTCCTTGAACTCCAAAGCTGGACAAAATAGCTGCAGCAGGCACAAAGCTTTGACGAGTTCAGACTAGAGACACAGAGAGGGCAACACTATGAACAGAGAAATGATTGCAGTTACAGGGACTTATATGATTGCAGCACCACGAAAGAAAAACAAAATTCAAAGAATTTATTTCTCTTTGCCAAAAAGGGAGCACCATACTAAAAGTACACATAAGATCTTAGCAAAATGAGAAGCAGCCATAAACCAAGCTAAATCAGGAGAAAATTCATAGATCTCTGAAATTAGGCACGAGGCTATGGCTAATTGGATAATGGGTACCTGATCTGTAGAAGAGGAAGCACGAAGACGAAGCAGAAGAGAAAGACGCAACTTGAAGCACTCCTTCTGAACGCGATCTGAATCTGAAATGGAGGGATTTGGGTTTTGGGAATTTTTAAGTTTAGAAATTTCAAATATCTTATTCATATAAAATAAGATGTATCATCAACGCTAACAAATGAACCAGCCTCAGTGGTTATGCTCCTCTCCACCAACTGAGAGATCACGTGCTCGAATCCGTGCTCGCACATTTTACATGAATTTTAAATTTTAAATTTTTAAAATGAAAAGCTCATTTTGTCAATTTCAGGAATCGAGCCCCCGGCCATATGGGTTGATAAAGAACGAGTTACCAATTGGACTACTGCATGTGATTGGCTTTGTGGCCATTACGTTTTACATATTTATATATTTAATGATGCATTATGATCAATTATATCTTTTACAATCATAAATTATATTATTAATTATTAAATTACATAATATATATGTGTAATTTTATTAAAATAATGTTGTTGTTTAAAAATTTATTAAAATGATTTATATATAAAAACAATTTATATTAATTATATAAAAATAACACAATAATAATATTGTTATAAAAGATAAATGTTATATTAACTAATAAAAAGCATAAGGAATTTCTTCTAATCAAACTTCACATTCCTTGCCCTTTGGACTCTAATCAAATGAATTAAAAGATCTAAGACCCTGATAGAAGATTCAAGCCTATCATGATTGTTAAGGCTCAACAACATGAGTTTAAGCCCATTAAAGAATCTAGAGTCCAATAATAAAACTAAGACCCAAACCACTTAATTAAATTTTTTTTAATTTTTCTTTACTTTTTCTAACTTTATTTTGGGCTTATAATGCTGAACTATAGGCCCAAATAAAATAACATACTATTAATACCCAATAGATAGAACTAGTGGCTCAATTATCTTCCATTTTTTTAAGGCTTGAGAGTATCAAAATACATAAAGCCTAAATTTATTATCTTTTCTTCATAATTGTTCAAGATTATGCTTCTCATGACTATTGGGCTTGGTGACTTAACTTTTCATTCATTTGGTATTTACTTTACTTTCTATAATCAGTACAAGGATACCTCTTTTGTATTCACATAAATACTCATCTTGCTATTTTTGTATTTTCTTTATAATAATTTCTCTTCACCATTCATATTCTTCCATGTATCATTTCTCTTTTCATAGCCCAATGATATTCTATCATTGCATATTTTACTTTACCTTACCTAATAGAAATATTTCTTTTTCTTTCCTATTTTCCCTCCATAAATTACTAAGTCCATTGGGCTTATTGTGCATTTCTAACTCTAATTAGGCTTTATATAATATAAGGAGAAGTATGTGCAGTCCACTTTCTTTTTAACTGGAGATCCGACCCTTTTTTGCCTTCTTGGGCCTATCTTTTTTTTTTTTAACTATGGGCCTAATTCTTTATTTTCCTATTTTAGGCTTATAAATTAAGCTCCAAAAAAAGATTTAGGCCCATTATGATTGTTAAGGGCTAATAACATGAATTTAGGCCCATTAAAGATTCTACAATCCAATAATAAAACTAAGACCCAAAGCACTTATCTTATTTTTCTTTCTACCTTTTTTACTTCTTTTAACTTTATTTTAGGCTTATAATGCTTAAGTATAGGTCCAAATAAAATAGCATGCTCTTAATATGCAATGAGTGTCAAAATACATAAAACCCAGATTAATTATCTTTTTCTAATGATTTACGCATTATATTTTTATTCTAACTAAAACATTTGAAGTTCTTAATCCTAAATATAAGTCATCTTCCAACTTATCTCTCTAGAATTTATATATGTTATTGTCTCAATAAGAAATGCATGCTAAATCATTACACTATGGCTCATTACATTAGGACTCATTACATCACATTGGGGCTCATCTTTATAAAAAAAATCATTTAAGGTCTCTTCAAGTTTAAAGTATCAAGAGTAAAGTTCTAAATTCACATCCATGGCTGCCCCTTCACCAAAAAATCCATAGAAATCATTATATTTTTGCTGAAATTATAAAGCATCAAGTTTAAAGCCATAGAACATAAAGACGAAGAAGACATTAATGGATGAAGAAAAAGATAGAATAGGAATTTAAAAGGGTTACCCAACTAAAATTAATGTTGCAATGATAAGAGATTAAGGCGGAGTTCAATCTTTTATCAATTCCTTTTTTTTCTCTTTCATTTTTTTCTTTCTTTTTACCTCTTTGTTGTTCACGTTGCTTCAAAGGTTGAAAAGGACCCATTAATAAAATGAATCATAGAAATGGAAATTCAAAATTTAAATATATGAATTCTTCAACATATAAAATGTTAGACATATTAATTTCATGAATTTCAAAAATTGAAATTTTAATTTCTTAAATTTATTAAATCTACTAGGTTTTTTAAACTTAATAAAAATTCTAGTTTTATTTTTTTTAATAAAATCAGTCACCGCTAAACATTTTGGCGCAAAAATTTTTAATATTTGAACAAAAATTTGACACCATACTTTTTAGTGACGACTAAAGTTAGTGGTCGCTAAAAGTTATGTTTTAGTGACGACTAAAGCTTGTAGTCGCTAAAAGTTTTTTCAGACTTTTAGTGAAAACCAGTTACGTCGTCGCTAAATGTTATGCTTTAGTGACGGCTAAAGTTTATCGTCGCTAAATGTTATGTTTTAGGGACGACTAAAGTTAATGGTCGCTAAAAATTGTATTTTAGTGACGACTAAAGTTGGTGGTCGTTAAAAGTTGTGTTTTAGTGACGACTAAAACTAATGGTCGCTAAAAGTTTTGTTTGTAATATTTTTAATGGGCAAAAATTTGGCATTTGGACTTTTAGTGACGATCAGGTATGTCGTCGCTAAATGTTATGCTTTAGTGACGACTAAAGTTTGTCGTTGCTAAATGTTATGCTTTAGGGACGACTAAAGATTGTCGTCGCTAAAAGGTATGCTTTAGTGATGACTAAAGATAGTGGTCGCTAAAAGTTATGTTTTGAAATATATTTTTTTTATGGCGACTATGTCGATGTGGCCGCAAAAAATTTTTAGTGGTGAGTTTTTTATTGCTACTAAATAGTTTTAGTGACTATTTTTTTTTGTTGCTACTAAAAATATTTTCAGAATCAAGAATAGTTTTTTAACGACAACTTGTAGCGACAACTTAATAAAGTCGTTGCTAAAAATATTTTTCAACGACCACTTTTTTAAGTCGCCGCTAAAAGTCATTACTAAAAGTCTATTTTTTTGTAGTGGCAGGAATCGCTGCAACTATAATGTGACACTTGCTGTGAACACTGTGTGTTCATATTGCAGGAATAATATGAACAATGCAGTAACATATGTTGGCAAAAAGGCTCCAGAAGTGACACATTCTTCTGGTGAGGGTGGATTTGTGAAAGAAGTCGTGACTTACATGGTGATGGATGATCTAGTTGTTCAGCCCATGTCTACCATTTCATGTATTGCTTTGCTCAACAAGTTCAACATCAAAGATGTCAGTTCCCGACAAGAAAGGATCGTTGAGTGGAGGATAAATGAGGTAATTTAAATATATGGCTTTTGAGTATCGTTCTTTAATATATACTTTTTTTTTTTGGACAGATTTAGCACCGTTTCATTTAATATATGCTTTTTGGAATTTACTCTTATTTTTTCTGTCACTCCTTTTAATATAGTTTAATTACTAAGTTTGATGGTTTATTTTTTTATCTATTGTTTCACTTAATTTGAGTTTTTATAGTTTTAAAAATTTTATTTAATCTCTTCCACTAAGCCTTCATAAATGTTCTGTTAAATTTTGATAACATAACCAATCATGTGTCATCTTAACATTTTAAATATACATAATTTATATCAACAAACGTAAATAATAAAATGAAATTAACTCATATATATGACATGTGTTGTTAAATGATTTGAATAAGTTAATTTGAATAATGCATGGTTATATTGTCAAGCTAATATATGATTGACTACATTAATAAAATTTCATAAAATACTCATAAAAGTTTAAAGGCAAACATTAAATTAAAATTGTTTAAATTATACGTATTTAATTGCAATTGTTTAAACTATAGAGATTAAATTAAAAATTAAATAAAATTTTAATGACTAAAAGAATAGTTTAACCTCTTTTAATATATGTTTCTTGAAAGAACTATATTTTACAATAAGGTTACTCTTAGACTTTGTTTAAGCTAATCTCTCTACGGTTTCCTCCTATTCACCTAATGCATCTAAAATTTTATTTTTAGAATATGCTTTAAAAGAATGAAATCCAAATTATTAAAGAATATTTTATGCTTAATTCTGTATATTTTTGTAATCAATTATTTTTAATAAAAACAGAAAATGCATAAAATTTTTTTAAAGGACACAATCATATGATCCTAAAATGTGAAGGCCATACATCATGCTTTCAAAAATCATATATCTACCATATTTTCATTAAAAAAAAATTGATAACATAAATATAAAAACTACATATAAGTTTTGTCCAATTATTAAAAAGGGATCAATCTCTTCTTCAACTAACTTAACCCTCTAGCTATCAATATATGTTTCTTGAAAGTACTATTTTTTACCCTTAATTTGTATTTGGCTCCTTTTCGTCTGGTTTACTTAATGTGTTGCTTTTGTTTTGTTTTTTAAATCCCTTATTTACTAAGGTATCGAACTGTTGAAGGATTCTCTACAATCCAGTAATGTTTTGACAAGTGTTTTCCTCAAGAATATGAAGCTTAAAAAAGAAGCAAATATGATCTTTTATTAATGTTATATGATCAGATGATACTTACATCATTCTAATGTTTTTAGTCATATATAGTTATGAATCAGCACTACGAGCAAGTGAAAATCCTTTGCAAAATAACATTCTATCAAGTTTAAGTTCAAGTCAGAGGCTAGAATCACTACAAAAAAATAAACTTTTAGTGATAACTTTTAGTAGCAACTAAAAAAGATTGTTGCTAAAAATATATTTTTAATGACAACTATGTTGTCACTAAAAGTTGTTACTAAAATACTATTTCTTATTTTAGTAAGATCTTTAGTGGCGACCAAAATGTGTTGCCATTAAAAATCTTTTGTGGTGACAAAAATGTTGCGCCAAAATATCTTTTGGTGACAACTCAAGCATAGTTGCCACTAAAAATACTTTTTAGTGGTGACCTTGTATTGCCACTAAAAATTTGGGCAAAATTTTATTTTTTTTAATCCAAAAATTTTTGTTTCAAAATTTTTAGTGACAACATTTGGTTGTCACTAAAAGTTTAGCAAAAATTTTGTTTTGAAAATTCAAAAATTTTATGCCAAAACATTTAGTAGCAACTATATAAGTCGCAACTAAAAATAGCTTTTAGTAACACCCAAATGTCACCACTAAAACTTTGACATTTTATTTTATTTTTTATCCAAAGATGTTTGTATCGAAACTTTTAGTGGCGATCAATGTTGCCACTAAAAGTAAGTTTTAGTGGCAAACTATATGAGTTGCCACTAAAAGCTTGGTAACATTTTTATATGTAAAAGTGGCATCAATGAGACTTTAGCCAAAAAATTCAAAAACAAATTGTTAACACTTAAATTGATTGTATCACAAGCTTTTTGAAGTTATGTGATGCATTATTTAATATATATAAACTTATAAATAAAATAATAAAAAAAACAATTATATATATATATATAATATTTAATAACAACAAAACTAATATATATACTATTTGTAATTATAATTATATTTTTAATTTAGTTAAATTTTTTTCATTTCATAACGTACTTAGTCTAATTTATTATTTCTAAACCTTTTGCTTTCTTATTTTTAATGATAATAGAATTTTAATATAATTTGGGGATCCCATTCAATATTAAATAATTTTAAATTCTAATTATCAATAGTTTTTATTTTTCAATTAGAAATGATTTCTTAGATATTTTAAAAAGCATGCAATCAATAATTAAACATTTAAAACTGATTAATATTTACTTTTTTATTATATTTTTAATATATAAAATTTTAAAAATATATTTAATTATCATCAGTTTAATCAAAGTTCAACTATGATGAAAATAATAAACCCTAAATCAATGTTTCCATTAATTCAATGACTAATTTAGTTTTAAAAATATTGCATATTTAAAATTTATTTATTTATAATTTAATATCAAATGATAAATCTTTTTAGAATTATATATATATATCATTTTTTAAAAACAATTTTATAAAATAATATAAAAGATACTAATTTAATCCTAAATTTCATTTTTTTCCTTTTCTTCTAGCCACAAATCATATTTGCATTCTCTTCTCCAATACACTTTCACATCCACACTCTCTTCTTCTCTCTTTATTTAACTCTTCTTCTTCTTCTTTAATCTTCAAATCTACACTCTCTGTTCTCCATTCGCTTATTTGCTATTTGAAGCTAACATTGAAACTTTGTCTACTTATCTACTTCTTCTCTCAAATTCAAAACCCTTGTCTCCATTTTATTTTAAATTTCTTTTCCTCTGAATTCAAATTCAAATTTATTTAATCTTTGCATGCCTCATCTTCTCTCTTTTTGCTCAATGAATGAAGGGGGTGGTAAGAATAAGAAAGGGAGAGGAAAATTTTGCTCATCAGTTATGTTTTTAAAGGGCAAAAAAGAGTTTTCAAGAGTTACTTGTTTTGAATTTTCTTTATTATAGATTTTGTTTTTAAAGGGCAAAAAAGAGTTTTCAAGAGGTTATATCATCAATTTCTTGAATAGTGTCATTATTCAAATTTAAAAGCTACTTGTTTTGAATATTTTTTAAAGTAAAAAAAGATATTATCATATATTGTTTAGAAAATATTCAAAGTTAAAAAACTATCCACCTCTCCTTAAATTTCATCCAAATTTTTTAGATAACCAAATATAAATGCCATTAAATGTTTGGATAAATCCCCCTTTTCTTGGAGGTTTAAATTACAAAGTCTTTCTATCCATTTTTGAAAATTATACTCCCTTATCTTAAAGTTAAAAGATACATAACATTGACATTTTTTGTTAAAAAAAAAAACGTAAAATTATTTTTATTTTAACCAAAATATCCCTATATTTATTATTTATATAATATAATACGTATTAAATATATATTAAACTAATATCAAAAAGTCACTTTTTTAATGTTGAATAAATTAAATTTAAAATTTTCAAAATAAAATAAATAAAAGTTAAAAAAATACATTTTTAATCAATTATATTTTTAATAAAAAATTAAAACTATCCTTAAGGACATTTTAATTATCTTTTCATATCAAAGGAAAGTGTGTATATTTTAGTTTTTCATACCACCTATGTAACACCTTAATCTACTACCGCTACCTAACCTTTCTCTGGGCTCGGTTCCATATGATTTCCCAAGAACCAATACCAATCCGTAGCATTTTCATGTTATGAAACGGGGTTTCTTACACTCATTATGTTTAATATATAATTAATTAATTATATATTAAACATAATTAAGATATATAGTTGAGACATTAGTTAGTCTTTTCTTATCCTAATTAATTTAACTAACATAATCTTAATTAATCTAGATAAGTATCTAAATAATACAAGATATTATTAAATAATTGATAATGCTATTTTAAGTTAATGAAAATTTAAATTAATTAATAATATAATAAATAATAATATAAAAATAGAAAAACTAAAAATGAAAAAGACAACCCATTAACCCAATTACCCATGCCCTAGCCAATCCATCACTTAAGTCACCACCCATCTTCCCACTCAACTTTCACGATGCGTACAGTGCTGGAGGGAGAGGAGAGAACGACATAAGATGGAGCCACCATTTTCAACCCTCAAGCTTTGCACATAGGTGAAGAAAATATTTTCGATCAGTGTGAGTTCAAGGAAAGCTTATCTCTTCTCCTTGCACTATAACCCTATTTGATTAATTTTTCATTTGGGCAAAAATTTCTAATTTAAGGTTGCTCAAATTTAGGGGTTTTTGATTGATTAGGTGAGAAAGTATATTTGGGGTGTTAAAGCTTTGATTTGAAGGTGAGTTTCCAATCCTTCTCTTTTCTTTGTTTGGCTTTGTGAGAATTTAGTCTCTATTAGTGACCAACCAGGTAGAACATTTCCACAAACTCTTATCATCCTTTTTTTTTCCTGATTTACGATTGGCTAAAATAGGATAGAAACAAATTGAAGATCCTTGCCTTTCATTTTGCCTTTAATGGCTTTTCAAATATAATATATGTTTCTAATTGTCTTATCTTTTGGCGTTCCCCTCTTTCTTAAAATTGTTCTATAACTTCTATTAGGTGCATTATAATTTGCCAGTCATATAATGGTTTCCTCTCTACATGTACACCATAAGTTAGTGTGTGGGGCTTTTTTTACAATTATGTGAAAGTATAGCTACAAGTAGTGAACACTTTTGTTACACTATAGTTATCTTTATGATGAAAAATATAGAAGAACTAGCCTATCATGATTCATCACAATCTCTGCCATAAGATGAAATTAAGAAGAAAAAGCTTTTGTTGCCACTAGTAAAGCATCTATCCAAAGCTAGCCAATAGCTATTGGGAAAAGATTAATTAATTCAAAGTTTGCCATTAAACAAGTATCAATTCAACTGTCTAAAAATTAATGAGCCTAATGTAGGAAATGGAATAGTCCTCAGGGAAAAGTCCAAAGTACTAAAGGCAGAGCATAGCGAATGATTTTTCTATGGGTTCAAACTATTACCTAATTGCCATAAATGCTGAGGTATTATAGGGGTGCTACTTGATTTTGGCATAAGCTTGTGGGGTTGTCCTAAGGTCTCTATTAATTTTGATTGTATAGATGATGTTGTTGTCTTTTTTTTATCATAGTAAAGATAAATTGACACAAGCCTTAATAATTACTGTATTTGAAAGCTTCTTATATTGGTCAATGTATGTTCATCAAATTAATAGTAAATAAATACTTAAACAAGTAAAAGATGAGTTCTACTAAATATACATCTATCTCCCATTAACTTGAAGTATGCAGAGTGCATCTAAATTGCTTTAGAATTGAGGATCCTCTACTTTTTATGAGATTCAATGGATAATTATATTTTGTTTTTTGTTTTTTGCTTGTGTGAGACAACTATACTATACTTTTTAGTGCAAAATATGTTAGACTCTTCGAGCACACCATACAGAGTTTCGACCTAAAGCATGCAATAATACCTAAATAAAATTGAATTTACTTCTCTATCTTTCCATCTCCGTCATCTCTTATTCTCTTTTTATAAAGTAAAGTCTTACTGGTGCAAACACTAACTCTAATTATTGTATCGCACATAATGAATATGCAAAATAAAATATCTAGAAACTGGCTGTACCTATACGCTCAACAGGCATGGAGACCATTTTGGAATCAGAAACTATGGCTAGGGGCAAACATATACAAGGCAAAAGAGAAGTTGTCATCCATCAGAGCAAAAGAGTTCTATGATCAAATTGAATACTTTCTAAGTCGATCCACTTGTATCAGATTAAAAAATATAAGGAAGAAAGAAGTTGTCATCCATTTTTTCTTTTGTTTTTCATTTTATTTTTGGAGAATATCTTATACTCTCATAGTTGTATTTTTTCTTATTTCTCTTTAATAATATGTCTTTATAAAAATAAATAAGCTTATTACAATAAAAAAATCTAATATTTTCTATTCCCAATATGTTATTGTTTTTGAAATTTGAGAATATGAACATATTGGTTGTTTTAAATCTTATACAAATGATTATTCCATACTTATAACAAATGTTATATCTTTTTAAGTTGTTGATTACTTCTGTATCTCTCCCACTTGCTACTTAGTCTGCAAGATTGTCTGTTCCCATTATGCTTATATGTTGTGTTTGTCATAGATTATCTTTCTTTAAGGATATCAAAACTTTTGATCATAAAAAGGTAATAAAGGAGAGCAAACTTTGATGACTTGAACTTAAGGCATTTGATGTCATTGTCAAATGTTAATGGACCCACTTGAAATAGCATTGTTACTTGTTTTATTACTTTGAATGATATTTTTGGAGGCTAAGCTAATTGCCTAATAAACGAATGGTCTGGCGTATCCATAAAATGTAACACCTTAATCTACTACCGCTATCTAGCCTCTCACTGGGCTCGATTCCATATGATTTCCAAAGAACCAATACCAATCCGTGGCATTTCATGCTATGAAACAGGGTTTTATACACTCATCTTCTGCCCCGTGGGTCCTGTGAATCCATCATCTATATTCTCAACTCAAACTCCACTTATACAACTTATACATAGCATAAAACAAGCTATAAGCCATGGGTATGGAGCCAAAAACCAGAAAAATGCATTTTCTCACTTGTGCCCTAAAGTCATATTTTGGCTCTAAATTTGGAAAATCATAATTAATTATAGAAAAATGGGAATGCAGCAAACTTTAGCTTTCTAGAAAGATCTAAGTGTTAAATTTACACTAAAAACCATTCCCAACCACAAAATCAGAGTTTAGACTATGGTTGACATCGAAAATGGGAAGGAGGTCCGACTATCGCTGTTTCTGGTGCAGCTTACTGTCATAACTTTTGAAAATTTATAACTAAATCCAAAAAAATTCAATCTGGGCAAACTATACCAATTTGGAAAGCTACGGATGTTTACTAGAGGAAAAAAATAAGTCCAGATCAGTTCAGTAGCCCCTACTCTCCGAAAATCGATGGAACAGTAATAGAGGTCAGGTGAGCTCCCTGATGCTGATACGTAACTTCAGAAGGTTCATTCTCTCTCTAGAAACCTCCGATTTAGGTGATTCTAGTTGGTACAGGTCACTGTGATTTTCTAATTTATGTGTATAAAATTTCATGACATTTAGCCACCGTTTGGTCTATGTATGACATGGATTTCATTTCTGACCTATAGGAACAGTGCATGACCAATCCATTAAATTTTCCCAAATTCAACAATTCGCTAAATATTCTCTAGACCTCTGAATATTACCCACTTTAGCTTCTTAAGAAGCTCTCTACAAACTCTAGAGGCATGCCAAATTTCATGGCAAGAAGAGCTCATCCGGTCATACTTTGATGGAGCTCTCAAAAATACCAGTTTTGGCACCCAAAAAGTCCAAAATGGGTCTAAATGGCCTCTCACATGCTCTAGCCACTCATGGACAAGTTTAAAAGCATAACAATAGTCTATATAACATGTCCAAGTGGTCCAAATCAACATACATTCCAAACTCACTATGCTATGGCCAAATATACACTATCACATTCATTCATCTAAAGGGGCAAAACCCTCATTTCCATTGATTTGACTATCAACATAGTTTATACATCATCATTTCATACTTTTACACTTGCTACAACATGTACAACTTAAAAATAGAAGGTGCATATTCATTTTAGCACCTCTTTACATCAAAATTACATCAAAATATCCAAAATAAACTAATATCTAGCTAAGCATGCTTCTAGGCTCCTTGGTGTGTACTTGCTTCTTCTTGTGCTCCACCTAGCATGTTAAGTTGGGAGGGGAAGGGGTGAGATTCAAGGAATCTCAGTAGCTCATGCACTCATTCAAGTAAACAATCAAGGCATATAACAAGTCAAAGCATGTGAATAAGCATTTAGCCATTCTCAAACATTCATCACACGTTGTACATGCTATGGAAATCACAACAATGCCAAAAATGGGCTCTAGGGACTTTTGGTCTAGCCTCACCCGAGTCTAGGGACTTTTGGATGGCCTCACCCGAGTTTAAGGACTTTTGACTTAGCCTCACTCAGTTGAGACTTTTGGCCTTGTCTCACCCAATCTCAAGGGACTTTCAGCTTCACCTCACCCATCTCAAGGGACTTTCGGCACTACCTCACCTAAGCAAATCTCACAATTCAACACACAAGCATATTGGCATCAATGCATCAAAGCAAATAGCATATGGCATATTCCACACATTAAGCATATACATAAATATACATTGACTATTACATCCAAGAATGCAACAAGAAAGAGTGGAAGGAAAGAGCTACCTTATAAGCCAAAGCCAACACTAGCTTTTCCTTTCAATTCCTCTTCTCCCTTCTTAAGTTCACAATCACACCTTGATGGAGGTGTTTCTCTTGAGCCTAGGCACAATCAAGAATAAGGAATTACTCTCTTAGAATATAATCTTTAGAGCAAACCTTCTAACATACCAGAACCTAGAGTTCTCTTTCTCTCTCTAGAATGCCATCAACTCTTTCTCTCTCTCAAGCTCCCATGGTAGTGGAAACAACATTTTCAAAGAAAACACAAAGATTCAAAGGTGTTTTCCACTTTCCCTCTTCTGACCCATGCCCAAAATCCAACCATTTTCACAGACAAAACCGTAGAAAGAGAGGGCAAAGAGAGGAGATCCAGATTCTAAGGAGAAATGGGAGAAACTTGCTTACCTTTCTCTAGCTCTTCCTCCTTTTCTTGGTCTCTCTCACTCTCCACGCCTCTTTTCTCTTCTTGGGTCGAAGTCTAGGGCAGATATGAGAGAAGAAATTAGTTTGAGCGTTTAATGAAGTCTAATTCTCACTATTTACTCTCTTCCGGACTGACCCTCGCTATAGCGAAAATTAACCTTCGTTATAGCGAGCTCGTATTATCTGGCTTCGCTATGGCGAGGTGTAACCTTTGCTATGGCGAACTCGCGTCAGTTCCAGACCTAACTCTCATTATGGCGTACGCTACGGCGAGCTGCCCCCTGGTTTCTGTATGGACTGCTACCCGCACTCGCTGTAGCTAGAATCTCTTTCGCTATTGCGAGAAGGCACTCTCGCTACAGCGAGACCATTTCTCGCTATTGCGAGGAGACTTGGCAAAATTTCTAGATTTTGAATTTTTTCAGCTTTCACTTCCTTTCTTTTTCTCTCTTTTCTTTTCCCTTTTCCCGGTTGTTACATAAAAGGTCAAGCATCCCCAACCCTCCTTAATCCTTAAATGTTAATGGAGCAGTTATAGGAACCCTATGTGCACGTTCTTGTATGTTTTGTGTGTTAAATTTAATCAATCTTTTCCAAACCATAAGTTGGAGAGTTGACAGTCATAGATAGAAATTCAATAAAATGTATGGTCAATAAGTCAAGTTATGATAGAAAAAGACAATAGTTATGTATAAGATGTTGAAAATCCCTTTTTAGCTATTGAAGCTAATGTTAAGGCATGAATCAAGTTACTCTCTCAACAACTACTGTAATTCTTACTTGTTTGTAATTACAATCATAGAAAAACTCTGTTTTATTCTATGACAGATTGGTGCATTTTATTTTCATCATCTACATATCATTTTTTTTCTTGAAATTTAATCCTTTAATCTTAAAATTTTTTCATTGTTAACCTTCTTTCTTAATCGTATTCAATTATTTAATTTATTTATATTTCAATTTTTAAAATTTATAAATTTAAATAAATTTATTTAGATATTTACAAAAATTAAAATAATAATTAATATAAATAAATAAATATCAATTAGTATTAATAAATAAATAAATAAAATATTAATATTAATAAATAGCTAAACCTAACATATTTATTTATGACTTATCTAACACCATTAACTGATGCCTCATATTACTCACTCTCTCCAAAGCAATAATCATTTAGGTGTAATGTTAAATTTTTAATAGAGTTAGGATAGAAAGAAATGTTAAAAATATTTTAATAATGGAGCACTATAGTTGCTTATGGAAGCTTAGACTTAGACATTTTCAATGTTTTTGTTATAAAGATGTTTATGGAAGTTTAGTTCTAATTTAGTTGCAAGCATATATACATGCATTTTTTTCCAATAAAGTACTTTATAATTAATTAATGATAGGTTATAGTAAAGAAAAAGCATTATCAAAATTTTAATTCATATGCTTAAAAATTGATGTGCAGGTGCTTTATTATCAGCTTTAAGTAGGTGTGATTGGGTTATGTCATTGTACTTAGTGAAGAATTTGACATGCAAAGCTTGTTTCCCAAATTGTATCTTTAGAAAGAGATATAAAATTGTTAGTTAATAATTTACTAGGGATTGTGTATAGGGCCATCATTATGATCATTATGTGATGCTAATTGTGAATGCTTTTAATGTGTGAGAATCTCGTATTATAACTACCTAAAAAAAATCTGAATCCTATACATATTTAAAAATTTTTCAATCTTATTAAATATTAAATATGTACCAAAACTACTTAAAATATTAGGTATTATTATATTAATATATCATAAAATGATGTTAGCTCTATGTTAGTAATTTTTTTTCCATATATCATTAAATCTAAACTAAATATACTAATACTTAATGATAATACCAAATCAGTACCATAGATTTTGTTGGTATAATAAGTTTCTTCTTTACTTTGGTTCTTTCCAGGGATAAAGAAGTGAGAAACTAGAACCTTAAGAGCTTTTTTGACTTAAAATATATTTAATAAAGCATTTATTGCTAATTGAATTGCTTCTTGGCAATTAATGAATTTGTTCTCTTTTTCAGATCCAAACCCATACCATAATAACCTATGACTAGATGTTTTAGCAAGGTGTTGATATTTTGAAGTTTGAAGTTTAGTGATTAGGATAGTGTCTTTAGAATATGGTATCTTTCGTTTAGGGGTTTAGGATCCACATTCTCATTAGGGGTTTATTTATTTGTGTGTTCCTATTTCTTGACTAGCCAAGGAGAGGCGATATTGATGTTCGAAGAAATGAACTGTTAAAGGCTTTAATGGTAAATGCAACTTTCATTTATACTTTGTGGTGAAAATTTAATTTTAGGGCATATTGTAACACCATGATACTACAACCCATTTCATTCCATTTCTAGGTTCTACTCCATGAAGCATATGAGTTTCTAAGAAAAAGGCATTAAATATTACATTTTTATGCGTTGCGTAGCAGACAAATTTTTCATCCTGTATTCTATGGACCGAGAGAACTTATTAAACTCATTCACATTTAATTACACTAACAGAATTCAAAACCATCCAAGAAAGTGGCTTGGAACTCATACAAGTGGATGAAATACACCAATTTCCACGAATTAGCCACGATCAAATTTTCAATTTTTCTGTCATAACTTCAAAAATTCATAACTAAATTCAAAAAAATAGAAATCCAACAAATTTTACCATTCTAGAAAGATATAGATATCTAACCCATGGTAAAAATAATTTCACCTCATGAAACATTAAGGGGAAAACTTTTGGCATCCAAAAAGCCACTAAGGTCTTTGCTGCCTCGGCCACTATTTTAGATTTCTGATATAAAATTTCAAAATTCATAACTAATTCTATAAAAATCAAAATCATACAAATTTAGTCATTCTAGAAAGATAATGATGTTAAATTTATGCTAAAAATAATTATAGAATGAAATAGATACTTAAAACTACTGGAAATCTATAAAACATTAACTAGACTCAGGGGGCGCTATTGCTACTGACAACAAACTTCAAAAATGCATAACTCTTTGCTCAGACCTCCAAATGAGGTGATCTTAATGACCACAAAAAGCTTATGACCTCCAATTTATAAGTGTAAAATTTCACAAGCACTGGACACCTTTTGCCCATTGGATGACACAAAACACAAATCTGACAGTGTGAATAGTGCACAAACCAAAACTAATTGAAAATCCTAACTTTGAAAATTCATAACTAATTCTTAGAGTTCCTTTTTTTGCTGCACTTTAGCTTCCCAAAAATATCTCAATGAGCTCTACATGTCTGCCAAATTTCATGGACAAATTCCTTCATTTGGTCAGAATGTGTCATAGGGTGCCATTTAAGTCATTTTAATGCATTTTAATGGTGCAAAAGTGTGTAAAATAGCTCTTACGGTTCTTGTGGCCACTTAGGTACGTGAGAATGGCCCAAAAGGACTCCCTAAACTTGTCTTAAAGGTGTGGAAACTCAAAACACAAAATCTCATCCTCCATCCCCTAGCCATATGTAAAGAGATACATGTAGGAAATAGCCATCCAATACCTAAAAATTGCATCACTACTCCTTTTATCATTAATTGTCATACATATATCATCTATTGGGATATTTACACATGTTCCATTCATTGTACATCCATTCTATCAAAATTTTACATCATTTGCCACTTCTTTGATTACAACATAAGCAAAAGCAAGCACTTTAGAGCCAAAGCTTTATCTTCCACCTTGGTGACTTCCATTCCCTTGTTCATTGGCTCCACCTAGCATATTAAGATGTTAGAGAGGAGGAAGTGAGATTCAAAAAATCTCAATAGCTTATCTCCCATTTAATCATGCATAAAGAATGTAACACAAGTCTTAAGGATGCATGCATGGCATACTAACATTGAAAATGGTGCAAATACATTCTTGGCATTTACACAAAGAACAGATAACATACTTAGGTTTGCCAAATGGTTGGATTAGCCTCATCCATTTTCTTCAAGGTTCTTAGATTCGCCTCACCCTTTTTTTCAAAGGCCTTGAGCTAAGCCTTACTCTTGGGAGACTTTATCTTGGTCTTAACCACTTCTAAGGGCTCTTGACTCATCCTCACTGAAGATAGAAGGTTCTTGACCTCTCTATATTCAAGTAAACCAATGCAACATTTATAGGCATCATTTGAATACACAATGCAATACTATAGTTCCATGGAACATAGGCATCATACCAAAACATAATTCATAGCTTAAAATACACATACACACATTCAAAAAAAATGTAGACATTCATTCATGCATGGGAGAAAAGAGAGAGAGCTACTTGCTTGTATTTACACACTATTTCTTTAAGCCTTAGTCCTCTCCCTTGACTTCACACACCTAAGAAGGTGGAGATTATTTCTCTTGGCCTAGACACATCATATGGAAGCTAATTACACTCTTGAAACAAACTAGGACATTAAACTTATACTTAAGCACATACTTGGTTTCATAAGTCACATAATGGTCCCATAAATGGCCTATTGAAGCAACCATCATGGTTTAAGTTCTTGGCTCCATTCTCTTCTCATTTCTAGGCCTCTTGACATCATTTAAGGTCCTTGGAGCCATTACATATTCATTTACAAAAGTCTAAACATAAGTTGCTTTATAAGGTCACATTGTGGAAGCCATTGCCTCATCTCCTAATCCATGGCTTTTAAATTTTTTCCAAGGATTTCTCTCACCTTCTGTAACATCCAGCCTTTCCATAAACGTGAGAAATGCAATGTTCGATTTCTCCGCAAATGGTAGAAATGGGCTAGATACAAAAGAAAATCCCTGAAATAGAAGGAATTGGAGCCAACTAAAATTATGACAAAATTTTAAATATTAGAAAATGAGGATTTGAGCCTTGAGTTACTTAGAAATCAAGGCCAGAGTGATTTGAAAAATTAATCAAAAGGCCAATGGCATTTTTGTAAATATGGGCACTTTTTGAAAAACACAGAGGAGGGCTTTTTAAATGAAATTTTTGAGTTCTCCGGGGTTCTCAGAGGCCCTAAAAACCATGGAAAGCCCCAGGACAGTTAAAGCTCCTCCGGAGGACGTTTTCCAATGTCAATGTGCCTGAATTTTGATGAATTCATTCGAAAAGGTTTTAGCTCCAATTTGAGTGATTCCAAAGACATTTTACATTTTTGGGAACCTAAATTTTATAATGAAAAAGACGATTCTCAAAATGGAGCTAAAACGAAGGAGAAACAAAAATGCAAAGTATGAAGGGCAAAATTGAAATTTTTGAAAAGTGTAACTTATTCCCACCTGTATATATGATGCACCCTTCTTCTCCCTTCATTATGCATGACCATATTCTGCCTAAAACCAAAAGAAAACCCTAGGGGATGAGGCTCACAAGAAGGGGAAGAAAAGGAGGAGAAATAAAAGGCTTAAGGTATGAAAATTAGTAGTTTTTCATGCTCTTTCTCTTCCAAACCTCTTCTCCTCCATTCTCCTTTATTTCCTATGATTATAATGAAGTTTATAAATCTGTTTTAAGGGAGAAATTGAGGAGAAATTTCGGATTTGAAGAGAGGAGCTCAAAGAACACAAGATTTGAGTGAGAAAAAGCAAGAAAACAAAGTAATTTTTCTTCCTATGGTTGTCATTTTTGGTCCCTTTCTCCACCATTTTGCCCCACTTGAGAAAACCCTAGGAGGAGATGATTTTTAGGCAGAATCAAGCATGAATCTAAGGAAAAAGGGTGTAGAGATTAAGAATATGTAAAGAGAATTATCAAAAAGCCATTAGATTTCAAGATGCAAATTCTAAGGTTTCAATTGCACCTTGTAAAATCTGACTCTGTATGATGATTCCTAGGCCTAAGTAAGAGTTTAAATGAGCTTTCATGATCCCTAAGAGGCTCCCCATATGCTTCTTCTCTTGAGAAAACAAAGAAAGCTCCATGGAAACCAATATGCTTCATAGTCTCGGCCTAGATGGGATCTCCTAACTAGAGAGAGTTTTAAATTTTTTTAGGGTCATTCTTGAGTCATATTTGATGAATGAAAGTGATGGGAAGCCTTAGAAAAAATTTAGAACTCATAAAAAGTGAATTGGTGTCTTAGATTCCATATTATGACCTAAAAAAGTAACATGGTACTAGGCCTTTTGTTTTGATGATGTGATGACTCCAAGAGGCTTAAAAGGAGTCAAGAATCATATTTGAAAAGAAAGAATGAGGCCTAGAAGTCATTTGAGAGGTGTTGCTTCATTAGGTGCCAATATGGACCATAATGGGAGTTATAGAGCAATCTAGTACTTAAGCAAGTTGCATGGTCTTAGAGATTGTTTCATGAACCTAATTAGCTCCTATATATTGTATTTAGGCCAAGAGAAACCATTTCCACCAATTTGTAGGTGTGTGGCCAAAAGAGGAGGCTTGAATCCTAAAGGAAAAAGTGTGTAATTGTATGCAAGGTAGCTCTTTCCACCTTCTCTCATGCATGGATGTGTGTTTAGCTTGTTTTAAAATGTATGTATGTGTATTTTCAAGCTTTGAAAAGTATGCTAGTATGCCTTTACATGTCATGATCCATGATGCCATGTTATATTTTAAATGAATCCATGATGTTTGTATGAGTTTGCTTAAGTGTAGAGAGGCCAAGAACTCTTCCCTTTGGTGAGGATGAGCCAAGAACCCTTGAGCTTGGTTGAGACAAAGTAAAGAGTCTCCCAAAAGCAAAGTGGGCTCCCAAGAGTATAGTTGAGTCCAAAGTGCTCAAGAAATGGGTGAGGCAAGTCCAAAACCCATGAGGAGAAGTGTAAGGCCAATCCAAACACTTAGTGAGCTCTTGAATGATTTGTATGAGTTGTTCACATGCCAACTTTGCTTCTAAAATGTCCATGGCTTTTATTGTCTCCATGCATGCATTGGTAAAGCTTGCTTGCACATATTATGTATGATTGAATGGGAGATGAGCTATTGGGATTCTTTGAATCTCATTCCCTCCTCTCCAATGATCTAACATGCTAGGTGAACCAAGTGGATATGCTAATGGGAGCCAACAACACTAAAGGAAGGAGATTGACAATCATGTGTTTAGCTTTTGTCACTTTAAGACCATGATTGTACCATATGATATATATGATGTAGTAAATGGGCTATGACCCTTGAGACATGTGTAAATATGATATTATATGATGTTTAAATGTATGGATATGATGTGTGACCTCTAGAACCTATTTTGAGTATGTAATGCCAAAGTGTGTGCAATATGGAAGTTTGTTAGAAATATGCATAAGTGTGGGTTGAATGGCCAAAATGAGATGTATGAGATTTGGGACCATTTGGCAGCTCACACAAGTCTCAAATAAGCTTTTAAACATGCCCAAAAGGTACCAAGACCAAGGGAAATCCATTTGGCAATTTTGGTACCCAATATGGAGCCAAAATTGACCATAATGGAACCCTATGTCACTTTTTGGCCAAATGAGTTAGTCTTGCTCTGAAATTTGGCGTGCAATTAGGTCTCATTGAGATCTTTTTGGGAAGATAAAGAATATAATTTTTGGAGGTCTAGAGAATATTTAATGAATTTTCAAATTTGGGATTTTCTATGGTTTCTGGTATGTGCACTGTTCATACTGGCAGATTTGATTTTTGTGTCACCCGATGGCCAAATAGTGTCCAATGCTTATGAAGTTTTATATGCATAAACTAGTGGTCATAAGCTTTCTGTTGCCACAAGATCACATTATTTGGAGGTCTGAGCAGAGAGTTATGCATTTTTGAAATTTGCTGTCAGTAATAGTGGTGCCTCCAGAGCTCAATCAATGTTTCATCAGTTCCAGATATCTAAATGTATCTGATTCATTCTGGAATTATTTTTATTATCAATTTAAAATTTATAGATTTCCATAATGACTGAATTTGTGTGATTTCAATGTTTATAGAATTAGTTATGAATTTCAGAAGTTTGTATCAGTAAACTAAATGATAGCCCAGGCAGCCAGTGACTCTGTAGCTTTTTGGATGTCAAACGTTCTATGTGATAACTTTTGTAACCTGGGAATATTTTTAGTGTGAAATATACATCCTAAGATTTCCAGAATGACCAAGATTATATGATTTTGAATTTTCTAGATTTAGTTATGATTTTCCAAAGTTGGGCCAGAAAATGGAGCAAATCTGGCCGAAAATATGCTTACTTATTTTGAGCTTCAATTCGGTTTTTATGAGTTATGGGCATGATTTTGTAATGAAAATGAGTTTTAATGATGTATTTAAATATGAGAATACATAGTATGAACTCACATGGTCCATGTGACACCGATTGCAAATTTTTAGGTATGACGCAATGCAAATAAATTCATTATTTTCATGCCCTTTTTCATGTGCCCTCATGGAAATGATGATGTGAAGCTTATAAATGGCATGTAATGGAGCTAGAAGTTATGGTTTTACACCTTCTACCATCATATGAAGCCCCAAACCAAGGTTAGATAAATTAAAACACTCTTTAACCCCTCCATCTATCCTAGGCCGACATTATGGAAACATTTGGGGTACAAGGAGTTTTCAATTTTTTCTTGATGTGAAAGCCACTTTGGAGGTTTTTTAGAGGTCTTAGAAGCTTAATAGAACATTTAAATGGCCAAGGAAATTCATAGATTAAATCAATTTTTACAATTCCTTCAAATACCCTACACTTTTCTAACTTGGATTTCATTAGTTTTTCTTGCAATTTATTGGCATAATCCAAGTTCCCATAGCCTAATTCATGATTCATTCTTGGTTCTGCCCAAAAACACTCTCCCCTTGGCTTGCTATAGGGAGGACAAATTGTACACAAGAAGGCTAAGAGAAGTGAAACATGGACACTAAGATTTTTACCTTGATTTCAAGCTTTCCTTGAATGCTTTCCCTTTTCTTCTAGCTCTCCTCTCTAAATCCAAATTTTCCACCTCTGTTCTGCCCTCCATATAGACCCAAAAACATAATCAAATCCATGGAAATAAAGAGGAGAAGAAGGAAGAGCAACTTGCAAGAAAAAAAAGCTTGAATTTCCATAAATTTTTCTATCTTTTCCTTACTTTTTCTATCTTCAAAATCTCCTCTCCTTGTGCGCCAAAGGGAGCTGGCTTCCTCCTCTATTTTTGGGGCTAAAACAACTCATGGAATGAGGAGCTGCTGGAACATGGATAAGAAGAAGAAGTTAAAAGTCACTTTATGCAACTTTTTACTTTTGCATTTGAGTCCCTTTTCTTGGCTTTTTCATTTTAGGCCCATTTCAACTCCTTTTTGAAATCCATCTATTCCATCATAATATTTAGGCTTTCTAACTTATAAAATGTATTTGGAACCACTTAAATTGGAAACATTCTGAACCATTCAGTCAAAGTTTCGATCAACCAATAGCCGAAATCGCTCACCAAAGGAGTTTCAACTGTTCTAGGGGTTCCTATAGTTGTTAAGACCTCTGAGAACCTCGAAAAGCTCAAATTTTCTATTTAAAAATTCCTCTTATGAGTTTCTCAAATTTTTCAGAAATTACAAAAATACCTCTACTTTCTTTGGCAAATTTTCTAAGCTCTTCTAGCTTTGGTTTTTGGGCATTTTAAATCTCAAATTCTATTTTCTAATATTTAAAATTTTATTATAATTTTAGTTAGCTATAAATCCTTCTATTTTAAGGACTTCCTTTTATATCTAATTTATTTCTAATGTTTACGGAGAAACTGAACATCGCGTTTCTCACATTTACGTAGGGACCGAATGTTATATTTCTCCTCCCCTTAAATAAATTTTGTCCTCAAAATTTGAGGTACACTTTCCTTTTATTCTTTTATATTCTAACTAACTGCTTCTTTCTTTCCTTTTTTTCCTGACTCTTTATGCTTTTCTCAGGGATTATGCTCTTTTAAATTTTTCTCGGCCAAGGAATTTATATTATCAGCTTTTGTTTAGAGCTCCTCTTTCCTATGCCCTTGTTATAGAGTATATACTAACTCTTTTCATAAGTGAAAGAAGCTTCTAGCTCAAAGTTATACTCTTATGATTTTAGCCTTTTCTTAGGAGAGCTTACTAATCATATCTGATTAGTTTTAACCTGTTCCTAGAGGTTAATATTCTTCTCAGTGGACTCCTTCATGTACCTTGGGAGATAATCCACTTGATGTCAAATCTCTCATATCACTCCCAATGGCTCTCTGTGAGGTCTCATCATCTTTCTCTGATCATTACAACCATCGAAGATTTCTGTCTGTCTACTTACTTATTTATATATGTTGTCTATTATTTACTTTTGCATTCTTTCTTACTAGCTCATCCCATAATCACAATTCATATTTCTTTCTATCATAGGCTATACATCTCAATCACTTGTTGGGATTATAGCTCATTTAAGGAGTTTCTATTTTTAATGATCCAAGTTTCTCTATTTACTACTACATCTATCTCTGTAGGCTGGAACTTTTTCTCACTTTCTTTGCTCACTTACGGTGGCATTTTATAGTCCCTCATTTTAATACTGATAGGCCTAATATGTGTGTTTCATACGAGTACCGAAGAGCTTCTACCACTGATTACTATTGAATTTTGGTAGGATGCTAGCTATTCTCATAGTTTTGCTCATTAAAGGCATACTGTACCACTTGCATCATGTAAAACCGCACATGACCCATTTCTAAATGCATAGTCTAGTATATAGGGATCTTTTTATCCCTCAGTCAGGGCTAACATCTATTAGGTAGTGGTTTATCTAACTCTAGTTCAGGAAAGTTACTTTCTTACTTTCCTCATCCTATACACTATGCTCATTTCTTAAGAGATTTAGTCCATGATCTAACTATTTAAGTAAAGTCTTCATATCTCTACGGTAATGGTCTATCAGACTCAAGAGATCTCTAGTCTCTGAGACCAAAGCTAGCTAAATTATACTTGTCTCTGAGACTAATTACTCTATAAAAACTATTTCAGGCCTTTATCTCACTAAAAAATCATTATGCTGTAATTGAGGGCTCTTTATAACTCTGTGGGATTTACTGTGACCCTTGGGTTTACTGTGACCTCTTAGAGCCCTATTAGGGTCTACTATGACCAATTATACTATGCTGGGATCTATTGCGATCCATCTCTGGGAGACATCAAAGCCTAAGATGTGACACCTTAATCTACTACGGCTACCTAGCCTCTCACCGGGCTCGGTTTCACATGATTTCCAAAGAATTACCACTCTTCCGTGGCATTTGCATGCTATGAACCGGGGTTTCATATACTCATCTTTTGCCCCGTGGGTCCTGTGAACCCATCTCAAGCATCTTCAACTCAAACTCCATATAGACGACTTATACATAGCATAAAACAAACTATAAGCCACGGGTATAGAGCCAAAAACCAGAAAAATTTCATTTTCTCACTTGGGCCCAAAAGTCATATTTTGGCTCTAACTTTGGAAAATCATAAGAAATTGTAGAAAAATGGGAATGCAACAAACTTTAGCTTTCTAGAAAGCTCTAAGTGTTTGCTTTACACTAAAAATCATTCCCAATCAAAATCTCGGCATTTGGACCATGTTTGACATCGAAAATGGGAGGGAGGTCCAGCTGTCACTGTTTCTGGTGCAGCTTGCTGTCATGAACTTCGGAAATTCATAACTAAATCCACAAAAATCCAATCTGGGCACATTATACCAATTCGGAAAGATACGGATGTCTACTAGAGGAGAAAAATAAGTTCAGATCAGTTCAGTAGCTCCTGCACCCTGAAAACCGATGGAATAGTGATGGGGGTCAGGTAAGCTCCCTGATGCTGATACAGAACTTCAGACGGTCCAATCTCTCTCTACAGACCTCCGATTTGGGTGAGTCTAGTTCCTACAAGTCACTGTGGAGGTCTAGTTTATGTGTATAAAATTTCACCACATTTGGAATCCATTTGGTCTAAGAGTGCCACAGATTTCATTTTCTAATTTAGATGAACAGTACATGACAATCCATTAAATTTTTCCCAAATTCAACAATTCCCCAAATATTCTCTAGACCTCCGAATATTACCAACTTTAGCTTTTCAAGAAGCTTTCTATAAACTCTAGAGGCATGCCAAATTTCATGGCAAACGGAGCTCATCCGGTCATACTTTGACGGAACTCTCAAAAATACCGGTTTTGACACCCCAAAGGTCCAAAACGGGTCCAAATAGCCTCTCTCACACTCTAGCCACTCATGGACAAGTTTAAAAGCATAAAACTAGGATATATAACAAGTCCATGTGGTCCAAATCATCATATATTCAAATATCGCTATGCTACGGCCAAATTTTCACAACAACATTCATGCATCAAAAGGGGTAAAACCCTCATTTCCATTCATTTAGCTATAAACATAGTTCATACAATATCCTTTCATACATTTACATTAGTTACAACCCTTACAACTCAAAAATAGTGGGCACATCTTCATTTGGCACCACTTTACATCATATTTACATCAAAATATCAAAACAAAGCTAGCAACTAGCTAACTAAGCATGCTCCTAGGCTCCTTGGTGTGTGCTCGGTTCTCCTTGAGCTCCACCTAGCATATTAGTTGGGAGGGGAAAGGGGTGAGATTCAGAGAATCTCAGTAGCTCATGCACTCAATCAAGTAAACAATCCAGGCATATAACAAGTCAAAGCATGTGAATAAGCAATTAGCCATTCTCAACTACCAACACACATTGTACATGCTATGGAATTCTCAACAATGCCAAAAATGAGCTCCAGGGACTTTTGGTCTAGCCTCACCCGAGTTTAGGGACTTTTGGATGGCCTCACCCGAGTTTAAAGACTTTTGACTTGGCCTCACTCATTTGAGACTTTTGGCCTTGTCTCACCTATCTCAAGGGACTTTCGGCTTCACCTCACCCGTCTCATGGGACTTTCGGCACTACCGCACCCGAGCAATTCTCACAATTCATCACACAAGCATATTGACATCAATGCATCAAAACAATAGCATATGGCATATTCCACACATTCAGCATATATATATCATACAATGACTATCATATCCAAGAATGCAACAAGAAAGAGTGAAAGAGAGAGCTACCTTTGGAGCCAAAGCCAACACTAGCTTTTCCTTTCAATTTCTCCTCTCCCTCCTTAGGGTCACAATCACACCTTGATGGAGGTGCTTCACTTGGGCCTAGACACACCAAAAGCATGCAATTACTCTCTTATAATTTAATTCAGAGCAACCCTTCTATCACATACAACCTAGGGTTCTCTCTCTAGAATGCCATTAACCCTTTCTCTCTCTCAAGCTTCCATGGTAGTGGAAAACCTCATTTTCAAAGAAAACTTAAGGATTCAAAAGAGTTTTTCCACTTTCCCTCTTCTGACCCATGCCCAAAATCCGTCCATTTTCACAAATAAAACCGCAGAAAGAGAGGGCAGAGGGAGGGGATCAGAGTTCTAAGAAGAAATGGGAGAAGTTACCTTACCTTTCCCTTGATCTTCCTCCTTCTCTTGATCTCTCACACTCTCCACGCCTCTTTTCTCTCTTTGGGTCGAAGCTTAGGGCAGATATGAGAGAAGAAATGAGTTTGGGCGTTTAATGAAGTTTGATTCTCGCTATTTACTCTCTTTCGGACCGACCCTCGTTACGGCGAAAATTAACCTTCGCTATAGCGAGCTCGTGTAATCTGGCTTCGCTATGGCGAGGTGTAACCTTCGCTACGGCGAGATCGCGTCAGTTCCCTTCGCTATGGCGAGATTTACCACTCGCTATGGCGAAATCGCGTTAGTTCCAAACTTCACTTTCGCTATGGCGTAGCTACAGTAGGCAACTCCCTGGTTTTTGTATGGACTGCTACCAGCACTCGCTATAGCTAGAATCGCCTTCGCTATTGCGAACAAGCACTCTCGCTGTAGCGAGACCATTTCTCGCTATTGCGAGAGGACTTGGCAGAAATTCTGGGTTCTGAAAATTTCCAGTTTTCACTTCCTTTCTTTTCCCTTTCCTTTTCTTTTTCTCGGTTGTTACATAAGATCACTGTATCTAAAAATAAAACACATGCTCACTAAGTCCGATAACCATCGCATATAAAAACTGAGGCTAACTTAGAAGTTCATCATCCTTTCGTATGAAATAGGTTCTTTGTCATCTAATTCTCTAGGATCCCATCATACTAATACTCAGGAGCATCTTAATTTTCATTCATCACTCCTCATGGGATCCTCAAATTCCCACTTCAACCTTTTTTTACTTGGGCTTTCTCTTCTTACTCTAATTGTACTTAATTATCTTTTCTTCTCATATCTTGTAATTTTTGTCTATACCTATACTCTATTTTTTTAGTGCCTTGGCACTAGGGCATCTCACACAGTAAGTGTGGTTAATATCTCTAATAGGAAAGAGGTTATATACTAGTCCCTATTCATTTCATTTACACATACTATAAGGGACTCAGGCTACACATACTGAACTCGTGCTATCTGAATTCTGAATATCCTTTACTATCAGCATGTTCTTTTCTATGTTACTATCTTTTACTAAGGATTCCTTGCTACATGCTTATCTTATCATTCTGATACTACTGGAATCATTCTACCTCTCTTTTCTAACTCATCTCATTTTTTAACTAACTAAAATACCTTTCGATTATCGGGACACTTTGGTGATTGATATGATCACTTGCTACGCACTCAATCACATTACTACTAGGTTGATCAGACCCAATATCATGTAACTATCGTTGCAAGCAAACCATAACATTAAACACTAATACATGGGCACTTTATGATCGAGCTCAAAGCCACTATCGCCTGTAGATTACAAGTTTCCCAATAACCTAAAGTATCATTCTCATACTTTTCTTTATCTACCATATTCTTGTAAGATACTTGGGGAAAATAGGATTCTTTCTTTAATCCATCCCAAGATCACTTCACATTGCTTGACTGCTTTACTTTGAGCACTATTATGCTAGAAAGGCATCTATGCCAAGGACACGTGTGCTTTCTCACATACCCGAGCACATTTGTTGGATATTTGTTTTCAATCTATTATGTCCTCAGTTTAAATACTATCATATTCTCTCTCTTTTTACCTTTTCTATCCTTTTACTTTGGTAAAATGATACTCTACTACTGGTTGTCTCTATTATGAGTTCGTGTTTCTTTGCGCTCAAGAGCACCTGCATTTTCTTGGGTTCCTCTACTTGTTCACTTTCTATAACATCAAGGGGGTCTAATTTATGATATTCTTGTTGTGCTCTTAATTAGACTGTCCCTCAGTAATATGAATTCTATTTCATGTAATCTTAGAAATTACATTTTGTGGCGCTCTTAACTTGCACTCTTTCTCTGCATAATGCAAGACTCGCCTTCTCATGTAATCTCTAGCTCTCTCAGGCTTTCCTGAGGGTACTAGGGCACCAACTATTTGTCTCAGCTTATTTCTATGTTTGGATCAGAGTTAGGCTTTCTCTTTGTTTATCCTTTTTAGCCTCATCCCCAAGAGCATAGTATACTGATTTTAGGGTTTCACTGACCCAATCTAGGACACGTATTCTTGATGTTCAGATTCTACTTTATTGAAAGCTCATGCTCTACTGGGTGCTCTAATCATTCATGTGCCTTAACCCTATATCATTCTCATATCAGGGAGCTTGTCTGATTAACTATTAGACCCCTAACTATTTACCTTTATATGCTCAGTTTACTCATTTAATCACTATTAAAGTGAGGATATTTCTTTTGTGGCTAGTTTCTCAGCTCTTATTTACTTCCCTTATCACTATACCCTACAATTCAGGGAGTCTATCGAGGGGAATTTGTTAACCACTACTGGGTGGTCTCCCTCACTCAAGATATCTTATTTTCCCTTTCTTGATCCAGGGAGAACTCTTACTGAGCTTTTAATCAAATTAATATGCTACTGGTCACTTCTCTTAAGCTTCAGCTTATATTTAGCCTGGGCTACTTATCTCATCAGACCTGTAGCTTATGATAAGTCCCATTAACTCTTATAGGTTTACAATGAATTTAACACTTTTAAACTATTTTCTTTCTTTTCTCGGGATTTCTGACACTGGGCCAATCATACTCATCTTTATGTATCATTTATAAGGTACACTATGTTTATATATTCATTGTATACATCACTAATATTACCTTCAGATTATATTAACATCCTATCAGTAAGGTCTTGGACTCATTATATTAGCTCATCCTTCATGACTACACAGGGTAACCTTCTAGGTTAGAGTCAGTGCCTTGTAAGTGGATCTTAATAACCTTACTGTTCCTGTGTCTAACATTCTCTAACTTTAACTGCTACCTACTTACAATATTCTCGAGCTAAGCCTCCACTTATGTTGGGCTGTTCACAGTCTTAATTATTAGGCCCACTGCTCATCTGTTACTTATTGGTCCTCCTGTTCGCTAATGGACCATTTACTGCTCTTTTTCTTTGCTTATATTAGGGGCCCCGCTTTTGTGCGTCAATTGACCCCACGACAGCTCATTTCTTAGGCTAGCTTAAATATGACCAACAAAGCCTTCCATACCGCTATACACTTCACTATCACTGGAAGCTTCTTCTTTAGCTATGTAATATGAGCCTCACTACCTCTGTATGCAGCCCAATACCAAATTAGAGGGTTTTGCCTCTTACTTAATTCATGCATAACTAATAACCATCTCTAGGCTATCGGGGCTCTATGGGATGTAACATGTAACTCAAACTTCTAGCTTGAGGGAATAGTTTTCTGGGCTTTTTACGTCATCATAATATCTGAGTGTCATGGCTAGGGGGTAACTCCTTCAACTCTTACTCTGTGCAGTAGTAGCTTTATCTTATATAATGTTGACTTACTACTTGCTCCTGCATTAGGTAGGACATCCCTGAATGGTCTGAGTATGGTACTTAGGAAGATTAGGCCTCTCATAACCTCTCTAGGCAAGCCTCTCTAGCAACTACACAATTCTTTTTGTAGTTAATGTAACAACCGGCAAAAAGAAAAGAAAAGGAAAAGAAAGAAAGTAGAAAGCTGGAAATTTTCGAAGTCCAGAAAAAAAATATCGATTTTGGCACCCAAAAGGTCCAAAATGGGTCCAAATGGCCTCTCACACATTCTCACTCCACATAGACAAGTTTAAAAGTATAACAATAGTCTATATAACATGTCCAAGTGGTCCAATTCAACATACATTCCAATCTCACTATGCTACAGGCCAAATTACACTATCACATTCATTCATCAAAAGGGGCAAAACCCTTATTTCCATTGATTTGGCTATCAATATAATTTATACATCATCATTTCATACTTTTACACTTGCTACAACAGGTACAACTAAAAAATAGAAGGTGTATATTCATTTTGGCACCTCTTTACATCAAAATTACATCAAAATAACTAAACACCTAGCTACACATGCATCTAGGCTCCTTGGTGTGCACTCGGTTCTCCTTGAGCTCCACCTAGCATATTAAGTTGGGAGGGGAAGGGGTGAGATTCAGGGAATCTCAGTAGCTCATGCACTCAATCAAGTAAACAATCAAGGCATATAACAAGTCAAAGCATGTGAATAAGCACTTAGCCATTCTCAAACAACCAACACACGATGTACATGCTATGAAAATCACAACAATGCCAAAAATAAGCTCCAGGGACTTTTGGTCTAGCCTCACCCGAGTTTAGGGACTTTTGGATGGCCTCACCCGGTTTAGGGACTTTCGACTCGGCTTCACTCGGTTGAGACTTTTGGCCTTGTCTCACCCAATCTCAAGGGACTTTCAGCTTCACCTCACCCATCTCAAGGGACTTTCGGCACTACCTCACCCGAGCAATTCTCACAATTCAACACACAAGCATATGGCATCAATACATCAAAGCAATAGCATATGGCATATTCCACACAACAAGCATATACATACATACAATGACTATTACATCCAAGAATGCAACAAGAAAGAGTGGGAAGAGAGAGCTACCTTATAAGCCAAAGCCAACACAAGCCTTTCCTTTCAATTTCTCTTCTCCCTTCTTAATTTCACACTCATACCTTGATGAAGGTGCTTCACTTGAGCCTAGGCATACAAAAGCATGCAATTACACTCTTATAATGTGATCTTCAGATCAAACTCTCCTAACATACTAGAACCTAGAGGTTCTCTCTCTCTCTAGAATGCCATCAACTCTTCCTCTCTCTCAAGCTCCCATGGTAGTGGAAACAACTTTTTTAAAGAAAACACAAAGATTCAAAGGTGTTTTCCACTTTCCCTCTTCTGACCCATGCCCATTTTCTATAATTAGTTATGATTTTCCAAAGTTAGAGCTAAAATATGACTTTTGGGCACAAGTGAGAAAAAATGCATTTTCTGGTTTTTGACTCTATACCCGTGGCTTATGGCTTATTTTATGCTATGTATGAGTTGTATAAGTGGAGTGTGAGTAGAAAATGTGAATGATGGGTTCACAAGACCCGCGGGGCAGATAATGAGTGTAAGAAACCCCGTTTCATAGCATGAAAATGCCACGGATTGGTATTGGTTCTTTGGAAATCATATGGAACCGAGCCCAGTGAGAGGTTAGATAGTGGTAGTAGATTAAGGTGTTACAGTTAATATACAAAGCTTGCCACTGATCCTAGCGACCTATTATAGATTATGGAGCTCTAGCCATGAGATAACTTAACTCTATTTTAGAACTAAAGGCTAACCTCACCCACAGCTTACCACCTACTCAAGACCATTCCACAACTTACTTAGCATGAACATAATCATGAGCCACCTTCACATACCCAAATACATCCTATAAGGCTTTTCATAACTCTACAAGCCTTTACATAGCCTTATAGCTCCATCCTTAAGCCATATCCCAATCTTAAAAAGCCTGGAACTTGGCTCTGATACCAAAAAGTGTAACACCATCATACTATAACTTATTTCATGCCATTTCTAGGTTCTATTCCATGAAGCATATGAGTTTTCAAGAAAAAAAATATTAAATAATACATTTTCATGCGTTGCGTAGCTGATAAATTTTTCATCCGGCATTCCATGGACCAAGGGAACTCATTAAACTCATTCTCATATTTAATTACACTAACACAATTAAAAAACATCCAATAAAGTGGCTTGGAACTCATACAAGTGGATGAAACACATTAGTTTCCACGAATCAGCCACAGTCAGATTTTCAGTTTTTATGTCACAATTTCAGAAATTCATAACTAAATCCACAAAAATTGAAATCCAACAAAATTTACCATTCTAGAAAGCTCTAGATGTCTACCCTATGGTAGCAATAATTTTAGATCATGAAACATAAAGCAAAAAATGTTGGACATCTGAAAATCCACTAAGCTCTCTGCTACTTAGGCCATTATTTCATATTTCTAATATAAAATTTTAAAATTCATAACTAATTCTATAAAAATTGAAATCATACAAATTTAGTCATTATAGAAAGATAACGATATCAAATTTATGATAAAAATAATTTTAGAATGAAATAAATACTTGTAGCCATTGGAAATCTATAAAATAATAACTGGACTTAGGGGGCGCTACTGCTATTGATAGCAAAGTTCAAAAATGCATAACTCTTTGCTCAGACCTCTAAATGAGGCAATCTCAATGCCCACAGAAAGCTTATGACCTCTCATTTATGCTATAAAATTTTACAAGCACTGGACACCTTTTGCCCATCGGATGACATAGAACACAAATCTGATAGTGTGAACAGTGCATAAACCATAACCAATTGAAAATCCCAACTTTGAAAATTCATAACTAATTCTGTAGAACTCTTTTTTTACTGCACTTTAGCTTCCCAAAAACATCTTAATGAGCTCTATATGTCGCCAAATTTCATGGAGAAATTCCTTCATTTGGTCAGAATGTGCTATAGGGCACCATTTGGGTCATTTTAATGCATTTTAATAGTGCAAAAGTGTGCAAAATAGCTCTTAAGGTTCTTATGGCCACTTGGGCACGTAGGAATAGCCTAAAAAGACTCTCTAAACTTGTCTTAAAGGTGTAGAAACTCAAAACACAAAATCTTATCCTCCATCCCTAAGCCATATGTAAAGAGATACATGTGGGAAATAGTCATCCAATGCCTAAAAATTGCATCACTGCTCATTTTATCATTAATTGTCATACATATATCATCTATTGGGATATTTACACATGTTCCATTCATTGTACATCCATTCTATCAAAATTTTACATCATTTGCCACTTCTTTGATTGCAACATAAGCAAAAGCAAGCACTTTAGAGCTAAAGTTTTATCTTCCACCTTGGTGACTTCCATTCCCTTGTTCATTGGCTCCACCTAGCATATTAAGATGTTGGAGAGGAGGAAGTGAGATTCAAAGAATCTTAATAGCTCATCTCCCATTCAATCATGCATAAAGAATGTAACACAAGTTTTAAGATACATGCATGGCATACTAACATTGAAAATGGTGCAAATACATTCTTGGCATTTACACAAAGCACACATAACATACTTAAGTTTGCCAAATGATTGGATTAGCCTTATCCACTTTCTTTAAGGTTCTTAGATTTGCCTTATCCTTTTTTTCAAAGGCCTTAAGCTAAGCCTTACTCTTAGGAGACTTTATCTTGGTCTTAACCACTTTTAAGGGCTCTTAACTCATCCTCACCAAAGATAGAAGGTTTTTAGCCTCTCCACATTCAAGCAAACCAATGCAACATTTATAGACATCATTTGAATACATAATACAATAATATGGTTCCATGAAACATAGGCATCATACCAAAACATAATTTATAGCTTAAAATACACATACACACATTCAAAAATAATGTAGACATTCATTCATGCGTGGGAGAAAAGAGAGAGAGCTACTTGCTTGCATTTACACACTATTTCTTTAAGCCTTAGCCCTCTCCCTTGACCTCACACGCCTAAGAAGGTGGAGATCATTTCTCTTGGTCTAGACACATCATATGGAAGCTAATTACACTCTTGAAACAAGTTAGGACATAAATTTATACTTAAGCACATACTTGGTTCCATAAGTCACATAATGGTCCCATAAATGGCCTATTGAAGCAACCGTCATGATCTAAGTTCTTGGCTCCATTCTCTTCTCATTTCTAGGTCTCTTGACCTCATTTAAGGTCCTTGGAGCCATTACATATTCATTTACAAAAGGCTAGACATAAGTTGCTTTATAAGGTCACATTATGGAAGCCATTGTCTCATCTCCCAATCCATGGCTTCTAAATTTTTCTCAAGGATTTCTCCCACCTTCTGCCATCATATGAAGTCCCAAACCACGGCTAGATAAATTAAAACACCCTCTAACCCCTCCATCTGTCCTAGGTCGACATTATGGAAGCATTTAGGGTTCAATGGGTTTTCAATTTTTTCTTGATGGGAGAGCCACTTGGGAGGCTTTTTAGAGGTCTTAGAAGCTTAATAGAACATTTAAATGGCCAAGGAAATTCATAGATTAAATCAATTTTTACAATTCCTTCAAATACACTACACTTTTCTAACTTTGATTTCATTAGTTTTTCTTGCAATTTCTTGGCATAATCCAAGTTCCCATAGCCTAATTCATATGATTCATTCTTGATTCTACCCAAAAACACTCTCCCTTTGGCTGGCTATAGGGAGGATGAATTGCACACAAGAAGGCTAAGAGAAGTGAAGTATGGAGAATAAGATTTTTACCTTGATTTCAAGCTTTCCTTGAATGCTTTCCCTTTTCTTCTAGCTTTCCTCTTTAAATCCGAATTTTCTGCCCCTATTCTACCCTCCATACAGACCCAAAAACATCATCAAATCCATGGAAATAAAGAGGAGAAGAAGGAAGAGCAACTTGCAAGAAAAAAAGCTTGAATTTTCATAAATTTTCCTATCTTTTCCTTGCTTTTTCTATCTTCAAAATCTCCTCTCCTTGTGCGCCTAAGAGTGCTGGCTTCCTCCTCTATTTTTGGGGCAGAAACAAATTGTGAAATGAGGAGCTGCTAGAACATGGATAAAAAGAAGAAGCTAGAAGTCACTTTATACAACTTTTTACTTTTGCATTTAAGTCTCTTTTCTTGGCTTTTTCATTTTAGGCCCATTTCAACTCCTTTTCGAAATCCATCTTTTTCATCATAATATTTAGGCTTTCTAACTTATAAAATGCTTATGGAACTACTCAAATTGAATCTAAAACTATTCAGAACCATTCAGTCAAAGTTTTAGTCATGACAGCCGAAATCACCGGAGTTTCAACTGTTCTAGAGATTCTCAAGGTTTTTTGGGCACATGAGACCCTAAAAAGCTCAAAATTTCTGTTTAAAAAGCCTTCTTATGAGTTTTTCAAATTTTTCAAAAATTACAAAAATGCCCTTACTTTCTTCGGTAAATTTTTTGTGCTCTTCTAGCTTTGGTTTTTAGGCATCTTAAACCTTAAATCCTTAATTTTTTTTTAATATTTAAAATTTTATTATAGTTTTAGTTGGCCATAAATCCTTCTATTTCAAGGACTTCCTTTTATATCTAGCCTATTTCTGACGTTTATGGAGAAACTGAACATCATGTTTCTCACGTTTACGAAGGGACCGGATATTACACATATAATAGCTTTATATTTGATGTGGTAATTTAATAGCTTTTTCTCTCTTTTTTCCTTAAATCCATCATTTATTGATTACCTATCCACACAAAGAAACTTGTTTATTGCATACCTTATGCATGTTCTTTTAATTACTTCAATCCTCAAAGTTTACTATATAAGTGACCTTTTTGTCCAAACTCTAAAGTGATGGTCAAATAAAGTAATTTTGTCACACTAGACTGGCATGTGTATTTAATATGGCTTATTGATAAGATTATTGTTTTTAAATTTTAATATATTTTTTATAATTAATATAAATATAAATAGCTGTTCTAATTATTTGTTCTTTCTTTATTTATTTTGAGCTGAGTTAGGTGTATAAATTGTTTTCATATACTTGCCTTTTCCATTTCATTTCTTGATTTTTTTTGTTGTGTCTGGTAACATGTTAAGGAATAGAATATTAGAGTTTTCAATATGTTTTAGGTTCATTTGCTTAGTAGAGATTAATTTTTGAATTGAGTATTAAACTATTGAAAATTTTTATGTTGAGCAACGTATCATGTTGATTTTGCTAAATTTATTGGGACTTTGTTTAGTGTAATTAAGCCATGATTTTTGACATGTTTCTTGATCAATATGTTAGGAATCATGTTGATCTTTTTTTTTTTCAAATTTTTCTAGATTGGTTTGATGAGGTAAATACATGGATTTTAGATATAGTTCAAAATGCCCTATTTTTAGTGTTTCTCAACTATAGCTTAACTTTGCAAATTTTCTGTGAATAATATAAACATGATTTTCTCTAAAAATTTTTATACAAACTTGTTTGTATGTCTGGTTATATAAGTAAATTTTTAGTGAATTTTTATGTTCATTTCGTTAATTTTTGTTGGCTTTTTCCTAAATTATACAAATGTCTTGTTTAGTAGGTTTTTTTTTTTTTTAATTTCAACTTTCTTCGATGAATTTTCTGTATTAGCTCATATGAAATTTTAACTTGAAATTTGGTATGAAAGTTCTTTTGTATGTTTATTTTGTTGTGAAACATTGGCTTAATGTTTAGAACATGTTATTTATGCCTTTTTGTTTATGGATTATACATGATTTAGTATTCTTATCCTTTGTCTTTTAATGAGTGTTATCATTTATTTTTCTTTTTTTATAAATACTTTAGACAAGTCAAATAAATTTGTCTCAATCTACAATTAATCCAAATAAATGTAAGTGCTGTGTATGTTAAATTTTATAAATTTTCTTTAGTTATTGTTTGTTTTACACATTATTACTAGAGTGCTTAATAGAAATGGGATACTAAAATTATTGTTCAAAGTTCAAGCCTATTCATTATTATGTAACTTTGATGCTCTTTGGAGCTAATAAAGACATTATCAATTTTGAAATTCTTATGTAGAGAAGTAGCTATTTTGATTTGGAATTTAATGCGCTTTAATTTTTTTTTCATTTTAAGTTTATATGACAGTAAGTAAAACTAATAATATTATAAAATTGATTAGAAGTTTGAATTGTCTTTTTCTTCTTTTAAGTGCTGAACTAAAAAGTTAAAGCATATATCTCACTTTATTTAATAAATTTGAATTTGAATTTGATAATTTAAGAATATGAAATTGGATTAAATTTTACATGGATAACCAAAAATATAAAATAAATTAAAAAAACCTAGAAGACTTTTTAGTGGCAACCATTATTGCTGCTAAAATTTTCTTTTTGAAATTAAAAAAGCTTTTAGTAGCAACTAAAGTCGCCACTAAAAATAGGTCTTTTAATTGGGCTTTAGTGGCAACTATTGTGCCACTAAAAGTCTCTTTTAGTGACAACAGCCATCGCCACTAAAAGTCCTACTTTGGTGGCAATTTTCAATAGAAGACAAACCAATAGAGCTTTAGAGGCCACATTTATCGCCACTAAATGACATTTTTTAGTAACCACATTTTTGTTGCTACTAAAAACCTTTTGTTACAAGGGTATTAGCTTAATGTCGCCACTAATTAGTTTTAGTGGCGACAAAAGTCACCATTAAAAGTCTATTTTTTTGTAGTGAATCTCTAGCCGAAGAAGAATCATCAAAATTTGAAGTAAATTTATTAGTCTTTTTTTTTTCTTTTTGACACAACACAATAAAATCCTTTTACTCAAGTAATATATTCTTTAAACAAGCAAAAAGCACAAACCCAACCATTTGCACCATAGTCAAGTTCAGTCGGTGTTTCGCTTAATTTTGAACTAAAAATTAGATTCTTCCTACAATAAAGCAATAAAAAAAATCATCA
The DNA here is from genome assembly GCA_032878935.1 of Erythrophleum fordii. Classification (NCBI taxonomy): domain Eukaryota; kingdom Viridiplantae; phylum Streptophyta; class Magnoliopsida; order Fabales; family Fabaceae; genus Erythrophleum; species Erythrophleum fordii. The sequence goes on along the minus strand of JAVQMF010000056.1, from coordinate 14,900,049 downwards.
ATTTAGTGGAGACATTCACCAAACATGGAATGAAGTCAAAAGAAAAGTGCTTTTTGATTCCTAATGTGTAAGCACTTAGCTTTAGGCCCTAATTTCATTTCTTGTAACACTACGTGTTGGAACTAATTTGAATTTTTTTTTAAACGGCTAATGTAACTCGGAGCAGTTTAAGGCTTCTTGATTCCAAATTATTAGGAGCCAAAGACCAAAAAAAAAGGTCAAAAAGATTCATATTTGAAGGGATTTTTCAATGTCAATTCTAGAAAGTAGCTAAAAAAAACTGTCGAATTACTCCATTCTGCATCATGCTTGAAATGAGATTACCTTTTGACTTTTTTTGTAATTAATTATGGAAAATTTTAAAGGTTGTTAGTTGTTATTGTCACTTCACAAATAAAAAATACAAACACAACGACACTACAAGAATTTTAGATGTTTATTGTGTCATATCTATTACGAATATATACGACATGTATTAGATATAGACACTGCCCTTTTTCTAAAATGTCTATACTTTGTAAGTTTAAATTATATTTAGCTTTCCAAAAGTTCATTGTATAACAAAACTTGAAATAGAAACCCAAATGACTAAACACAAAAATGGGAAAGTGAAAAGTAGGAACTACTAATAACATGCATTATTTAGGCATAGCATAAAAATAATTTTTCTACATTGCTCATGTACCATTGTGGAAAAATGAAAATGAAATGATCAAATATATTAAATGACTATAGTGTTAAGCATTTGTGTATGCATCTCTGATTTACATGGGCATAAAATAACATCTTTGGATTTTTCAAGTACCCAATTAATAAATTTTTTCACCTTATACAATTACCTTTTTTCCACTCTTGATTTATCAATAAAATTCTTTTCTATCATTAAGAAATCACTCTAATTAGAAGAAATAAAAATCAATAAATAAATAAATTTTGAAAGCCTAGTATACATATGCATATATAGAGCGTAAACTAAATAATTTCTATATGAGAACTAGCATGATCTAAAAATGTAATATACAATAAAATATCAAACCCAAATGTGGGACATTAATAAGAGTGCACTTTAAGACATTAATAAGTGAAGGCTATTGATTATGTACCAAGGGAAAATCAACAAAACAAACTCGAGGAAGAGGGTATTCTAAGTTGCAATTCACAATTGATTTAGCAATTTTGCAAAGATATTCAATTCTAAGCTGCAACTTGTACCAAATCTTATTACAAAGCGGCCTCCATACATGAAATATTGGTGTTCAGATGAGAAAGGGACACTTCACATAAAGTTTTCGTAGATCTATCTCACTAGATTTTATAAAAGTTATGACTATATCTCTCTAATGAAAAAAAAAAATTCATCTTGACAATTTTGTTTGCCACTTGAGAGCTTTTGAAAATTAATAACATGGTGGATTTAACTTTTGCTCTCCCCCCTTTTTTTCCTTTTACAAATTACTAGGGATTATCAAGTGAAGGGTATGAATATAATACTATAATATCCATTCCTAGATTTATAGAAATTTTTTTATCCATCCTTCAAGATCCCATCCTTAGTGAATAATGAAATTTTTAGTCACTATTAAAGAAAAATAAAATTAACTGCTATGATTTAATCACAATTTTATAAATCACAATTAAATCAAGTTTAATTATAATTTTGTAAATCACCGTTACCAAAAAAAAGTTTTTAGTGGCGACTTTTATCGCTACTAAAAGTCAAAAGGTCACCACTAAATAGTTTTAGTGGTGACTAAAGTCAAGACTAACACACTTGTAGAACAAGACCTTTAGTGGCAATAAAAAAGTCATCATTAAAAAATATCATTTAGTGGTCACAAATGTCACCACTAAAGCTCCATCAATTTGTGTTTTATAAAAGTTGCCACTAAAGGAGGACTTTTAATGGCAACATTGGTCGTTGTGAAAAGTGACTTTTTTTGTGACGACACATAAGATTATCCAAAATTAGACTTTTAGTATCTAAAATTTTCCTTAGTTTTTTTTAAAAATTTAACAGTGACAACAATCATCACTAAAAAGTTTTAGTTTTAAAAATTTATTTCATACTCTACATTGTCAAATTCAAATTTAAATTTATTAAGGCATCCGATAAAGTAACATATATGCTTTAACTTAAAAAATATATATAATTTAAACTTCCAATCAATTCTATAACATTATCAATTTTACCTATTATCACATAAACCTAAAGTGAAATAGAAGTAAGGCACAGTAAAATCCAAATCCAAATAGTCACTTTTTTACTTTTTCTTTTACAAGAGGCAAAGTAAAGCAAATTATAAAAGAGTTCCAAAATTAATAGTGTTCTTATTGGCTCCCAAGAGCATAAAAGTAAAACAATAATAAATAAGCTTCAACTTTGAAAAACAATTTCATTATCCCATTTCTATTAGACATTCCATTAACAATGTATAGAATAAACAATAACCAAAGAAAATTTTTGAAATTTAACATGTTGATTACTTAGATTTACTTGGATCAATTCTAGACTGAGATAAATTTATCTAACTTGTCTAAAGTATCTATAGAATAAAAAATGATAATACTCATTAAAAAAATAAAATGATAAGAATGCTAAATCATATATAATCTACAAGCAAAAAGGCATAGCTAACACTATCCAAACATCAAGCCAATTTTTCTCAACAAAATAAACATATAAAAGAACTCCCATACTTTTATAAAATAACTCAAGAGATAAAGAAGAGAAGATTTTGAAAAAAATATAGAATATGAGAAATGTTTCTTAAATTTTTTATTGGACATTCTCAATGCAAATAGGATACATATTTATAGGTACAAATTTGTAACTCCAAAAGATCACATCCTAAATGTGAAATAATATACCATAAAGTAGGGCATGAAGGTGGAAAATCAATATCCCAAGAGTTACACATTCTTGAAGGAATATAAGAAGAAGAGTTAAAATTCTTGAAACCTAATGGTTACAATTCTTGAAGAAGATGATTATCCACATAAAGACCCACATAAAGAATAGGATTATAACATACCTTTCAATCAATTTGGGGGTTTAAAAACTAAAAAGACATCTACCATAATTGATGGATTCATAACACTCCCCTTTGGATGTCCATTGTACAAGGAATATGCCTTATTAAAACCTTACTAGAGAAAAACCCAGTGGAGAAAAAACTTATTGAAGGAAAAAGAGTACACCATTTCTTGTACACTCCCCCTATTCACAATATCACTGTATATTTTTGAGCTGACACATCCTAATTTTATATACTAATCTTTTAAATATTGAGGTTGGTAGTGCATTGGTAAATAAGTTTGTTAGATTATCACTTGAACGAATTTGTTGAACATTAATATCACTATTTTTTTAAGATCATGAGAAAAAATGAATTTTGGCGAAATATGCTTTGTTCCATCTCTTTTAATATAACCTTCCTTCAACTGAGCTATACATGCCACATTGTCTTCATATAGTATAGTCAAAGTTTTCTTGCAAGAAGATAACCCGCATGCGTTTCGGATATGTTAAGTCATAGACCTCAACCAAACACATTCTTGGCTTGCTTCATGAACAACTATAATTTTTGCATGACTTGAAGAGGTGGCTGCAAGTGTTTATTTAATGGAACACCATAAAACAGCTATATTTTCACTTGTAAATATGTAGCCTATTTGAGATCTAGCTTTGTGTGGATTAGATAAATATCCAACATCTGTATATCGTAGGAGTTCTGATCTAGATCTATTTATATATAACAATCCCATATTAACAGTACTTTTAAGATATCGAAAAACATGTTTAACCCTAGTCCAATAGCTCCGTGTTAGAGCTAAACTAAATCTAGCTAACAAACTTACAGCAAAAGTTATATTAGGTCTTATATTGTTAGCAAGATACATTAATGCACCAATTGCACTAAGATATAGTACTTCAGGACCAAGAAGTTTTTCATTATCATCTTGAGGTCAAAAAATATATTTTTTCACATCAAGTGATTGAACAACTATTAGGGTACTCTGTAACACTATAAATTCTAACTCATTTTATGTCATTTATAGGCTTTATATCATCATTCCCATTAGAGCATATGAAAGAGGTAGTGAAAATAATAGGCTTATTTGCATTATGTCATACTTTAAAAGTTTGTAATCAGTGTCACGTGGACCGTATGAGCTTATGTTATGCATCCTCATATTTAATTACATCATTATAACTCATTTACATCACAAAAACATGTCTACAACTTATGGAAACCAAATTAGAGTGTAGAATATGGAGTTTCATTCTCAGCTAGAATTGCTCCACTTTCTAACCAAAATTTGAAAAATTATAACTAAATTTAAAAAAATTGAAATGATGAAATCATGGTCATTCTAAAAAGCTTAGAAAGCTTAGGATGTCTAGTTCACATTAAAAATATGCTCATACCATAAAATTCATCACAAAGGGCATTTGACATCCAAAATTGTCCAAAAGTTCGACTGAATTTTGGAACTATCATAAAATTCTACAGAGAACTTTGAAAATGTTTAATTAATTCCACAAAAATCTAATCCATGCAAATAATACCAATATGGAAAGTTGTGGATGTTAATTAGAAAGTAAAAATATCTTCAGATCAGTTCATCAATCCTAAGCCCTAGAATTTAATGGAACAGTACTTCTGGTCAAACAAATTTACTGATACTAGATAGAAAATTCATATCTCTCTCTCTAGACCTCCAAATGAGATGGTTCTAGTTAGACGAGTCACTGTGATTGTCTAGTTCCTCTGTATAAAATTTCATGGCAATTGGATATCATCTGAGCTTCAGGTGATAGAGTTTAATTTCTAACCAAATGAATAATGTCATAAACCAAAAATATAAATTTTGCCAACTTTGAAAAATCATCAAAAATTTTGTAGGCCTCTAAAAATTATGATCTTTAGCTTACCAAAAAAGTCTCAATGAGACCTAATTGCATGTCAAATCTCAAATTAAGACTAACTCATTTGGCCAAAAAGTGATATACGGTTCCATAATGGTCAATTTTGGCTCCATATAGGGTACCAAAGCTGCCAAATGGATTTCCCTTGGTCTTGGCACCTTTTGGACAAGTCTCGAAGTATATTTAAGACTTATGTAAGCTGTCTAAATGGTCTCAAACCTTATGCATCTCATTTTGACCATTCAACCCATACTTACGTATATTTACATCATACCTCCACATTGTATATTTAGGCATTACAAACTCAAATTGTATTCTAGAGCTCATACATCATATCTGTCATTATAAGCATTACATAATAGCATATTTATATATGTCTCAAGGGTCATGGTACATATATAACATCATATATATCATGAACCATCATTATGGTTCCAAAATGACCAAAACAATGCCTAAGCTTGTCAATCTTTCCTCTTTATTATTGTTGGCTCCCTTTATCATAATTACTTGGTCCACCTAGCATGTTAGATCATTGGAGAGGAAGGAATGAGATTCAAAGAATCCCAATAGCTCATCTTTCATTCAATTATACATAATATGTGCAAAGCAAGTTTTATAAATGCATGCATGGAGAAATTAGAAGTCATGGACATTTTAAAAGCAACTTTGGCATGTGAATCAATCATATAAGGCATTCAAAAGTTTACTAAATGTTTGGATTAGCCTCGCATTTCTCCTTATAGATTTTGAACTTGCCTCACCTATTCTTTGAGAGCTTTGGACTCAACCATACTCTTGGGAGCCCACTTTACTTTTAAAAAACTCTTTGCTATATCTTAACCAAGCTCAAGGGTTCTTAGCTCAGCTTTACTAAAGGGAAGAGTTCTTGGCCTCTCCACACTCAAGTAAGCTCATATAAATATCATGTGCTCATTTAAAACATAACATGGCATTAAGGATCATGGTATATAAAGGCATGTTAGCATACTTTTTATAGCTTGAAAATGCACATACGCATATTTAAAATAAGCTAAACACACATCCATGCATGAGAAAAGTTAGAGAGAACTACCTTGAAATTCAAGCCTCTTCTTCTAGCCACACACTAACAAATTGGTGGAGATAGTTTCCCTTGGCTTAGATACAATTTATGGAAGCTAATTAGGTCTATGAAATATATTCTAAGGCTATATAACTTAATGAAACACTAGATTGCTTTATAGGTTCTATTATAGTCCATAATTACACCTAATGAAGCAACACCCCTCAAATGATTTCTAGGCCTCATTCTTTCTTTTCAAATATGATTCTTGACTCTTTTTAATCTTTTTAGAGTTATCATATCATTAAAACAAAAGGTCTAGCACCATGTTACTTTTTTAGGTCATATTAAGGAACTTAAAGCACTAACTCATTCTCTAAACTTCCTAAATTTTTTCCAAGGCTTCCCTCATATTCATTCATCATACATGACTCAAAAATAGATTTGAAAAGATTTTAAAACTCTCTCTAGGTTCCTTATCCCTTCTTAGCTGAGACATGGGAGCATTTGGCTTCCATGGGGTTTTGTTTGTTTCCATAGAGGAAAAGGCATATAGGGAACCTCTTAGGGATCTTAGGAGCACATTTAAATATTTATTTAAGCCCAAGAACATACATGTCAAATCAGATTGGCAAGGGAGTATTTGGATCCCTAATGGTTCCATCTTGTTTCCTAATGCCCCTTTCTTGATTCTATTGGTTCATTTTTAATCCTTGCCATCTAACTCTAATCCCTCCATGATTTAGATAGAACACAGCCCCTAAAGAATGGGCTCTTGGCTGGACAAAATAGACAAGGGTGAGGGAGAGGAAAGGGCTACCAAAAGATAGAGAATTTACCTTATTTTCTTGGTTCCTTTGGCTTGTTCTTCCATTTGGTTGGCTTGCTCCCTTAATTTTCAAAATTCCCCTATCTGTTTTGCCCCCAAAATAGCACCAAACTCTCCATTAAAATCATATAAAGAAAGCTTGAGAGGAGAGGAGCAAGTTTCAAGAAGGAAGGATATGGAATTTCTTAAAGATTTTTACCTTTTTTCTTGAATTTCATCCTCCAAAATCTTCCTCCACTTATGCACCTAAGAAGGGCAGCTTCTCCCCTGGTTTTTAATAGAATTAAGTCGGTCTTAGAGAGGAGAGAAAGAACGTGGCATATAAAGACCCCTTTTGGAAGCTTCCTTTAACACTTTAATTCCAATTTTGCCCTTTCATAATAGCATTTCCATTTCTCTTTTGTTTTAGCTCCTTTTTTAGAACTGTCTTTTTCATTATAAAATTAGACTCACAATTTAGTAAAAATACCTTTGGTATCACTCAAATTAGAGTTAAAACCTTACCGAACTAACCAATCAAAGTTTAGATCAACCGATATCAGAAAGAGTACACCGAAGGGGCTTTACCAGTCCCGGGGCTTCCCATGGTTTTTGGGGCCTCTGAGAACCCTGGGCAACTCAAAATTTTCATTTAAAAAGTCCTCCTAGGTGCTTTTCTAAAATTATACTTATTTACAAAAATACCACTGGCCTTTCGGTAAATTTTTCGAATCACTCTGACACTAGTTTCTAAGCAAATCAAGGCTCAAATCCTTATTTTTTATTATTTAAAATTTTATCCCAATTTTATTTGACCTTGAATCACTCATCTCAGGGAGCTTGCTTTTCAAACCGGACCGTTCTGGTGTTTTTACAATGTACTAGGCATTACATACTCAATAGATGTATTTTATCCATGTAAAATCTTTTAAGAACTTTTGTTTATAATTTGATTAATGTATAAAAATTTCATCTTTTAAATGTTCAATCTATAAGCCGAGATAAATTTCCTCCTTCCAATATCTTTCATTTCAATTTTTTTTTTCAAACAATCTACTACCTTTGAAATTTGTTCCAATAATGTTTAAATCATCAACATATACAACGATGATTACAAATCCTAAATTTGATTGTTTTATGAAAACACATGGACATATATGGTCATTCTTATATTCTTCCTTTAACAAATATTCACTAAGACGATTGCACCACATTCGTCCAAACTATTTTAGTCCATACAATGATCTTTGCAATTTAATTGAATAAAGTTCCTAATGCTTTGAATTATATGCTTCAGGCATCTTAAATCCTTCTGGGATTTTCATATAGATATCATGATCAAGTAAGCCATATAAATATACTGTAACAACATCCATAAGACACATATCAAGGTTTTGATGCACTACTATACTAATAAGATAACGAAATGTGATTGCATCCACCACAGGAGAATAAGTGAATTCATATCAATTCTAGGTTTCTGTGAGAACCCTTGTGCAACAAGTCATACTTTATATCTCACAACTTCATTTTTCTCATTTCGTTTATGCACAAATGCCCATTTGTATCCAACAGTATTACACCTTCAAATGTTCAAACTATAGGCCCAAAAACCTCACATTTTTTAAGTGAGTTCAATTCTGTTTGAATTGCATCTCTCCATTTTTGCCAATCACCTCTACGTTGGCACTCATCAACAGATGTAGGTTTATAATCCTCATTTTCATTTATAACATTAAATGCTATAGAGTATGCAAATGTGTTGTCAACAATTATCTTTTTACAGTTAAATCTTTTCCTCGTAGAGATATAACTTATTGAGATCTCTTCATTTTTATCAATTTCAAGTAGGAGTTATGTTATTTGTTATGTCTCTAGACTCTTCAGGAGTATCGATTGCTTTAATGGGCTCATTATGAATAATTAGTCCTTTTCTTTTATGAGAATTTTTATCTTTTGAATAGATTGGTCTATCACGCTTTTAGCGTACTTTGGATTCATTAACTATTTCACTTATGGATTGTCCTTCAGGGGTTTCAAATCTTACAGGAACATTTGCAGCTAGTATATGTGAATTTGTTACTCTTTTTAAGTCAGTAAATGCATCTGGCAGTTGATTTGCTATATTTTGTAAGTGGATTATCTTTTAAACTTCAAGTTCATATTGTTTTGTATGAGAATCAAGATATGTCAAAATATTCTATATAATTTCTTTGACCAGTTGCTTATCTTTTTCTCCCCCTAATATTGGGAAAGCTAACTTATCAAAATGACAATCAGCAAAATGTGTTGTAAATACATCTCCTATCATTGGCTCAAGATATTTTATAATAGAAAGGGAATCATACCCTACATATATTCCCAACCTTCTTTGGTGGAGCTATTGAAACATGTACTGCACATCTAAAAATTCTAAGATGAGAAATATTTGGTTCCTGACCATAAGTCAATTGTAAAAAGGAGTATTTATGATAATTTGTTGGCCTTATGCATATATATGTTGCTGCATACAAAATTGCATGTCCCCAAGTAGAAATAGGGAGATTCATTCTCATTAATAAAGGCCTAGTAATTAATTGAAGTTGCTTAATAAATGATTCAACTAAACCATTTTGTATATAAACATGAGCTATAAGATGTTCAATGTTTATTCCAATTGACATGCAATAGTCATTAAAAGCTTGTGAAGAAAATTCTCCAATATTATCAAGTTGAATAGACTTAATGGTATAACTTGGAAATTGTGCTCTTAATTGAATAATTTGAGCAAGCAATCTTGCAAATGCCAGGTTACAAGTTGATAACAAATATATATGAGACTATCTACTGGATGTGTCTATTAATACCATAAAATATCTAAATGGTATAAATGGTGGATAAATAGATCCATAAATGTCACCATGTATACATTCTAGAAAAGCTAAAGATTCAATTCCAACTTTAGTTAGTGATGATTTAATAATTAATTTACCTTGAGAACAAGCAATGCATGAGAATTCTTTAAATTGAAAAATCTTCAGGTTTTTCAATGGGTGCATATGTGAATTCTCAATAATTTTTCACATTATTATTGTTCCAAGATGCCTCAATCATTCATGCCAAATGGTAAATATTTTTGAATCTATAAACTTCTGGTTTATAGTTGTATGTATTTCAATTGTACTAATTTTTGTATAGTACAAACCGAAAGAGAAAGTTGGTAATTTTTCTAATATCTTTTTTTTACCAGAAAAAATGCTCGTGATATAAAGGTATTTATTATTTTCTTCACATACAATTTCTATATGATATCCATTATGACTAATATCTTTAAAACTCAACAAATTTCTTTGAGATTTAGAAGAAAATAGAGCATTATTTATCATAAATCTTGTTCCTTTAGGTAATATGATAATAGTTATTCCAAATCCTTCAATTAATCTTGTACTGCAAGAAATTATAGTAATATAAGCTTTACCTATGTTTATTTGAGAAAAATATTTTTTATTTTTTAAGATCGTATGGGTGCTTGCACTATCTACAAGACATATATCTTCATTCATTTTTCTAAAATTAAACAAAACAAAAGTATAAGAAATATTATAAAACTCATACTTGAAATTTCATATAAACTTATAATTAAAAAAAAAATAATTACAAACACATAAACCTATTTTAAGTATCAATATTTTCTTGTGGGTTGACAAAAAAATTTGATACATCTAAATGTGTAGTATTTATAGGATCATTGGTAGAATCATCATATAAATTAGCAAAATTGGTCTCAATAACTTTTTCATTTTCCTTCATTGATGCTTGATAAAGATCAACAAAGTGTTTTGCTATACGATAGGTACATGACCAATGTCCATTCATACCACAATGATAGTATGAATTTTCTGAATTCTTCAAATGTTTCTTTTGTCCATTTATGCCTCCTTGTTTTTCTTTCCTCTTATTCCATTTCTGGTGTTAAACAACATTCTTATGTAAAGAGCATTATTTCTTCCTCGGCCATGTCCACGGCCACAACTACGTCCACGTCCTCATCCATTATTATGGATCATGGTCACATTTACTTTAGGGAACGGAGTAAAACTAGTTAGACGGGTTTCATGATTTTTCATTAATAGCTTGTCCTTGTCCATTATAGTGATTGTCATTTAAAATTTATAAATGAACTATAACTAACCAATAGAACTAGACTCTAAGGGAAAAAGACTTATGATTTTGTAGGTGTTTTAAAGAATATGAAAAATGGTGTGCACTTCACCAATAGGTTGCTTATAATATAGGTTAGGCTAAGAGTTAAATGACTTACCTCTACCCCACTATTGCAAAATAGAACCACTAGAACTATAACAAATTATAATGATATCAGCATGTAATACATAATCAAGAAAGATGAAGCAATGACAACAAATAAAATTGCTACTATAGTACTAATTTTGAAGTAGCTAGTGGAATCCACATTCTCCACTTTCTCATATTCATTAGAAGCATCCTAAATGCATATAAGTTAACCATTTATTAGTGACTAGATAAGGAAACATTCATATATTAAAAAAAAAATCTACCTTTATGAAGAACAAAATTAGCTCATATCAAAAGAGAATAAAACTTTCTTTGAGGGAGCCTCCCTAATATATATGAAAAGAGACAAGGGAGCTTTCTTCTTTGATGAGTTTATTTTTCTTCAATGATTCTTCTTTGTGTCTCTACTAATTAGAACATCTTATCCTTCCTTTCTTTTTGATAAAAGAAGAAAATTTATTAAAGAAGACAAGAATGAATTACAAGAGCAAAGGATGAAATGATAATCACTAATTTAAAATTTAAGCACTTAAGTGATGTATAGCATACTTGGCTTTTCTTTCCTTTAATAAATATGGAACACCAAAAAAAAAAGAAAAGTATAAAACAAAAAGCACTTGAGTGAAGGACCTTAGTTAACATTGTGCGCTTCAATTCTTCTTCAAAAGATCTCATATTAGTATTTTATGCTCCACAAACAAATCATTTTCTTTTAATCTTATTTGCTAAGGATTTTAAGCAAACAACTAAGGAGAAGGATAAATGATAAAGCCAAGTTTTTACCTTTTCCTATAATCCACAGATAATCATTCTAAGAGTAATGATCCCAAACCAATACCAGTGCCACCACTAACAACATTGACAACTAAGAACCCTTGCAAACAGGTGCAATTGTTTGCAAATTTTCTCACACGATCAAGGCATTGTATCTATGTATATGTTGCTTAACAATTATACTCTTTTTTATAAGAAGAATTTAAATTGATGGATTATTATAGGCAAAAATAGCTAAATATTTTGGATCTCTTAGATTTGCAAGGATATAACCTCGACAATGAGCATACAATTGAAATGAAAGATCAAATTAAGAACAACATGAGAGCTATTTATGGGATATAATTAAAATAAGACAAAGGAACTATTTGTTAATAGAAGAAACTTTTTTACTTAAGAAACTTCAATGCTCATATCATTTTTCAAGCTTTACTAGAAGCAATTTCCATACCAGCATCAAGTTTTTAGAGCTGGAATTGAGGCATATATGGCAACCCCTGATTCTGTTGACTTAACCATAAAAATTGCAAATGGGCATTCTTTGTCTTATTTAAGCAAGTTGTGTTTATCATGCAACATGCACCAATGTTTGCTCTCTTTCCAACACTTTTAATTTAATAACCCACCACCAATATTTGAGAAAAACCAATTATGAGCACATCAGTGAATTTCTAATTCTTTTAGCTTGTCTCAAAAAATTTGGACTATTTCAGTTATTTAGAATGTTAATTGTACCTTTTTGAATCAATTTGACCTAAGAGAACAGCATAATCCATTTACTTGTATGATTAAAATGTTATCCCCTACTATTTGAGCTTATATTCATGTAACATTTTAAAGAACTAAACTAAGAAACTATAAACCACGTGCCTTTTAAAGCAAATAGGGAAAACTACATGCTTCCTTCACCAAATGTTTCTAAATCTAATTATGGAACATTAATAGGCAAAGCAAAATCAAAACTAACCTAAAGGAATCAATCCTTAAACAAGTGAATAGGACTTACAGTTAACACCAATCAATAAGATGAAATTGCTTGAGAATCTAAGAGTCACTAAGCTATAAATAGGAAAAGAAAAAGGAAAACTAATAAGATGAATCTAACTTCTAAAATAGTTTGACTGCCATTAAACAAGATTCATGAACAAATATTATTGTAAGGACCAAGACACCTAACCATTGCATACATAAATACAAACAAAACCAAACACTCAAAATATCTCCTAATTGAGAAAAATCAAAGTAAATATGTAATAAATCAACATCCATACCTACATCTACACCAAAAGACCAAAGCCAATTGCTCAAAACTCAGACACTCACATATCTAACCCTAATTGAGCAATCAATAACAAACAAAAATTATATGATAGAGAATGATCCCCAAATTTGAAAGAAAAGGCAAATGCAATAGGAGGAGTTTACTTGGGAAATGTTGAAAGTTTCTTCACACCTACGAAGAGAGAAATTGTTGTTGCCATTGGTTTCCATCATAAGTGGTCACCATTCTTGTTGCAAGTGGTTGCCTAAGGGGGACGCATTGTTTCTATCAGTTAGGGGGTTGGGGTTCTCAACACAAGTGGTTTCCATTGGTATGGGGTTAAGGTTCAAATGAGGAAAGGTGTGAAATGAGAAAGATATCGTTTTAGGCTTTAGCTTTAGGAAATTAGGAAATTTAGGAAAAAAAAAAAAGAAAAACAATTTGCAATTCTCATGGTAAATTACTATGAAAATAAAAAATATATAATTTTTTAAAATTCTCACAATAATTTATCATTAGAATTAAAAATTATAATTTTTTATTTTTATGTTAAACTACTATAAAAATTAAAACATATTTTTCTCTTAAATTTTGTAAAAAATTTTTAAATTCTCACAATAAATTACTATGAGAATCTCACATTAAAATGTCATTAGAATACAAAAAATGATACATTTTTTTATGTTTTTAAATTCTCACAATTGATTATCATGAGAATTAAAACACATTTTTTCTCTTAAAATTTTAGAAAAAATTTTGAAATTTTCACAATAAATTACTATAAGAATAAAGATTTTCAAAAATTTTTTTCTTGGTAAAATATTGTCAGAATTCAAAAAAAATTACACTTTTTTTTAGGTTATCACAATAAATTATTGTGAAAATAAAATAATTGCAACTTTTTTCTCTATAATTCTTATGGCCTTTTTTTACAAGAGTTAAAAGAGATTTGTTAAACATTTTTTTTATGGAAAAATTTCACAAAAATCATTGGCACCTTATTTCCACCGTATCGCAGCAAGTTTGTCACATTATTTCTCTTAAAATTCTTTTAAAAACTTGTCACCAAAAAAAAAATTGTGAGAATTGTGAAAACTTGTAACCTACAACAAATATTTCTAGAATTTCTCACTATAAAAATGTTACAAAAATCTTAAATGAAAAAAATCTTGATTTCTTGTAGCGACTCCATGCACCCTTTTTCTCTTGAACCCACCAATGTGGGGCTTTGGAGAACACCCCTAACATCAAATTCTAAGCTAATCAAATGTAATGATTCAACCATGCTAACAGACCAAGTTCAAATATGCTAGGTATCCAAATGCGAATTAATTGAAAACGCTAATTCCTTCTTATGTCTAAATTCTTTTAAATAACTAAATTTGGTATAGCCATCCTATTTTGGTTCGATGAGTGTTAGGTGTGTAAAGGGAAAAAAAATATAAAAAGTGGATAGGTAGAATATAAAATGACATTAGGACCGCTATTTGTAAAAAAGTTACGAAAAGAGATAAATACTTTTGAATAATAATTATAAAGATATAATACATATTGCAAAAAAAATTACGATGCAGATTATATCACGATGAGTGAACCAAACAAGTCTGACAATGAAATGCACTGCATTCAAATATGCATGAGAACGATATTCAAATGCTGTTACCTAATTACTTCACTTCGTAAAATGTTCAATTCTGTTAACTAATATTATTGTCTTTAAATATTTTAAGCAAAGATATCTGAATATATATATACCCTCTTGATTTTGCATTTGTATTAAGGACGAGGTAGAAGTGCTCTAGTCTATTATATAAAAGATAGATAGATGGCATCATCGTCGACCAAAGCGAGCTTGAAGCTCCTGATAGACACAAATGGTGGAAAATTCTCGTTGGCGAAGCATCCAAAGAGTTTATAGACTTCCTCTTCAACCTGCTTCGCTTGCCTATTGGGACAGTCAAGAGGCTCCGAACTAAAAGTGGCTTGGTGGGTTGCCTAGGCAAACTCTAGCGAGAGCATTGAGGATCTCAGCAACCTCTTGGTTTTTTTTACCATCACTTTGTATGTTTCCTTAAGGTGTGTTCAGATTGACAAAGAACATGTTAGAAAAGGCTTAAAGAAGAGAAGTTTTTATTTAGTTTTTTTTAACTTAGATTTAATATATATATATATATATATATATAACATGCAAGAGAGATTTCGGAAAGGACAATGCCAAGCATGTGCATTATACGCTACAACTCATCTTTTCCTTCAATGCTAAAAAGTTCTCGTGGTGACTCAGAAGGGAGTGTGAATTAAAATGTTCAATTTGAGATTTTTCCTTCGACGCTAAAAAGAAGGAATTAACCCAAAATTTTAGAATCCTTTACAATTTTAAATTGACTGTATATAATGTAGACGGAGAAATACATAGAGAAAAAAAATGTGTTAAAAAGAATACAAATTTACCAGCAATTAATGTCTTGTAAGAAAAATAAATCAAAATCCACAAGTAATCACGTATCTCATAACCAAAGTACACAAATACTATAAGAATAAGAAGAAATAAAGCGACTAAATTTTTTAGCTTAAGTCCACAGACAATTAACGTCTCATAACATTCATGAAGGATCATTCAGCGTAACATAACCCAAAACAAGAAGAAAGAAAGCAAATAAGTCTCAACATTGTGACAAATTCTTTGCTTCCTTACGCTCCCATATTCTTGAGAAAAGCACTTGTCAAAGCATAATTGGACTGGAGTGAGGCCTTCAGCAGTTTGATACCCTAGTGAATAGAAAGTGATAGGGGAAAAAACATCACAGTAATTAAACTGGATTAAAAGGAGCCAAAAACACATAAAGAGTAAAACATAGTTCTTTCAAGAAACCTATATATAAAATGATGATGCAAAAGCCATATGTATAGCATACCTCTTCCATCCCCAACTCAACGACCTTTTCTTCTAAGGAACTGACGTCTTTGATGTTGAACATTTTGAGCAAAGTGATACTTGAAATGGTAGACATGGGCTGAACCACCAGATCATCCATCACCATGTATGTCACAACTCCTTTCACAAATCCACCCCCACGAAAATTTGTCACTTCTGCAGCCTTTTTGCCAACATATGTTACTGCTGTGGCCATACTATTCATGCAATTTGGACACAGAGCGTGCAGAACATCTGTCACATTATAACTGCAGCGGTTCCTGCACATGTACAGCTGTGAAGGCACTGGTTTGTGGTTGTCATCACAATTGCCATCATTTGCTGGAAGCAGAAGGCCAGGGATTACACCAGTTGGCTTCAACAAAACGTCCTTGTCTTGGCTTGGCTTTAGTAAGCAAGTACTACTGAGATTTTCAATGCTCTCATAAAGTTTGCCTAGGCAACCCACCATGCCATTCTTGGTTATAAGCCTTATGACTTTCCCAATAGGCAAGCTAAGCAGGTTGAAGAGGAAGTCTACGAAGTCTTTCGATGCTTCAGCAAACAGAACTCTTTCAGTGTTTGCGTTAATCAGAAGCTTCAGGGTCACTTTAGTGGATGCCATTGTAAAATGGGGTATATGAAATGCAGCCAGCTGCTTTGTTAATGAAAGAAAGGGATGGCAATGAGTGAATATCCCAATCCTCTGGGATTCGGATTCGCTCATGTTAACAAGGGAACCGGAGCGGTCATGTTGCCTTCATTTCAGCCGTTCAACACATCCGACTGCCAAGTGGCTGCCACGTACGTTAATGGAACGTAGCGTTTCAATTCCAATTTTTTGACCCCTCTAAAATTGTCCAAAATCACTGCGCTTCATGCGATGAATACTCTAGGATCTACCACGCCCCTCTTCCTCCTTCGGTCGTCAAAGTCTGGAAACCCATTGTACATGTAAACCTATTCGGCCTCCAAATGGAGTCTCCAGTTGCCTTCCCCGATGTCGTAGCTGCTATTCGAGTCCCCTAACCTCTATTAAACAATGCTGCCTCATATATACGGTGAGTCCCCAGCCTCCATTCAACTCTGGCTTATTATTCATTTTTTTATGATCCAAAACGCGTTCTTGGTCTGTTGAAAAAATAAGAATGTATTTAACGCCTGGTAGCATAGGTTGGCACATTCAATATTTTTCTTCGCGAAAAGAAACATCCTTAGTAATCTGACGATCCATCAAACACTACAATCTGATTCATTAATTTTCAGATTCAACTTTATGTTACTTCTTTAGTTTCTGAATTGTCGCTGTAGCAATTCTTTTGTGTTTGCTCTGTGGATCATGTGGTTTCGTTGTTCTTTTACTATTTCATCTTCAAAGGAAGTTTCTGCTTTCTGGAATGGGAAGCAGGTTTGATGTTATAATATGAGTTTCTAAGGAAAGCGTCTAAATTTGAAGATTTCGTGTTTTAAATCTATTTATAATTGTAACTTTTGCAAGATTTTGAGAATCTGATTTTTTATTCTGGAAAAAGACATGGGTGGACTATTACAATATATTGAAGGTTGATAAAAATGCGACAGATGATGATCTGAAGAAGGCATATAGAAGGTTGGCTATGAAATGGCATCCTGATAAAAACCCCAACAACAAAAACGGAATAAGATCAGAGCATAATGGAGGCTGGGTTAAAATTATGAATCAAACCAGTGAATAGCGGCTGCGACATCAGACTCCATTGGAGACTGAGCAGGTTCAGGTGCACGATGCGTTGACAGGCTTTGACCATGCAATGTGTTGGGAAGGAGGGAGAGGGACATGGCAGATTCTGTAGCATTCATTGCATGAAACGTAGTGATTCGAGACAATTTCAGAGGGAGGAAAATTTGGAGTTAAAACGCTGCGTTCCATTAACGTACGTGGCAGCTACTCGGCAGTCAGATGTGTTGAACGGCTGAGATGAAAGAAACATGTGCGCTCTGATTCCCGTATCAACTTGAGCAAATCCGAATCCCTCTTTTAATCCACCTCAATATTTTGAATAATGAAGTAACGAAAGAAAAAAGAGAAAAGATATGGAAATGTCCGTACCTGTGAGGTGCTTGAGCCTCGACGGCGCCGGTGGAGTCCTTTGTGGCTCAGATCGACGACGCCCTCCGTTGGTGAGATGGAGCGGAAATGATTGAAAGGAGATACGCCCTTAAATGGGAACATGTATCATTGACAGGACAGAAAGGCAGAATATTGGTTTGTTTCTTTTTTCTTTCAAGTTTCCAATTCTCCCGCCCCGTTTTTGTTTCCCTGTTTTGTTTTTCTTCTACTTAGTTCTTTTATTTTTGAATAAATTATACTCATCTTTTTTGAAAAAATTTTAAATTACATAATTTTTTACTATTTTAAAATCTACAATTCTTTTTTATAAAATCAAAAGATGTGCACTATATTGACTTTTATACAATAAAATATGAGCTATAATTATTTTTATTTTAACCAAAATATCTTTATATTTATTTATTATTTATATAACATATTAAGTATTAAATAAATATTTAATTAATATAAAAATATAAACTTTTAAATTTAAAAAAAATTAAATTTTAATGTTTAGTACAAAATAAATGGCAATGATTTTTTAATATTTACTAACTCAGCTCAGTCTAACTCGATTTAATATTGGATAAGGCCAAGTCAATATTAGGTGGCTTGGTATTTTTTGAATTTGTTATTAAAATTATTAAATGACCCTAAAAAAAGATTTTTATATAAAATCTTATAAAAAAATTAAAATTTTTATACAAATCTTTGTAAAAGAATATTTTTTTTTACTAGACCAATAAATCTCTTAGAATATGCTTGAATTTATTATTAAAATTATAAAATAATCCTTAGAAAAGAATATTTTTATATAAATTTTTATAAAAATTAGTTTTAGAAAAAATTATTTTTATTTTTTCAGGTCAAGCTAACCCTATATGACTCTTTAATATTGGCCTAGTCTAACCTAAGTTTGTAGCCAGGCTCAATTCTAAATTTTTTTTTAAATTTTCTTTTTACAAAGCTAGGCCCACCAAGCTCCGTGAATACCCTTGTTGGCAACTTGCAATTCTTTTTTTATTTCATGTATGTTGGTGTTTTGGTCCCAAACAACACATAATTATATAATAAATAATAAATTAATATTTAAATATTAATTTAAATATAAAATATGGAGAGAGGTTATTGCCAAAAATAAAAAGAAAAAATATTGATATAAACTACTCTTATTCTTGACCCCTTTTAAAAATATAGAGATAAAAATTATATAAAAAATATTTTTAAAATAAAAATAAAAGAACAAATTAACATGTCAAACCGCATATATTAGTTTATTCATTTCATATTAATGCCCCCCCCCTTTTTATTCTTCTAAAGCCAGGACTTCATTTGTCAACTTATTTTATGGGCAACGAAATAAATCATTTATAAAACTATTTCCCCTAAAGGGCCATATTTTGGCACCCTTCAACGATTCTTTTTGGCCACATTTGGTTGGAGGTAATGTTAAGTAGAGAAAAAGAGAGGAAATAATAATAATAATAATAATAATAATAAATAAAGGAAATGGATGAGAAATGACATTCATATTTTTATTTTTTAAAAAATAACAAAAAAGAATAGATACTACTAAGTATTGAAGACAAAGACATAATAGATATTTTGTTAAATTTTCCTTCACCCTATTCCATTCAATCTTCTAGCCAAACAAGGCCTTACTTTTTAGGCAATGACATAGCACATATGGTTGCAAAGCTGATTTTGTTAAAAATAATTTATCACTTTCTTTGAAAAAATTAATTTACACAAGAAAATGCTATACACTTATATACATAATTGATTGACCCGTATTCTGTATCCTTTCTTCATTTTGTTATATGATATAAATTTGTATTTAACTACAAAATTATTGTTAATAATATATAATTACAAAATATTATAGGAGTATATATCATAGTTATTGAAATTGAATTGAATATCAAATCAATGAGGAGTTTGGATCACTAACAACTACTTTTGGCTCGTTATTTTGCTAACATATTTTATTTATATAGTTTGTACAATATTTATTATTTTATTATAATTATTACTATATCCATCAATTACTATTTTAACTATTAAATTACCTTTTAAAAGTAAGGTACAATAATAATCTTCTATTCTATTTACCCACAAATTACATCATGTTTCCAATTACATTATCTAACCAAACAATTAATTCAATTGCTAAGTCACATATTAAATTGATTGTTATATATATATATATATATATATATCTCTCTCTCTCTCTCTCTCTCTTTGGCTCCTTTAAATCTAGTTTAATTATTGAATGTGATTTGTTTTTTTTTTTTTGGCCATTCAAGAATGTTTTGACTAGCATTTTCCTTAAGAATAGAGCATATATAAGGAAACAAAGAGTTTTTTAAGCGTCAAGATATTAAGACTTATCAATCACAAAAAATTTCACCAAAGGATCATAAATTACTAAAAATGTTATTAAATGTCCTCAAAAATCCAAGTTTTTCTAAGGGACTAAAGGAAAAAGTTACAATTAAAATTTTTAAAAATTATCACTCATACTTCTTAAAGTTCCAACCTTATCTTTTCAATGTTATTAGGTTTTCTCTAATGGTTACTCTAGGGAATATGAGTTGTAACTTTGGAAAGTACTAATTGTAATTTTGATCTTTAAGATCTTTTAATATTATTATTACCAACTTATGATCTTTATAATTTTCCCTAGTAATTATTTGCTTTCTTTCTTTTAGGCTATGATAACTTGAATGTTGATCGATTCTTCATTAATGATAACTATAATATGTTACTTATTTCTATGTGTTTTTACCATAGTTATGAATAAGTACTACTAGCATGTGAAAATCCTTCACAAAATAACAAAGTTTAAGTTGAAGTTGAAAGCTAGAATATTTGACTAAAATAGATCAATAAAAGTTATAGTAAATTTATTGGGGTTTTTTTTGTCAATATTTTCATTAACTAATCGGTCAATAGTGAATAGTTGTAATAAAGAATCTTGGTTAACTTCTTCTGTCACTATTTTATGAGTAGATCATCAAGACGAAACATGGCTCTTTAAAAACAAGTTTTCTTATGCCCTAAACGTAGTTAAGCCTAAGTAACATATGTTCTGAATGGGAATAAATTGAAAACAATGGAAATAAATGAATTTAAGGGAGGGGCAAGAATATATTGCTTCTATTTAATTAAATAAAGGTACAAATTCACTTGAACAATAATTAATGATAATAGAAACACCTTAAGGAAATAACAACTTTGACAATTAGCTAGAAATAATAATAAAATGCTGAAATAAACTAGAAATAAAAGGCATAAAGCGAGTAAACAAAGTTGGTAAATAAGCTAGAAATAAAGAAAAGCATAAAGGTGTGTAAAGTAAGATAAAAGTAAGTTGTTAAATAGTTCCTTGTAATTTTGTTGTGTGTCTTGTGCTATGGTCCTTCCTTTCCTTTTATAGTGTTTTTCTCGATTGGTAACTACTTCCCATGATAAATCATCATCTATATTTTATGCCTCTACTAACTTTATGCTCTCTTTCATGCTTAAATAAAACATAGTTGCATGGAAAATCATGATGGCTGGACCAAGCCCCACATTCCTTTTTTTTGTAGGCTAATCAACTATCAAGGCTCTTAGCTAATCTAGTTGAACCCTTAATTAGGTGGTCGATATATAGACTAGTTAGTCACAACCTTAATTAAACAATTGTAATTTTGGTTAGGCTCTTAACTAGTGTAATACCATAAATTTCTAGTTCATTTTATGCTATATCTACGCCTCACATCATTCAACTTACATAAGAGGCAAAATAATGTCATTAAAATAATGAAATATTTAGTGTTGTGTCACATATAAAATTTTCATTCAGTGTCACGTGGACCATATGAGCTCATGTATCATATTCTCATATTTAATTACATGGATACAACTCATTTCTATCACCAAAAGTGGCCTACATCATGTGGAAACCAAAAGGAAACATAAAACACATATATGCATTTTTTGCCAGAATTTTCTCATTTCTATCTCAAATTTTGAAAAATCATAACTAATTCTAAAAATATCAAAATCATACATTCTTGGCTATTTTAGAAAGCTACACATGTTAAATTTATGTTAAAAATATTTTCAAACCATAATATCTAACACAGAAGACGTTTGACATTAAAAAAAGTCCAAAGGTCTGGCTATCCCCTGGTGTTGTCACAAGTTTCTGCAGCAAATTTCAAAAATATCCAATTAATTTCAAAAAATCCAATATATGTAAAGGATATCAATTCAGAAAGCTACAGATGTTAGCTAGAGAAAAAAAATAACTTAAACTAGTTCAGGTATTCCTATGCCTTGAAACCTAGTCAAACAATACCTGAGGTTAGTTGGGGCACCTGATACTAGGTAGAATTTTTAAAAATTCATATCTCCCTCTTTAGACATCCAAATGAGATGCTTCTAGTGATATAAGTCATTGAGAATGTCCAATTTTTCTATATAAAATTTCGTGACAATTGGACAACATTTGAGTCCTGTGTAATAGAAATCATTTTTGTACCAAGTGAACAGTGCATCAAACAAAAAACAAAATGTTTTTCAACTTTGAAAATTTATCAAATATTTTTAGGCCTCCAAAAAATTTTTTCTTTATCTTTTTAAAAAGTTCTTAACAATCTCTAATTATATGTAAAATCTCAGATCAAGAAGAGCTCATTTGGATAAAAAGTGGTATAGGACTCTAAATTGGTCAATTCTTAGTCTATGCAAGATACCAAAATATCCAAATGGCTTTCCTTGGTGTTTGGCACCTCTTGGATAAGTCTAAAAGCATGATTATGACTTATATGAGCTGCCCAAATAGTCTCAAATCTCATGCATCTCATTTTAGCTACTTCACTTTCATTTATACGCATACTTCCATAATGCAATTTTACCATTACATAACCAAAATGTGCATATTCATACATACAACCTTAGCTTTCATTCATACATCATATATTAATATAATTATACATGTTCAAGTAGTCATAGGTCATATATAATAATGGAGTATATCAATTCCATCTATAAGGCTTTAAGTAACAAAATCTAGGCATTTTGATGTCAAGCTCTCATCTCTCATGTGATTGGCTTCCATTTCCTTGATCTCTTGATCCACCTAGTATGTTAGAATATTGGAAATGAGGGAATGAGATTGAAAGAATTCCAATAGCTCATCTCTCATTCAATCATACATAAAAGATACAAAACTAGTCTTACAAATGTATGCATGGGTATATTGCCATGTGAAAACATTCAAGAAGTATTTCCAACATTTGAGTAAATCATACATGATATACAAAGGCTTGCCAAGCAAGTGGATTGACCTCACCCATTTACTTATGGATTTTGGACTTGCCTCACCCATTCTTTAAAGGTTTTTGAACTCAACTTTGCTTTTGGGAGTCAACCTCACTTTTGGGAGACTTTTTATTTTGTCTTAACTAATCTTAAGGGCTCTTGACTCATCCTCACCATGGCTAAGGATTCATGGTCTCACCATACTCGAGCAAATTAAAACAAACATCATAAACATCATTTAAAAATATAATGCATCATCATGGTACCATGGAGTAAGAGTCCATACTAGAATATTTTTCATGGCTTGAAATATACATACACACATTCAAAGGCAAGTAAAGCAAGCAATCATATATGAGAGAAGGTAGAAAGAGCTACCTTGGATACAATCACACACTTTTCTCCTTGAATCAATGCTCCCTTTCTCAGCCTCACGCACATAAAGGTGTGGAAATGATTTCTCTTAGCCTAAACACAATTTATGGAAGCTAACTAGGTTCATGAAATTAATTCTAAGGCCATACAATTTGTTTAGACTCTAACTTAACCTATAAACCCTTTTTATGGTTCCAAAATGCACCTAATGAAACAACATTCCTCAAATAAATTTTAAGCTTCATTTTTTCCTTTTAAATATAATTCTTGACTCCTTTTAAGCCTCTTGGAGTCATCACACAATTAAAATAAAGAGCCTAACTACATATTGCTTCTTTAAGTCATATTATGGAACATAAAGCATTGACTCATTCTCTAGGCTTCCTAAATTTTTCTCAAGACTTACCCTTATATTCATTCATCATATATGACTCAAAAATGGGTTTAGAAAAATTTAAGACTATCCATAGCTATGCTAACCTCTCTTGGTCGAACCTATGAAGGATTTTGGCCTTCATGGACTTTGCTTTATTTTCTTGATAAAGGAAGCACACGGGGAGATTTCTAAGGATCTTAGGAGCTCATTTAAACTCTCATTTAGGCATAGGAATTAAGAGATCAAATTAGATTTTGTAAGAAATACTTGAAACCCTAAAAATTGCATCATGAAATTCCATGGTTCTTTTGTTGTTTTCTTTGCATATTATTATTCTCCACTCTCTTTTTCCTAAGATTCACCCTTGGTTTAGTTGAAACTCAACTCCCTACAGCTGGCCATATGTAGGTCGAAATGCTCGCAAGAGAAGGGAGGAAGAAGATCAAGTGGAAGGATTGCATGATACTTTGATTTCCTTAAGGATTGCATGATACTTTGATTTCCTTAGTTTTTCTTGCTTGTTCTTCACCTTCCTTGGCTTCTTGACCTCAATTTCAAAATTTTCTCTCTGTTCTTCCCTCAAAACAGACCCAAAAATTTCAATAAAATCATAGGAAAGAAGGGGGAAAGGGAAGAGAAGAGGTTGGCTAAGAAAAAGCATGAAACAACCAAAATTCTATATCTTATATCTTGAAGTTCTCCTTCTCTTTCTCTCCCTCTTATGTGCCTCTCCCTTAGGGTTTCTTTTCTGATTTAGGGCAGAATAATATGAGACTAAATGAATGGGAGAGTGGGGTGCCTCATATATATAGGTGGAAGAGAATGACTTTTTCAAAAATTTCTGTTTTGCCCTTTATTTTTGACATTTTTGTTTCTACCTCGTTTTAGCTCCTTTTTTAGAACCTTCTTCTCTATTATAAAATGTAGGTTTCCAATTTAGTAAAATACCTTTGGAATCGCTCAAATCGGAGTTAAAATCTTCCTGAATGAATCTGTCAAAGTTCGGGTATACTGACATTAAAAAATTTTCACCGGAGGGATTTTAACTATCTCAAGGCTTCCCATAGTTTTTAGGACCTCTAAGAGCTCTAGAGAACTTAAAACTTTCATTTTAAAAAACCCTCCTGCGTGAATTCCAAAAATTGCTCAAAATTATGAAAATACCATTACGTTTCGTAAGTTTTTCATAAAAAATTGTTTCTTCATTTTAGCTCCATTTTTCTTTTTATTTAAGATTAAAATTCTCACTTTTAGGAGTCTAGAATATTGCTCAAATGTTTTAGGACCTTAACTAATTCGTTTCGAGGGACTTGCTTTGAAAACGCGCATGTTTCCGTCGTTTAACAAAAATTAGACATTACAACTGGGCAGCTACAATCTTAATTAGGCTATCAATTAAATGATCACAATCTCAGCTAGGCTCTTAGGTAAGCAACAACAATGTCTAGTAGCCTTTCAATTAAATGAACATATTTTAATACTAACAAAATCTATTAATTTTTTCTATTAAAAACACATGCATGATACTTCTACTCAAGTAATATATTCTTTATAGTAACATAAAGTGCATTTAACTATAATGCAAGAGAGTTTTTTCAATGGCTGAAAAAATAGAGAGTGAGATTTCATGAAAGCACGGGACAAAAACCCAACCATTTGCATTAAAAGGAAGATACAATGTATCCACATACACCATCATTATTAAAATATAAGCATATAGTTTAATTATTCTTAAATCAAGGTTCAATTGTGGTTAAATTATAAGCTTTAACTGTGGTTAAACCCCAAAGTTTAATTGTGGTTTAATTAAATTGTGGTTAAACCAAAATTAAAACCTTTAATATTATCCTTTTCTTAGACCTACAATATGGAATATTAAGTCATATCCTACGATTTAATTAAAAAAAATATTTCAAATTCATACCAATGCAAAATATTACATCTATATCCTATAGATTTAGTGGGAATCCAAGCCTATGGCTTCAATTCCCATTCTATAATTTTTTTTCATTTAAATAGTGAAAGTCAAAGTCCTAAACCATAAACCCAAAATTCTAAATCTTACAAAATTTGATAGATCAGGGTCTTTTTGACCTTAACTTGCATAGTAATGAAAGGTTTGCAAATTCCTCCCATTTCCCCCTCCCCCATGTTAAATAATGTTAGACCCATCTCCCTTCCTACTGCTCCTCCATTCTTCTTTCATTTTTAGTTTTTCCTTTTCCTATGTAGTCCTGTCGATTCTTGTGGTTCTCCTCTCATTTCTTCTGCACTTCCTAAATTTGTAATTAGAAATATCAATTCTTTGAATTTATTCATTTGCTCATTTTAAGGTTAGTGAAATTAATTCATATCACATGTATTTCTTTATTAACATGTTTATGTTTTAAGCAAAACAAAATTATTGTTATGCAGCATTTACTATATATATATATATATATATATTTGTTAGTTAAATTATAGTTTAGCATTTATTTTTGTGTTTTATTTATTTGTTTGTTATGTTTACTTTGTTTGTAATTATTTTTTTTAAATAGGTTTTCAATGTGCTATTATGTTTACTATTCTGAAAAAAAAATATGTGAATATGTTTGTGTTTTATTTTTTGTATATTTATATATTAATTTTCACTTTGCTGTTATTTTATTTTTTGCTAGTATTTTATTATAATTTTTAAATTTGGACATTTGGCGTCATTTAATTTTTTTGTTATATTTATTTTGTTATTTTACTTATTATTCTAATATTTGTAAACAATTTTTTTATATGAAATAAATAAGTATTGTGGTATTATTACAATTTATAATATTTAAATAAATAAATTTCAAAAATATTAGGTAAAATGTTTAAAGTTATGAAAGAAATAAAAACATTTAAATAATTAAAGTTCAAAATATTATGTATAATGTTTAAATTTGTGAAAGAAATAAAAATATTTAAATAAGTGAAGTTCAAAAACATTGGGTGTAATGTTTAAGTTTGTGAAAGAAATAAAAATATTTAAATAAGTAGAGTTCAAAAATATTATGTACAATGTTTAAATTTGCGAAAGAAGTAAAAATCTTTGAATAAGTAAAGTTTAAAAATATTAGGTGTTACATTAAAATTTGTGAAAGAAATAAAACTATTTAAATAAGTAAAGTTCAAAAATACTAGGTATAATGTCAAATTTGTGGAAGAAATAAAAATATTTAAATAAGTAAGGTTCAAAAATATTATGTGTAATGTTTAAATTTGTGAAAGCAAAGTTCAAAAATACTAGGTATAATGTTAGAATTTGTGAAAGAAATAAAATTATTTAAATAAGTACAATTCAAAAATATTATGTATAATGTTTAAATTCATGAAAGAAATAAAAATATTTAAATAAGTTCAAAAATATTATGCATAATGCTTAAATGAATAAAAGGATTGTTATTAAATGGAATTAAATATTATAATAATTTGTATGTTTTATATGAATGTTAGTAAAAGGAATTAAAAAAATATTTATATATTTATGAAAGTTCTTATTCACAAATCATATTGGAAGGAAAAAGAATGAATAATAGAAGTGAATATATGTGTGTATTTACAAATGCATAAATTTATGACAATTCAGACGATATGACATTTGAGTGTATCAAAGTAAAGATATTGAAGATTGATTCAAATATCACTTTGGAGAGGTTGAAATAGATAGTTGGGCAAAAGTTTTAACTTTTTTCAAATTAGTTTGTGTCTAACCTAGTATATAAATGCCCAGCATCCTTAAATCTAACATAGTACCAAGCGTGTATCCTAAAGGATGATTTTGATGTTCAAGAGATATGGTAAGTAAAGTCATGGTTCCTATCCCAATTGACGAATATAAAGTTGTACATGTGTATCTCATCCAATGAAGTGGATCTGAATCTCGAATCACAACTAGTGGAGAAACATGTTGCATACACACTCCTATTTACTAGTAATATCCATAAGCCAGTTAGACAAGCATCCTTATTCAATTCTTATCTTAGAGGTGTTCACCTATTTGATTCATAACCAAGCTATGCTTAACAATATAACATTTCTCCCATAAACCATTTGTCCCAATTGAGTTCATCCTATGAAGTGATTGGCATTGCTCTACCCTAATCTCCTTTAGTTATAATAGAAGATTTAAGGGATGAATTTGAAGATGATAATGAATATGATTCTATTATGAATGTCGATTATGATGATAATGATAATAATGGCAATGAGTCCAATGAGAAGAGTAATAATAGTGGAGATGATCCAACAAATCCCAGGTTGCATGACATTATAATCGAATATGACAAGCCAATTGTTGCTATCTTTAGATGGGTTAACACAATGGCAATAAGTGGTCTCAAATTCCTTGTTGGAGTAAGCCTATGAATATGAGTAACAGCTAAGAGTTGAATATTGGCATGTAGTATTAAGATATAAAGGCATTACATCATGCGGTTAAGCTATACTCCATCCAAATGCACCAAATGTTTTACGTATACCACTCGTATGTAAAAATAAAATAAAACAAAATAAAATTAGTATATTAATTGTGGTCATAGTTGTAATTAGAGGGTCAAGGTATAATAAAAAATAGAACATATTCAGAGAGTATAAATAAACTTGATCATAGGTTGGGTTCATAAAAAAATTTGCAAATTTTTTTAAACCCAGGCTAATACTGTTTGAATAGTACCAGGCCGCCACCGTTTTGCAAATTTTTTTTTTACATTTTTATCTTTTTTTTAGTTTTAAATATTTTATATATATATATATATATATATATATTTCATTACTTATTAGGCATGCTTTTATTCTTATTTTAAATTCTAAATAACTCATAAAAAATTATAAAAAGTTTAAATAACTTGAAATATATATATAACAGTAAAACCTCTCAAAATAATAATTTTTCTAATAATATTACTATTAATAATTTATTTTATTTGAATTATAATTTATTCCTAATAATATATTATACAATAAGTAAAAGTAAAAAAAAAATCATATATGTTATACAATTTTTTTAACTTATATCTATAGTTATAAATAAATGTTCTAATAATATTATTTATTAATAATATATAAAAAATAATTATAATACGGGCGAGCTCAAACTTGAGTTTTAAAAAAAGCCCAAGCTGGCTTTTTTTATACTCAGACTTTTTTAAAATGGGCTTTTTTTTCGACCTTTTTTTTTTGGCTCATATCCATTTTTTTCGGATCGAGCTTATCGGGTTAAGTGAGCTTCTTGACTCATGATCAGGTCTAATTATAAAGTCTAGGGGACCATCTACATGTCTTTCTGTGATGTTATCTCAAGATCATCATAAGTTGGATTACAATGTTATTTCATCATGTATTATGGCTATAATGACCAATGAGCTAGAGGTTAAAGTTTTTCATATCATTAAGAGGATACAAAGCTTATTTGGTTATGTTACATCCTATAAGAAGGTATGGAAGGTAAAACATTGAGCTCTCACCATTGCTTTTAGCAACTAGGAAAGTTCATATGTTTTATTGCTTAAGTGGTTAGCCGCTGTTCAACATTTCATTCTTGATTTAGTTGTATAGTTTTCTAACAAATAATGTTTACAAAGACATTTTAATAGGCAGCCTATGGAGATGTTTTGTTAAGTATTCTAAGAATTCAAGTTATACATTGACGCATTTGACAACTTAATACCAATTGTGCAGGTTGATAGGATGTTCTTTTATAGGAAGTACACAGGCATAGTGCTTATAGTTGTATCCCAAAATGATAACAAGAAAGTCATGCCCCTTTCATTTACTATAGTAAATGGAGAGACATAATTGACTTGGCCATAATTCCTTTTCAATCTTTAGACAAGTAACATGAAGGATAGAAGAGGGATATGCTTAATATTTGATATACATCATTCAATTTTGTCTACCATCTTTAATTCACAAGTTAGGTTGCAGCCACTATATAGACATTATTCAACATGCGACTTGCAACCTCCATAAAGCACGTGGAATGAATTGGCTAAAGGAGAAGTTCATAAATATTATGTACGCATATGAGCATCACATGGTCGATAAAAAATTAGTTGAGCTTGTAATTTTCATTGGCCTGTAGTCACTTAGATAGCTGACATTCCTAAAGAGCAATGACCACGAGTATTTTGTAAGACACTAAACAAGTATTTGGCTCTAATTGTGCAAGCCACCCATTTATGTGTTGTATGCATGTTCGACAAAAGAACGACATCGTTCAAGGTTGAGGAGCTTTATGATGTCTAAAACTATCAATTTGGTCGATATTGCAAGGTTAACTCAGTTCAATATAAATATAATTACAGTAAATTTCAAGTTGAGAAGTAACTATATTAGCATGTTATTACAACCTATACCAACATTAGCCTTGATCTTTTTTAATTTGTCAACTACATTTTCTGATTGGAAATGATACATAGTGCATATAATAATAACTTCCAACCTATTAAAGGAAAAGTTTATTGGCCATAAATAGATTCTTTGAAATTGACTCCTAATTCATGATTTAAGTGAAATGGTAATGATGTGTATATGCAATGAGATGGATTAGATACAACTAGCTTAACTTAACAAGTATGGGTTATGTAGAGAAGTTAGTTATAATCATTTCACTTATTCATACTATCACCACACTGGGTAATAGCATGACTAAAATATTGCATGCGTATGTATAAAAACTTGGATTGATTGCATATGGGTTAAGACTTATCTTAATTGTACCTTACCTGAATGTATACAAACCAATTATTATAATAATTGTACCTTAATTTACTGTGGTGTAAAAATTATCATCCTTTCTATGGATATATACATATTTTTAGAAATAAACCTAGCATGTATACTCCTATGTTATCTTTGACATAAAATGGTATTAGGAACTTAAAAGTAATGGTGTATACGCAACAGGTTATCTAGCTAGGGCTAGAGGATGACTTGTTTATGTACTTTTAGACATGGCACATGTTATAGGCCATGTGACTTGGCCACATAAGAAAGTTTCACACTCATTATGTTTCAAATATACTTTCTTTGATTCAATTGTACTAATGTGTACATAATGTTTTGCCTTGTTTTGTAGGATGGCTGAGTGCTCCAAATGTCACATGTTATGCATAGTGATTATCTACCTCTGCTTTTTTTCACTATTGTTGACTATCTTTGGTATGCTAGATTCTATGGTGTTGCCTAATTAGGATAGTTTAAATATGATATGTCACTATTGTCGATGTTTATCAAGAGATGTCATCTCAAAACTCATACTTTTATAGCACCTAAGGGGAGCACATGATCACTTTAGAGGATGTTGCTATGCAATTGGCCTTCCTTGCATGGGTAGGCCTGTCCTTGGTCATATAAACTTTATTTGGCCATAAACATGTCAATGGCTACTTAGAATTAAAATGCTAGATGATAAAATAACTAAGTAGAAGTTGTTATCAGTTGGCTAGTTGAGCACTTAATGCAAACAATGAAAATGTGAAAAGGTTTACTCGTGCATCCATATAAGTGGTTATTTGATACTAGATAGGTCTAATCACAAGGTGTACTTAATATACCTTCCATTATTATGGGATTTTGAATAAGCTAACAATATAATAAGGGATCTATATTGTTAGCTCACATATATAGAGAGCTTTGCAATGCAACTAACATTAAGGAATAAGGCATAGGTGGCTGTCTGACTCTACTCCACCTTTAGGCATAGGATATATTCTTAATGTTAGCATCATAGAGATTGTTTGAATGAATATGTTAAAGCATAGAGGACAGTAGCAGTTGAGCGTTAAGATCTAAAAATACAAAGTAAGATCCATTTTATGATATTCTCTTTTAGAATATATGATATCAATTTCTTCCTGAAGTGCTAGATTGATAATTTGATATCTCACTAGCTTTAGTTGATAAAGCTATAAGAAAACAATATATATATATATATATATATACTTTAAGGCCATTCAGTCTACTCTTGAAAAAGCTTTACAAAATCTGGGCTCAGGAGGTAGTCAGAATTAACGTAGTCATCTTCAATGATTTAGGTGCATCACCTAATTGCACTGCGAGCACATCAAATGAAATTAAAAGAAAGCGCAATTAATTAACCATGCTTAAATAGGTAAACTTGCAGTGTATATTTTGAGAGTTGTAAGTTAGGCAACATCATTAGTATGTATAGATTGTATATTTGATATATAGATAGTCCCATAATAATGCATATGTGCAAGGTAGAACTTGAACATAATGCATTGAATGACTTGTCAAAAAGGCAGCCAAGGCTACTAAATTAGAAATCAACTAGTGAAATCAACCTCTGAAGATGGCATCTTTATGATTTAGGAAGAAGGTTTAAAGGCTTCATAGATGCTCACTCTCCTCAACGCTTAGGTTTTTCTTTCAATTTTGCAAAGCTACTCTTGGATGGAATTAGATTTTAGGTTTAACTAGTATTTATAGACACTTCTTAAATCTCTAATTCTTCTGGTTCTTTTGTTTTTGTCACCTCCTTATGTGAGAAATATGTTGTTGTTTTTGTTGTTGTTGAAATATTTGTATAGGCAAGAAGGAAGGTTTTGTGCTTGGAGGCAACCACCTTGGAGTGCTTATAGATCCTCAGTCTTTAAACATACCAAAGCAAGTATCTAGTAATGCATTTTAGTACCTTGGCAACACAACAGCGTGTTAGACTTATCCAAGGTCAGATTTGGATTTGAACAGGATGCCGCGCCTATCCCAACCCTCAAAATTCACTCCTGGATTGGTTTAATAATCCCATATATATTTACTTATAATTTTAGACTATTGTTAAGCTAACCATTATTATTGGAAAACAAGGGAAAAAATAGGCCCTGATATATCTGTGTACATCACCATTATTGGACTCAAGATTATATTCGAATTGCATTTCAAATTTTGTCAGTTTTTGTCCTTCTTAATGATTGTGTTAGTATATCTACATAGCCCGTAACTAAGTCCAATAATAGTCAGAGTCTAAACGCAGCATCTGAAAGCTAGTAACACTAGTCATGTCCAGTCACGTTATTTGTTATTATATTTTATAAATGCACATGTATTGTTCAGTTATTGATTTGCCTTAAAGTGTGATACGTTGGCAAGCTATAATTAATTCTTTTGTAATGGAATGCATGATAAATACATGGCCCTACTCTCAAGCAGCAATGTGAGAGTATTCTTTCATTGATTATCTCATTACTCGAACTTGGTATCAGAGCCTGTGAGTGATTCTTGTAAGCATAATTGGGGGGTTCTTCAGGTTCATCACCTCAAGTTTCTACAACAAGCACTCCAGCCTCTGTCATAGTGTAGACAAAGACTATGCCACTTCTCGCTAGCCTTAACCAAACTGGAACTGTCAAGTTGGATAGGTCCAATTATTTGCTTTGGCATTCTTTGGTTCTTCCAGCTCTACGAGGCCATAGATTGAAAGGATATGTCCTTGGCAGAAAACTCTATCCACCAGAATTCATCACCAATGAGTCAGGGATTAAGGTGAATCCTAACTTTGAAGATTGGCATGCGAACAATCAATTGTTGATTAGCTGGTTACAAAGCACGATGACCACAAAGATCTCATTGCAACTCATTCACTGCAAAACATATGCTCAAGTCTGGAAAGGAATCACTAATCTGATGGAAGCACATACACACTCCAGAATCACTTTGTTCCGAAACAAGTTACAGAGTACTCAGAAAGGCTCATCTAAGATTGAGGATTATCTCACTAAGCTGAAATCTATTTCTGACAATTTAGCTTTGGCAGGAAATCCCATACCAGAATTTGATCTGGTAATGCAGGCATTAGCTGGTCTTGACAGTAATTATACCTCGATCATTGTTCATCTATCCAATCGTGAGAATTTGACATGGATCAAGTTACAATCTCACTTGCTCACCTTCGAACGTCATTTGGAGCATATTCAAAGTCTGATCTCTGTAGGTAATCAATTTGCTAATCTCACTTTTAAGACTGATTAGACTAGTTCTGGTGGTTCTTATTCTCAACAGCAAACTCAACCATCTTAGATAGCTTATCCTCAACGATCACAGCAAGGTGGTCGTGGAAGAGGTAAAAACTATCATGGCAACAAGCCAACATGTCAAGTATGTGGAGGACAAGTTCATACAGCATTAAATTGCTTCTATCGTTTTAATTATTCATACTCTGCAAATGGTGCTTTACAATAGGGGAACAATCACTCTGCATTTATTGTTGGTTCAGAGGCAGTGTGTGATCCGACTTGGTACATGGACAGTGCCTCCTACAAGCATGTGACTCATCAGAATCCACCTAGTATACCTGATTCAAGTAACATTGTGGTATGAAATGGTGAGAAAGTTAAAGTTCTCAAATTTGCCTCTGCTTCAATTCCTTGCAAGTCAAATGATGATATAGTTATGGAAAGAGTTCTGGTAGTTCCTCAGATCAAGAAAAACTTGATGAGTGTTTTAGAATTAACAAATGACAACAATGGAAAAGTTGAATTTGATGATAATAACTGTTTTGTGAAGGACAAAACGATCGAGAAGGTGCTGCTTAAAGGAAAGAAGCCTGAAGGACTATATAAAGTCGAATGCACTCCCCAATTTCATTCAAGGCTAAAGTACTCTAAAGATTCTGCTACTTACATTTTTCTTTCCGTTTTAGATATTTGGCATCATAAACTTGGACATGCCTCTAGCAAAATCGTTAAACAAGTTTTAAGAGAATGTAATGTCAAAATTGATTCAAATGATAATCTAACATTCTGTGACGTATACCAGTATGGGAAATCACATAGACTTCCATTTGAAAACTCTGTTTCACATGTTAATGCACCCTTAGAACTTGTGCACACTGATCTCTAGGGACTAGCACCCGTTAAGTCAATAAATGGTTTTAAATACTATATCTGTTTCGTTGATGATTTCAGTAGATTGGGTTTACCCTTTGAAAAGTAAAAGTAAAGCTCTACATACTTTTATCCAATTTAAGAAACAAGTTGAGAATCAATTTGATAAGAAGATAAAAGTACTTTAAAGTGACTGGGGAGGGGAATTCAAAAATTTTGTTCTTGTTCTTAATGAATCTAATATAATCTTTCATCATTCATGTCCATACACATCTACACAAAATGGTAGAGTAGAGAGAAAGCACTGCCATATAGTTGAAACAGGTTTGAGCCTACTTGCACAGGTAGAAATGTTAGTTAGATTATGGTGGAAAGCTTTTGCTATGGCTACACATATTATAAATCGTCTACCTACTGTTATTTTGCAAGATATTTTGTCATATGAAACTTTGCTCAAGCAAAAGCCAGATTATAAAAACTTCAAACTATTCAGGTGTGCTTGCTTCCCATGCTTAAGACCATATAATGAGCACAAACTGTAATTCCATTTAGAAAAATGCACTTACCTAGGGCTGAGTGGTAGACATAAAGGATTTAAGTGCCTAAGTCCATTTGGGAAGATATATGTTTCAAGGCATGTAATATTTAATGAGTTTGACTTCTTTTTTGCAGGATCAACACATAAACAAAGTAACTCATGTGACCAATCACAAGATGCTGAAATGGCAAAGTTACATGTGAGCAAGTCACATGCCTTAATCCAAGTATTACTGCAACAAAAAACTACAACTCTCCTATACAATCATCTACTGCCACCTGTCTTGAAGCATCCAATAGTACACGACCAATATAAGAACCTTCAATAACTGTCAGAATCTCTGAGAATGGTGAAGCTAGTGGATCAGAAAATCAAGTGACAGATGATTATCAGAATCACACAACCATTGATCAATCTAACTCAGCACAAAATAAAGAAATAGCAGAACCAGAATAGCCAATGAATACTCATCCCATGGTGACTCGTGCTAAACATAGTATCTTTAAACCCAAAGCTCCTTTCATTGGTACATTTTCATCTACCATCTTAGAACCCAAGACTGTTAAAGAAGCTCTTTGCTCGTTACAATGGAGAGAAGCAATGAACACTGAATACTCAGCCTTATTGAAGAACAAAACATGGACATTGGTTCCCAATAACTCTCACTACAACGTGGTAGGCAACAAATGGATCTTCAAGGTCAAATACTCTGTGGAGAGGTTAAAAGTCAGACTAGTGGCAAAAGGCTATTTACAAGAACCTGGAGTTGATATTGGTGATACTTTCAGTCTAATGGTAAAAATGTCTATTGTTTGAATTATTTTAATACTTGCTGCTTCTTTTCAATGGGATGTTCGACAGCTAGACATTAATAACACATTCTTGAATGGTTATCTAGCTGAAAATGTGTACATGGCACAATTAGAAAGGTTCATTGATCCTCAGCATCCTACGCATGTCTGCAAGTTAAGCAAAGCTCTGTATGGACTAAAACAGGACCCTCGAGCATGGTTCGATCATCTTAGAGATACACTTGTGTCATAGAATTTTAGTAGTTGTAAGAGTGATTCTTCCCTTTTTATTTACAAAGATGCATCACAGATTATAATAATTCTCATCTATGTTGATGATATATTGATCACCAGGAGTAATTCTTCTAGCTTAAATCAACTGGTCTTGAAACTTAATGCCACTTTTCTCTTAAAGATTTAGGCTCAATACATTATTTTCTAGGTTTTGAAGTACATAGAGATTCACATGGTTTTCTATTGACTTAAAGCAATGTAACAACCGGGAAAAAGAGAAAAAGAAAAGGAAAGGAAAAAGAAAGAAAGTAGAAAGCTGGA
The DNA here is from genome assembly GCA_032878935.1 of Erythrophleum fordii. Taxonomy (NCBI): domain Eukaryota; kingdom Viridiplantae; phylum Streptophyta; class Magnoliopsida; order Fabales; family Fabaceae; genus Erythrophleum; species Erythrophleum fordii. The sequence goes on along the minus strand of JAVQMF010000056.1, from coordinate 14,863,131 downwards.
AAAATTCGAAGTCAGAATTCTTGCAAAGTCTTCTCGCAATAGCGAGAAATGATCTCACTGTCGCGAGAGTGCCTTCTCGCCATGGCAAACGAGATTCTGGCTATAACGAGTGCGGACAGCAGTCCATACAGAAACTAGGGGGCAGCTTGCTATAACGTAAGCCATAGCGAGAGTGAGAGTCTGGAACTGGCGCGAGTTCGCCATAGCGAAGGATAAATCTCACCATAGCGAAGGGAACTTATACGTACTCGCCGTAGCGAAGGCTAAGCCTCGCCATAGCGAAGCTAGATAACACGAGCTCGCTATAGCGAAGGTTAATTTTCGCCGTAATGAAGGTCAGTCCCGAAGAGAGTAAATAGCGAGAAAAAACTTCATTAAATGCCCAAACTCATTTCTTCTCTCATTTCTGCCCTAGACTTCGACCTAAGGAGAGAAAAGAGGCGTAGAGAGTGAGAGAGATCAAGAGAAGGAGGAAGAGCAAGGGAAAGGTAAGCAAATTACTCCCATTTCTCCTTAGATTTCTGATCTCCTCCCTTTGCCCTCTCTTTTTACGGTTTTGTTTGTGAAAATGATTGGATTTTGGGCATGGGTCAGAAGAGGGAAAGTAGAAAACACCTTTGAATCTTTATGTTTTCTTTGAAAATGTTGTTTCCACTACCATGGGAGCTTGAGAGAGAGAAATAGTTGATGGCATTCTAAAAAGAGAGAGAGAACCCTAGGTTTTTATGTGATAGAAGGGTTGCTTTGAATTAAGTTATAAAAGAGTAATTGCATGCTTTTGTGTGTCTAGACTCAAGAGAAACACCTCCATCAAGGTGTGATTGTGAACCTAAGGAGGGAGAGGAGGAATTGAAAGGAAAAGCTAGTGTTGACCTTGGCTGATAAGGTAGCTCTCTCTTCCCACTCTTTCTTGTTGCATTCTTGGATGTAATAGTCATTGTATGATCATGTATATGCTTATTGTGTGGAATATGCCATATGCTATTGCTTTGATGCATTGATGCCAATATGCTTGTGTGATGAATTGTGTGAATTGCTCGGGTGAGGTAGTGCCGAAAGTCCCTTGAGATAGGTGAGACAAGGCCAAAAGTCTCAAATGAGTGAGGCCAAGTCAAAAGTCCTTAAACTCGGGTGAGGCCATCTAAAAGTCCCTAAACTAGGGTGAGGCTAGACCAAAAGTCCCTGGAGTCTATTTTTGCCATTGTTGTGATTTCCATAGCATGTACAATGTGTGTTGGATGATTGAGAATGGCTAAATGCTTATTTACATGCCTTGACTTGTTATATGCCTTGATTGCTTACTTGATTGAGTATACGAGCTACTGAGATTCCCTGAATCTCACCCTTTCCCCTCCCAACTTAACATGCTAGGTGGAGCACAAAGAGAAGCAAGTGCACACCAAGGAGCCTAGGAGTATGCTTAGTCAGATATTACTCTATTTTGATGTATTTTGATGTAAAGTGGTGCCAAATAAATATGTGCCCACTATTTTTGAGATGTAAATGTTGTAGAAAGTGTTTATGTATGAAGAGATGATGTATATACTATGTTGATAGCTAAATCAATGGAAATGAGGGTTTTGCCCCTTTTGATGAATGAATGTGATAGTGTAAATTTGGCCGTAGTATAGTAAATTTGGAATGTATGTTGATTTAAACCACATGGATATGTCATATAGACTATTGTTATACTTTTAAACTTGTCCATGAGTGGCTATAACATGTGAGAGGCTATTTGGACCCATTTTGGACCTTTTGGGTGCCAAAACCGGTATTTTTGAGAGCTCCGTCAAAATATGACCGGATGAGCTTCTTTTGCCATGAAATTTGGCATGCCTCTAGAGTTTGTAGAGAGCTTCTTGAGAAGCTAAAGTTGGTAATATTCGGAGGTCTAGATAATATTTAGTGAATTGTTGAATTTGGGAAAATTTAATAGATTGGTCATGTACTGTTCATATAAACCAGAAATGAAATCTATGGCATTCATAGACCAAATAGATTCCAAATGTGGTGAATTTTTATACACATGAACTAGACAACCACAGTGACTTATAGAAACTAGAATCACCTAAATCGGAGATCTGTAGAGAGAGAACGAACTGTCTGAAGTTCTGTATCAGTATTAGGGAGCTCATCTGACCCCCATTACTGTTCCATCAGTTTTCGGGGAGTAGGAGCTACTGAACTAATCTGGACTTATTTTTTTCCTCTAGTAGACATCCGTAGCTTTTCAAATTGGTATAGTGTGCCCAGATTGGATTTTTGTGGTTTTAGTTATGAATTTGTGAAAGTCATGACAGTAAGCTGCACCAGAAACAGTGACAGCCAGACCTCCTTCCCAGTTTCGATGTCAAACATGGTCCAAATGCTGAGATTTTGATTGGGAATCATTTTTAGTGTAAAGACAACACTTAGAGCTTTCTAGAGAGTTAAAGTTTACTAGATTCCCATTTTTCTAGAATTAAATATGATTTTCCAAAGTGAGAGCCAAAATATAACTTTTGGGCCCAAGTGAGAAAATGTAATTTTTCTGGTTTTTGGCTCTATACCCGTGGCTTATGGTTTGTTTTATGCTGTGTATGAGTCGTATATATGGAGTTTGAGTTGAGGATGCAAATGATGGGTTCACAGGACCCACGAGGCAAAAGATGAGTGTATGAAACCCCGGTTCATAGCATGTAAATGCCACGGATTGGTGTTGATTCTTTGGAAATCATATGGAACCGAGCTATGTGAGAGGCTAGGTAGCGGTAGTAGATTAAGGTGTTACACTTAAAGCAAATATAAATATATTTTTGATCTGTTAACCCTATGTGGTATGTCAAATGCTTTACCATGTTCAACCCCCACGAGTACAGGACAGACTTTGACATTACATGATAGTGAACTCTTTGATAATCCTTCACTTTATCGAAGCACAGTAGGAGCTCTTCAATATCTATCAAACACTCGACCAGATATTGGGTTTTGTGTTAGCAAATTAAGTCAGTTTCTTGCATCACCTATTGTTCTTCATTGGCAAGCTGTAAAAAGATTGCTTCGATATCTTAAAGGGACTATGTATCATGGATTATTATTAAAAAGATCTCCCAATATGGATCTGGTTGCATACTTTAATGCAAACTGGGCATCATGTTCTGATGATCAACGCTCAGTGAATGGATTTTTTATTTCTCTTGGAGATTCTTTGATATCATGGTATTCTAAGAAACAATTAGTGGTTGCTTATTCATCTGCTGAATCAAAATATTGTGCCTTAGCTAATGTCACTGTTAAAATCACATGGATAAGATCAGTTTTGACTGAACTTTCTCTCAAACCTTTAGGTCCAGTAACAATTTGGTGTGATAACATCAGTGCAGCATCGTTAGCCTCCAATCTGGTTCTACATGCTAGAACTAAACACATTGAAATCGACACACATTTGATTCAAGATCAAGTTTTAGCTAAATCTGTTATGGTTTAATATGTACCATCTTAAGATCAATTAGCTGATTGTATAACTAAACCGTTAGCTGCATCTCGTTTTCTCCTCTTACGGGACAAACTCGGTTTGATTGCATCACCCTCTCATTTGAAGGGGGTGTTAGTGTATCTACACAGTCCATAACTAAGTCCAATAGCAGTCAGAGTCCAAATGCAACATCTGGAAGCTAGTAACATTAGTCATGTCCAATCACGTTATTTATTATCATATTTTATAAATACAAGTGTGTTGTTCAGTTATTGATTTGTCGTAAAGTGTGATACGTTGGCAAGCTATAATTGATTCTTTTGTAACAGAATGCATGATAAATACATGGCCCCACTCTCAAGCAGTGACATGAGAGTATTCTTTCATTGATTATCTTAGAAATCAAACTGCACCAATCCCTAATATAATAGGATGGCTCGCTATTTCCTTTGCCAAAACAAGTGATAGCATAAATAGTTTTTTTTTAATTACTGTTCTTATTATATCTATGTCATAATTTTCCTTATACATAACTATCTTACTTTATAAGCTGTATTGCAGCTTTTATAGGACTCATCTTTTCTATGTATAGGGGGATTGTTGGAAGAGTTTGGCGCTGGGATAATCTCTTATGTGGTAATCTTGAATTCTTCATAAGACTTTTTATCTTTCATTTGTTAGAATAAGAAGAAAGCTTAGTGAAAGTAGTGTACTGGTTTCCTTTAATAGTGCGGTTGAGTTTTTTTTTATCCTGAAGTTACTTCCCTTCTTCTCCTAAGCTTGTCCGATTGTTATTTATTGTGAAAGTTTGAAAACCTAAACTTTTGGGTAATTGATTGTCTACAAGGTGAGTATTGGATTACTTGTGCTCCTGCAATTGAATGGTATTAATGAAATATTTTGTTCTATTGAAGTTTCATCTTTGAAATGTAGGTAAAATCTACCTATTCGTTGTTAATTTTTCAATTATTTTTTCATGATAGTGCTATTTTTGTATTTTTGTAGTTACTTAACGAACCAAAGCAGTTAAGCTTCCATTCTCTTCATAGAAAATAAAATATGTTTTAGTTATTATGCTTCAAGAAAAAAAAATGATTTGGAAAGACTAGTAGATATATTGCTAATATTAGTTAGGGAATGATTAGAGTTTTCTTTTTTAATTTCGGGATGTATAGCCAAACATTTTGTGTATAGCCAAACATTTTGTAAATACAAGCAGGGACAAATTAATTTGAACAAAAGAAGTTTTATAATAAAAAATAATCACGAAACCGATGCTTAAAAGAAAAAAAATCCAATGACATTACCACAATCTGCAGAAACTGCAGTTAAACCATTTCTAACAGACGGCTTATTTGCTGTTTTACAAACCACAGTTAAGTGGCTCAATTGCTGTTTGAATTGTGGAAAAATTACCCGAAAAAAAATCATGGTTAAGTTTTTTTTTAAGTATATTAATCCTAGTTATGATATAATAATCATTAAACATTATTAATGTAAAGTAATTTTATTTTATTAGATCTATCAATATAATTATACTCATTATTAATTATATAAAATTAAATCAATTTTATTAAGAGTTATTAATTTTTAAATAAGTTTTTATTTCCAGTAGTTAAACAGAAAATATTCAATAAATATTATTTTACATTTGAAAATTATTACATCATAATTAAAATATTATCACTTCGCATTATAGACTACAACCTAACTTTTCCTTCAATGCTAAAAAGTTCTTGTGGTGGTTGAAAAGGAAAGTGAATTTAAATGATCATGTGATAATAGTTAAATATTTCTTTAAAAAAAACGCAAAACATTTTCCTTTAATTTTATGTTATTTATAGATATTTTTTAGACTTTAAAAATTAATCCTCAAACTTTACCTTATCAATATTTATAATGGAAAATTACTCTTTTTTGTTCTTATAATAGATTCTCAAATTATATGGCATTTTCTTTTTATTTTGAGAATATACCTAATTTACCTTTTAAAATTAAAACATGAACATTATAAGATCAAGACTCCACTAAATCTAAGAAACATAATATTTACTTTGTTTTGCAGTTGAATCTCTTTTCTAACACACCTCTTTGCTACCTTTCACTCTCTTTGATATTTCTTCCTTGTCTTCCTTGTCTAAATCCGTGATCTCTTCAAAATATATCTGTACAAAGCTCTTTGAAAGCAATAATTTAATGATCATTTTCCATTAGCAAATACTTCACACATTTTTGGATAAGTTAATCTATCATTTTTTAAGAGATACTTAAATTACACAACTCACTGCTCTATTTTAAAAATATATACTAATTCCCTGAAATAAAAAATTGACCAAAATATCTTCAAAAATAATAATATTTTTTTAATTAAAATTTAACTTATTAGAAATTATATATTTCTTAAACTTTTAGTTCAATGTTAATTATTTTGTGTCAAAAATTATAAATTTAATTTATTATAAGGTTATTAATTTTATAACAATGTTTACATTTAGTAATATATATTTAATAAAAATATTATTATTGAAATTAAATTATTATCTTTAATCAACGATATTTAACTGAATCAAGTGAAGTCAAACAAAAATTAGACCAACAAGAGGCCCAACCATGCAAACCTTGCCCGAGGCAAGGTTGGGTTTTGGACCAACATAGATACTTGGCACTGCTTGGTCCTATATTCTATTTTTACTAAATCATTTAGAAGAATTATGCTTTTTTATTGAATGTGATTTATTAGTATGGATTGGTAGATTTGAATTTTGGTAGGCATTCGCATATTGCGGAACGCGTGCATTAGAGATAGGACGATTCATTTTTTTAAATTTTATTATTTATCCAGAAAAAATGGAATGCACTCTATTCCAATTAATAAATTTAAGGAGATTGGAACAGTGAAAAGTGGCATCGAGTGTGGTTTATACATCAAAAAATAGAGCCATTTGAATCTTTTAGGTAGTTTCAATAATAATGCGCTGGATGTCAATCGCGAATATACAAAATATAAAATAATTATACATAAAAATATAAAATGTAAAAATCAAGATAATAAATACATACTTATAGGAATATAAGCTAATGGAGATTAAATATATTATATTTATGATAAATATATTTAATTAGATGAAGAATAATAAAATAATTTAATATCTTATTTACATGTATTATTTTTTTAATAAAATTAAATAAAAAAATTATATTTCTTTTCCTCTTATTATATCAAATGAAGTGAAAAATAATTATTTCATCTTTTCTCTCTTTTTTTTTTTTTTTCATCTGTCATAATTAGTAAAATAGAATGAAAAGACATTAGAAAAGTGAATAAAATAAATAAAAAATATACCTATGCTCATACTTTAAAAAATGATAAAAATAAATAAATATTATTGAATAATAATATAATAAATATTATATAATCATTTTTTTCTTTCTCTTCTCTTCTATTCTTTTTTTTTGGTTCTTGATAGCAAGTGTGTTTACATATATATTTCATTTCCATTATATCAAATATACCATTAATTACCCAAGAATGATGCTTTATATTTTGATAGTTTCATCCAATTTTTGTTGATTGGACGGTTACTATTAAATAGTAGGTACTAGATCTTCGAGCAACGTTGAAACCTCTTTTTTTTTTTTTTCCTTTTGGCCACAGAAAATTTGCTTTAGTTAATCTTAAAATGTAAAGAGCAAGTTGTTAAGCTTTTGGTTTTCAAGAAACCAAGAAATGGCTAAGCCATTTTTAGTTCTAAAAGGAGCGAACCCTAATTAGCTGTCGACGTGTGACTAGTTCTGTTAAGGTTTGTTCCCTTTTCTACTTTTGCACTTGCGTATTCATATTCTTTTTTTATTCACGGGCAGCATCTAGCCTTCCTTTCAAAGCAACTACCATGTCTTTGATGGAGCATGTATTAAAAAAGTACTAGTTGAACTAAAATTTTTAAACTCTTTAGTGTGTCTTAAAGTAACAAAAACAAAAATATGTAAATCTAGATTAAAATTTCTCTCTCTCGCGATTCTTCTATATTTAAAATCTAAACATGCCCTTTAATGTGGTAAGAATCCATTTTTCAGATCATGATCGAGCAGAAAGCCTTCTGACCTTGATTATACTTGTAGGGTCACAACGAGCAAGGGCTAACACAGCTTTGAGATGGCCACTGAAAAGTGAGCCATAAATTGCCACATGACATCCTGGTACCAACTATATTGCCGTGCTTCTTTCTGGCCCTTTTGTCACGTCACGCCTTGTTATTGATTGGGAAATCTATTCAATCTAGGGCACTTCCTTTTATTCATTTATTGATTTTTATTTTTGGTCACAATCTAGTGTACTTCAGTAACACATAGTAGGGCTGTACCCAATAGTTGGTGCGATGGTGAATTTGGTCCTTATAATATGGGGTTGAGTTGGATTAAAGAAGTTATTTTAACCAGGTTAAATTCGGTTTCAAGTATTTTGATTAGCTTTATCTAGTCTGACTTGATCTCATATATATATATAGTTGGATTAAAGAAGTTATTTTAACCAGGTTAAGTTCGGTTTCAAGTATTTTGATTAGCTTTATCTAGTCTGACTTGATCTCATATATATATATATATATATATATAATTATTTTTAAAAAGTTTATATAATAATTTTATTTTTTAAAATTAATTTTTTTATTAAAAGAAAGTCCAATCAAGCTTAATTAACCTAGTTGGGCACCAAAATCATATAATAGATTCGGTACAAATTTGGGTCAAACTAGACATTTGCCATGTGTAGCACTAACACGTAGAAGTCGTGAAAATCTGTACGACTCAGCATTTGTGGAAGAAAAGGAACATTATGTGTGTGTGTGTGTGTGTGTGTGTAGTGTTAAATAAAATTAAAAGAGGGAGAAACAATTTTTCATTCTGAAAAATTAATATTTAATTATAAAATTAACTTATAAAATTTAAAATGTAACAATTTTTTTTAACTTCAAATCTTAGTTGAAAACTTAACAACAAAAAGGTACGTGATTTTAACAGTATTGACAATATTTGTTTAACATAATATTCAATTTCCCAAAAAATTAATTATAATTCCAAGAATTAAGTGAGATTTAATATTTTATTTTAGTTCAAAATTTGAAAATGTATTTTTTTATTTTTCTAAATTGCAAGTGTTGATTTTATAACTAAGTCTTAATTTAAAAATATAAAATATAATTTTCCATACAACAATACTACTTGAAAAAATTAATTAAATGTTACTATATTATCCATTGAAATACCTTTTAGTTATTGTGCGGAAACTTCAAACAAAAAACTGTAGTTTCAGCTTCTTTATCCATATAAATTTTTCTTTGGTCAAATTAAATAGGAGTGTAAAAAAAGTTGAGTCGAATCGTGACATTTTCAAGATCAACTTACTTAATATACGAGTTATTTAAATCTAACTCACAAATTAAATAATTTCAAAGATAAAATCAAGCTCCAATTGCTTTGTTAAAAGAGAACTTGAACTCAACTTGTATAAACTCACTTAACGATTATATATATATGAGGAGGTTAATGAGTTTTTATGATATGTAAAAAAATATTGATAAATTATTTTATATATATTTTGTGTGTGTGTGTGGGTGATTGGGGGATATATATATATATATATATATATATATATAAAGTGTTCAACATCAAATTTTTAAACCTAACTTTTTTAATCAAACAAATTTAATGTTATTTTAAAACTCATTCATTTTATAACTAAATAGAACTGAAACAAACTTTTATACAAATCCAACTTACACAATTCACAAATAGTTTAATTAATCTAAAAATTAAAGACAATTAATTTCATTCCAGTGTAATAGATTAAACTATGCATAAATCTATTTTAAGGAATAGGTCCCAACTCATAATATTTAGAAATCTTGAGAGATTATTAAAATATTATAAATTAGATTAATCAATAAATGCTAACAAATGTTAAATAAAATTATTAATCTATTTGTGTTGTGGCTAAGGATCTATTCTTTAAATGGACTAATATTAATTATTTGATATTAAATAGAATATAATCTACAAATTGAAAAATATTCCAACCTTCAATAGAAGAAACCAAGAAATTTGCAAGCATACGCAAAGGATGGATGATATTCTTCAGGCAAAGAGCCTTACCTAGAGGCTAATCAAAGTCAAGTATTTTTTGCACTTGCACGGCGAAACCTCATATAAACCTCCAACTGCCTAAATGTCAGCACTACCTTTCTTTTCCACCTATCAATCACATTCCTTCGATCTGAACGCAGAGGACATCGTCTCTCTGACATTTCCGGCGCGTCAAGCTCGAGAACCTCATAGGTATGGTTAAAAAAAAGAAAAAGAAAAAAACAACGAGATACAGAACGAGAAATAGATTTCTCTTATTTGTATGATCCATATATTTTGTATTTTTCGAAAAAAACAAATATGAGTGTTAGGATTTCGTATGATTCTTGTACGATGGATAAGAGATTCAAATGCATTTAACGTACAGAAGATATTTTGTAGATCAGACGCAGGGATATTATGCGTATAGATGGGATGTGCACGTTATCTATGCCTAAACCTTTTAATTTTGATTTGAATGATCTAAAATATATATATATATATATTAATTTTAAATTTTTTTATTTTAAAGAATATGAAATATAAAATAAAATTAATTTTATAATTTTTTAACTATAAAAAATGATATTTCATATTAAAAAAATTTAAAATATTTCATAAAATTTAGATTATTCCGATTTAATTTCAACCGTTTAAATTAAAACGTACACAGCCCCTCAAATTCATATAAAATCTTAGTTGGGAGCTCAGCCAAGCATGTGTTGCCTTTATTTCTCTGTTACTCCATAGCGTATTTTTGCTGCTTTTTTTGGTGGTTGCCATTGGGTATGCTGTACCTGATACCGAGGACTTGATATTCTATGAACTTTAGACACTAATATCTACACATGACACTATACAAATACATGCATATTGACATATAAAATTTCAAAGAAATATAGAATTTGACAGACACAGTATATATATATATATAGATTTTATACTTTCTACTAGTTATATCCTTTTTTTAAAAAAATTCAACCTGCATCATTCTATAAAAGTATCTTACATTATTCTTTTTAAGTAAAATTTATTAAATCAGAAGTTGTCAATCTACATTATTCAATTTATTCATGAAGAACCCAATAATACTTTAATTATTTCATCATCATGGATTGTTTAATCTTTTAGTATGTTATTATTTTTTATAATCTTTATATATATATTTTTCTTTGAATCGTATGTTCTCGAGCCATACTCAACTCAAGTTCAAACTGTATTTAAACTGCATTTGACACATGTCTAAATCAAAAAAATAAAACTTTTTATATTGACAGATTCATAGATATCTTGTATTCAATAAACAGTATCTATAACTCTTTTATTTTATTTTATATTATTTTGGATATTTCGGATACAAATACTAACAGTTGTTTTTTTTTTTTTGGAGATTCGATTGGAGTTCGGATATCATTGTTTTCTTTGAATACGATTTCTAATAGTAAAAAAAAGTTTGTATATCCGTCCACGGTAGTCCCACATTTTGTTAACAAAGCATTGATCACATTATTCATGCAGTCACAGACCCATCTTTCACAATGGCATCATCAACCAAAATGAGCTTGAAGCTTCTGATTGACACAAAAACCAAAAGAGTTCTGTTCGCGGAATCATCGAAAGAGTTAGCGGACTTTCTCTTTAACCTGCTTCGCTTGCCTATTGGTACAGTCATAAGGCTCCTAACCAAGAATGGCATGGTGGGTTGCGTAGGCAAACTCTATGAAAGCATTGAGAATCTCAGTGATGCTTACTTATTGCATCCAGAGCAAGACAAGGACGTTTTGTTGAAGCCAAGTGCTTCAATCTCTGGATTTCTTTTGCCTGCAAATGTTGGCCATGGGAATAGCAAATCAGGACCTTTAAATCTGTACATGTGCTGCTGGACCCGCTGCAACTATAATGTGACAGATGATCCGACCACTAAGTGTCCAAATTGCGGGAATTCTATGACCACTAGCGTACCATATGTTGGCAAAAAGGATACAGAAGTGACACATTCTTCTGGTGAGGGTGGATTTGTGAAAGACGTTGGGACGTACATGGTGATGGATGATCTAGTTGTTCAGCCCATGTCTACCATTTCATGTATCGCTTTGCTCAACAAGTTCAACATCAAAGAGGTCAATTCCCTGCAAGAAAGGGTCGTTGAGTTGGGGATAAAAGAGGTAATTTAAATATATGGCTTTTGAGTATCATAATTTAATATATGCTTTTTTTTTGGGGGGTGGGGGGGGGGGGGGGGGGGGGGGACCGATTTATCCCTGTTTCATTAAACATATGCATTTTGAAATAACTATGTTTTACTCTTAATTTTTCTTCCACTCCTTTTAATATAGTTTAATTACTAAGTTTGATGCCCCCCCCAAATTTTCACTCAAATTTTAATGAGTTTTTATGGTTTTAAAAATTTAATTAATCTCTTCTACTTAGTTTTCATAAGTTTTTAGCCAATCATGTCCCATTTTGATAGTTTGAATATGTATAATTTATACCAATAAAAATAAATAATGAAATGAAATTAACTTTTATATATATAGGATGTGATGTTGTTAAATGACTTGGATAAGTTAGTTTGAATAATACATAGTTATATGTTCAAGATGATATATGATTGATTGTATTAACAAAATTTAATAGAATATTGATAAAAGTTTAAAGGGAAGAATTAAATTAAAATCGTTTAAACTATACATATTCAATTACAATTTTTCAAACCATAAAAATCAAATGAAAACTTTAAAAAAATTAAGGGCTAAAAGAATAATTTAACCTTAATTGATATATGTTCCTTGAAAGAACTATATTTTACGATGAGGCTAATTCTTAAACTTTGTTTAAGCTAATTCCTTTACAAGTGGTCTTAAAGGGTACACTCCCTCCTATTGACCTGATGCATCTAAAATTTTATTTTTAGAATATTTTTTAGAAGAATGAGATCCAAATTATTAAAGACTAAATTTAAATTCAATTATTTATATTTTTCTATTAAGTTTTTCAACAAAAATATAAAAATGCAGAAATTTTTTTTTTAAAGACACAATTGTATAATGCTAAATTATGAAGTACATATATTATGCCTTCAAAAATTATATACTTATCATATTTTTTATTTAAAAAAATCTGATAATATAAATATAAAAAACTACGTATAAATTTTGCCTAATTATTAAGAAGAGATCAATCTCTTCTTCAACTAACCTAACCCTCTAGCTATCCATATATGTTTCTTGAACGTACTATTTTTACTCAATTGATATTTGGCTGCTTTACATCTGGTTTACTTAATGTGTTGCCTTTCCCCCCCCCCCCCCCCCCCCCCTCCTCTCTCTCTCGGTGCCCTTATCATTCCTTATTTTTCCTTATTTACTAGGGTATCGAACTGCTGAAGGCCTCTCTGCAGTCCAGTAATGTTTTGACAAGTGTTTTCCTCAAGACTATGGAGCTTAAGAAATAAGCAAATAGGATCCTTCTTTAATGCTATGAAATCAGATGATCTTATTTCATTCCAATGTTTTTAGTCATATATAGTTATGAATAAGCACTATCAGCAAGCGAAAATCCTTCGCGAAATAACATTCTATTAAGTTTAAGGTGAAGTTGGAGGCTAGAATCTCTGGCTGAAATGTAATCATCAAAATTTGAAGTAAATTTATTAGTCTCTTTTTTCCTTTCTTTGACACAACGCAATAGAATCCTTCTACTCAAGTAATATATTCTTTAAAGAAGCAAAAAGCACAAATCCAACCATTTGCACCATGGTCAAGATCAGTTGGCGTTTTGCTTAATTTTGAGCTGAAAATTAGATTCTTGCTACGATAAAGCAATATTAAAAAAATAAAAAGAACCATCAATTTGGCAGGGACATTCACCAAACATGGAATGAAGCCAAAAGAGAAGTGTTTTCTGATTTGCTATGTGTAAGCACTTAGCATTAGGCCCTAATTTGATTTCCTGTAACACTACGTGCGTGTTGGATCTAACTCGAATTTTTTTTCAAAATAAAAAATGGCTAATATAACTCTGAGCAGTTCAGGGCTTCCTAATTCCAAATTATTGGGGACAAAAAACAAAAAAAAAATCAGAAAGATTCATGTTTGAAGGGACTTTTCAATATCAAATCTAGAAAGCAGAAAAGGCTGTCAAATTATTCCAATCTACATCATGCTTGAAATGAGATTACCTTTGACATTCTGTAATTAATTATGGGAAATTTTAGAGGTTGTTAGTTGTTATTATCACTTCACAAATAACAAATACAAACACAGCGACACTACAAGAATTTTAAATGTCTATTGCGTCATGTCTAATACAAATATATACGACATGTATTAGACATAGACACTGCTCTTTTTCTCAAATGTCTATCCTTCATAAGTTCCAGATTATACTAGGCATTCCAAAAGTTCATTGTGCAGCAAAACCTCAAACAGAAACCCAAAAGACTAAACACAAAAATGGCAAAGTGAAAAGTAGGAAACAACTAGTAACATGTGCATTTCAGGGATAGCATAAAAATAATTTTTCTTCAATGCTTATGCACCATTGTGGAAAAATGAAAATGAAATGGTCAATATATTATATGACTATAGTGTTACTCAAAGCATTTGTATATGTTTCCGTGGGCATAAAATAACACCGTCTTTGGATTTTTCAAGAGCCCAATTAATAAAATCTTTTACCTCATCCAATTAATTTTTGTCCACTCTTGATTTATCAATAAAGTTCTTGTCCATCATTGAGGAATCACTCTGATTAGAAGAAATAAAATAATAATAATAAATTTTGAAAGCCTATTACACATATGCATATACATAGCGTAAACTAAATAATTTCTGTATGAGAACTAGTATGATCTAAAACTGTAATTTACAATAAAATATTAAACCCAAATGTCACGTACCAAAGGGACTGACATTAATAAGAGTGCACTTTAAGACATTACTAAGTCAAGGCTATTGATCAAGTAACAAGGGAAATCAGCAACACAAGCTCGAGGAGGAGGGTATTCTAAGTTGCAATTTACAACTAATTCAGCAATTTTGCGAAGATATTCAATTCTAAGTTACAACTTGTACCAAACTATCTTATTGCAAAGCGGCTTCCATATATGAAATATTGGTGTTCAGATGACACTTCACATAAAGTTGCTACAGATCTATCTCACTAGATTTTATAAAAGTGATGACTGCATCTCTCGAGTGAGGGAAAAAAGAAAAAAGAAAGATCCATCTAGAGAATTTTGTTTGCCGCTTAAGAGTTTTTGAAAATTGATAACATGGTAGATTTAACTTTTACAACCCTCTTTTTTCTTTTTACAAATTACTAGGGATTATCATGTGAAGGGTATGAATATAATACTATAATATCCATTTCTAGATTTATAGAAAAATATTTTTTCTATACCTCAAGATCCAAACCCTAGTGAATAATGAAATTTTTAGTCACTACGAAAAAAATAAAATTAACTGCTGTGATATAATCATAATTTTATAAATCATAGTTAAACTGAGTTTAATTATAATTCTATAAACCATGATTAAATTGGATTAAACCACCATTTATAAAATCACATATTGAACTTTGTATCTTAATCATAGTTTAACCATTTATTATAAACTGCAATTAAATCATATATTTTATAACCACGATTAGCACACATGATTTAACCATAGGATGTAACAAATCACTATTAAACTACAATTAAAATCCCCTCTCTAGACTCTTGCTCTCCCATCTCTCGATTCTTTCACCTTTGCGATGTGACCCGCCCTCGCAAAAAAAATCCCCACCGTTTCTCTTCCATTTTCAAGTGTATTTTTTTCTCTATGTTTGGTTTGATTGTTTGCAATTTGCCTAGCATAAATATTTGATTAAATATTTGAATATTTAATCTTCAAATCCTGTCTTTTTCAGTTTCTCTGTTATATTTCTTTCCAATATATGAGATTGTCTGTGTGGATGCTGATTCTGAATGAATTTCGATGAATGTTTGTTTTTCTCTGAGGTTTTGGTGTTTCTAGTGTCTTAGCTTTTATAGAATAGCAAGTTATAGTTTGTGGGCATTGGTTTCTTATTTGAAGATCTAAACTTTCCTTATGTTTTTTATTTTAAAATTAAGTTAAAATATAAACCAAACTGAAGGCATTGGTATCCAGTATCCTTGTGTGGATGGATTGTGTTTGTTGAAATTATCGGATTTTTTTTTATAATGTATTTTGTCGAAGTGATATATATCTAGAACCTAGATATTGTTTTGTTGGTGACAAATGAAGGTTTTGATAATGAGCATAAGCTCTTGAGAACCATATTTGTTAGGAATTTGACACTCAAGGTGAAAGAGAAGACTTTGTTGAAGGAGTTTAAGAAATTTAGGGAGGTTAAATATGTGAGGATTCGTTGTATTCCAATATTGGATGTCAGTATTTTCAAATGATTGATTTCATTTAATGCTCTTTTCTACTATGTAAAACTTCTTTTTTTTTTTTCATTTAGATCCTAACTTTATATTTGTTTATAATTGATTAGACCGAAAAACCTAGAAAGGGGGTTATCCTTTCAAAGAAAAGGATATGTTGAAATGTAAATATTTAACATGTGTTTTATTATATTTTTGGTAGGTTATGATTTTGTAATTAATGAGTGATATATTTTGATATTTCATAATTAGGGTAATATTCCGTATTTATTAGTCATCAATGCCTTGTCTTATACACTCTTCAATAAATACAAAATTATACATGGGTTAGACTTATTGACTACATGTTCTCTCAATAGTTTCCTATCCTTTTCTCTCTTCTTATGGTATCAAAGCCATTTTTTGATCAGTCCCTTCCCTGATAGTGACTATACGTCATTCTAGTCACTATGCTATAATAGTGTCTAACACACGCACCCCACTAGCCTTTTCAAGCATCGTTGATCAGTTAACACCTGTTGCTGGACCACCTAATGAAGCCACATGTGTCCCCATGCACCGAACAAGCAACTTTGTCCTTTTCCCATGTGCCATTGCATGACGGCGTGTGCAGCCACCACTTCGATCAGCCACCATCCATCCAAAAGTCATTGTCAATTTCTTCTCTCTTTAACCCAATTCCTCATCTTCCATGATTAGGCCTTGTTTGAAATGTTTAGGGCTATCTTCTCATTAGATCTTAAGTTTTTGGGTGTCCCTCATTATTATTCTTTGTTTGTCACCTTTTAGAGCTCCTTTCAATCTAGATACAGTATGTCTATTATTGTTCTAGCATCTTCAATTCTAAAGATTAGTACTTTTCTCACATTATTCTTAAGAAATCCTATTATTACCCCTGAGAAGTTGGACGGCTCTAATTATACCACTTGAATAGCCTTTGCTAAACTTTTGGTTCCTTGGCCATCGTTATAAGGATTATTTGGTAAAACAAGTTGATGATATTATTACTTCAGATTTACCAACTTGGAAGAAAATAGGTCTATTATGGCATTCGGTTGACTATAAGTTATGACATACTCTCCATAATTATAAGGCATGTTTTATCTTTTAGCAAAAGGCCAAATCTATGTATACTAATGATATTCAACAACTTCATTCTTTTGTCACTAAAATGATTAGTTTGACGCAGTTGGATACATATATGAATACTTATGTAAGAAGGATTCAGTTGGTCAAATAGGAGTTCAATGAATTACTACCTATATCTGCCAATGCCTAAGAATAAGAATGCCAATAAGATAAATTATTCATAGTTCCTACCCTTGCTAGTTTAAGGGTGAACCTTGCTCCTATTCATGATCAAATTCTCTCAAGTTCTAACATTCTATCCCTTGATAATGTTCTTGCTTGATTACGATGATTGATCATTTTGCAAAATGTAGTTGTGCCACTTGAGGCCTCTATATTTGCCTTATAACATAATGGTCACAATCATAATCAACAACAAGAAGGACAAAGCAATGGCAACCACAACCTTGGACAATGACCTTACTATACTTATTGTAACAAATTAGGTCATACAACCTAAAGTAGTTCCTGAGTCAAAGTCATTGAGCCAATTAGTAGAGCTATTATATATAATCAAAAGACTCTGCGATGTCATCCCCTAATCATTTAGAGATCTAGTTGTTTATGTTCAACATCCTTGTACTAGGAAGAACTAGATGTGTTTCCTTGGTTACAATAGAGGTCTTCATCTCTATTATTACTTGAACTCACCAAGCCTTGGGTATCTTGATGTATATCCACTCAATCTCAATGACATAACAAGTGGTCAATATTCTTACTATCTGAAAACACTATCACACATGCGAAAATCATAAAAATTCTTAATAGAACAATAATAATTTGAAAATTGAATATGGTTCAACTGTCACATATGTAGAAATCATTTTTATTTCTCTTGTCTATGTAAGATATAATTATATCACATGTAAAATTAAGTAAAATGCATGGCAATTGCATAATTAAAAATGCACATCTCATCTAATGGTAATAATAGCAAAACATCATATAACAACAACCATGAATATAAGTCATCGATTTAAACTTCTCATAATCATCATATATTTTAACATATATGGGCATTCAATATATTCTCATCTAATGGAAACATAATTTTTCATCCTTAGTAATACAATTGAATTAAATTAAAATAATATAAACATTATATCTAATGTCACATACTACTACACATATGAAAACACTGTATAATTAAAGGGTGATGGTGTTTCCGTTGGTTCATTGCATCTGCATAGAAAGATAATCATTAGAGTATCCACAATATAAAGAAACCACATCATGTCCCCTCAAGTGGATCTACATCACATGCTTAAGTAAGGTTTCTTTGTACATCTCTAAGGAGAAGTTAGTATAGAGATCATCCCTAAAGAATAATCTATTTTGAATACTAACAATATATAGAGTTTCAAAATCTAAATTATGCACAAAATATAATCGTAATGCTATACATACTACAACTTTATTCTTAAGAAATAAATAAATAAATAGACACATTAGGGTATGCATACATATTAGCATAAGTATCATCATATAGCATCTCACCATCTCACACATCTAACATAGACAATAAAGTGCTCCTAGATATTCAAAATGATTTCCATTGGAACCTATTCCTTTTATGCTATCTTTTAGTATTTTAAATGTTTGAATAGTATATACCATATTTGATATTTCTTGAGCATTGGTATTCATACATTAGTATTATTTGGAATGTAGTCTTCCATGTATAGGAATCATAGTTTATAAAGGAGTTAGGTTAGCCATGCATAAGCATTATCTACAATGGAATCATTTATACACAAGGTCCACATACATATTTACACTTAGAAATTAATTATTGAAAATTAAATCTCAATTATTCTTATGGTTCCAAAGGAATTAAGGGACATAACTGATATAAAGGTTCAAAGCTAAAAAAAAGGTTTATGGAAGGGTTCATAATACCTAAAAATCCCTAATTAGCATGTAGGATAATTAATGGAAGTAAAAGCATGCAAAAAGAATAAAAAATTTACACTTTCTCCCCCATTTTTTTGAAGTGGCATCACGATGCTATGCATTTTTGCCTTCCCTTAGACAAAATAAATGGCACTATGATGCCAAACCTAGCGCCATGTCTTTTTCTTCCCCTATAACCTGTGTTTTTATAGTTCACTAAAAGAGTTTCTCATTTTTTAACCTTAACGACCTTAGATGATCCTTTTAAACATCTAATATAATCATACAACAGTAAAACAATAATCAAAACATAGAATAACAATCCAAAATAAGATTTACTATAGAAACCATTCTAGAGAGAGAAAGAAGATAAGGTGAAAGAATTAAAGTAGTTAGTTACTTTTAAGCAGACTATTAGCCTCTAACGTTCCTAAAACATCATCCAAGGTATCAAACAACCTTTAAACAAAGTTAAGTCTAATTATACAACACCCCTTAGAGAGAGAAAATAAGAGTTGATAAAGAGGGTGAAGAGTTGGGGCTTTTAAAGATTTTGAGTGCATCATAAGCACATATTCTCATGATAGGCATTATTGAAAGTATGAAATAGCAACAAACAAGAAAAATCAAGGCTTCACCATTTAAGAGCACCAAATTTTTTGGAAGGAAAAATCGAGGAGAAGAAGAAAAAAAGAAGACACAGTAGTTGAATATCTTAGTAAGACAATATAGCTTTACTTGGTGGAGGCTCAAATTTCAATCTCAAACTTCTTTTCCCTTTTGGTTCCTCTCCCTCTAGAACTTGCTTTCTCTTTTCTCTTGCTCTATCTCTACATCCCTCACTCAGTCTCTCTCTCTCTCTATGCTCTTACTTTTAAAGTTTGAGGGAAATATGAATAGAAAAGTGATGAGAAGTCTATTTAAATACAATGTACTAATTGTTTCCTCCTGTACCCTCAGTATATTTCCTTCCTTAACATGTTCTATTTCACTGACTTTGTAAGGAAGTCAGTCTTACATGTATTATTTGCAGATAAAATAATACCTTATTTGGTTTGTATTAGGTATCAAAATTATTACCAATTTAAAAAAAGTTCATATGAAAATTCTTAGCTGTTCCTCCTCATTATTTCTACAACTTCAATTCTTTTTGTAAGAATTACATCTTAGGATAGGCTAAAACTATATTTTGGTCCCACCAAAATTACATTTTAGTCCCAATTAAAATTACAAGCTTGTTTCTTAAGCTTTTAATAATTATATTTTGATCTCAAATTTCATCTAAATATTTTTATTTCACATGTACTTGTAAGATATTTTTGGCCTTGGGAATTCCAAAAAAAAATTAAATTCCAAGTATATATTTCATAAGTATTTCTTATTTCATAATTATGAAAAATAATAAATAATCTTCTAAAATTCTCTAAAATACCAAAAAAATTTCAAAAAAATTTCTTTATGGTTTATAAATTTATATTTCATTAAATCTTCATTATTTGGTAATTATTTAGGCTTTGATTATTTTCTAATCTTAGCTAATTTATCCTAAAATTACATAATTGTTATCTAATAATTCTTATTGGGAGAAGGATTTTACAACTAGCAAGAATTGCTCATGTCTCAATGCATCCTATACCAATTGCCTAGACATCTATTTATCAAACACTTCAAGTGCATGAAAATTGGCAATTGTATTATATGTAAATTAATAAGCATTAGCTAGTACTACTATATTTACACCTTCTAGTCCTTATTTAATCAACATTCAAACATGTTCATTTGATTACTTAACTCTTAACCTTATAACCATAATATTTAAGGATTAGTCAATAGATTAAATGTAAGAAAAATCAAATACAAGCAATGAGCATATATAACTACACCATAAGCCAGATATTGATCTAGAGGTTATCATCATAACTAGTGATTTATCACATAAAACAAGATTCAATTAGTGAAATTAATAAAAAAAAATTAAAAGACCAATGAAAATGCATAGAAATTTGAATTAGATCAAGGTAGAACATAGAATTCATCACTAGAGAGCATAATTTATCAACACAAATATCAAGAATTACCTTCTTTAAATTATCCAATACAAAATGCTCTCCTGATACTCCAAGATGCAAAGAAAATTGAAAGAATCACTCTAAAGAAATCACAAAAAGGACAAAAAGTCCTATATATTTTTTAAGTATATTAACACTAGTTATGATATAATAATTATTAAATATTATTAATGTAAAGTAATTTTATTTTATTAGATTTATTACTATAATTACACTCATTATTAATTGTATAAAATTAAATTAATTTTATTAGTAGTTATAATTTTCAAATAAGTTTATATTTTAAGAAGTAAAATAGAAAATATTCAATAAATATTATTTTACATTTAAAAATTATTACATCATAATTAAAATATTATCATTATGCATTATAGACTATAACCTATCTTTTCCTCCAATGCTAAAAAGTTTTGTGGTAGCTGAAAAGCAAAGTGAATTTAAATGATCATGTGATAAGAGGTAAAGATTTCTTCTCGAAAAAAATGCAAAACATTTTCCTTTAATTTTATGTTATTCATAAATATTTTTTGGAATTTAAAAATTAATCCTTATACTTTAGCATCAATATTTATAAGGGAAAATTACTCTTTTTCCTTATACTAGATCCTCCAATTATATGGCCTTTTTTATTTTAAAAATAGACAAAAATTGTTTTTAAAATTAAAATGTAAACACCATAAGATTAAGACTCCACTAAGTCTAAGAAATATAATATTTACTTTGTCTTACATTTGAATTTCTTTACTAACACCTCCCTTTGCTACCTCTCACTCTCTTTGACATTTCTTTCTTATCTAATCCATGGTCTCTTGAAAATTTATCTATACAAAAAACTCTGAGAGCAATAATTTTATGATCATTTTCCATTAATTGAGACTTCACATGTTTTTGGTTAAGTTATTCTACAATTTTCTAAGAGATATTTAAATTACACAACTCATTCTCTATTTTGAAAACATACATTAATTCCTTAAAATTAAAAGTTGACAAAAATATTTTTAAAAATAATATTAATTTTTTAATTAAAATATAACATATTTGAAATTATATTTCTTAAACTTTTAGTTCAATATTATTTATTTTGTCTTAAAAATTATGAAATTTAATTTATTATAAAATTATTAATTTTATAGCAATAATTACATTTAGTAATATGTATTTAATACATATATTATTATTGACATTAAATTATTATTTTTAATTGGTGATATTTAACTGAATTGAATCACGTCAGACAAAAATTAAGCCAAAAAGAAATCCAACCATGGCAAGGTTTGAGTTTTGGACCAAGAAAGATACTTGGCTCTACTTGGTCCATTTTTTCTTTCTAAAATCATTTAGAAGAACCATGCTTTTTATTGAATGTGATTTGTTAGTATGGATTGGAAGATTTGAATTTTGCTATATTTGAATCTTATTAATGGTTTTTTAGTAGTAGGCATTTGCATATTGCGTAACAAGGTGCATTAAAGATTGGACAATTCATCTTTTTTTTTTTGTCAATATAAAAAAAGGGTTATGTGTTTAAAGAATTCTTACTCATTAATCCCCTGGGTCTAATAACCCATCGTCCATCACTTAGTCTCTCCCCTAGCTCATATCTAATGGGATGAGAAGATGAGCCAGTTGTATCTATGCTCAAAATATGTGTGGAAGGCCCCTCTGATCTAATGAAGGTTGAAAAGTTGAAGGGTGTCTAAATATGCGGAGATGGAAAAGAAGATGATGCAGACATTGATCCAAGAGGGCTCTTAGCATATGGAGCTAAGTGTGAAGGTGATGAATGTGTTGTAGCTAATGGTATCTGGATCGGCTTAGAAGGCCATGTTATCTTCCCTTTACCCTTTTTGGTTGCAAAAGATCCTCCACTCCAATTACGTCCTTCATCCAATGTCTAGAAAAGAAAAAGGAAAAAACATTTTATACATAAGCATGAGTTAATAATTAATGTAAGGCAAACAAATTATTAAGTATCAATAATTAAAAAAGTTTTACCAGAAATTATCAATTGCTCACTAAATTATAATCACTAGGAAGATCTTCTTCAATATCAGATGCGTCACTATCTAATAACTCTTCCTTTAATACTTCATTGCTTTCTTCTTCACACTCACATATTTCATCAATATAAGAACCAACATGTACATCGTCTATTTCTTCATTTTGACTTGTGTTATCTCTTAGATCTTGCTCATCAATGTCAGTAGCAACCAATTGAGGTGAACCATTACTCTCATCTTGAAATGGTTCATCTAAATTATCATCATTGGGGGCATCAATTCTATTTCTTGCTTTCGTTCTAATCACAACAAGCCAACCTTTTTTTGTTGAATATTGATTTTGGATATTGTGTGTAGTACACTTCATCGACTTGTTGGGCAAGGACAAAAAGGTCATTACCCTTGTATGTTCTTTTAGCATTGATCTCTACAATACCATATTTAGGACAAACTCGAGTTCCTTGCTTGGTAGGATCATACCAATCATAATTAAAAATTGTCAGCTGCTTAACTGATAGGCCAATAAACTCTAATTGGATAATCTCCTTCAACACACTATGACTATTTCCTTTGACACATACTCCACTATTGTTGATCTTCCTCCCTTTCACCGAAGAAGCTGTGTGAAACTTATAACTATTAACAGATCATTGGTTCCATATATGCACAAGTCTTAATGGACCCCATGCCAAAGAAACTAACAAAGCATCTTGTATTCCATTTAGAGGGTTCAAAACCTAATCAAAAAGTAAACATCATTGACACATAATATAAGAAGTTTAGTTTCATAAATTTATAATATCTCTTTACAAAATTTAGATGAACTTATATAAGTTTTAAACCACTTACAAAAATCGGATGAAATATGCTTATCAACTACCTCATTAGATAAGGAAGGGTTCACAGAAAGTAATGTCTCAATATATAAACTGCAATATAACATAAAAGGGATTAACCCCAATAAGTTAGAATATTACATTTGAAAAGATAATTACATATTTAATCAAATTAAGAGAGAATCTTACTTTAAGAAATGTTTAACTTCTGAACAATTGAGAAAAAACATACAATTTTATAGTATTAGCCTTATTATTAGTAAGATAACGAGTATTACAAGTAGCTCTTCCATGAGGTTGGCCAGGATAGTAGAGATAGAAGGATAAGCATCACACTCCCCACCATCATCATTTTGAGGAGCCCTCCAACTTCTTGAGGGAACATGTGACTTAAAATAATAAGAGCAAAAGGTTGAAGTTTCTTCAAGGATATACACTTCGCAAATAGATCCTTCAATATGGACCTTATTTTTAACCTTTTTTTTAGTGTATACAAAAACCTCTCAAATGGATACATTTGCCTATATTGTACCAGTCCACCCATTATTGTTTCATACACCAAATGAATTGGTAAGTGCTCCATGACATCAAAAAAACTAGGAGGGAATATCTTCTCAAGTTTACATAAAATAATAGGAATATTTTGCTCCATCACATTAAGATTATTTAGTTGTAAAGTAGGAGCATAAAGATTTTGAAAAAAGTAGCTCAACTCTGTTAAGGTATCAGAGATTGGGGATGGTAACCCCTTACATATAATTGGTAGTAGCTTCTCCATGAAAACATGACAATCATGACTTTTCATCTCTATTAAAGTGCAACTCTTCGCATCAACACAATGTCCTAAGTTAGATGTATAACTATCTGGAAGTTTTAAAGTTTTAACCCATTCATATATTGCCTACTTTTGTTCCATATTAAATGTGTATGCTACCTTGAGTCTTACCATTTTACCATTCCCTTTATCCTCTATGTGTAGGGTAGGTTGTTTATAATATACAATGAAATCTAACCTTACTTTTATATTATCTTTTGTCTTACCTTTCACATCCATCACCATATTAAACACATTGTGAAAAACATTTCTTTTCGTATGCATTACATCCATATTATGTGGATTCAATAAGTCACGCCAATAGGGAAAGTCCCAAAAAATACTATGTTTCATCCAATTATGGTCTTGACCATACCCCTCCAGAGATAAAGTTGGAGATTCTATTATGTTAGGAAATCTTTTAACTTGCTCATATAATTCCACTCCTGAATACCTCAATGGTGGTTGTGAAGTCTCAATGGGACTCTTTAAGAAGTTTTGTTTATTCCGATAAAATGGATAGTTCATTGGCAAGAACTAACGATGACAATAAAAATAATAAGTTTTTCCTCCATGCTTTAATTGGAATGCCTTTGAACAACCTATGCAAATAGAACAACCCAATCTCCTTGTAGTCTGCCAACCACTTAACATGCCATAAGTTAGAAAATCATTGATAGTCCACATAAGAATAGCTTTTAACTTGAAATTTTGTTTCATAGAGATGTCATATGTTTGCACACGCTCTTCCCAAAGTAACTTCAAATCATTAATTAGAGATTGTAAAAAAATATCAATCTTACTTTTTGGATTATGTGGCCCAGGTATTATTATGGTTAAAAACATATATTCCTGTTGCATAAACATACCATGTGGCAAATTATATGGAGTAATAATTACTGGCCAACAAGAATATGATTTTGAACTCAAATTAAATGGAGTAAAACCATCAGTATAAAGACCTAACCTAACATTTCTTGGCTCTGATGCAAAATCTGGATAAGTTTGGTCAAACTACTTCCAAGCATTCCCATCTGATGGATCTGACAATACACCTTTAGCACAATGATTTTCATGATGCCATCTCATGTACTTAGTTGAGGCATTAGAGGCAAATAATCTCTGGAGTCTTAGAATAATTGGTAAATACCACATCTTATTGGAGACTTGTCTAAACCTTCCTTTCCTTGCTTTGGCCTCTTTATATCTAGCTTCGCTGTAAAAGTGACATTCCCTACTATTGGTTGTATCACCGTAATACAACATACATCCTTTGCTACAACAATCAATTTTTTTATAACCATAACCAAGTTTTGAAACAAATTTTTTGGTTTTGTACAAATTGGTAGGCATTCGATGTTTAGCAAGCAAGATTTCAGTCATCAATTTGATAAGCTCATTGGTACATGCCTCAAGAATGTTATAGTCAGACTTAATGCTCAACAATCTTATAGACACAGACAACACTAT
Organism: Erythrophleum fordii; assembly: GCA_032878935.1. Lineage (NCBI taxonomy): Eukaryota > Viridiplantae > Streptophyta > Magnoliopsida > Fabales > Fabaceae > Erythrophleum > Erythrophleum fordii. The sequence continues at coordinate 14,836,935 of JAVQMF010000056.1, read as the reverse complement.
GATTTTCACACCTATCCTACAATGGAGCTTGTGCAACTTTGAGTATGTTATAAAACTTTGTAGAACTTGGATTAGGGTCTTCATGCATGTCATATCTCTCAAATGATGCCTCAGCCACATCCCTAACCATATGCTCATATGGATTAAAATCTATATGAATGTTAGTCTCAATTGGAGCTGATGGTGGACATTCCTCTCAATGATTATGCCAATAGTAATAATCAGGCATAAACCCTTTTTTATATAAATGCATCCTAACTTCATCTAGATTATGATACTTCATACATTTGCATTTTACACAAGGGCATCTAAACCTCCTTTCTTGTTTAAATACATCTAAATGACTTGCAAACTGAACAAACTCTTTGACACCTACAAAGAACTCATGTGTAATGTAACACCTTAATCTACTACCACTATCTAGCCTCTCTTAGGGCTCGGATCCATATGATTTCCAAAGAACCACTACCATTCCGTGGCATTTTCATTGCTATGAAACGAGGTTTCATACACTCATCTTCTACCCCGTGGGTCCTGTGAACCCATCATTCACATTCTCTACTCACACTTCATTTTTACAACTCGTACATAGCATAAAACAAGCCATAAGCCACGGGTATGGAGCCAATAAATAGAAAAATGCATTTTTCTCACTTGGGCCTAAAAGTCATATTTTGGCTCTATCTTTGGAAAATCATAACTAATTATAGAAAAATGAGAATCTAGCAAACCATAGCTCTCTGGAAAGCTCTAAGTGTTAAATTTACACTAAAAATAATTCCCAATCATAATCTCAGCGTTTGGACACTGTTTGACATCAAAAATGGGAAGGAGGTCTGGCTGTCACTGTTTCTGGTGCAGCTTACTGTCATGACTTTCGAAAATTCATAACTAAATCCACAAAAATCCAATCTGGGCAATCTATACCAATTTGGAAAGCTACAGATGTCTACTAGAGGAGACAAATAAGTTCAGATCAGTTTAGTAGCCATTAGACCCCAAAAATCGATGAAACAGTGATGGAGGTCGAATGAACTCTCTGATGCTGATACAGAACTTCAGATGGTTCAATCTCTCTCTACAGACCTCCGATTTGGGTGATTCTAGTTGGTACAGGTCATTGTGGTTACCTAGTTTATGTGTATAAAATTTCATGACATTTGGCTATCGTTTGGTCCATGTATGATATGGATTTCATTTCTGACCTATAGGAACAGTACATGACCAAACTACCAAATTTTCCAATTTCAACAATTCACCAAATATTCTCTAGATCTCCGAATATTACCCACTCTAGCTTATCAAGAAGCTCTCTATAAACTCTAGAAGCATGCTAAATTCCATGGCAAGAGGAGCTCATCTGGTCATACTTTGACGGAGCTCTCAAAACTACCGGTTTTGGCACCCAAAAGGTCCAAAACGGGCCCAAATGGCCTCTCACACATTCTCACTCCTAATGGACAAGTTTGAAAGCATAAAACTAGGATATATAACAAGTTCATATGGTCCAAATCAACATACATTCTAAACTCGCTATGCTACGGCTAAAAATGCACTATCACATACATTCAATAAAAAGGGCAAAACCCATATTTGCATTACTTTGGCTATCAACATAGTTTATACATCATCTTTTCATACATTTACACTTGTTACAACCTTTACATCTCAAAAATAGAAGGTGCATATTCATTTGGCACCACTTTACAACAAAATAACCAAAATAGAGTTAAAGTCTAGCTAAGCATGCTCCTAGCCTCCTTGGTGTGTACTTGCTTTTCCTTGAACTCCACCTAGCATGTTAGGTTGGAAGGGGAAGGGGTGAGATTCAGGGAATCTCAGTAGCTCGTGCACTCAATCAAGTAAACAATCAAGGCATATAACAAGTCAAGGCATGTGAATAAGCATTTAGCCATTCTCAAACATCCAATACACATTGTACATGCTATGGAAATCACAACAATGCCAAAAATAGGCTCCAGGGACTTTTGGTCTAGCCTCACCCGAGTTTAGGAACTTTTGGATGGCCTCACCCGAGTTTAGGGACTTTTGACTTAGCCTCACTCGGTTGAGACTTTTGGCCTTGTCTCACCCATTCTCAAGGGACTTTCGGCTTCACCTCACCCATCTCAAGGGACTTTTGCCACTACCTCACCCGAGCAATTCTCACAATTCATCACACAAGCATATTGGCATCAATGCATCAAAGTAATAGCATATGGCATATTCCACACAATAAGCATATACATAAACATACAATGACTATTACATCCAAGAATGCAACAAGAAAGAGTTGAAAGAGAGCTACCTTATAAGCCAAAGCCAACACAAGCCTTCACTTTCAATTTCTCCTCTCCCTTCTTAGGTTCACACTCACACCTTGATGGAGGTGCTTCACTTGAGCCTAGGCACACAAAAGCATGCAATTACACTCTTATGATGTAATTTCAGAGCAACTCTCCTAACATACCAAAACCTAAAGGTTCTCTCTCTCTCTCTAGAATGCCATCAACTCTTCCTCTCTCTCAAGCTCTCATGGTAGTGGAAACAACATTTTCAAAGAAAACACAAAGATTCAAGGGTGTTTTCCACTTCCCCTCTTCTGACCCATGCCCAAAATCCAACCATTTTCACAAACAACACCGTAGGAAGAGAAGGCAAAGAGAGGAGATTAGAATTCTAAAAAGAAATGGGAGGAACTTGTTTACCTTTCCCTTACTCTTCCTCCTTCTCTTGGTTTTTCTCACTCTCCACGCCTCTTTTCTCTCCTTGGGTCGAGGTCTAAGGCAAATATGAGAGAAGGAATGAGTTTGAGCGTTTAATGAAGTTATTTCCTTGCTCTTTACTCTCTTCCGGACTGACCCTCGCTACAGCGAAAATTAACCTTCGCTATAGCGAGTTCATGTTATCTGGCTTCGCTATGGCGAGGCTTAACCTTCGCTACGGCGAGCACGTATAAGTTTCCTTCGTTATGGCGAGATTTAACCTTCGCTATAGCGAACTCGCGCCAGTTCCAGACTCCCAATCTCGCTATGGCGTACGCTACGGCGAGCAACTCCCTGGTTTCTGTATGGACTGCTGCCCACACTCGCTATAGCTAGAATCACCTTTGCTATTGCGAACAATCTCTCTCGCTATAGCGAGGCCATTTCTCGCTATTGCGAGGAGACTTAGCAAAATTTCTGACTTCCAAAGTTTTCCAGCTTTCTACTTCCTTTCTTTTTCTCTTTTTTCTTTTCCCTTTTTCCCGGTTGTTACATGTAATCCTTTGACAATTATCCTTTGTTCTATTATACATCCAACGTTAATGTTTAGGAAGTTCCATTAGGCTTAATTCCCTTGAAAGTTTGCAGCAAGTACCTTAATTAAATAACTCCAAGTAGTTTACCTTCTTATAAAGATCAACCTCCACTATAACTCTTGCCAACACAGATAAACGAAAGAAAATAACAAATAACTTCAACAAATTAGAATAATGGTATTGTAGATTCATGAAAAATATGACACTTGGAAGTGCACTAAATAGTTCCTCATTCCATGAATTGTTGGATTTTAAGGAAGGAGAAGAATTTTGATAATCAAAGTAAACTAAATTTTGGATTGTTTAAAAAGATGTAAAACATTTATTGGGTGTTGTTCATCCTTTGAGAAGGCTAAATTAATATTAAATTTGTTAGGTGAAATAAGTGTTGATTTTCAGGAAGTTGAATAACATATGGCATTAGATATCTCTCTCTCTACTTAATTAGGTGAAATAAGTGTTGATTTTGTATAATATAATAAATATTAAGTATATAATTAACCAATATAATAAAATAGTCACTTTTAAATTTAAAATCAATTAAATTCATAGTCCTCAACACAAGATAAATAACACTTAAAATAAAAATAAAAAATATTTGCTGATAAATTATATTTTTTAACAAAATTTAATATTATTTTAAAGGTATTTTAGTCATCTTTTAATTTAAAATATTGTGTATATTTTTAAAATAAAATTAAAAATAATGTAATTTCAATGTTTTTTAAAAAGAATAATTTAACAAAAAAAAATTAAGCTGGCCAAAGAAAATAAAAAATTATAGTAAAAACGTAAAAGTTAAATAATGTTGAGAGGTGGAAAACAATGTTGCATCCAGATGATAACACCTTTCTTTATGAGATATTTTACACAAGGAATGGGGATTATGGTTTTTTTTTTTAACTTTTTGGACTAAAAACTAAAAAGTAAAATATTTAATATCAATGTTATTCAAACAACACATACTTTGCTCAAATACTCACATACAAAGTTTTTCAATATGAGACTTGAACACCACATTTGCATTTTACACAAAATTGTTTGTTGCATCTTTAAAAAAATTTTTGATTCTTTTTTTTTTTAAATTTTTTTACATCCTTTGTTATAAATTCTTCAGATTTAGAAAATAGTTTAGGTGAATTTTTTCCCACACAATGGAAAAAAATTGAAGCTACAGCTAGGAATAAATAAATAATGGATTAACTTAATTAATCTTTTCATTATAAAAGTAATTATAGAAAATATAAAACAATAAAATAAAATTATACATTCCCAAAAATGAATATTGGATAGCTAATCAAGAAACATATCCCAACAACATACAACAAGCCAAATCAGATGAAGAATGATAATGGGAAGGAAGAAATCACGATGGAATACACAAAATCATGAAATGGGAACAAAAATAAAGCAAAACATGAAGCAATGGACGAAAGAGCGAGTACCTTTGGCCTCCAAGATGAATGAACCTGTGATAGATTGAAGGAGGAGTAATGGTAAGTGGTAGGAGAAGCAATGGAGGTTCTTAGATGCCGTAAAGCTCTTGCACAAAGGAGGAAATGGAAAACCTAGCAGCAACACACCCAACCTTGATGCCGCAGATGAAAAAAACAAAGAAGAAGCTGGTCTGTGCAAAATATATTTATGTTTCTAGTGTGGAGAATAAAAAGGCTTTTTGTCGCAAAAATTTTTTCACGGAATTTTTTCATGAGAATTCAATGAAATTTCTCATGGAAATTTTCCATGAGAAAAACAAAAAATTACCTTGAGAAATACACATTTTATCTGCCAAAATTTTTAAATTTTTCCCAGTTATTCTTTTAGAAAATTTTAAATTTCTCATTGAATTTCTTTGTGAGAATTCTCGCGAAAAAATTTTGTGAGAAATGGTTGTTCTTCTCACTGTTGTTCTCACGATATTTAGCACCAAAAATGGTATGGATTTGTTTGGTATTTGCTTCTCACAAAAAAGTACTGCAAGAAAAGTTTCCTGCTAGAACTCGCCACATTTATCACGGTATTTGTCACAAAATTGTGTCAATCACGAATTTTTTTTTCGTGAGAAAATACTGTGAGAAATCTCTGCATTTTGCACATCGTGATAATTTTAGAGAGAATTTCCGTGACAAATTCTCTCATATATTTTTCCGTGAGAAGTTTCCATGAGAAATCCCTTGACTTCTTGTAGTGAGTATGATCTAGATACTTTGTATTTTTTGAAAAAAAACAAATTTGAGTTTTAGGATTTTGTATGATAAGAGATTCAAATGCGTTTAGTTTAGCCAGTTGCGTTGGAAAAAAATGATTCTCCATGACTAAAATTTGTGGATTTAGTTCCTATATTCTGGGCCTATCACGTATGGAATATACCTTGTTGCTCAACCAAGCATGTGTTGCCTTTATTTCTCCTTGTTACTCTATAGGGTGTTTTTGCTGCTCTTTTTGGTGGTTGGGTGTCGGGTATGCTGTACCTTATACCCAAGACTTGATATTCTATGAAGTTTAGACACTAATATATACTCTTGATACTATACAAGTACATACATATTGACATATCAAATTTCAAAGAATATAGAATTTGACAGACACATTATATATATATATATATATATATGTAGATTTTATACTTTCTATTGGTCATATACCTTTTAAAAAAAATACAATCGGCATCATTCTATAAAACTACTTTACATTATCTTTTTTAAGTAAAATTTATTAAATCAGAAGTTGTTAATCTATATTATTCAACTTATTCATGAAGAACAAATAAATAAATAATTATTTCATCATCATGGATTGTTTGATCTTTCACTATATTCTTTTTTTTTTTTTCAGTCATATGTTCTCGAGCCATATTCAACTCAAGTTCAAATATTTGACACATCTAAATCAAAAAAATAAAATTTTTTATATTGACAAATTCTTATGTGTGTTACAAATGTGCCAATGGACAATATTAGTGCCAATTGCCAAACATGTGACGCACCTGAAAATAGGTACATTCGTTCGTTATAGATATCTTGTATTCAGTAAATAGTATCCATAACTGTCTTTTTTTTTTTGGGTGGGGGGAATATTTCGGATACAAATATTAAAAGCTTTTGTTTTTTTTTTTTTTCTCGAGAGTCGATTAGAGTCGGATAGCAATGTTTTCTTCGAATACAAATTCAAATAGTGCCAAAAAGTTTGTACATCCGCCCATGTTATTCCCACATTTTGTTAGCAAAGCATTGATCGCATTATTCGTACAGTTACAGACCCATCTTTGAGAATGGCATCATCAACCAAAATGAGCTTGAAGCTTCTGATTGACACAAAAATTGAAAGAGTTCTCTTCGCTGAAGCATCGAAGGACTTCATAGACTTCCTCTTCAACCTGCATCGCTTGCCTATCGAGACAGTTACAAGGCTGCTCACCATGAATGGCATGGTGGGTTCCTTAGGCAAACTCAATGAGAGCATTCAGAATCTCAGTGACACTTATTGCATCCAAACCAAGACAGGGACATTTTTTTGAAGCCAACGGCTGCAATCCCTGGCTTTCTTTTGCTTGCAAAAGATGGCAATTATGAAGAAGAATATGAGCCTCCAAAGCTGTGTGCAGGAATCGCTGCAACTATAATGTGACACTTGCTGTGAACACTGTGTGTTCATATTGGAGGAATAATATGAACAATGCAGTGACATATGTTGGCAAAAAGGCTCCAGAAGTGACACATTCTTCTGGTGAGGGTGGATTTGTGAAAGAAGTCGTGACTTACAAGGTGATGGATGATCTAGTTGTTCAGCCCATGTCTAACATTTCATGAATTGCTTTGCTCAACAAGTTCAACATCAAAGATGTCAGTTCCCTACAAAAAAGGATCGTTGAGTTGGGGATAAATGAGTTAATTTAAATATATGGCTTTTGAGTATCATTATTTAATATATACTTTTTTTTTTGGACAGATTTATCACCGTTTCATTTAATATATGCTTTTTGGAATAACTATGTTTTACTCTTAATTTTTCTGTCACTCCTTTTAATATAGTTTAATTACTAAGTTTGATGGTTTATTTTTTTATCTATTGTTTCACTTAATTTTTAATTTGAGTTTTTATAGTTTTAAAAATTTAATTTAATCTCTTCCACTAAGCCTTCATAAATGTTCTGTTAAATTTTGATAACATAACCAATCATGTGTCATCTTAACATTTTAAATATACATAATTTATATCAACAAAAGTAAATAATAAAATGAAATTAACTCATATATATGACATGTGTTGTTAAATGATTTGAATAAGTTAATTTGAATAATGCATGGTTATATTGTCAAGCTAATATATGATTGACTACATTAATAAAATTTCATAAAATACTCATAAAATTTTAAAGGCAAACATTAAATTAAAATTGTTTAAATTATACGTATTTAATTATAATTGTTTAAACTATAGAAATTAAATTAAAAATGAAATAAAATTTTAATGACTAAAAGAATAGTTTAACCTCTTTTAATATATGTTTCTTGAAAGAACTATATTTTACAATAAGGCTACTTTTAGACTTTGTTTAAGCTAATCTCTCTGCAAGCCGTTTCCTCCTCTTCACCTAATGCATCTAAAATTTTATTTTTAGAATATTCTTTAAAAGAATGAAATCCAAATTATTAAAGAATATTGTATGCTTAATTCTTTATATTTTTGTAATCAATTATTTTTAATAAAAACAGAAAATGCATAAAATTTTTTTTAAAGGACACAATCATATGATCCTAAAATGTGAAGGACATACATCATGCTTTCAAAAATCATATATCTACCATATTTTCATTAAAAAAATTTGATAACATAAATATAAAAACTACATATAAGTTTTGTCCAATTATTAAAAAGGGATCAATCTCTTCTTCAACTAACTTAACCCTCTAGCTATCAATATATGTTTCTTGAAAGTACTATTTTTTACCCGTAATTTGTATTTGGCTCCTTTTCGTCTGGTTTACTTAATGTGTTGCTTTTGTTTTGTTTTTTTAATCCCTTATTTACTAAGGTATCAAACTGCTGAAGGATTCTCTACAATCCAGTAATGTTTTGACAAGTGTTTTCCTCAAGAATATGAAGCTTAAAGAAGAAGCAAATATGATCCTTTATTAATGTTATATGATCAGATGATACTTACATCATTCTAATGTTTTTAGTCATATATAGTTATGAATAGGCACTACCAGCAAGTGAAAATCCTTTGCAAAATAACATTCTATCAAGTTTAAGTTGAAGTCGGAGGCTACAATCACTACAAAAAAATAAACTTTTAGTGATGACTTTTAGTGGCAACTAAAAAAGATTGTCGCTAAAAATATATCTTTAGTGACAACTTGATTATGTTGTCACTAAAAGTTGTTACTAAAATACTATTTCTTATATTAGCAAGATCTTTAGTGGCGACCAAAATGTGTTGCCATTAAAAGTCTTCTGTGGCAACAAAAATGTTGCCCCAAAATATCTTTTGGTGACAACTCAAGCATAGTTGCCACTAAAAGTACTTTTTAGTGGTGACCTTATATTACCACTAAAAATTTGGGCAAAATTTTATTTTTTTTAATTTGAAAATTTTTGTTTCAAAATTTTTAGTGACAACATTTGGTTGTCACTAAAAGTTTAGCAAAATTTTTTTAAAAAAAATTCAAAAATTTTATACCAAAACATTTAGTAGCAACTATATAAGTCGCTACTAAAAATAGCTTTTAGTAACAACTAAATGTCACCACTAAAACTTTGACATTTTATTTTATTTTTTATCCAAAGATGTTTGTATTGAAACTTTTAGTGGCAATCAAATGTTGCCACTAAAAGTAAGTTTTAGTAGCAAACTATATGAGTTGCCACTAAAAGCTTGGTAACATTTTTATATGTAAAAGTGGCATCAATGAGACTTGAGCCAAAAAATTCAAAAACAAATTGTTAACACTTAAATTGATTGTATCACAAGCTTTTTGTAGTTATGTCATGCATTATTTAATATATATATATAAACTTATAAATAAAATAATAAAACAAACAATTATATATATAAAATATTTAATAACAACAAAACTAATATATATACTATTTGTAATTATAATTATATTTTGCTATCAGTGGTAGTAGCACCCCCTAAGTCTAGTTATTGTTTTATAGATTTCCAGTAGTTACAAGTATTTGTTTCATTCTATAATTATTTTTAGCATAAATTTGACATCTTTATCTTTCTAGAATGATCAAATTTGTATGATTTTTATTTTTATAGAATTAGTTATGAATTTTGAAATTTTATATCAAAAATTTGAAATAGTGGCCCAGGCAGCAGAGACCTTAGTGGCTTTTTGGATGCCAAACGTTTTCCCCTTAATGTTTCACAAGGTGAAATTATTTTTACTATGGGTTAGACATCTATAGCTTTCTAAAATGGTAAAATTTGTTAGATTTCGATTTTTTTGAATTTAGTTATGAATTTTTAAAGTTATGATAGAAAAACTGAAAATTTGATCGTGGCTAATTCGTGGAAATTGGTGTGTTTCATCCACTTGTATGTGTTCCAAGCCACTTTCTTGGATGGTTTTGAATTATATTAGTGTAATTAAATGAGAATGAGTTTAATAAGTTCTCTTGGTCAATAGAATACTGGATAAAAAATTTGTCCGCTACGTAACGCATAAAAATGTAATATTTAATGTCTTTTTCTTGGAAACTCATATGCTTCATGGAATAGAACCTAGAAATGGAATGAAATGGGTTGTAGTATGATGGTGTTACAATATGCCCTAAAAGTAAAATGTCACCACAAAGTATAAATGAAAGTTGCATTTACCATCAAAGCCTTTAACAGTTCATTTCTTCAAACATTAATATCGCCTCTCCTTGGCTAGTCAAGAAATAGGAACACACAAATAAATAAACCCCTAATGAGAATGTGGATCCTAAACCCCTAAACGAAAGATACCATATTCTAAAGACACTATCCTAATAACCAAACTTCAAACTTCAAAATATCAACACCTTGCTAAAACATCTAGTCATAGGTTAATATGGGATGGGTTTGGATCCGAAAAAGAGAACAAATTCATTAACTGCCAAGAAGCAATTCAATTAGCAATAAATGCTTTATTAAATATATTTTAAGTCAAAAAAGCTTTTAAGGTTCTAGTTTCTCACTTTTTCATCCCTAGAAAGAACCAAAGTAAAGATGAAACTTATTATACCAACAAAATCTATGGTACTGATTTGGTATTATCATTGAGTATTAATATATTTAGTTTAGATTTAATGATATATGGAAAAAAATTACTAACATAGAGCTAACATCATTTTATTATATATTAATATAATAATACCTAATATTTCAAGTAGTTTTGGTACATATTTAATATTTAATAAGATTGAAAAAATTTTAAATATGTATAGGATTCAGATTTTTTTTAGGTAGTTATAATACGAGATTCTCACACATTAAAAGCATTCACAATTAGCATCACATAATGATGACCCTATACACAGTCCCTAGTAAATTATTAATTGACAATTTTATATCTCTTTCTAAAGATACAATTCGGGGAACAAGCTTTGCATGTCAAATTCTTCACTAGGTACAATGACATAACCCAATCACACCTACTTAAAGCTGATAATAAAGCACCTACACATCAATTTTTAAGCATATGAATTAAAATTTTGATAATGCTTTTTCTTTACTATAACCTATCATTAATTAATTATAAAGTACTTTATTGGAAAAAAATGCATGTATATATGCTTGCAACTAAATTAGAACTAAACCTCCACAAACATCTTTATAACAAAAACATTGAAAATGTCTAAGTCTAAGCTTCCATAAGCAACTATAGTGCTCCATTATTAAAATATTTTTAACATTTCTTTCTATCCTAACTCCATTAAAAATTTAACATTACACCTAAATGATTGTTGCTTTGGAGAGAGTGAGTAATATGAGGCATCAGTTAATGGTGTTAGATAAGTCATAAATAAATATGTTAGGTTTACATATTTATTAATATTAATATTTTATTTATTTATTTATTAATACTAATTGATATTTATTTATTTATATTAATTATTATTTTAATTTTTGTAAATATCTAAATAAATTTATTTAAATTTATAAATTTTAAAAATTGAAATATAAATAAATTAAATAATTGAATAAGATTAAGAAAGACGGTTAACAATGAAAACATTTTAAGATTAAAGGATTAAATTTCAAGAAAAAAATGATATGTAGATGATGAAAATAAAATGCACCAATCTGTCATAGAATAAAACAGAGTTTTTCTATGATTTTAATGACAAACAAGTAAGAATAACAATAGTTGTTGAGAGAGTAACTTGATTCATGCCTCAACATTAGCTTTAATAGCTAAAAAAGGATTTTCAACATCTTATACATAACTATTGTCTTTTTCTATCATAACTTGACTTATTGACCATACATTTTATTGAATTTCTATCTATGACCGCCAACTCTCCAACTTATGGTTTGGAAAAGATTGATTAAATTTAACACACAAAACATACAAGAACATGCACACAGGGTTCCTATAACTGCTCCATTAACATTTAAGGATTAGGGAGGGTTGGGGATGCTTGACCTTTTATGGATACGCCAGACCATTTGTTTATTAAGCAATTAGCTTAGCCTCCAAAAATATCATTCAAAGTAATAATAACAAGTAACAATGCTATTTCAAGTGGGTCCATTAACATTTGACAATGACATCAAATTCCTTAAGTTCAAGTCATCAAAGTTTGCTCTCCTTTATTACCTTTTTATAATCAAAAGTTTTGATATCCTTAAAGAAAGATAATCTATGACAAACACAACATGTAAGCGTAATGGGAATAGACAATCTTGCAGACTAAGTAGCAAGTGGGAGAGATATAGAAGTAATCAACAACTTAAAAAGATATAACATTTGTTATAAGTATGGAATAATCATTTGTATCAGATTTAACACAATCAATATGTTCATATTCTCAAATTTCAAAAACAATAACATATTAGGAATAGAAAATATTAGATTTTTTCTTGTAATAAGCTTATTTATTTTTATAAAGACATATTATTAAAGAGAAATAAGAAAAAATACAACTATGAGATTATAAGATATTCTCCAAAAATAAAATGAAAAACAAAAGAAAAAATGGATGACAACTTCTTTCTTCCTTATATTTTTTAATTTGATACAAGTGGATCGACTTAGAAAGTATTCAATTTGATCATAGAACTCTTTTCCTCTAATGGATGACAACTTCTCTTTTACCTTGTATATGTTTGCCCCTAGCCATAGAAAATGGTCTCCATGCCTGTTGAGCATATAGGTACAGCTAGTTTCTAGATATTTTATTCTTCATATTCATTATGTGCGATACAATAATTAGAGTTAGTGTTTGCACCAGTAAGACTTTACTTTATAAAAAGAGAATAAGAGATGATGGAGATGGAAAGATAGAGAAGTAAATTCAATTTTATTCAGGTATATTGCATGCTTTAGGTTGAAACTCTGTATGGTGTGCTCAAAGAGTCTAACATATTTTGCACTAAAAAGTATAGTATAGTTGTCTCACACAAGCAAAAAACAAAAAACAAAATATAATTATCCATTGAATCTCATAAAAAGCAAAGGATCCTCAATTCTAAAGCAATTTAGATGCACTCTGCATACTTCAAGTTAATGGGAGATAGATGTATATTTAGTAGAACTTATCTTTTACTTGTTTAAGTATCTATTTACTATTAATTTGATGAACATACATTGACCAATATAAGAAGCTTTCAAATACATTAATTATTAAGGCTTGTGTCAATTTATCTTTACTATGATAAAAAAGGACAACAACATCATCTATACAATCAAAACTAATAGAGACCTTAAGACAACCCCACAAGCTTATGACAAAATCAACTAGCACCCCTATAATACCTCAGCATTTATGGCAATTAGGTAATAGTTTGAACCCATAGAAAAATCATTCGCTATGCTATGCCTTTAGTACTTTGGACTTTTCCCCGAGGACTATTCCATTTCCTACATTAGGCTCATTAATTTTTAGACAATTGAATTGATACTTGTTTAATGGCAAACTTTGAATTAATTAATCTTTTCCCAATAGCTATCGGCTAGCTTTGGATAGATGCTTTACTAGTGGCAACAAAAGCTTTTTCTTCTTAATTTCATCTTATGGCAGAGACTGTGATGAATCATGATATGCTAGTTCTTCTATATTTTTCATCATAAAGATAACTATAGTGTAACAAAAGTGTTCACTACTTGTAGCTATACTTTCACATAATTATAAAAGGAGCCCCACACACTAACTTATGGTGTACATGTAGAGAGGAAACAATTATATGACTGGCAAATTATAATGCACCTAATAGAAGTTATAGAACAATTTTAAGAAAGAAGGGAACGTAAAAAGATAAGACAACTAGAAACATATATTATATTTGAAAAGCCATTAAAGGCAAAATAAAAGGCAAGGATCTTCAATTTGTTTCTGTCCTATTTTAGCCAATCGTAAATCAGATAAAAAAAAGGATGATAAGAGTTTGTGAAAATATTCTACTTGGTTGGTCACTAATAGAGACTAAATTCTCACAAAGCCAAACAAAGAAAAGAGAAGGATTGGAAACTCACCTTCAAATCAAAGCTTTAACATCCCAAATATACTTTCTCACCCAATCAATCAAAAACCCCTAAATTTAAGCAACCTTAAATCAGAAATTTTTGCCCAAATGAAAAATTAATGAAATAGGGTTATAGTGCAAGGAGAAGAGATAAGCTTTCCTTGAACTCACATTGATCGAAAATATTTTCTTCACCTATGTGCAAAGCTTGAGGGTTGAAAATGGTGGCTCCATCTTACGTCATTCTCTCCTCTCCCTCCAGCGCTGTACGCATCATGAAAGTTAAATGGGAAGATGGGTGGTGACTTAAGTGATGGATGGGCTAGAGCATGGGTAATTGGGTTAATGGGTTATCTTTTTCATTTTTAGTTTTTCTATTTTTATATTATTATTTATTATATTATTAATTAATTTAAATTTTCATTAACTTAAAATAGCATTTTTAATTATTTAATAATATCTTGTATTATTTAGATACTTATCTAGATTAATTAAGATTATGTTAGTTAAATTAATTAGGATAAGAAAAGACCAACTAATGTCTCAACTCTATATCTTAATTATGTTTAATATATAATTAATTAATTATTATAATTAGATAATAAATTATTTATAGATTTTCTTTATTTTTTATTTGTCTTATTCATTAAATTTAGTCAATTTTATAATTTTGTATTTATCTATTTATTTTAAGAGTTTTTATCTTTATTAGATAATTGTTTAAATTAATTAAGATTAGGTTATTTAGATTAATTAGAATGAAGAAAAGACTTATTAATGTCTCAACTATATATTTCAATTATATATAAAATATATATAATTATATAACATATATAAATATAAAAAATATAATTAATTAATATTATAAATCATTTACTTTGTAGGTTTTTTATTTTAGTTATTTTTATTTTATTTATTTATTTAATTTAATCAATTTTATATTTTTGCTCTTATCTATTTATTTTAAAAGTTATTATCTTTATTAGAGAGATATCTAAATTACTTAAAATTAAGTTATCTAAATTAAATAAGATAAAGAAAAGATCGACACAACTAAATCTTTTGCATATTTATCTATGCTTTGATATATATATATATATATATAAATGGTGGGTAGTTAGAAGCTTATACAAAAATACATTTTTTAAATGGTGGCAAGCTTAGGTGGTATGAAAAACTAAAATATACACACTTTCCTTTGATATGAAAAGATAATTAAAATGTCCTTAAGGATAGTTTTAATTTTTTATTAAAAATATAATTGATTAAAAATGTATTTTTTAGCTTTTATTTATTTTATTTTGAAAAATTTAAATTTAATTTATTCGACATTAAAAAAGTGACTTTTTGATATTAGTTTAATATATATTTAATACTTATTATATTATATAAATAATAAATATAGGGATATTTTGGTTAAAATAAAAATAATTTTAGGTTTTTTTTAACAAGAAATGTCAATGTTATGTATCTTTTAACTTTAAGATAAGGGAGTATAATTTTCAAAAATGGATAGAAAGACTTTGTAATTTAAACCTCCAAGAAAAGGGGGATTTATCCAAACATTTAATGGCATTTATATTTGGTTATCTAAAAAATTTGGATGAAATTTAAGGAGAGGTGGATAGTTTTTTAACTTTGAATATTTTCTAAACAATATATGATAATATCTTTTCTTTACTTTAAAAACTATTCAAAACAAGTAGCTTTTAAATTAGAATAATGACACTATTCGAGAAATTGATGATATAACCTCTTGAAAACTCTTTTTTGCCCTTTAAAAACATAACTGATGAGCAAAATTTTCCTCTCCCTTTCTTATTCTTACCACCCCCTTCATTCATTAAACAAAAAGAGAGAAGATGAGGCATGCAAAGATTAAATAAATTTGAATTTGAATTCAGAGGAAAAGAAATTTAAAATAAAATGGAGACAGGGGTTTCGAATTTGAGAGAAGAAGTAGATAAGTAGACAAAGTTTCAATGTTAGCTTTGAATAACAAATAAGCGAATGGAGAAGAGAGAGTGTAGATTTGAAGATTAAAAAAGAAGAGTTAAGTGTGGATGTGAAAGTGTATTGGAGAAGAGAATAGAAATATGATTTGTGGCTAGAAAAAAAGGGAAAGATGAAATTTAGGATTAAGTTAGTATCTTTTATATTATTTTATAAAATTGTTTTTAAAAAAATGATATATATATATATATATATAATTCTAAAAAGATTTATCATTTGATATTAAATTATAAATAAATAAATTTTAAATATGCAATATTTTTAAAACTAAATTAGTCATTGAATTAATGGAAACATTGATTTAGGGTTTATTATTTTCATCATAGTTGAACTTTGATTGAACTGATGATAATTAAATATATTTTTAAAATTTTATATATTAAAAATATAATAAAAAAAGTAAATATTAATCAGTTTTAATGTTTAATTATTGATTGCATGCTTTTTAAAATATCTAAGAAATCATTTCTAATTGAAAAATAAAAACTATTGATAATTAGAATTTAAAATTATTTAATATTGAATGGGATCCCCAAATTATATTAAAATTCTATTATCATTAAAAATAAGAAAGCAAAAGGTTTAGAAATAATAAATTAGACTAAGTACGTTATGACTCAGACCTCCAAATGAGGTGATCTCAATGGTCATAAAAAGATTATGACCTCTAGTTTATGCATGTAAAATTTCACAAGCACTAAACACCTTTTGCCCATCGGATGACATAGAACACAAATATGATAGTATGAATAGTGCACAAACTAGAACTAATTAAAAATCCTAACTTTGAAAATTGATAACTAATTCTGTAGAGCTCCTTTTTTGCTGCACTTTAGCTTCAAAAAAATATCTCAATGAGCTCTACATGTCAGCCAAATTTCATGGAGAAATTCCATCATTTGGTCAGAATGTGCCATAGGGTGCCATTTAGGTCATTTTAATGCATTTTAATGGTGCAAAAGTGTGTAAAATAGCTCTTACGGTTCTTGTGGCCACTTGGGTACATGGGAATGGCCCAAAAAGACTCCCTAAACTTGTCTTAAAGGTGTAGAAACTCAAAACACAAAATCTCATCCCCCATCCCCAAGCCATATGTAAAGAGATACATGTAGGAAATAGCCATCCAATACCTAAAAATTGCATCACTACTCATTTATCATTAATTGTCATACATATATTATCTATTGGGATATTTACACATGTTCCAATCATTGTACATCCATTCTATCAAAATTTTACATCATTTGCTACTTCTTTGATTACAACATAAGCAAAAGCAAGCACTTTAGAGCCAAAGCTTTATCTTCCACCTTGGTGACTTCCATTCCCTTGTTCATTAGCTCCACCTAGCATATTAAGATGTTAGAGAGGAGGAAGTGAGATTTAAAGAATCCCAATAGCTCATCTCCCATTCAATCATGCATAAAGAATGTAACACAAGTCTTAAGGATGCATGCATGGCATACTAACATTAAAAATGGTGCAAATACATTCTTGGCATTTACACAAAGCACACATAACATACTTAGGTTTGCCAAATGATTGGATTAGCCTCATCCACTTTCTTTAAGATTCTTGGATTTGCCTCACCCTTTTTTTCAAAGGCCTTGAGCTAAGCCTTACTCTTAGGAGACTTTATCTTGGTCTTAACCACTTCTAAGGGCTCTTGACTCATCCTCACTGAAGACAGAAGGTTCTTAGCCTCTCCACATTCAAGCAAACTAATGCAACATTTATAGGCATCATTTGAATACGTAATGCAATACTATAGTTCCATGAAACATAGGCATCATACCAAAACATAATTCATAGCTTAAAATATACATACACGCATTCAAAAATAATGTAGACATTTATTCATGCATGGGAGAAAAGAGAGAGAGCTACTTGCTTGCATTTACACACTATTTCTTTAAGCCTTAGTCCTCTCCCTTGACCTCACACACCTAAGAAGGTGGAGATTATTTCTCTTGGCCTAGACACATCATATGGAAGCTAATTACAGTCTTGAAACAAACTAGGACATTAAACTTATACTTAAGCACGTACTTGGTTCCATAAGTCACATAATGGTCTCATAAATGGCCTATTGAAGCAACCATCATGATTTATGTGACACCTCAATCTACTACCGCTACCTAGCCTCTCACTGGGCTCGGTTCCATATGATTTCCAAATAAACACTACTATTCCGTGGCATTTTCATGCTATGAACCAGGGTTTCATACACTCATCTTATGCCCCGTGGGTCCTGTGAACCCATCAGTCGCATCCTCAACTCAAACTCCATATAAACGACTCATACATAGCATAAAACAAACCATAAACCACGGGTATAGAGCCAAAAACCAGAAAATTACATTTTCTTCACTTGGGCCCAAAAGTCATATTTTGACTCTAACTTTGGAAAATCATATCTAATTATAGAAAAATGGGAATCCAACAAACTCTAGCTTTCTAGAAAGCCTTAAGTGTTAACTTTACACTAAAAATAATTTCCAATCATAAATTCAGAGTCTAGACCGTGTTTGACATCGAAAATGGGAAGAAGGTCCGGCTGTCACTGTTTCTGGTGCAGTTTGCTGTCATGAGATTCGAAAATTCATAATTAAATCCACAAAAATCCCATCTGGGAAATCTATACAAATTTCGAAAGCTACAGATGTCTACTAGAGGAGAAAAATAAGTTCGGATCAGTTCAGTAGCCCTCAGACCCCAAAAACTGATGAAACAGTGATGGAGGTCGGATAGGCTCCCTGATGCTGATACAGAACTTTAGACATGTCAATCTTTCTCTACAGACCTCCGATTAAGGTGATTCTAGTGGTACAGGTCACTGTGGTTGTCTAGTTTATGTGTATAAAATTTCATAACATTTGGACGCCATTTGGTCCATGAATGACACGGACTTCATTTCTGCCCTATGAAACAGTAACATGACCAAATCAACAATTTTTCTCAATTTCAACAATTCACCAAATATTCTCTAGACTTCCGAATATTACCAACTTTAGCTTCCCAAGAAGCTTTCTACACACTCTAGAGGCATGCCGAATTTCATGGCAAAAGGAGTTCATCCGGTTATACTTTGACGGAGCTCTCAAAAATACAGGTTTTGGCACCCCAAAGGTCCAAAACGGGTCCACATAGCCTCTCTCACACTCTATCCACTCATGGACAAGTTTAAAAGCATAAAAATGGTCTATCTAACAAGTCCATGTGGTCCCAATCATCATACATTCAAATCTCGCTATGCTACGGCCAAATATACACTATCTCATTCATGCATCAAAAGGGGCAAAACCCTCATTTCCATTCATTTGGCTATAAACATAGTTTATACAATATCCTTTCATAGTTATACACATGTTACAACCTTTACAACTCAAAAATAGTGGGCGCATATTCATTTGGCACCACTTTACATCAAAATTTCAACAAAATAACACTACATTCTCCTATACATGCTCTTAGGCTCCTTGGTGTATGCTCGGTTCTCCTTGAGCTCCACCTAGCATATTAGTTGGGAGGGGAAAGGGGTGAGATTCAGGGAATCTCAGTAGCTCATGCACTCAATCAAGTAAACAATCAAGGCATATAACAAGTCAAAGCATGTGAATAAGCACTTAGCCATTCTCAAACATCCAACACACATTGTACATGCTATGGAAATCTCAACAATGCCAAAAATAAGCTCCAGGGACTTTTGGTCTAGCCTCACCCGAGTTTAAGGGACTTTTGGATGGAATCACCCGAGTTTAAGGACTTTTGACTTGGCCTCACTCGTTTGAGACTTTTGCCCTTGTCTCACCTATCTCAAGGGACTTTCGGCTTCACCTCACCCATCTCAAGGGACTTTCGTCACTACCTCACCCGAGCAATTCTCACAATTCAACACACAAGCATATTGGCATCAATGCATCAAAGCAATAGCATATGGCATATTCCATACAACAAGCATATACATAATCACACAATGACTATCATATCCAAGAATGTAACAAGAAAGAGTGAAAGAGAGAGCTACCTTATCGGCCAAGGTCAACACTAGCTTTTCCTTTCAATTCCTCTTCTCCCTTTTTAAATTTCACACTCACACCTTGATGGAGGTGTTTCTCTTGAGCCTAGACACACAAAAGCATGCAATTACTCTCTTATCATGGAATCATCAGATCAAACTCTCCTAACATAGCAAAACCTAGAGTTCTCTCTCTCTCTCTAGAATGCCATCAACTCTTTTCTCTCTCTCAAGCTCCTATGGTAGTGGAAAACCACATTTTCAAAGCAAACTCAAATATTCAAAGGTATTTTCCACTTTCCCTCTTCTGACCCATGCCCAAAAATCATCCATTTTTACAAATAAAATCGCAGAAAGAGAGGGCAAAGGGAGGGGATCAGAGTTCTAAAGAGAAATGGGAGAAATTTCCTTACCTTTCCCTTGCTCTTCCTCCTTCTCTTGATCTCTCTCACTCTCCACGCCTCTTTTCTCTCCTTGGGTCGAAGTCTAGGGCAGATATGAGAGAAGAAATGAGTTTGGGCGTTTAGTGAAGTCTAAATCTCGCTATTTACTCTCTTCCGGACTGACTCTCGCTACGACGAAAACTAACCTTCGCTATAGCGAGCTCATGTAATCTGGCTTCGCTATGGCGAGGTGTAACCTTCGCTACGGTGAACTCGCGTCAGTTCCCTTCGCTATGGCGAGATTCACCATTTGCTATGGCGAAATCGCGTTAGTTCCAGACTTCACTCTCACTATGGCGCACGCTACGGCGAGCAACTCCTTGGTTTTTGTATGGGCTGCTGCCAGCACTCGCTATAGCTAGAATCGCCTTCGCTATTGCGAACTAGTTCTCTCGCTGTAGCGAGACCGTTTCTCGCTGTTGCGAGAGGACTTGGCAAAATTTCTGGACTTCGAAAATTTTCAGCTTTCTATTTCCTTTCTTTTCCTTTCCTTTTCTTTTTCTCGGTTGTTACAATTTAAGTTCTTGGCTCCATTCTCTTCTCATTTCTAGGCCTCTTGACCTCATTTAAGGTCCTTGGAGCCATTATATATTCATTTACAAAAGCCTAGACATAAGTTGCTTTATAAGGTCACATTGTGGAAGCCATTGCCTCATCTCCCAATCCATGGCTTTTAAATTTTTTCCAAGGATTCCTCCCACCTTCTACCATCATATGAAGCCCCAAACCAAGGTTAGATAAATCAAAACACTCTTTAACCCCTACATCTGTCCTAGGCTGACATTATGGAAACATTTGGGGTAGAAGGAGTTTTCAATTTTTTCTTGATGGGAGAGCTACTTGGGAGGCTTTTTAGAGGTCGTAGAAGCTTAATGGAACATTTAAATGGCCAAGAAAATTCATAGATTAAATCAGTTTTACAATTCCTTCAAATGTCCTACACTTTTTTAACTTGGATTTCATTAGTTTTTCTTGCAATTTCTTAGCATAATCCAAGTTCCCATAGCTTAATTCATGATTCATTCTTGGTTCTACCCAAAAACACTATCCCCTTAGCTGGCTATAAGGAGGACAAATTGCACACAAGAGGGCTAAGAGAAGTGAAACATGGAGACTAAGATTTTTACCTTGATTTCAAGCTTTCCTTGAATGCTTTCCCTTTTCTTCTAGCTCTCCTCTCCAAATCCAAATTTTCCACCTCTGTTTTGCCCTCCATACAGACCCAAAAACATAATCAAATCCATGGAAATAAAGAAGAGAAGAAGGAAGAGCAACTTGCAAGAAAAAAAGCTTGAATTTCCATAAATTTTCCTATCTTTTCCTTGCTTTTTCTATCTTCAAAATCTCCTCTCCTTGTGCACCTAAGAGAGCTGGCTTCCTCCTCTATTTTTGGGGCAAAAACAAATCATGGAATGAGGAGCTGCTGGAACATGGATAAGAAGAAGAAGCTAAAAGTCACTTTATGTAACTTTTTACTTTTGCATTTGAGTCCCTTTTCTTGGCTTTTTCATTTTAGGCCCATTTCAACTCCTTTTTAAAATCCATCTATTCCATCATAATATTTAGGCTTTCTAACTTATAAAATGTATTTGGAACCACTCAAATTGGAACCATTCTAAACCGTTCAGTCAAAGTTTCGGTCAACCGACAGCCAAAATTACTCACAAGAGGAGTTTCAACTGTTCTAGGGGTTCCCATAGTTTTTAGGGCCTCTGAGAACCCCGAAAAGCTCAAATTTTCTATTTAAAAAATCTCTCTTATGAGTTTCTCAAATTTTTAGAAATTATAAAAATGCCTCTACTTTCTTCAACAAATTTTCTAAGCTCTTCTAGCTTTAGTTTTTGGGCATTTTAAATCTCAAATTCTCATTTTCTAATATTTAAAATTTTATCAAAATTTTAGTTGGCCATAAATTCTTCTATTTTAGGGACTTTCTTTTATATCTAACTTATTTTTAACGTTTATGGAGAAACTGAACATCGCATTTCTCACATTTATGTAGGGATCGGATGTTACATTTCTCCTCCTTTAAATAAATTTCGTCCTCAAAATTTGGGGTACACTTTCCTTTTACTCTTTTATATTCTAGCTAATTGCTCCTTTCTTTCCTTTTTTCCTGACTCTTTAGACTTCTCTCAGGGATTACGCTTTTTTAAATTTTTCTCGGCCAGGGAATTTATATTACTAACTTTTGTTGAGAGCTCTTCTTTCCTGTGCCCTTGTTATAAAGTATATACTAACTCCTTTCATAAGTGAAAGAAGCTTCTAACTTAGAGTTATATTCTTATGATTTTAGCCTTTTCTTAGGAGAGCTTACTAATCATATCTTATTAGTTTTAACCTGTTCCTAGGGGTTAACATTCTTCTCAGTGGACTCCTTCATGGATCTTGGGAGATAATCCACTTGATGTCAAATCTCTCATATCATCTCCTAATGGCTCTTTGTGAGGTCTCGTCATCTTTCTCTGATCATTACAACCATCGAAGATTCCTGTTTGTTTACTCACTGATTTATATATGTTGTCTACTGTTTACTTTTGCATTCTTTCTTACTAGCTCATCCCATAATCACAATTCATATTTCTTTCTATCATAGGCTATATATCTTAATCACTCACTGGGATTATAGCTCATTTAAAAAGTTTCTATTTTTAATGATCCAAGTTTCTCTATTTACTATTACATCTATCTCTGTAGGTTGGAACTTTTTCTTACTTTCTTTGCTCACTTACAGTGGCATTTTATAGTCTCTCATTTTAATACTGATAAGCCCAATATGTGTGTTTCATATGGGCACCGAAGAGCTACTATCACTGATTACTGTTGAGCTTTGGTAGGATGCAGCTATTCTCGTAGTTTTGCTCATTGAAGGCATACTATACCACTTGCCTCATGTAAAACTGCACATGACCCATTTTTAAATATATAGTCTAGTATATAGGGATCTTTTCATCCCTCGGTCAGGGCTAACATCTATTAGGTAGTGGTTTATCTAACTCTAGTTCGGGAAAGTTACTTTCTTACTTTCCTCATCCCATACACTATGCTCATTTCTTAAGAGATCTAGTCCGTAGTCTAACTATCTAAGTAAAGTCTTCATATCTTTATGGCAATGGTCTATTAGACTCAAGAGATCTCTAGTCTTTGAGACCAAAGCTAACTAAATTGTATTGGTCTTTGAGACTAATTACTCTGTAAAAACTATCTCAGGCCGTCATCTCACTAAAAAATCATCATACTGTAATTGGGGGCTCTCTATAACTCTGTGGGATCTACTGTGACCCTTGGATCTACTGTGACCTCTTAGAGCCCTATTAGGGTCTACTGTGACCCACTATACTATGCTGGGATCTATTGCGATCCATCTCTGGCAGACATCAAAGCCTAAGATCACTTTATCTAACAATAAAACACATGCTCATTAAGTCCAATAACCATCGCTCATAAGAACTGAGGCTAACTTAGAAGTTCATCATCCTTTCGTACGAAGTGGCTTCTTTGTCATCTAATTCTCTAAGATCCCATCATACTAATACTCAGGAGCATCTTAATTTTCATTCATCACTCCTCATAGGATCCTCAGATTCCCACTTCAGCCCTTTTTTACTTGGGCTTTCTCTTCTTACTCTAGTTGTACTTAATTATCTTTTCTTCTCACATCTTGTAATTTTTGTCTATGCCTATACTCTATTTTTTGAGTGCATTGGCACTAGGACATCTCACACACTAAGTGTGGTTAATATCTCTAATAAGAGAGAGGTTATATACTAGTCCCTATTCATTTCATTTACACATACTATAAGGGACTCAGGCTACACATACTGAACTCGTGCTATCTGAATTCTGAGTATTCTTTACTATCAGCACATTCTTTTCTATGTTACTATCTTTTACTAAGGATTCCTTGCTACATGCTTATCTTATCATTCTGATACTACTGGAATTCTTCTACCTCTCTTTTTTAACTTATCTCATTTTTTAACTAAGTAAAATACCTTTCGATTATCGGGACACTTTGGTGATTGATATGATCACTTGCTATGTACTCAAGTCACATTACTACTAGGTTGATCAGACCTAATATCATGCAACTATCATTGCAAACAAACCATAACATTAAACACTAATACATGGGCACCTCATGATCGAGCTCAAAGCCACTATCGCCTGTAGATTACAAGTTTTCCAATAATCTAAAGTATCATTCTCATACTTTTCTTTATCTACCATATTCTCGTAAGATACTTGGGGAAAATAGGATTCTTTCTTTAATCCATCCCAAGATCACTTCACATTGCTTGACTGCTTTTACTTTGAGCACTATTATGCTAGAAAGGCATCTATGCCAAGGACACATGTGCTTTCTCACATACTTGAGCACATTTGTTGGGTATTTGTTTTCAATCTATTATGTCCTCGGTTTAAATACTATCATATTCTCTCTCTTTTTACCTTTTCTATCCTTTTACTTTGGTAAAATGATACTCTACTACTGGCTATCTCTATTGTGAGTTTGTGTTTCTTTACGCTCAAGAGCACCTGCATTTTTCCTAGGTTCCTCTACTTGTTCACTTTCTGTAACATCAAGAGGGTCTAATTTATGATATTCTTGCTGTGCTTTTAATTAGACTGTCCCTCAATAATATGAATTCTATTTCATGAAATCCTAGAAATTACATTCTGTGGTGCTCTTAACTTGCACTCTTTCTTTGCATAATGCAAGACTCGCCTTCTCATGCAATCTCTAGCTCCCTCGGGCTTTCTTGAGGGTATTAAGGCACCAACTATTTGTCTCAACTTATTTCTATGTTTGGATCAGAGCTAGGTTTTCTCTTTGTTTAGCCTTTTTAGCCTCATCTCCAAGAGCATAGTATATTGATTTTAGGGTTTCATTGACCCAATCCAAGACATGTATTCTTGATGTCTAGATTTTACTTTATTGAAAGCTCATGCTCTACTGGGCGCTCTAATCACTCACGTGCCTTAACCCTATATCATTCTCATATCAGGGAGCTCGTCTGATTAACTATTAGACCCCTAACTATTTACCTTTATGTGCTCAGTTTACTCATTTAATCACTATTAAAGTGAGGGTATTTCTTCTATGGCTAGTTTCTCAGCTTTTCTTCACTTCCCTTATCACTATACCCTACAATTCAAGGGGTCTATCAAGGGGAATTTGCTAACCACTACTGGGTGGTCTCCCTCACTCAAGATATCTTATTTTCCCTTTCTTGATCTAGGGAGAACTCTTACTGAGCTTTTAATCAAATTAATATGCTACTGGTCACTTCCCTTAGGCTTCAACTTATATTTAGCCTGGGTTACTTATCTCATCAGACCTATAGCTTATGATAAGTCCTATTAAGTCTTATAGGTTTACAATGAATTTAACATTTTTAAACTATTTTCTTTCTTTTCTCAGGATTTCTGAAACTGGGCCAATCATACTCATATTTATGTATCATTTATGAGGTACACCGTGTTTATATATTCACTGTATACATCATTAATATTACCCTCAGATTATATTAACATCCTATCAGTATGGTCTTGGACTCATTATATTAGCTCATCGTTTGTGACTACATAGGGTAACATTCTAGGTTGGAGTCAATGTCTTGTAGGCGAATCTTAATAACCTTACTGTTCCTGTGTCTAACATTCTCTAACTTTAACTGCTACCTACTTACAATATTCTCGAGCTAAGCCTCCACTTACGTTGGGCTTTTCACAGTCTTAATTATTAAGCCCACTGCTCATCTGTTACTTATTGGTCTTCCCTATTCGCTAATGGACCATTTATTGCTCTTTTTCTTTGCTTATATTAGGGACCCCTGCTTTTGTGCATCAATTGACCGCACGACAGCTCATTTCTTAGGCTAGCTTGAATATGACCAATAAAGCCTTCCATACCGCTATACACTCCACTATCACTGGAAGTTTCTCCTTTAGCTATGTAATCTGAGCCTCACTACCTTTGTATGCAACCCAATATCAAATTAGAGGGTTTTGCCTCTTACTTAATTCATGCATAACTAATAACCATCTCTAGGCTATTGGGGCTCTATGGGATGTAACATGCAACTTAAACTTCTAGCTTGAGGGAATAGTTTTCTAGGCTTTTTACGTCATCGTAATATCTGAGTGTCGTGGCTAGGGGGTAACTCCTTCGACTCTTACTCTGTGCAGTAGCAACTTTATCTTATATAGTGTTGACTTACTACTTGCTCCTGCATTAGGTAGGACATCCCCGAACGGTCCGAGTGTGGTACTTAGGGAGATTAGAGCTCTCATAACCTTTCTAGTCAAGCCTCTCTAGCAACTACACAATTCTCTTTTGTTGTTAATATACAAAGCTTGCCACTGATCCTAGCAAGCTATTATAGATTATGGAGCTCTAGCCATGAGATAACTTAACTCTATTTTAGAACTAAAGGCTAACCTCACCTATAGCTTACCACTTACTCAAGACCATTCCACAACTTACTTAGCATGAACGTAATCATGAGCCACCTTCACATACCCAAATACATCCTATAAGGCTTTTCATAACCTTACAAGCCTTTACATAGCCCTATAGCTCCATCCTTAAGCCATATCCCAATCTTAAAAAGCCTAGAACTTGGCTCTGATACCAAAAAGTGTAACACCATCATACTATAACTCATTTCATGCCATTTCAAGGTTCTATTCCATGAAGCATAAGTTTTCAAGAAAAAAACATTAAATATTACATTTTCATACGTTACGTAGTGGATAAATTTTTCATCCGGCATTCCATGGACCAAGGGAACTCATTAAACTCATTCTCATATTTAATTACACTAATACAATTCAAAAACATCTAATAAAGTGGCTTGGAACTCATACAAGTGGATGAAACAATCCAGTTTCCACGAATTAGCCACAGTCAGATTTTCAGTTTTTATGTCACAACTTCATAAATTCATAACTAAATCCACAAAAATTGAAATCCAACAAAATTTACCATTCTAGAAAGCTCTAGATGTCTACCCCATGGTAACAATAATTTTAGCTCATGAAACATTAAGAGAAAAACGTTGGACATCCGAAAATCCACTAAGCTCTCTGCTACTTGGGCCATTATTTCATATTTCTAATATAAAATTTTAAAATTCATAACTAATTCTATAAAAATTTAAATTATACAAATTTAGCCATTATAGAAAGATAACAATGTCAAATTTATGCTAAAAATAATTTTAAAATGAAATAAATACTTGTAGCCATTGGAAATTTATAAAACAGTAACTGGACTTAGGGGGCACTACTGCTACTGACAGCAAAGTTAAAAAATGCATAACTCTTTACTCAGACCTCCAAATGAGGCAATCTTAATACCCATAGAAATCTTATGACCTCTCATTTATGCCTATAAAATTTCACAAGCACTAGACACCTTTTGCCCATCGGATGACATAGAACATAAATCTAACAGTGTGAACAGTGCATAAACCAGAACCAATTGAAAATCTCAACTTTGAAAATTCATAACTAATTCTGTAGAGCTCCTTTTTTGCTACAATTTAGCTTCCCAAAAATCTCTCAATGAGCTCTACATGTCTGCCAAATTTCATAGAGAAATTCCTTCATTTGGTCAGAATGTGCTATAGGGCACCATTTGGGTCATTTTAATGCATTTTAATAGTACAAAAGTGTGCAAAATAGCTCTTAAGGTTCTTATGGCCACTTGGGCACGTAGGAATGGCCCAAAAAGACTCCCTAAACTTGTCTTAAAGATGTAGAAACTCAAAACACAAAATCTCATCCTCCATCCCCAAGCCATATGTAAAGAGATACATGTAGGAAATAGTCATCCAATACCTAAAAATTGCATCACTACTCATTTATTATTAATTGTCATACATATATCATCTACTGGGATATTTACACATGTTCCATTCATTGTACATCCATTCTATCAAAATTTTACATCATTTGCCACTTCTTTGATTACAACATAAGCAAAAGCAAGCACTTTAGAGCTAAAGCTTTATCTTCCACCTTGGTGACTTCCATTCCCTTGTTCATTGGCTCCACCTAGCATATTAAGATGTTAGAGAGGAGGAAGTGAGATTCAAAGAATCCTAATAGCTCATCTCACATTCAATCATGCATAAAGAATGTAACACAAGTCTTAAGGATGCATGCATGGCATACTAACATTGAAAATGGTGCAAATACATTCTTGGCATTTACACAAAGCACACATAACATACTTAGGTTTGCCAAATGATTGGATTAGCCTCATCCACTTTCTTCAAGGTTCTTGAATTTGCCTTATCCTTTTTTTCAAAGGCCTTAAGCTAAGCCTTACTCTTAGGAGACTTTATCTTGGTCTCAACCACTTCTAAGGGCTCTTGACTCATCCTTACCAAAAATAGAAGGTTTTTGGCCTCTCCACAGTTAAGCAAACCAATGCAACATTTATAAGCATCATTTGAATACATAATGCAATACTATGGTTCCATGAAATAGGCATCATACCAAAATATAATTTATAGCTTAAAATATACATACACACATTCAAAAATAATGTAGACATTCATTCATGCATGGGAGAAAAGAGAGAAAGCTACTTGCTTGCATTTACACACTATTTCTTTAAGCCTTAGTCCTCTCCCTTGACCTCACACACCTAAGAAGGTGAAGATCATTTCTCTTGGCCTAGACACATCATATGGAAGCTAATTACACTCTTGAAATAAGTTAGGACATTAAATTTATACTTAAGTACATACTTGGTTCCATAAGTCACATAATGGTCCCATAAATGGCCTATTGAAGCAACCATCATGATTTAAGTTCTTGGCTCCATTCTCTTCTCATTTCTAGGTCTCTTGACCTCATTTAAGGTCCTTGGAGCCATTACATATTCATTTACAAAAGCCTAGACATAAGTTGCTTTATAAGGTCACATTATAGAAGCTATTGTCTCATCTCCCAATCCATGGCTTCTAAATTTTTCTCAAGGATTCCTCCCACCTTCTACCATCATATGAAGTCCCAAACCAAGGCTAGATAAATTAAAACACTCTTTAACCCTTCCATCTGTCCTAGGCCGACATTATGGAAGCATTTGGGATTCAATAGGTTTTCAATTTTTTCTTAATGGGAGAGGCACTTGGGAGGCTTTTTAGAGGTCTTAGAAGCTTAATGGAACATTTAAATGGCCAAGGAAATTCATAGATTAAATCAATTTTTACAATTCCTTCAAATACACCACACTTTTCTAACTTGGATTTCATTAGTTTTTCTTGCAATTTCTTGGCATAATCCAAGTTCCCATAGCCTAATTCATATGATTCATTCTTGGTTCTACCTAAAAACACTTTCCCCTTGGCTGGCTATAGGGAGGATGAATTGCACACAAGAAGGCTAAGAGAAGTGAAGTATGGAGAGTAAGATTTTTACCTTGATTTCAAGCTTTTCTTGAATGCTTTCCCTTTTCTTCTAGCTCTCCTCTCCAAATCTGAATTTTTTGCCTCTATTCTACCCTCCATACAGACCCAAAAACATAATCAAATCCATGGAAATAAAGAGGAGAAGAAGGAAGAGCAACTTGCAAGAAAAAAAGCTTGAATTTCCATAAATTTTCCTATCTTTTCCGTGCTTTTTCTATCTTCAAAATCTCCTCTCCTTGTGCGCCTAAGAGAGCTGGCTTCCTCCTTTGTTTTTGGGGCAGAAACAAATTGTGGAATGAGGAGCTGCTGGAACATGGATAAGAAGAAGAAGTTAAAAGTCACTTTATGCAACTTTTTACTTTTGCATTTGAGTCCCTTTTCTTGGCTTTTTCATTTTAGGCCCATTTCAACTCCTTTTCAAAATCCATCTTTTCCATTGTAACATCTTAATCTACTACCGCTATCTAGCCTCTCATTGGGCTCGATTCCATATGATTTCCAAAGAACCACTACCATTCCGTGGCATTTTCATGCTATGAAACGGGGTTTCATACACTCATCATCCGCGCTGTAGGTCCTGTGAACCCATCATTCACTTTCTCTACTCACACTCCATTTATACAACTCATACATAGCATAAAACAAGCCATAAGCCATGGTTATGAGCCAAAAACCAAAAAAATGCATTTTCTCACTTGGGCCCAAAAGTCATATTTTGGCTCTAACTTTGGAAAATCATAACTAATTATAAAAAAATGGGAATCTAGCAAACCATGGCTCTCTAGAAATCTCTAAGTGTTATCTTTACACTAAAAATAATTCCCAACCATAATCTCAGTGTTTGGACACTGTTTGAAATCGAAAATGGGAAGGAGGTCCGGCTGTCACTGTTTCTGGTGCAGCTTACTGTTATGACTTTTGAAAATTCATAACTAAATCCACAAAACTCCAATATGGGCAATCTATACTAATTTGGAAAGCTACAGATGTCTACTAGAGGAGAAAAATAAGTCCAGATCCGTTCTGTAGCCATTAGACCCCGAAAACTGATGAAATAGTGATGGAGGTCGAATGAGCTCCCTGATACTGATACAGAACTTCAGACGGTTCAATCTCTCTCTACAGACCTCTGATTTGGGTGATTCTAATTTTTATAGGTCACTGTGGTTGCCTAGTTTATGTGTATAAAATTTCATGACATTTGGCTACCGTTTGGTATATGTATGACATGGATTTCATTTCTGACCTATAAAAACAGTACATGACCAAACTACCAATTTTTCCCAATTTCAACAATTCACCAAATATTCTCTAGATCTCCGAATATTACTCACTCTAGCTTCTCAAGAAGCTCTCTACAAACTCTATAGGCATGCCAAATTTCATGGCAAGAGGAGCTCATTCGGTCATACTTTGATGGAACTCTCAAAAATACCGGTTTTGGCACCTAAGAGGTCCAAAATGAGTCCAAAAGACTTCTCACACATTCTCACTCCTCATGGACAAGTTTAAAAGCATAAAACTAGGATATATAACAAGTCCATGTGGTCCAAATCAACATACATTCCAAATTCACTATACTACGGCAAAAAATGCACTATGACATACATTCAATAAAAGGGGCAAAACCCACATTTGCATTACTTTGGCTATCAACATAGTTTATACATCATCTTTTCATACATTTACACTTGTTACAAATTTTACATCTCAAAAATAGTAGGTGCATACACATTTTGGCACCACTTTACATCAAAAAGACCCAAAATAAAGCTATAATCTAGCTAAGCATGCTCCTAGGCTCTTTGGTGTGTATTTGCTTCTCCTTGAACTCCACCTAGCATGTTAGGTTGGGAAGGGAAGGGGTGAGATTCAGGGAATCTCAGTAGCTCATGCACTCAATCAAGTAAACAATCAAGGCATATAACAAGTCAAAGCATGTGAATAAGTATTTAGTCATTCTCAAACATCCAACACACATTGTACATGCTATGGAAATCACAACAATGCCAAAAATGGGCTCCAAGGACTTTTGGTCTAGCCTCACCCGAGTTTAGGGACTTTTGACTTGGCCTCACTCGGATATGAGACTTTTAGCCTTGTCTCACCCATCTCAAGGGACTTTCGGCACTACCTCACCCGGGCAAATCTCACAATTCATCACACAAGCATATTGGCATCAATGCATCAAAGCAATAGCATATGGCATATTCCACACAATAATCATATACATAAACATACAATGACTATTACATCCAAGAATGTAACAAGAAAGAGTGGAAAGAGAGCTACCTTATAAGCCAAAGCCAACACTAGCTTTTCCTTTCAATTTCTCCTCTCCCTTCTTAGGTTCACACTCACACCTTGATGGAGGTGCTTCACTTGAGCCTAGACACACAAAAGCATGCAATTACACTCTTATAATGTAATCTTCAGAGCAACTCTCCTAACACACTAGAACCGAGAGATTCTCTCTCTCTCTAGAATGCCATCAACTTTTCCTCTCTCTCAAGCTCTCATAGTAGTGGAAACCACATTTTCAAAGAAAACAAAGGGATTCAAGGGTGTCTTCCACTTTTCCTCTTCTGACCCATGCCTAAAACCTCACTAAACTCATAAACAAAACTGTAGGAAGAGAGGGCAAAGAGAGGAGATCAGAATTCTAAGAAGAAATAGGAGGAATTTGCTTACCTTTCCCTTGTTCTTCCTCCTTCTCTTGGTTTCCCTCACTCTCCACACCTCTTTCTCTCCTTGGGTCGAAGTCTAGGACAAAAATGAGAGAAGGAATGAGTTGGGTCGTTCAAAGAAGTCTAATTCTCGCCTTTTACTCTCTTCCGGACCAACCCTCGCTACGGCGAAAATTAACCTTCGCTATAGCGAACTCGTGTTATCTAGCTTCGCTATGGTGAGGATTAGCCTTCGCTACGGCGAGCACGTATAAGTTCCCTTCGCTATGGTGAGATTTAGCCTTCACTATGGCGAACTCGCGCCAGTTCCAGACTCCCACTCTCGCTATGGCGTACGCTACAGCGAGTAATTCCCTGGTTTTTGTATGGACTGCTGCCCGCACTCGCTATAGCTAGAATCACCTTCGCTATTGCGAACAAGCTCTCTCGCTATGCGAGACCGTTTCTCACTGTTGCGAGCAGACTTAGAAAATTTCTGACTTTCGAATTTTTCCAACTTTCTACTTTCTTTCCTTTTCTTTTTCCTGGTTGTTACATTTCTACCCCTCTTAAAGGAAATTTCGTCCTCGAAATTTAAAAAAAAAACTTACCTCAAGGGAATAACTCTGGATATTTCTATCTCATTTCATCAGCCAATTCCCAAGTTGCTTCCTCAGATATCAGACCTCTCCAGATCACTTTTACTAGAGGAATGCTCTTACTTCTCAGCTGTTTCAGCTTAGCATCCACAATTCTCTCCGGTTTCACTACATAGGAAAGATCTTCCTGCAATTGCACATATTCATATTCTATGATATGTGAGGGGTCTGGCAAGTACTTTTTCAATTGGGAGACATAAAAAATACTGTGGATTTGGGCTAGGTTAGGAGGTAAGACTATTCAGTAAGTCACGGGTCTAATTTTCTCAAGGATTTCAAACGGACCAATATACCTAGGACTGAGCTTCCTTACCCTCATTGACCCACCTACTCCCGTCATTGGAGATACTCGAATGAACACATGGTCTCCAATCTCAAACTCTAACGGCCTTCTACGCTTATCAGCATAGCTTTTCTGCCTACTCTGGGCCGTGAGGAGTCTCTTTCTAATCAACTCTATCTGTCAAGTGATTTGGTCCACAATCTTAGGTCCTATCATACTCCTCTCACCTAGCTCAACCCAACACAGAGGGAATCTGCACTTTCTCTCATACAATACCTCATAAGGGGCCATCTGAATACTGGAATGGTAGCTGTTATTATATGCAAACTCTGCTAACGGTAAATACGCATCCCAGTTACCCCTCATTTCTAGCACACATGCCCTCAACATATCTTCTAAGGTCTGGATGGTCCTTTCAGTCTAACCATCTGTCTGAGGGTGATATGCAGTACTAAACCGCAACTTAATCCCTAAGGCATGCTGCAATGACCTCCAAAAGTTCGATGTGAACCTAAGGTCTCTATCCGAAACTATGCTATTGGGTACTCCATGAAGTCGCACTATCTCTCTGATATACAACTGGGCTAATCTATCCAGTGTATAAGTAGCCTTGATAGCTAAAAAGTGTGCAGACTTCGTCAGTCTATCTACAACTACCCAAATAGCATCGTGTCCAGAGGATGTCCTAGGTAACCTCATCACAAAGTCCATGGCTATACTATCCCACTTCCACTCAGGGATATCTAGAGGTTGCAACAACCCAGCCGGTTTTTAATGTTCTATCTTTACCCTTTGACATACTAGGCATCTAGCCACATACTCCGTCACATCACTTTTCATCCCTGGCCACCAGAAAATTCTTTCAAATCCTGATACATCTTGGTGGCACCTGGGTGGATAGTATACTTACTCTTATGTGCCTCTTCTAAAATGCTTTCTCTCAACTCATTCTGACTAAGCACACAGATTCTTTCTCGGTATACTATCATA
This sequence comes from Erythrophleum fordii, assembly GCA_032878935.1. Lineage (NCBI taxonomy): Eukaryota > Viridiplantae > Streptophyta > Magnoliopsida > Fabales > Fabaceae > Erythrophleum > Erythrophleum fordii. The sequence continues at coordinate 14,802,468 of JAVQMF010000056.1, read as the reverse complement.
CCATCCTCAGACACCTTGAAATCTGAGGTCTTACCTTGGGTGATCTCATTCCTGATCCGTTTTAGGAACTCATCCTCTCTCTGGGCATCTAAGATCTGGATTCTCAAGACATTCTCACTTCAGGTTTCACTCAGATACAATCTACCCGATACCACCTGACAAGAGAGGTTCAAATTTCTGAACTTCTCTAGGAGCTCCTGCTCCTTAATCATCATATAGGCTACATGGATGGATTTTTTACTCAGGGCATCAGCCACCACATTGGCCTTGCCCGGATGATATTTCAACACATAATCATAATCTTTCAAGAATTCTATCCATCTCCTCTATCTCATATTGAGTTCTTTCTGGTCAAACAGGTATTTCAGACTCTTGTGGTCACTATAGATCTCTATGGTAACACCATACAGATAGTGTCTCCAAATTTTAAGAGCAAACACTACGGCGGATAACTCCAGGTCATGTGTGGGGTAATTCTCCTCATGAGGCCTCAACTGCCTCGAGGCATATGCCACTACTCGACCCTGTTACATCAACATACATTTTAACCCTTTGCCCGAAGCATCACAATAAACCACAAATGGTTCACTAGGGTCAGGGATAATCAGTACAGGGGCAGTGGTCAAACAGAGTTTCAACTCCTGAAAACTCTTCTCACATCTCTCATCCCACACAAAAGGTGTATCTTTCCTAGTTAGCCTCGTCAGTGATAAGGCCATCCGAGAAAAGTCCTGAATAAACCGTCTATAATACCCTGCCAAACCTAGGAAACTCCTGACTTCGTTGATCGTTCTAAGTCTATCCCACTGTAACATAGCCTCAACTTTATGGGGATCTACTGCGACCCCATCTCGTGAGATCACATGATCTAAGAATCGCACTTCAGTCAGCCAAAACTCACATTTACTCAGTTTGGCATACAACCTTTTCTCTCTCAAGGTGTCTAGGACTAATCTCAAATGCCTCTCGTGCTCCTCAAAAGATCAGGAGTACACTAAAATATCATCAATAAAGACCACCACAAACTGATCTAGATACGGCCTGAATACCCTGTTCATGTAATCCATGAACACAGCAGGCGCATTCGTCAACCCGAATGGCATCACAAGGAACTCATAGTGCCCATATCTTGTTCTGAAGGCCGTCTTTGAGACATCTTCAGTTCTCACTCTCAACTGGTGGTACCCAGATCTAAGATCTATCTTAGAAAACACAGATGCCCCAGCCAACTGATCTAACAGATCATCAATTCTATGGAGAGGATATTTATTCTTGATGGTAACTTTGTTCAACTCTCTGTAATCTATACACAAACGTAAGCTACCATCTTTCTTTTTCACAAATAATACCGGAGCACCCCAAGGTAAAACACTAGGGCGGATAAACCCTTTCTCTAACAATTCCTTTATCTGCTCTTTCAACTCAGCAAGCTCGGCAAGAGCCATCCTGTAAGGAGCTTTGGACACCGGTCCAGCCCCAGGCACTATGTCTATAGGGAACTCTAATTCTCTCTCAGGGGGTAGGCCACTAAAATCAAACTCTCTAGGGAAAACTTCTGGGAATTCCCTGACAACGGGGATCTCCTCTATCCCTTCTTCTACCTCGGCCTAAATAGAAAAAAAGACTAGAAACCCTTGACATCTACACTCTAAATATCTCTCAGCCTAGGTAGTAGTCATAAAGGATAACTCAACTCCTACCCTAGGTATGGTCCCACAAGCAGGTAGGGAAATGGTTCGGTGTTCACAATCAAGTATGACATTATTTGCGGCCAATCAGTTTATACCAACAATCAAAGCAATATCATGGAAGGGCATACAAACCAAATCAATAGTGGTATGACAATGGTTAAACTGAACAGTGACATTTAAGCAGGTATAGGAAGTAACCACGTGGCCTCCAGTGGGTGTAGTGATAGACAAGTCAAATGGCAAGACACTAACGACCAGACCCAATTTCCTCACACAATCATAAGATATAAATGAGTGACTAGCACCCAAATCAAACATAGCAACTATAGGAAAGCCATTCACTATCAGCGTACCTCAGATCAAACTGGGAGATGTGCTGGCTTCCTGCTGAGCAAGGGCGAACACTCGACCCTGGGTCTGTAGTCTAGGAGGAGGCGCTGTCTCCATCTGAGGACAGTGTCTAGCAATGTGCCCCGGCTTCCCACACTTGAAACATGTCACCGGAGACTGCTGGAAGAATGACTGGCCCCGAGGAGGTGGCACACCTCGCTGCGACCTTCTATTCCATGGCCCCTTGCCTCTCCTCTTGGTACTAGATGTCAAACTAGAGCCCTCTTCTGGTTTTGGCCTTTTCAAATCCGGAACCCTCTTCTAACTAGCCGTAGTCACAGCAGGCATGATAACTTGCAAGTTAGTCTCAGTTACCCTGCTGACCTCCACAAGAGTATTAAACTTTCTGATCCGCTGTGGAGTGACTCTATCGCTAATCAAGGGTCTTAACCCAGTCTCAAACTGCTCACATCTCTAGGGTTCATCATCATACCTCTTGAGGTAAGAAGAATACCGAGACAACTCTATGAACTTGGCCACATATTGGTCCACAGTCATCTCGTCCGTCTGTCTCAAACTTATAAACTCCATCTCTTTCTTCTTCCTCACCGAACTTGGGACATACTTCTCATAAAACTCAACTAAAAAGGTTTCCTAATTTATCTATATATTCTTGGTCTCCATCAGGGGTTTCGCGCGATCCCACCATCTATCAGCTTCCTTTTCTAGCATGAAGGTGGTTAGCTGGGCTTTCTGCTCGGTGGTACAATCCATCACCGAGAATATCTTTTTAAGCTGCATCACCCAAGCCTCTGCCTTATCCGCATCTAACTCCCGGTCAAACGAGGGTGGATTGTTCTGCCTAAACTGCTTTAACACCTTTTAGATAAGTGTCTGGGTCTGTGGAGCAGTAGGCTCCTAGGTAGGTACAGGTGGAATGCTAGATGTGGATGACTGAGGTATAGGGGCATCTTTCCTGGCATCTTCTTGCCTGACCAGGGTGTCTTGCAAATGCATGATCATATCATGCTGCTGCTGGGTTATGTATCTCTGCTGTTCTAGCATCTCTTGGTGCTGGCCCATCATGGCCTCATACCGATCAAGTCTCTCCATGATGGCCCGCAGAGGATCCTCAGTCTCAACAAGAACCTCTGGCTCAACTCTCTGAGCCCTGGGCGGTCTGCCTCTGCCTCTACCCCTACCCCGTCTAGTCTCAACCATGTCTGAAAAGAAGTAGCAATCCTCAGTTCACAATAACATCACCAACACATATGCATATGGATGCTACCACTTCCATGACCATTCATACCAAACACAAACAATTCACATCATTCAAGAGTCTAACATTAAGCAAAAGTGCCTGAACCATTGCTCTGATACCAAAAATGTAACACCTTAATCTACTACCGCTATCTAGCCTCTCATTGGACTCGATTCCATATGATTTCCAAAGAACCACTACCATTCCGTAGCATTTTCATGCTATGAAATGGGGTTTCATACACTCATCGTCTGCCCCTTGGGTCCTGTGAACCCATTATTCACTTTCTCTACTCACACTCCATTTATACAACTGATACATAGCATAAAACAAGCCATAAGCCATGGTCATGGAGCCAAAAACCAGAAAAATACATTTTTTCACTTGGGCCCAAAAGTCATATTTTGACTCTAACTTTGGAAAATCATAAATAATTATAAAAAAAATGGGAATCTAACAAAACATAGCTATCTGGAAAGATCTAAGTGTTATCTTTACATTAAAAATAATTCCCAACCATAATCTCAGCGTTTGGACACTGTTTGACATCGAAAATGGGAAGAAGGTCCGACTGTCACTGTTTCTGGTGCAGCTTACTATCATAACTTTTGAAAATTCATAACTAAATCCAAAACAATCCAATCTAGCAATCTATACCAATTTAGAAAGCTATAGATGTCTACTATAGGAGAAAAATAAGTCCAGATCAGTTCAGTAGCCATTAGAACCCGAAAACTGATGAAATAGTGATGGAGGTCGAATGAGCTCCCTGATACTGATACAGAACTTCAGACGGTTCAATCTCTCTCTACAGACCTCCGATTTGGGTGATTCTAATTTTTATAGGTCACTGTGGTTGCCTAGTTTATGTGTATAAAATTTCATGACATTTGGCTACCGTTTGGTCTATGTATAACATGGATTTCATTTCTGACCTATAAAAACAGTACATGACCAAACTACCAATTTTTCCCAATTTCAACAATTCACCAAATATTCTCTAGACCTCCGAATATTACCCACTCTAACTTCTCAAGAAGCTCTCTACAAACTCTAGAGGCATGCCAAATTTCATGGCAAGAGGAGCTCATCCGGTCATACTTTGACTGAGCTCTCAAAAATACCGGTTTTGGCACCCAAGAGGTCCAAAATGGGTCCAAAAGGCCTCTCACACATTCTTACTCCTCATGGACAAGTTTAAAAGCATAAAACTAGGATATATAACAAGTCCATGTGGTCCAAATCAACATACATTCCAAATTCACTATGCTGCGGCCAAAAATGCACTATGACATACATTCAATAAAATGGGCAAAACCCACATTTGCATTACTTTGGCTATCAACATAGTTTATACATCATCTTTTCATACATTTACACTTGTTACCAACTTTACATCTCAAAAATAGTAGGTTCATACACATTTTGGCACCACTTTACATAAAAAGACCCAAAATAAAGCTATAATCTAGGTAAGCATGCTCCTAGGCTCCTTGGTGTGTACTTGCTTCTCCTTGAGCTCCACCTAGCATGTCAGGTTGGGAGGGGAAGGGGTGAGATTCAGGGAATCTCAGTAGCTCATGCACTCAATCAAGTAAACAATCAAGGCATATAATAAGTCAAAGCATGTGAATAAGCATTTAGCCATTCTCAAACATCCAACACACATTGTACATGCTATGGAAATCACAACAATGCCAAAAATGGGCTCCAGGGACTTTTGGTCTAGCCTCACCTGAGTTTAGGGACTTTTAACTTGGCCTCACTCGGATATGAGACTTTTGGCCTTGTCTCACCCATCTCAAGGAACTTTCGGCTTCACCTCACCCATCTCAAGGGACTTTCAGCACTACCTCATCCCGGCAAATCTCACAATTCATCACACAAGCATATTGGCATCAATGCATCAAAGCAATAGCATATGGCATATTCCACACAATAAGCATATACATAAACATACAATGACTATTACATCCAAGAATGCAACAAGAAAGAGTGGAAAGAGAGCTACCTTATAAGCCAAAGCCAACACTAGCTTTTCCTTTCAATTTCTCCTCTCCCTTCTTAGGTTCACACTCACACCTTGATGGAGGTGCTTCACTTGAGCCTAGACACACAAAAGCATGCAATTACACTCTTATAATGTAATCTTCAGAGCAACTCTCCTAACACACCAGAACCTAGAGATTCTCTCTCTCTCTCTAGAATGCCATCAACTTTTCCTCTCTCTCAAGCTCTCATGGTAGTGGAAACCACATTTTCAAAGAAAACAAAGGGATTCAAGGGTGTTTTCCACTTTCCCTCTTCTGATCCATGCCTAAAACCTCACTAAACTTATAAACAAAATCGTAGGAAGAGAGGGCAAAGAGAGGAGATCAGAATTCTAAGAAGAAATGAGAGGAATTTGCTTACCTTTCCCTTGTTCTTCCTCCTTCTCTTGGTTTCCCTCACTCTCCACGCCTCTTTCTCTCCTTGGGTCGAAGTCTAGGGCAAAAATGAAAGAAGGAATGAGTTGGGTCATTTAAAGAAGTCTAATTCTCGCCTTTTACTCTCTTCCGGACCAACCCTCATTACGGCGAAAATTAACCTTCGCTATAGCGAGCTCATGTTATCTGGCTTCGCTATGGCGAGGCTTAGCCTTCGCTACGGCGAGCACGTATAAGTTCCCTTCGCTATGGCGAACTCGCGTCAGTTCCAGACTCCCACTCTCGCTATGGCGTACGTTATAGTGAGCAACTCTCTGGTTTTTGTATGGACTGCTGCCCACACTCGCTATAGCTAGAATCACCTTCGCTATTACGAACAAGCTCTCTCGTTATAGCGAGACTGTTTCTCGCTGTTGCGAGCAGACTTAGAAAATTTCTAACTTTCGAATTTTTCCAGCTTTCTACTTTCTTTCCTTTTTCTTTCCTTTTGTTTTTCCCGGTTGTTACATCCATCATAATATTTAGACTTTCTAACTTATAAAATGCCTATGGAACCACTCAAATTAGATCTAAAACTATTCAGAACCATTTGGTTAAAGTTTCAATCATAACGGTTGAAATTACTCACCGAAGGAGTTTCAACTGTTCTAGAGATTCCCATGGTTTTTAAGGCATATGAGACGCTGAAAAGCTCAAATTTTCTGTTTAAAAAGCCCTCCTATGAGTTTTCCAAATTTTTCAAAAATTACAAAAATGCCCTTACTTTCTTCGATAAATTTTTTGAGCTCTTCTGGCTTTGGTTTTTAGGCATCTTAAACCTTAAATCCTCATTTTTTTTTAAATATTTAAAATTTTATTATAGTTTTAGTTGGCCACAAATCTTTCTATTTCAGGGACTTTCTTTTATATCTGGCCTATTTCTGGCGTTTACAGAGAAACTGAACATCGTGTTTTTCATGTTTACGGAGGGACCGAATGTTACACATATAATAACTTTATATTTGATGTGGTAATTTAATAGCTTTTTCTCTCTTTTTTCCTTAAATCCACCATTTATTGATTACCTATCCACATAAAGAAACTTGTTTATTGCATACCTCATGCGTGTTCTTTTAACCACTTCAATCCTCAAAGTTTACTATATAGGTGACCTTTTTGTCCAAACTCTAAAGTGATGGCCAAATAAAGTAATTTTGTCACACTAGACTGGCATGTATATTTAATATGGCTTATTGATAAGATTATTATTTTTAAATTTTAATATATTTTTTATAATTAATATTATATAAATAGTTGTTTTAATTATTTGTTCTTTCTTTATTTATTTTGAGCTGAGTTAGCTGTATAAATTGTTTTCATATACTTGGCTTTTCCATTTTATTTCTTGATTTTTTTTGTTGCGTTTGGTAACATGTTAAGGAATAGAATATTAGAGTTTTCAATATGTTTTAGGTTCATTTGCTTAGTAGAGATTAATTTTTGAATTGAGTATTAGACTATTGAAATTTTTTATGTTGAGCAACGTATCATGTTGATTTTGCTAAATTTATTGGGACTTTGTTTAGTTTAATTAAGCCATGATTTTTGACATGTTTCTTGATCAATATGTTAGGAATCATGTTAATCTTCTTTTTTTTTTTCAAATTTTTCTAGATTGGTTTGATGAGGTAAATACATGGATTTTAGATATAGTTCAAAATGCCCTATTTTTAGTGTTTCTCAACTATAGCTTAACTTTGCAAATTTTCTGTGAATAATATAAACATGATTTTTCTCTAAAATTTTTTATACAAACTTGTTTGTATGTCTGGTTATATAAGTAAATTTTTAGTGAATTTTTATGTTCATTTCGTTAATTTTTGTTGGCTTTTCCTAGACTATACAAATGTCTTGTTTAGTAGGTTTTTTTTTTTAATTTCAACTTTCTTCGTTGAATTTTCTGTATTAGCTCATATGAAATTTTAACTTGAAATTTGGTATGAAAGTTCTTTTGTATGTTTATTTTGTTGTGAAAAATTGGCTTAATGTTTAGAACATGTTATTTATGCCTTTTTGTTTATGGATTATACATGATTTAGTATTCTTATCATTTGTCTTTTAATGAGTGTTATCATTTATTTTTCTTTTTCTATAAATACTTTAGACAAGTCAAATAAATTTGTCTCAGTCTACAATTAATCCAAATAAATGTAAGTGATCTGTATGTTAAATTTTAAAAATTTTCTTTAGTTATTGTTTGTTTTATACACTATTACTAGAGTGCTTAATAGAAATGGGGTAATAAAATTATTGTTTGAAGTTCAAGCCTATTCATTATTATGTAACTTTGATGCTCTTTGGAGCCAATAAAGACATTATCAATTTTGAAATTCTTATGTAGAGAAGTAGCTATTTTGATTTGGAATTTAATGCGCTTTAATTTTGTTTCATTTTAAGTTTATATAACAATAAGTAAAACTAATAATGTTATAAAATTGATTAGAAGTTTGAATTGTCTTTTTCTTTTTTTAAGTGCTGAACTAAAAAGTTAAAGCATATATCTCACTTTATTTAATAAATTTAAATTTGAATTTGATAATTTAAGAATATGAAATTAGATTAAATTTTTCATGGATAACCAAAAATATAAAATAAATTAAAAAACCTAATAGACTTTTTAGTGGCGACCATTATTGTTGCTAAATTTTTTTTTTTTTGAAATTAAAAAAGCTTTTAGTAGCAACTAAAGTCACCACTAAAAATAGATCTTCTAATTGGACTTTAGTGGCAACTATTGTGCCACTAAAAGTCTCTTTTAGTGACAACAGCCATCACCACTAAAAGTCCTACTTTAGTGGCAATTTTCAATAGAAGACAAATCAATAGAGCTCTAGTGGCCACATTTATCGCCACTAAATGACATTTTTTAGTAACAACATTTTTGTCGCTACTAAAGACCTTTTGTTACAAGGGTATTAGCCTTGATGTCGCCACTCATTAGTTTTAGTGGTGACTTTGTAACTTTTAGTGACGACAAAAGTCGCCATTAAAAGTCTATTTTTTTGTAGTGAATCTCTGGCCGAAGAAGAATCATCAAAATTTGAAGTAAATTTATTAGTCTTCTTTTTCTTTTTGACACAACACAATAAAATCCTTTTACACAAGTAATATATTCTTTAAAGAAGCAAAAAGCACAAACCCAACCATTTGCACCATAGTCAAGATCAGTCGGTGTTTTGCTTAATTTTGAACTGAAAATTAGATTCTTCCTACGATAAAGCAATAAAAAAAAAATCATCAATTTTGTGGAGACATTCACCAAACATGGAATGAAGTCAAAAGATAAGTGTTTTTTGATTTGTAATGTGTAAGCACTTAGCTTTAGGCCCTAATTTCATTTCTTGTAACACTACGTGTTGGAACTAATTTGAATTTTTTTTTAAACGGCTAATATAACTAGGAGCAGTTTAGGGCTTCTTGATTCCAAATTATTAGGAGCCAAAGACCCAAAAAAAAAGTTAAAAAGATTCATATTTGAAGGGATTTTTCAATGTCAATTCTAGAAAGTAGCTAAAAAAAAACTGTCGAATTACTCCAATCTGCATCATGCTGGAAATGAGATTACCTTTTGACTTTTTTTGTAATTAATTATGGAAAATTTTAAAGGTTTTAGTTGTTATTGTCACTTCACAAATAACAAATACAAACACAATGACATTGTAAGAATTTTATATGTTTATTATGTCATATCTATTACGAATATATACGACATGTATTAGACATAGACACTGCCCTATTTCTAAAATGTCTATGCTTTGTAAGTTCAAATTATATTTGGCTTTCCAAAAGTTCATTGTATAACAAAACTTGAAATAGAAACTCAAATGACTAAACACAAAAATGGGAAAGTGAAAAGTATGAACTACTAGAAACATGCATTATTTAGGCATAGCATAAAAATAATTTTTCTGCACTGCTCATGCACCATTGTGGAAAAATGAAAATGAAAATGAAATGGTCAAATATATTAAATGACTATAGTGTTAAGCATTTGTGTATGCATCTCTGATTTACATGGGCATAAAACAACATCTTTGGATTTTTCAAGTGCCCAATTAATAAAATTTTTCACCTTATCCAATTACTTTTTTTCCACTCTTGATTTATCAATAAAATTCTTTTCTATCATTAAGAAATCACTCTAATTAGAAGAAATAAAAATCAATCAATAAATAAATTTTGAAAGCCTAGTATACATATGCATATATAGAGCGTAAACTAAATAATTTCTATATGAGAACTAGCATGATCTAAAAATGTAATATACAATAAAATATCGAACCCAAATGTGGGACATTAATAAGAGTGTACTTTAAGACATTAATAATTCAAGGCTATTGATTATGTACCAAGGGAAAATCAACTAAACAAACTCGAGGAAGAGGGTATTCTAAGTTGCAATTCACAATTGATTTAGCAATTTTGCAAAGATATTCAATTCTAAGTTGCAACTTGTACCAAATCTTATTGCAAAGCGGCTTCCATACATGAAATATTGGTGTTCAAATGAGAAAGGGACACTTCACATAAAGTTGTCGTAGATCTATCTCACTAGATTTTATAAAAGTAATGACATTCATCTTGACAATTTTGTTTGCCACTTAAGAGCTTTTGAAAATTAATAACATGGTGGATTTAACTTTTACTCTCCCCCCCTTTTTTCCTTTTACAAATTACTAGGGATTATCATGTGAAGGGTATGAATATAATACTATAATATCCATTTCTAGATTTATAGAAATTTTTTTATCTATCCCTCAAGATCCAAACCTTAGTGAATAATGAAATTTTTAGTCACTATTAAAGAAAAATAAAATTAACTGCTATGATTTAATCACAATTTTATAAATCACAATTAAATCAAGTTTAATTATAATTCTGTAAATCACCGTTACAAAAAAAAAAAGGTTTTTAGTGGCAACTTTTATCGCTACTAAAAGTCAAAAGGTCACCACTAAATAGTTTTAGTGGTGACTAAAGTCAAGACTAATACACTTGTAGAACAAGACCTTCAGTGGCGATAAAAAAGTCATCATTAAAAAATATCATTTAGTGGCCACAAATGTCGCCATTAAAGCTCCATCAATTTGTGTTTTATAAAAGTTGCCACTAAAGGAGGACTTTTAATGGCAACATTGGTCGTTGCTAAAAGTGACTTTTTTTTGTGATGACACATAAGATTATCCAAAATTGGACTTTTAGTATCTAAAATTTTCCTTAATTTGTAAGAAAAATTTAACAGTGACAACAATCATCACTAAAAAGTTTTAGTTTTAAAAATTTTTTTCATACTCTACATTGTCAAATTCAAATTTAAATTTATTAAGGCATCCGATAAAGTAACATATATGCTTTAACGTAAAAAATATATATAATTTAAACTTCCAATCAATTCTATAACATTATTAATTTTACCTATTATCACACAAACCTAAAGTGAAATAGAAGTAAGGCACAGTAAAATCCAAATCAAAATAGTCACTTTTTTACTTTTTCTTTTACAAGAGGCAAAGTAAAGCAAATTATAAAAGAGTTTCAAAATTAATAGTGTTCTTATTGGCTCCCAAGAGCATAAAAGTAAAACAATAATAAATAAGCTTCAACTTCAAATAACAATTTCATTATCCCATTTCTATTAGACACTCCATTAACAATGTATAGAATAAACAATAACCAAAGAAAATTTTTAAAATTTAACATGTTGATTACTTAGATTTACTTGGATTAATTCTAGACTGAGACAAATTTATCTAACTTGTCTAAAGTATCTATAGAATAAAAAATGATAATACTCATTAAAAAAAATAAAATGATAAGAATGCTAAATCATATATAATCTACAAGCAAAAAGGCATAGCTAACGCTATCCAAACATCAAGCCAATTTTTCTCAACAAAATAAACATATAAAAGAACTCTCATACTTTTATAAAATAACTCAAGAAATAAAGAAGAGAAGATTTTGAGAAAATATAGAATATGGGAAATGTTTCTTAAATTTTCTATTGGACATTTTCAATGCAAATAGGATACATATTTATAGGTACAAATTTGTAACCCCAAAAGATCACATCCTAAATGTGAAATAATATACCATAAAGTAGGGCATAAAGGTGAAAAATCAATATCCCAAGAGTTACACATTCTTGAAGGAATATAAGAAGAAGAGTTATAATTCTTGAAACCTAATGGTTACAATTCTTGAAGAAGATGATTATCCACATAAAGAACCACATAAAGAATAGGATTATAACATACCTTTCAATGAATTTGGGGGTTTAAAAACTAAAAGGACATCTACCATAATTGATGGATTTATAACACTCCCCTTTGGATGTCCATTGTACAAGGAATATGCCTCATTAAGACCTTACTAGAGAAAAACCCAGTGGAGAAAAAACCTATTGAAGGAAAAAGAGTACATCATTTCTTGTACACTCCTTCTATTCACAATATCATTGTATATTTTTGAGCTGACGCATCCTAATTTTATATACTAATCTTTTAAATATTGAGGTTGGTAGTGCCTTGGTAAATAAGTTTGTTAGATTATCACTTGAACGAATTTGTTGAACATCAATCAATATCACTATTTTTTTGAAGATCATGAGGGAAAACGAATTTTGGTGAAATGTGCTTTGTTCCATCTCTTTTGATATAACCTTCCTTCAACTGAGCTATACATGCCACATTGTCTTCATATAATATAGTCAAAGTTTTCTTGCAAGAAGATAACCCGCATGCTTTTCGGATATGTTGAATCATAGACCTCAACCAAACACATTCTTGGCTTGCTTCATGAACAACTATAATTTTTACATGATTTGAAGAGGTGGCTGCAAGTGTTTATTTAATGGAACACCATGAAATAGCTGTATTTCCACTTGTAAATATGTAGCCTATTTGAGATCTAACTTTGTATGGATTAGATAAATATCCAACATCTGCATATCGTAGGAGTTCTGACCTAGATCTATTTATATATAACAATCCCATATCAACAGTACTTTTAAGATATCGAAAAACATGTTTAACCTTAGTCCAATATATCTATGTTGGAGTTGAACTAAATCTAGCTAACAAACTTACAACAAAAGTTATATTAGGTCTTGTATTGTTAGCAAGATACATTAATGCACCAATTGCACTAAGATATGGTACTTTAGGACCAAGAAGTTTTTCATTATCATCTTGAGGTCAAAAAATATCTTTTTTCACATCAAGTGATTGAACAACTATTGGGGTACTCTATAACACCATAAATTCTAACTCATTTTATGTCATTTATAGGCTTTACATCATCATTCCCATTAGAGCATATGAAAGAAGGAGTGAAAATAATAGGCTTATTTGCACTACGTCATACTTTAAAATTTTGTAATCAGTATCATGTGGACCGTGTGATCTTATGCTATGCATCCTCATATTTAATTACATCATTACAACTCATTTGCATCACAAAAACATGCCTACAACTTATGGAAACCGAATTGGAGTGTAGAATATGGAGTTTCATTCTCAGCCAGAATTGCTCCACTTTCTGACCAAAATTTGAAAAATTATAACTAAATCTAGAAAAATTGAAATCATGAAATCATGGTCATTCTAAAAAGCTTAGGATGTCTACTTCACACTAAAAATATTTCAAGACCATAAAATTCATCACAAAGGGCGTTTGACATCCAAAATAGTCTAAAGATCCGACTGAATTTTGGAACTATCATATAATTCTGCAGAGAACTTTGAAAATGTCTAATTAATTCCACAAAAATCTAATCCATGAAAATGATACCAATATGGAAAGTTGTGTATGTTAACTAGAGAGTAAAAATATCTTTAGATTAGTTCATCAAGCCTAAGCCCTAGAATTTAATGGAACAATACTTCTAGTCAGACAAATTTACTGATACCAGATAGAAAATTCAAAAATTCATATCTCCCTCTCTAGACCTCCAAATGAGGTGCTTCTAGTTGGACGAGTCAATGTGGTTGTCTAGTTTCTCTGTATAAAATTTCATGGCAATTAGACATCATCTGAGCTTCGGGTGATAAAGTTTAATTTCTAACCAAATGAATTGTGTCACAAACCATAAATATAAATTTTGCCAATTTTGAAAAATTATCAAAAATTTTGTAGGCCTCCAAAAATTATGATCTTTAGCTTACCAAAAAGCTCTCAATGAGACCTAATTGCATGTCAAATCTTAAATTAAGACTAACTCATTTGGCCAAAAAGTGATATAAGGTTCCATAATGGTCAATTTTGGCTCTATATAGGGTACCAAAGCTGCCAAATGGATTTCCCTTAGTCTTGGCACCTTTTAGACAAGTTTTGAAGTATATTTAAGACTTATATGAGCTGCCCAAATGGTCCCAAACCTCATGCATGTCATTTTAACTATTCAACCCATACTTACGTATATTTACATCATACTTCCACATTGCATATTTGGGCATTACAAACTCAAATTGTATTCTAGAGCTCATACATCATATCCATCATTATAAACATTACATAACAGCATATTTATACATGTCTCAAGGGTCATGGTACATACATAACATCATATATATCATGAACCATTATTATGGTTCCAAAATGAACAAAATAATGCCTAAGCTTGTCAATCTTTCCTCTTCATTGTTGTTGGCTCCCTTCACCATAATTACTTCATCCACCTAGCATGTTAGATCATTGGAGAGGAGGGAATGAGATTCAAAGAATCCTAATAACTCATCTCCCATTCAATCATACATAATATGTACAAAGCAAGTTTTATAAATGCATGCATGGAGAAATTAGAAGTCATGGACATTTTAAAAGCAACCTTGGCATATGAATCAATCATATACGGCATTCAAGAGTTTACTAAGTGTTTGGATTGCCCTCACATTTCTCCTCATGGATTTTGGACTTGCCTCACCCATTCTTTGAGAGCTTTGGACTCAACCATACTCTTGGGAGCCCACTTTACTTTTGGAAAACTCTTTGCTATGTCTCAACCAAGCTCAAGGGTTCTTGGCTCATCCTCACCAAAGGGAAGAGTTCTTGGCCTCTCCACACTTAACTAAGCTCATATAAATATCATGTACTCATTTGAAACATAACATGGCATCAAGGATCATGGCATATAAAGGCATGCTAGCATACTTTTTATAGCTTGAAAATGCATATACACACATTTAAAACAAGCTAAACACACATCTATGCATGAGAGAAGTTAGAGAGAACTACCTTGAAATTCAAGCCTCTTCTTCCAGCCACACACCAACAAATTGGTAGAGATAGTTTCTCTTAGCTTAGATACAATTTATGGAAGCTAATTAGGTCCATGAAACACATTCTAAGGCTACATAATTTAATGAAATACTAGATTGCTTTATAAGTTTTATTATGGTCCATAATTACACCTAATGAAGCAACACCCCTCAAATAATTTTTAGGCCTCATTCTTTCTTTTCAAATATGATTCTTGACTCCTTTTAAGCTTCTTGGAGTCATCATATCATTAAAACAAAAGGCCTAGCACCATGTTACTTCTTTAGATCATATTGAGGAACTTAAAGCACTAACTCATTCTCTAAACTTCCTAAATTTTTCCTAAGGCTTCCCCTCATATTCATTCATCATATATGACTCAAAAATGGACTTGAAAAATTTTAAAACTCTCCTTAGGTTCCTTATCCCTTCTTGGCTAAGACATGGGAGCATTTGGCCTTCCATAGGGTTTTGTTTGTTTTCATAGAGGAAGAGGCATATGGGGGACCTCTTAGGGATCTTAGGAGCACATTTAAACATTCATTTAAGCCTAAGAACATTCATGTTAAATCAGATTTGCAAGGGAGCATTTGGATCCCTAATGGTTCCATCTTGTTTCCTAATGCCCCTTTCTTGATTCTATTAGTTCATTCTTAATCCTTGCCATCTAAAACCTCTAATCCCTCCATGATTTAGATAGAACACAACCCCTAAAGAATAGGCTCTTGGCTGGACAAAATAGGCAAGGGTGAGGGGGAGGAAAGGGCTATCAAAGGATAGAGAATTTACCTTGTTTTCTTGGTTCCTTTGGCTTGTTCTTCCATTTGGTTGGCTTGCTCTCTTAATTTTCAAAATTCCCCTCTCTGTTCTACCCCCAAAATAGCACCAAACTCTCCATTAAAATCATATAAAGAAAGCTTGAGAGGAGAGGAGCAAGTTTCAAGAAGGAAGGATATGGAATTTCTTAAAGATTTTTACCTTTTTCTTGAATTTCATCCTCCAAAATCTTCCTCCACTTATGCACCTAAGAAGGGCAGCTTCTCCTTTGGTTTTTGGTAGAATTAAGTCGTTCTTAGAGAGGAGAGAAAGAATGTGGCATATAAAGACCCCTTTTGGAAGCTTCCTTTAACACTTTAATTCTAATTTTGCCCTTTCATAATAACATTTCTGTTTCTCTTTCGTTTTAGCTCTTTTTTTAGAACCGTCTTTTTCATTATAAAATTTAGGCTCCTAATTTAATAAAAATGCCTTTGGAATCACTCAAATCAGAGCTAAAACTTTACCGAACTAACCGATCAAAGTTTGGATCAACCAATGTCGAAAAGAGTACACTGGAGGGGCTTCCCATGGTTTTTGGGGCCTCTGAGAACCCTGGACAACTCAAAATTTCCATTTAAAAAGCCTTCCTAGGTGCTTTTCCAAAATTACACTTATTTACAAAAATACCACTGGCCTTTCGATAAATTTTTTGAATCACTCTGATCCTGATTTCTAGATAAATCAAGGCTCAAATCCTCATTTTCTATTATTTAAAATTTTATCTCAATTTTATTTGGCCTTGAATCACTCATCTTAAAGAGCTTGCTTTTCAAACCGGCCTGTTCCGGTGTTTTTACAGCGTACTAGGCGTTACATACTCAATAGATGTGTTTTATCCATGTAAAATCTTTTAAGAACTTTTGTGTATAATTTGATTAATGTATAAAAATTTCATCTTTCAAATGTTCAATCTATAAGCCAAGATAAAATTTCATCTTTCCAAGATCTTTCATTTTAAATTTTTTTTAAAACAATCTACTGCCTTTGAAATTTCTTCAAGAGTTCCAATAATGTTCAAATCATCAACATATACAACGATGATTGCAAATCCTAAATTTGATCGTTTTATGAGAACACATGGACATATATGGTCATTCTTATATTCTTCCTTTAACAAATATTCACTAAGACAATTATACCACATTCGTCCAAACTATTTTAGTCCATACAATGATCTTTGCAATTTAATTGAATAAAGTTCCTAATACTTTGAATTATATGCTTCAGGCATCTTAAATCCTTTTGGGATTTTCATATAGATATCATGATCAAGTAAGCCATAGAAATATGCTATAACAACATCCATAAGGCACATATCAAGGTTTTGATGCACTACCATACTAATAAGATAATGAAATGTGATTGCATCCACCACAGGAGAATAAGTGAATTCATATCAATTCTAGGTCTCTGTGAGAACCCTTGTGTAACAAGTCATGCTTTATATCTCACAACTTCATTTTTCTCATTTCGTGTACGCACAAATGCCTATTTATACCCAACAGCTATTACACCTTCAGATGTTCAGACTATAGGCCCAAAAACCTCACATTTTTCAAGTGAGTTCAATTCTGTTTGAATTACGTCTTTCCGTTTTGGCCAATCACCTCTATGTTGGCACTCATCAACGGAAGTAGGCTTATGATCCTCATTTTCATTTATAACATTAAACGCTATAGAGTATGCAAATTTGTTGTCAACAATTATTTTTTTACGATTAAATCTTTTCCTCGTAGAAATATAACTTATTAAGATCTCTTCATTTTTATCAATTTCAGGTACCTAAACTTCTTTTAGAGTTATGTTATTTGTTATGTCTCTAAACTCTTCAGGAGTATCTATTGCTTTAATGGGCTCATTATGAATAATTAGTCCTTTCCTTTTATGAGAATTTTCATCTTTTGAATAGATTGGTCTATCACGCTTTTGGTGTACTTTAGATTCATTAACTATTTCACTTACAGATTGTCCTTCAGGGGCTTCAATTCTTACAAGAACATTTGCAGCTAGTATATGTGAATTTGTTACTCTCTTTAAGTCAGTAAATGCATCTAGTAGTTGATTTGCTATATTTTGTAAGTGGATTATCTTTTGAACTTCAAGTTCATATTATTTTGTATGAGAATCAAGATATGTCAAAATCTTCTATGTAATTTTTTTGACCAGTTGCTTATCTTTTTCTCCCCCTAATATTAGGAAAGCTAACTTATTAAAATGACAATCAGCAAAATGTGCTATAAATACATCTCTTATCATTGGCTCAAGATATTTTATAATAGAAAGGGAATCATACCCCATATATATTCCCAACCTTCTTTGAAGTCTCATCTTAGTACGTTGTGGTGGAGCTATTGAAATATGTACTGCACATCCAAAAATTCTAAAATGAGAAATATTTAGTTCCTGACTATAAGCCAATTGTAAAAGGGAGTATTTATGATAATTTGTTGGCCTTATGTATATAAGTGTTGCTGCATACAAAATTGCATGTCCCCAAGTAGAAATAGGGAGATTCATTCTCATTAATAAAGGCCTAGTAATTAATTGAAGTTGCTTAATAAATGATTCAGCTAAACCATTTTGTATATGAACATGAGCTATAAGATGTTCAATGTTTATTCCAATTGACATGCAATAGTCATTAAAAGCTTGTGAAGAAAATTCTCCAATTTTATCAAGTCGAATAGACTTAATGGTATAACTTGGAAATTGTGCTCTTAATTGAATAATTTGAGCAAGCAATCTTGCAAATGCCAAGTTACGAGTTGATAACAAATATATATGAGACCATCTACTGGATGCATCTATTAATATCATAAAATATCTAAATGGTATAGATGGTGGATAAATAGATCCATAAATGTCACCATATATACGTTCTAGAAAAGCTAAAGATTCAATTCCAACTTTAGTTAGTGATGACTTAATAATTAATTTACCTTGAGAACAAGCAGCGTATGAGAATTCTTTAAATTGAAAAATCTTCAGGTTTTTCAATGGGTGCATATGTGAATTCTCAATAATTTTTCACATTATTATTGTTCCAAGATGCCTCAATCATTCATGCCAAATGGTAAATATTTTTGAATCTATAAACTTCTGGTTTATAGTTGTATGTATTTCAATTATACTAATTTTTGTATAGTACAAACCGGAAGAAAGAGTTGGTAATTTTTCTAATATCTTTTTCTTACTAGAAAAAATGCTCATGATATAAAGGTATTTATTATTTTCTTCACATATAATTTCTATATGATATCCATTATGACTAATATCTTTAAAACTCAACAAATTTCTTTGAGATTTAGAAGAAAATAGAGTATTATTTATCATAAATCTTGTTCCTTTAGGTAATATGATAATAGCTATTCCAAATCCTATAATTAATCTTGTACTACAAGAAATTATAGTAATATAAGCTTTACCTATGTTTATTTGAGAAAAATATTTTTTATTTTTTAAGATCGTATAGGTGCTTGCACTATCTACAAGACATATATCTTCATTCATTTTTTTAAAATTAAACAAAAGTATAAGAAATATTATAAAACTCATACTTGAAATTTCATATAAACTTATAATTAAAAAAAAAAACAATTACAAACACATAAACCTATTTTAAGTATCAATATTTTCTTATGAGTTGACAAAAAAATTTGATACATCTAAATGTGTAGTATTTATAGGATCATTGGTAGAATCATCATATAAATTAGCAAAATTGGTCTCAACAACTTTTTCATTTTCCTTCATTGATGCTTGATAAAGATCAACAAGGTGTTTTGCTATATGACAGGTATGTGACCAATGTCCATTCATACTACAATGATAGTATGAATTTTCTGAATTCTTCACATGTTTCTTTTGTCCACTTGTGCTTTCTTGTTTTTTTTTTCCCTCTTATTCCATTTCTGGTGTGGTAAATAACATTCTTATGTAAGGAGCATTATTTCTTCCTCGGCCATGTCCACGGCCACGACTACATCCACGTCCTCGTCCATTATTATGGATCATGGTCACATTTACTTTAGGGAACAGAGTAAAACTAGTTGGACGGGTTTCATGATTTTTCATTAATAGCTCGTCCCTGTCCATTATAGTGATTGTCATTTAAAATTTATAAATGAACTATAACTAACCAATAGAACTAGACTCTAAGGGAAAAAGACCTATGATTTTGTAGGTGTTTTAAAGAATATGAAAAATGGTGTGCACTTCACCAATAGGTTGCTTATAATATAGGTTAAGCTAAGAGTTAAATGACTTACCTCTACCCCACTATTGCAAAATAGAACCACCAGAACTACAACAAATTATAATGATATCAGCATGTAATGCATAATCAAGAAAGATGAAGCAATGACAACAAATAAAATTGCTGCTATAGTACTAATTTTGATGTAGCTGGTGGAATCCACATTCTCCACTTTCTCATATTCATTAGAAGCATCCTAAATGCATATAAGTTAACCATTTATTAGTGACTAGATAAGGAAACATTCATATATATATAAAAAAAAAAAATCTACCTTTATGAAGAACAAAATTAGCTCATATCAAAAGAGAATAAAACTTTCTTTGAGGGAGCCTCCCTAATATATATGAAAAGAGACAAGGGAGCTTTCTTCTTTGATGAGTTTATTTTTCTTCAATGATTCTTCTTTGTGTCTCTACTAATTAGAACATCTTATCCTTACTTTCTTTTTGATAAAAGAAGAAAATTTATTAAAGAAGACAAGAATGAATGACAAGAGTAGAGGATGAAATGATAATCACTAATTTAAAATTTAAGCACTTGAGTGATGTATAGCATACTTGGCTTTTCTTTCCTTTAATAAATATGGAACACCAAAAAAAAAAGAAAAGTACAAAACAAAAAGCACTTGAGTGAAGGACCTTAGTTAACATTGTGCACTTCAATTCTTCTTCAAAATATCTCATATTAGTATTTCATGCTCCACAAACAAATCATTTTCTTTTAATCTTATTTGCTAAGGATTTTAAGCAAACAACTAAGGAGAAGGATAAATGATAAAGCCAAGTTTTTACTTTTTCCAATAATCCACAGAAAATCATTCTGAGAGTAATGATCCCAAACCAAAACCAATGCCACCACTAACAACATTGACAACTAAGAACCCTTGCAAACAGGTGCAATTGTTTGCAAATTTTCTCACACGATCAAGGCATTGTATCTATGTATATGTTGCTTAACAATTATACTCTTTTTTATAAGAAGAATTTAAATTGATGGATTATTATAGGCAAAAATAGCTAAATATTTTGGATCATCTTAGATTTGCAAGGATATAACCTCAGCAATAAGCATAAAATTGAAATGAAAGATCAAATTAAGAACAACATGAGAGCTATTTATGGGATATAATTAAAATAAGACAAAGGAACTATTTGTTAATAGAAGAAACTTTTTTACTTGAGAAACTTCAATGCTCATATCATTTTTCAAGCTTTGCTAGAAGCAATTTCCATACCAGCATCAAGTTTTTAGAGTTGGAATTGAGGCATATATGGCAACCCCTGATTCTGTTGAATTAACTATAAAAATTGCAAATGGGCATTCTTTGTCTTATTTGAGCAAGTTGTGCTTATCATGCAACATGCACCAATTTTTGCTCTCTTTCCCACACTTTTAATTTAATAACCCACCAACAATATTTGAGAAAAACCAATTGTGAGCACATTAGTGAATTTCTAATTCTTTTAGCTTGTCTCAAAAAATTTGAACTATTTCAGTTATTTAGAATGTTAATTGTACCTTTTTGAATCAATTTGACCTAAGAGAACAGCATAATCCATTTACTTGTATGGTTAAAATGTTATCCCCTACTATTTGAGCTTATATTCATGTAACATTTTAAAGAACTAAACTAAGAAACTATAAACCATGTGCCTTCTAAAGCAAATAGGGAAAACTACATGCTTCCTTCACCAAATGTTGCTAAATCTAATTATGAAACATTAATAGGCAAAGCAAAATCAAAACTAACCTAAAGGAATCAATCCTTAAACAAGTGAATAGGACTTACAATTAACACCAATCAATAAGATGAAATTGCTTCGAGAATCTAAAAGTCACTAAGCTATAAATAGGAAAAGGAAAAGGAAAACTAATAAGATGAATCTAACTTCTAAAATAGTTTGACTGCCATTAAACAAGATTCATGAACAAATATTATTGTAAGGACCAAGACACCTAACCATTGCATACATAAATACAAACAAAACCAAACACTCAAAATATCTCCTAGTTGAGAAAAATCAAAGTAAATATGTAATAAATCAACATCTATACCTAGATCTACACCAAAAGACCAAAGCCAATTGCTAAAAACTCAGACACTCACATATCTAACCCTAATTGAGCAATCAATAACAAACAAAAATTATATGATAGAGAATGATCCCCAAATTTGAAAAAAAAGGCAAATGCAACAGGAGGAGTTTACCTGGGAAATGTTAAAAGTTTCTTCACACCTACGAAGAGAGAAATTGTTGTTGCCATTGGTTTCCATCACAGGTGGTCACCATTCTTGTTCCAAGTGGTTGCCTAAGGGGGATGCATAGTTTCTATCAGTTAGGGGGTTGGGGTTCTCAGCACAAGTGGTTTCCATTGGTATGGGATTAAGGTTCGAATGAGGAAAGGTGTGAAATGAGGAAGATATCGTTTTAGGCTTTAGCTTTAGGAAAGTAGGAAATTTAGGAAAAAAAAAAAGAGAAACAATTTGCAATTCTCATGGTAAATTACTATGAAAATAAAAAAATATATAATTTTTTTAAATTCTCACAATAATTTATCATTAGCATTAAAAATTATAATTTTTTATTTTTATGTTAAACTACTATAAAAATTAAAACATATTTTTCTCTTAAATTTTGTAAAAAATTTTTAAATTCTTACAATAAATTACTATGAGAATCTCACATTAAAATGTCATTAGAATACAAAAAATGATACATTTTTTTATGTTTTTAAATTCTCACAATTGATTATCATGAGAATTAAAACACATTTTTTCTCTTAAAATTTTAGAAAAAATTTTGAAATTCTCACAATAAATTACTATAAGAATAAAAATTTTCAAAAAATTTTTTCTTGGTAAAATATTGTCAGAATTAAAAAAAAATTACACTTTTTTTTAGGTTATCACAATAAATTATTGTGAAAATAAAATAATTGCAACTTTTTTCTCTATAATTCTTATGGCCTTTTTCTACGAGAGTTAAAAGAGATTTGTTAAACATTTTTTTTTATGGAAAAATTTCACAAAAATCATTGGCACCTTATTTCCACCGTATCGCAGCAAGTTTGTCACATTATTTCTCTTAAAATTCTTTTAAAAACTTGTCACCAAAAAAAATTGTGAGAATTGTGAAAACTTGTAACCTACAACAAATTTTTCTACAATTTCTCACTATAAAAATTTTACAAAAATCTTACATGAAAAAAATCTTGATTTCTTGTAGAGACTCCATGCACCCTTTTTCTCTTGAACCCACCAATGTGGGGCTTTAGAGAACACCCCTAACATCAAATTCTAAGCTAATGAAATGTAATGATTCAACCATGCTAACAGACCAAGTTCAAATATGCTAGGT
The DNA here is from genome assembly GCA_032878935.1 of Erythrophleum fordii. Taxonomy (NCBI): domain Eukaryota; kingdom Viridiplantae; phylum Streptophyta; class Magnoliopsida; order Fabales; family Fabaceae; genus Erythrophleum; species Erythrophleum fordii. The sequence continues at coordinate 14,779,027 of JAVQMF010000056.1, read as the reverse complement.
ATCCAAATGCGAATTAATTGAAAACGCTAATTCCTTCTTATATCTAAATTCTTTTAAATAACTAAATTTGGTATAGCCATCCTATTTTGGTTGGATGAGTGTTAGGTATGTAAAGGGAAAAAAAATATAAAAATTAGATAGGTAGAATATAAAATGACATTAGGACCGCTATTTGTAAAAAAGTAACGAAAAGAGATAAATACTTTTGAATAATAATTATAAAGATATAATACATATTGCAAAAAAACTTACGATGCAGATTATATCACGATGAGTGAACCAAACAAGTCTGACAATGAAATGCACTGCATTCAAATATGCATGAGAACTATATTCAAATGCTGTTACCTAATTACTTCACTTCGTAAAATGTTCAATTCTGTTAACTAATATTATTGTCTTTAAATATTTTAAGCAAAGATATCTGAATATATATATACCCTCTTGATTTTGCATTTGTATTAAGGACCAGGTAGAAGTGCTCTAGTCTATTATATAAAAGATAGATAGATGGCATCATCGTCGACCAAAGCGAGCTTGAAGCTTCTGATAGACACAAATGGTGGAAAATTCTCGTTGGCGAAGCATCCAAAGAGTTTATAGACTTCCTCTTCAACCTGCTTCGCTTGCCTATTGGGACAGTCCAGAGGCTCCGAACTAAAAATGGCTTGGTGGGTTGCCTAGGCAAACTCTAGCGAGAGCATTGAGGATCTCAGCAACCTCTTAGTTTTTTTTTTTACCATCACTTTGTATGTTTCCTTAAGGTGTGTTCAGATTGACGAAGAACATGTTAGAAAAGGTTTAAAGAAGAGAAGTTTTTATTTAGTTTTTTTTAACTTAGATTTAATATATATATATATATATATATATATATATATATAAAACATGCAAGAGAGATTTCGAAAAGGACAATTCCAAGCATGTGCATTATACGCTACAACTCATCTTTTCCTTCAATGCTAAAAAGTTCTCGTGGTGACTCAAAAGGGAGTGTGAATTTAAATGTTCAGTTTGGGATTTTTCCTTCAACGCTAAAAATAAGGAATTAACCCAAAATTTTAGAATCCTTTACAATTTTAAATTGACTCTATATAATGTAGACGGAGAAATATATAGAGAAAAAAAATGTGTTAAAAAGAATATAAATTTTATATGGTAATTTCATTTCAAGTAGGAGAGTGGGGTGACTCTAGGGCCTTCTGTTTAGAATTCACGTTGAAAAATCCCTACAGACATGAATCTTTCTGTTTTTTTGGTTTCCTTCCTAATTGGGAAGTCCTGAACTGCTCAAAGCTATATAAGCCAAAAGAATTTTTAGAAAAAAACTATTAAAGTCACAGATCCTAGCAGTAGCGCTACGAGAAATCAAAGCAAATGGCCTAATGGTTGGTGCAAGCACCTTAACCCTATTGCAAATCCGAACTCCCCTCTTTCGGCTTAATTGCATGAACCGTGGGATGTGTCTGCCAATTTGATCTTTTTCCTCTATTTATTTATTCATTTTGGTTTAACGTTGTGAGAATCAAATTTACACCATAAAGTTGAGATCTTAACTATAGTATAATGTAAATCGTTGGGTTCCTGCATCTGTGAAGAATATATTGCTTGAATAGATGGATTCTGTTGCGTAGTCCCAAAAACAAAAAAGACTAATAAATTTACTTTAAACTTTGTTGTCGCTTTTTAGCCAGAAATGATGTTGTGAAACTTAACTGTGTTTATCGAGAAGGTTTTTCACTTGCTGATAGTGCTCATTTATCTATATCTATATCTATACTAATATGGTTTTGAACTCTTTGACTAATTTAAAAATAGAATTACAAACTAATTTAAAAATAAAATTACATTTTAAAAATATCTAAATATAAATTATTATCTGAAAGAGAGAGGTGATAATATATGTCGAAAAGTAAAAAGTCATTTAATTTTTTACTTTTTTTGGTTATTTTTAAAATATAAAAATATATTACAATTTAATTTTTATTTAAAAATTAATTAAAAAAATTAACATGCACTCTATTATAAAACTAGCAACTAATTAGTATATATGCCTTTGAGACCCTTAGTTTCTTTGATCTCCTAAATTAATATAAAAAAATGTAAATATAAATTATAATTTAAGAAAAAAATTTAAAATGTATGTAAGAAATTTAATTTCCCACTATTTCTCTTTGTTATTTTTAAATTGAAAAAAATATATAATTTAATTTTCATTCAAAAAATATTTTAAAATTAATTAAAAATATTGACAAGCACTCTAGTACATGTCAAGAAACTAATAACTGTATATGACTCAAACATAATGGAATTTGTTGCAAATAGAGGAACATGAAACAAAAAAATGAAGTGGTAAAAATAACGAACATAGCAATTAACGTCATTTGTCTTTCGGCTTAGGTCCACAAATAAAGACGGCAAACTTTGTCACTAAAGAAAAAAAACTACAAATGTGGCTTAGCTACACTCAAGACCAACCCTAAATACACCCAAAAATATCGCACAAAATTTTTTTCACTGGTGTATCACTCCACACTGACACTACACCTTCACAAAGCACTCCCTCTAATCTACACATTGCCCCTTTTTTATATTCATGTTTATTTATAGCTTGAAAGAAGGCTATAAGGATCAATCCTAGAGAGAACTAGCAATAGGTAGGCTATAATGAAGTCTTGTAAGAAAACTTAATCTAAAATTTACCAGCAATTAATGTCTTGTAAGAAAAATAAATCAAAATCCACAAGTAATCACGTATCTTATAACCAAAATACACAAGTACTATAAGAATAAGAAGAAATAAAGCGACTAAATTTTTTAGCTTAAGTCTACAGACAATTAACGTCTCATAACATTCATGAAGGATCATTCAGCGTAACATAACCCAAAACAAGAAGAAAGAAAGCAAATAAGTCTCAACATTTTGACAAATTCTTTGCTTCCTTACGCTCCCATATTCTTGAGGAAAGCACTTGTCAAAGCATAATTGGACTGGAGTGAGGCCTTCAGCAGTTTGATACCCTAGTGAATAGAAAGTGATAGGGGAAAAAACATCACAGTAATTAAACTGGATTAAAAGGGGCCAAAAACACATAAAGAGTAAAACATAGTTCTTTCAAGAAACCTATATATAAAATGATGATACAAAAGCCATATGTATAGCATACCTCTTCCATCCCCAACTCAACGACCTTTTCTTCTAAGGAACTGACGTCTTTGATGTTGAACTTGTTGAGCAAAGTGATACTTGAAATGGTAGATATGGGCTGAACCACTAGATCATCCATCACCATGTATGTCACAACTCCTTTCACAAATCCACCCTCACGAAAATTTGTCACTTCTGCAGCCTTTTTGCCAACATATGTTACTGCTGTGGTCATACTATTCTTGCAATTTGGACACAGAGCGTGCAGAACATCTATCACGTTATAGCTGCAGCGGTTCCTGCACATGTACAGCTGTGAAGGCACTGGTTTGTGGTTGTCATCACAATTGCCATCATTTGCTGGAAGCAGAAGGCCAGGGATTACACCAGTTGGCTTCAACAAAACGTCCTTGTCTTGGCTTGGATTTAACAAGTAAGTACTACTGAGATTTTCAATGCTCTCATAGAGTTTGCCTAGGCAACCCACCATGCCATTCTTGGTTATAAGCCTTATGACTGTCCCAATAGGCAAGCTAAGCAGGTTGAAGAGGAAGTCTACGAAGTCTTTCGATGCTTCAGCAAACAGAACTCTTTCAGTGTTTGTGTTAATCAGAAGCTTCAGGGTTGGATGCCATTGTAAAATGGGGTATATGGAATGCAGCCAGCTGCTTTGTTAATGAAAGAAAGGGATGGCAATGAGTGAATATCCCAATCCTCTGTGAGGAAAAAAAAATCTAACATCTGTATCCAAAACACTTGAAAAAGTAGAGTTCTGGATACCCCATACTGGGTATGAAGCAACCAAAAAAAAAAAGACAGAAAATACACCCTATATAGTAACAGAGAGAAATAATGACAACACATGCTTGATTGAGCCACCGAGTATTCAATACAGAAATTTTGGCTATGGACAATTAGTGTTTCCAATGCAACTGGCTAATACCTAAATCATACAAATGAGGCAATCTGAATCTATTTGCTCGTTCTATATCTCTTTTAATCCACCTCAATATTTTGAATAATGAAGTAACGAAAGAAAAAACAGAACACATAAGGAAATGTCCGTACCTGTGAGGTGCTTGAGCTTCGACGGCGCCGGTGGAGTCCTTTGTGGCTCAGATCGACGACGCCCTCCGTTGGTGAGATGGAGCGGAAATGATTGAAAGGAGATATGCCCTTAAATGGGGAACATGTATCATTGAGAGGACAGAAAGGCAGAATATTGGTTTGTTTCTTTTTCCTTTCCGCTGTGTTTGGACGCGTTTGTACAGGGGAAGAAAAGTGGGGAGAAAATGGCGGGAGGTGAGAAGTAGAAGAAAAATATAAAGATTTATTAATTTTTATTAAATATTTTTGCTCTTATTGCAGAGCCGAATCAAGTAAGATAAATTAAGTAAAATTTATCTTTTAAATTAAATGAAATTTATTTTTAAAAATATTAATTATTATATTATTATATATATAAATACATAACTATTATATATTTATAATTATAATAAATATATATTATTATTTTAAAAAATTATTCATTTATTATATTATTTTAATATAATAAATATTTTTAATTATATTTATATATTACATATAATATATTATTATATATATTAATATATAAATATAATATATATATACACACACATATATGTATTGCCTGAGTATATATATCATCTGATTGCAGTCGAATAATATATATATTCGACCAAACTTTGGTAGTAAAGCTACTGACTGCAATGCAATTGGTGATTTTTTATTAATTAAAAAATATTTTAAATTAATTAAATTTTATTTTTTAAAATATATTAATTATTGTATTATTATAAATATAAATACATAAATATTATATATTTAAATTTTTATATGTCCTAATTAATTTAAATTTATATATATAAATATAATAAATATTGTTTAATTAAATTTATTTATAACATATCATTATATATTTAATAGTATAAATATTAATATATAAATATTATATATTATATATATATATATATATATCTTCTTTGTTATGAGCGTAGCTTGGTATAAGGGGTAATTCAAGAAAATAAAAAATAAATTATGTTAGCGAAGCATTTTCTCTCTATAATCTCTCCACATCTGGAGAGAAAAAATTCACGTGGGATCCACACTCATTTTCTTTCTAGTTTTTCTTTCCCCTTTTGTTTTTCTTTCAATCCAAATGGGAAAAAACGTCACTCTTCGTCCTCATTTTCTCCCCATCCAAACATAGAGTTCAAGTTTCCAATTCTCCCGCTCATTTTTTGTTTCTCTATTTTGTTTTTCTTCTACTTAGTTCTTTTATTTTTGAATAAATTATACTCATCTTTTTTTGAAAAAATTTAAATTACATAATTTTTTTCTATTTTAAAATCTACATTTCTTTTTTATAAAATCAAAAGATGTGCACTATATTGACTTTTATACAACAAAATATGGGCTATAATTATTTTTATTTTAACCAAAATATCTTTATATTTATTTATTACTTAGATAATATATTAAGTATTAAATAGATATTTAATTAATATAAAAATATAAGTTTTAAATTTTAAAAAATTAAATTTTAATGTTTAGTACAAAATAAATGGCAATGAAATTAACATTTAAAAAATATTTTTTGACAAGTTATATTTTTAATAAAAAATTAATGTTATTCTTAAAGGTATTTTCTTATGTTAATTTCAAAAGAATTTGTGTATATTTTTATAATAAAAGAGAAGATTGTATAGTTTAAACATTTTTTTTAGGGAATTAAAAAGTAATTTACTCTTAATTTTTTATGAGAAAATTATCATATTGGACTCTAAAAAATTTTAATATAACATTGATTTAGCCCTTAAAAATTTATTACCATTTCCTTAAAATATTTTAATGACTTTTATCTAGTACAAAAGTAAAAATAAAATAATAATCTTATAAAAATATTATAACTAAATTAATGTCAATTAACTTTCAAGAATTAAATTTACAATAGCAATATTTTTCAAGTGCATACTTTATTTACTTTATTTATGTATTCACAAAACTTATGTTCCTTTTAGGGGGGAATTAAGGATGTTTATGAGTTGAGCCAAGCAAAACTTTAGCTTAACCCATTGCTCAACCCATTTTTAAATGGGTTTTCAAAATGAAGTTCATTGTCCAAGCCTAACTCAGTTCGGTCTAGCCCGATTTAATACTGGATAAGGCCAGGTCAATATTAGCTGGCTTGGTATTCTTTTAAATTTATTATTAAAATCATAAAATGACCTTAAAAATTTTTTTTATATAAATCCTTATAAAAAATTGAAATTTTCATACAAATCTTTGCAAAAGAATAATTTTTTTATTTTTTTAGATGTGACTGAACCAATATATCTCTTAGAGCAAGTCTAAATGTATTATTAAAATTATAAAATAACCTTTAGAAAAGAATATTTTTACATAAATTTTTATAAAAATTATTTTTTAAAAAAATTATTTTTTTTAAGATCAAGCTGACCTTTTATGACTTTTAGTGTTGGCCTAGTCCAGCCCAATTTTGTAATCCAGCTCAACCCTAGATTTCTTTTTAAATTTTTTTTACAAGGCCAAGCCCACCAAGTTCGTGACTACCCTTATTGGCAACTTGCAATTCTTTTTTTATTTCATGTATGTTGGTGTTTTTGTAACACCTTAATCTACTACCGCTATCTAGCCTCTCTCTGGGCTCGGTTCCATATGATTTCCAAAGAACCACTACTATTCCGTGGCATTTTCATGCTATGAAACGGGGTTTCATAAACTCATCGTCCGCCCCGTCAGTCCTGTGAACCCATCATTCACTTTCTCTACTCACACTCCATTTATACAACTCATACATAGCATAAAACAAGCCATAAGCCACGGTAATGGAGCCAAAAACTAGAAAAATGCATTTTCTCACTTGGGCCCAAAAGTCATATTTTGGCTCTAATTTTGGAAAATCATAACTAATTATAGAAAAAAGGGAATCTAGCAAATCATAGCTCTCTGGAAAGCTCTAAGTGTTATCTTTACACTAAAAATAATTCCCAACCATAATCTCAGCGTTTGGACACTATTTGACATCGAAAATGGGAAGGAGGTCCGGCTGTCACTGTTTCTGGTGCAGCTTACTATCATGACATTCGAAAATTCATAACTAAATCCACAAAAATTCAATCTGGGCAATCTATACCAATTTGGAAAGCTACAGATGTCTACTAGAGGAAAAAAATAAGTCTAGATCAGTTCAGTAGCCATTAGACCCCGAAAATCGATGAAATAGTGATGGAGGTCGAATGAGCTCCCTGATGCTGATACAGAACTTTAGGCATGTCAATCTCTCTCTACAGACCTCCGATTAAGTTGATTCTAGTTGGTATAGGTCACTGTGATTGCCAAGTTTATGTGTATAAAATTTCATGACATTTGGCTACCGTTTGGTCTATGTATGACATGGATTTCATTTCTGACCTATAAGAACAGTACATGACCAAACTACCAATTTTTCTCAATTTCAACAATTCACCAAATATTCTCTAGACCTCCAAATATCACCCACTCTAGCTTTTCAAGAAGCTCTCTACAAACTCTAGAGACATGCCAAATTTCATGGCAAGAGGAGCTCATCCGGTCATACTTTGATGGAGCTCTCAAAAATACCGATTTTGGCACCCAAGAGGTCCAAAATGGGTCCAAACGGCCTCTCACACATTCTCACTCCTCATGGATAAGTTTAAAAGCATAAAACTAGGATATATAACAAGTCCATGTGGTCCAAATCAACATACATTCCAAATTCACTATGCTACGGCCAAAAATGCACTATGACATACATTTAATAAAAGGGGCAAAACCCACATTTGCATTACTTTGGCTATCAACATAGTTTATACATCATCTTTTCATACATTTACACTTGTTACAAACTTTACATCTCAAAAATAGTAGGTGCATACACATTTTGGCACCACTTTACATTAAAAAGACCAAAATGAAACTATAATCTAGCTAAGCATGCTCCTAGGCTCCTTGGTATGTATTTGCTTCTCCTTGAGCTCCACCTAGCATGTTAGGTTGGGAGGGGAAGGGGTGAGATTCAGGGAATCTCAGTAGCTCATGCACTCAATCAAGTAAACAATCAAGGCATATAACAAGTCAAAGCATGTGAATAAGTATTTAGCTATTCTCAAACATCCAACACACATTGTACATGCTATGGAAATCACAACAATGCCAAAAATAGGCTCCAGGGACTTTTAGTCTAGTCTCACCCAAGTTTAGGGACTTTTGGATGGCCTCACCTGAGTTTAGGGATTTTTGACTTAGCCTCACTCGGATATGAGACTTTTGGCCTTGTTTCACCCATCTCAAGGGACTTTCGGCTTCACCTCACCCATCTCAAGGGACTTTCGGCACTACCTCACCCGAGCAAATCTCACAATTCATTACACAAGCATATTGGCATCAATGCATCAAAGCAATAGCATATGGCATATTCCACACAATAAGCATATACATAAACATACAATAACTATTACATCCAAGAATGCAACAAGAAATAGTGGAAAGAGAGCTACCTTATAAGCCAAAGCCAACACTAGCTTTTCCTTTCAATTTCTCCTCTCCCTTCTTAGGTTCACACTCACACCTTGATGGAGGTGCTTCACTTGAGCCTAGACACACAAAAGCATGCAATTACACTCTTATAATGTAATCTTCAGAGCAACTCTCCTAACACACCAGAACCTAGAGATTCTCTCTCTCTCTCTAGAATGCCATCAACTTTTCCTCTCTCTCAAGCTCTCATGGTAGTGGAAACCACATTTTCAAAGAAAACAAAGGGATTCAAGGGTGTTTTCCACTTTCCCTCTTCTGATCCATGCCTAAAACCTCACTAAACTCATAAACAAAATCGTAGGAAGAGAGGGCAAAGAGAGGAGATCAGAATTCTAAGAAGAAATGAGAGGAATTTGCTTACCTTTCCCTTGTTCTTCCTCCTTCTCTTGGTTTCCCTCACTCTCCACGCCTTTTTCTCTCCTTGGGTCGAAGTCTAGGGCAAAAATGAAAGAAGGAATGAGTTGGGTCGTTTAAAGAAGTCTAATTCTCGCCTTTTACTCTCTTCCAGACCAACCCTCACTACGGCGAAAATTAACCTTCGCTATAGCGAGCTCATGTTATCTGGCTTCGCTATGGCGAGGCTTAGCCTTCGCTACGGCGAGCACGTATAAGTTCCCTTCGCTATGGCGAGATTTAACCTTCGCTATGGCGAACTTGCGCCAGTTCCAGACTCCCACTCTCGCTATGGCGTACGCTACAGCGAGCAACTCCCTGGTTTTTGTATGGACTGCTGCTCGCACTCGCTATAGCTAAAATCGCCTTCGCTATTGCGAACAAGCTCTCTCGCTATAGCGAGACCGTTTCTCGCTGTTGCGAGCAGACTTAGAAAATTTCTGACTTTCGAATTTTTCCATCTTTCTACTTTCTTTCCTTTTCCTTTTTCCCGGTTGTTACAGTTTTGGTCCCAAACAACACATATAATTATATAATAAATAATAAATTAATATTTAAATATTAATTTAAATATAAATATGGAGAGAAGTTATTGCAAAATTAAAAAGAAAAAATATTGACATAAACTACTCTTATTCTTGACGCCTTTTAAAAATATAGAGATAAAAATTATATAAAATTATTTTTAAAATAAAAATAAAAGAAAAAATTAACATGTCAAACCGCATATATTAGTTTATTCATTTCATATTAATACCCCCCCTTTTTTTTCTTCTAAAACCAAGACTTCATTTGTCAACTTATTTTATGGGCAACGAAATAAATCAGTTATAAAACTATTTCCCCCAAAGGGCCATATTTTGGCACCCTTCAACAATTCTTTTTGGTCACATTTGGTTGGAGGTAATGTTAAGTAGAGAAAAAGAGGAAAAATAATAATAATAAATAAAGGGAATGGATGAGAAATGACATTTAGATCTTTATTTTAAAAAGAAAAGAACAAAAGAAAAGATACTATTAAGTATTGACGACAAAGACATAATAGATATTTTTTAAAATTTTCCCTCACCCTATTCCACTCAATCTTCTAGCCAAACACGGCCTTATTTTTTAGGTAATGACATAGCACATATGGTTGCAAAGCTGATTTTGTTAAAAATAATTTATCACTTTCTTTGAAAAATTAATTTACACAAGAAAATGCTATACACTTATATACATAATTGATTGACCCGTATTCTTTATCCTTTCTTTTTTTTTTTGTTATACAATATAAATTTGTATTTAACTAAAAAATTATTGTTAATAATATAAAATTAAAAAATATTATAGGACTATATATCATAGTTATTGAAATTGAATTGAATATCAAATCAATGAGGAGTTTGGATCACTAACACCTAGTTTGGCTCATTATTTTGTGAACATATTCTATTTATATAATTTGTACAATATCTATTATTTTATTATAATTATTACTATATCCATCAATTAATTATTAAATTATTATTTTAGCTATCAAATCACCTTTTAAAAGCAAGTCACAATAATAATTTTCTATTTTATTTACCCACAAATTACATCGTCTTCCCAATTACATTATCTAACCAAACAATTAATTCAATTGCTAAGTCACATATTAAATTGATTGTTATATATATATATATATATATAATCTCTTTCTCTCTCTTTGGCTCCTTTAGATCTAGTTTAAGTATTGAATGTGATTTTTTTTTTTCGGCCATTCAAGAATGTTTTGACTAGCATTTTCCTCAAGAATAGAGCATATATAAGGAAGCAAAGAGTTTTTTAAGCATCAAAATGTTGAGACTTATCAATCACAAAAAATTTCACCTAAGGATCATAAATTGGTAAAAATGTTATTAAATGACCTCAAAAATCAAAGTCTTTCTAAAGGACTAAATGAAAGAGTTACAATTCAAATTTTTAAAAATTATCATCACTCATACTTCTTAAAGTTACAACCTTATCTTTTCAATGTTATTAGGTTTTTCTCTAATGGTTACTTTAGGGAATATGAGTTGTAACTTTGGAAAGTACCAATTGTAATTTTGATCTTTAAGATCTTTTAATATTATTATTACCAACTTATGATCTTTATAATTTTCCCTAGTAATTATTTGCTTTCTTTCTTTTAGGCTATGATAACTTGAATGTTGATTGATTCTTCATTAATGATAACTATAATATGTTACTTATTTCTTTGTGTTTTTACCGTAGTTATGAATAAGTACTATTAGCATGTGAAAATCCTTCACAAAATAACAAAGTTTAAGTTGAAGTTGAAAGCTAGAATATTTGGCTAAAATGGATCAACAAAAGTTATAGTGAATTTATTGGGGGGTTTTTTGTCAATATTTTCATGAACTAATCTGTCAATAGTGAATAGTTGTAATAAAGAATCTTGGTTAACTCCTTCTATCACTATTTTATGAGTAGATCATGGAGACGAAACATGGCTCTTTAAAAACAAGTTCTCTCATGCCCTAAACGTAGTTAAGCCTAAGTAACAAATGTTCTAAATGGGAATAAATTGAAAACAATGGAAATAAATGAATTTAAGGGAGGGGCAAGAATATATTGCTTTAAATTAATTAAATAAAGGTATAAATTAACTTGAACAATAATGAATGATAATAGAAACACTTTAAGGAATCTAACAACTTTAATAATTAGCTAGAAACAATAGTAAAATGCTAAAATATACTAGAAATAAAAGGCACAAAGCGAGTAAACAAAGTTGGTAAATAAGCTAGAAATAAAGAAAAGCATAAAGATGTGTAAAGTAAGATAAAAGTAAGTTGTTAAATAGTTCCTTGTAATTTTGTTGTGTGTCTTGTGCTATGGTCCTTCCTTCCCTTTTATAGTGTTTTTCTTGATTGGTAACTACTTCCCATGATAAATCATCATCCATATTTTATGCTTCTATTGACTTTATGCTCTCTTTCATGCTTAAATAAAACATAGTTGCATGGAAAATCATGATGGCTAGATCAAGCCCCACATTCCTTTGTTTGTAGGCTATTCAACTATCAAGGCTCTCAACTAATCTAGTTGAACCCTTAATTAGGTGGTCGATATATAGACTAGTTAGTCACGACCTCAATTAAATAATTGTAATTTTGGTTAGGCTCTCAACTAGTGTAACACTATAAATTTTTAGCTCATTTTATGCTATATCTATGCCTCACATCATTCAACTTACATAAGAGGCAAAATAATGGCATTAAAATAATGGAATATTTAGCATTGTGTTGCGTATAAAATTTTCATTTGGTGTCATGTGGACCATATGAGCTCATGTATCATATTCTCATATTTAATTACATGGATACAACTCATTTCCATCACCAAAAGTGGCCTACATCACGTGGAAACCAAAGGAAGCATAAAACACATCTATGCATTTTCAGCTAAAATTTTCTCATTTCTATCTCAAATTTTGGAAAATCGTAACTAATTCTAGAAAAATCAAAATCATGCATTCTTGGCTATTCTAGAAAGCCACACATGTCTAATTTATGATAAAAATATTTCTAGACCATAATATCAAACATAGAAGATGTTTAACATTCAAAAAAGTCTAGAGGTCTAGCTGTCCCCTGGTGTTGTCACAAGTTTCTGCAACAAATTTTAAAAATGTCCAATTAATTCCAAAAAATACAATCCATGCAAAGGATAAGAATCTGGAAAGTTATAGATGTTAGCTAGAGGAAAAAAAATAACTTGAGATCAGTTCAAACATTCTTAGACCTTGAAACCTAATCAAATAGTACCTGAGGTTAGTTGGGGCACCTGATATTGGGTAGAATCTTTAAAAATTCATATCTCCCTCTTTAGATATCTAAATGAGATGCTTCTAATAGGCATAAGTCACTAAAAATGTCTAGTTTCTCTATATAAAATTTCATGAAAATTAGACATTATTTGAGTCATATGTAATAGAAATTATTTTCGGACCAAGTGAACAGTGTATCAGACAAAAACCAAAATTTTTTCTAATTTTGAAAATTCATTAAATGTTTTCTAAACCTCTAAAAATTCTGTTCTTTAGCTTCTCAAAAATTTTTAACAATCTTTAATTGTATGCCAAATCTCAAATCAAGAAGAGCTTATTTGAACAAAAAGTGGTATAGGATTCTAAATTATTCAATTCTTGGTCCATGCAAGATACCAAAATGTCCAAATGGCTTTCCTTGGTATTTGGCACATCTTGGATAAGTCTAAAAGTATGATTATAACTTGTATGAGTTACTCAAATCGTCTCAAACTTTATGCATCTCATTTTGGCTACTTTACTTTCATTTATACACATACTTCCATAATGCAATTTTACCATTATATAACCAAAATGTGCATATCTATATATACAGCTTTAGCTCTCATTCATACATCATATATTAACATAATTATACATGTTCAAGTAGTCATAGGTCATATATAATAATGTAGTATATCAATTGCCATCTATGAGGCCTTAAAGTAATAAAATCTAGGCATTTTGATGTCATACTCTCATTTCTTATGTGGTTGGCTCCTATTTCCTTGATCTCTTGGTCCACCTAACATGTTAGAACATTAAAGTGGGGGAAATAAGATTCAAAGAATCTCAATATCTCATCTCTCATTCAATCATACATAAAAGATACAAAGCTAATCTTACAAATGCATGTATGGGCATATTGTCATGTGAAAATATTCAAGAAGCATTTTTAGCATTTGAGTAAGTTATACATGGTATACAAAGACTTGCCAAACAAGTAGATTAGTCTCATCCATTTACTTATAGATTTTGAACTTGCCTCACTCATTCTTTAAGAGGTTCTTAGACTCAACCTTGCCTTTAGGAGTCAACCTCACTTTTGAGAGACTTTTTACTTTGTCTCAACCAATTTTAAAGGTTCCTGGCCCATTCTCACCATGGTTAAGGATTCTGGACCTCACCATGTTTAAGCAAATCAAAACAAACATCATGAATATCATTTAAAAATATAATGCTTCATTATGGTACCATGGAGTAAGAGCCCATGCTAGAATATTTTTCATGACTTGAAATGCACATACACATATTCAAAGATAAGTAAAGCAAGTAATCATGTGTGAGAGAAGATAGAAAGAGCTACCTTGGATACAACCACACACTTTTCTCCTTGAATCAATGCTTCCTTTCTCGGCCTCACACACATAAAGGTGTGGGAATGATTTCTTTTAGCCTAAACACAATTTATGGAAGCTAATTAGGTTCATGAAATTAATTCTAAAGCCACACAACTTGCTGAGACTCTAACTTAACCTATAAACCCTTTTATGGTTACAAAATGCACCTAATGAAGCAACACTCCTTGAATAAATTCTAAGCTTCATTCTTTCCATTCAAATATGATTCTTGACTTCTTTTAAACCTCTTGGAGTCATCACACAATTAAAATAAAGAGTCTAACTATATGTTGCTTCTTTAGGTCATATTATGGAACATAAAGCACCAACTTATTTTTTAGGCTTCCTAAATTTCTCTCAAGGCTTCCTCTTATATTCATTCATCATATATGACTCAAAAATGAGTTTAGAAAAATTTAAAACTATCCCTAGCTATGCTAACCTATCTTGGTCGAACCTATGGAGGATTTTGGCCTTCATAGACTTTGCTTTATTTTCTTGATGGCAGAAGTACATGGGGAGACTTCTAAGGATCTTAGGAGCTCATTTAAACTCTCATTTAGGCATAAGAATTAAGAGATCAAATCAGATTTTGTAAAGAATACTTGAAACCCTAGAAATTGCATCTTGAAATTCTATGGTTCTTTTGTTGTTTTCTTTACATATTGTTATTCTTCATACTCTTTTTCCTAAGATTCACCCTTGGTTTAGTTGAAAACTCAACTCCTTAGGGCTAGCCATATGTAGGTTGAAATACTCATAAGAGAAGGGAGGAAGAAGATCACGTGGAAGGATTGCATGATACCTTGATTTCTTTAGTTTTTCTTGCTTGTTCTTCACCTTCCTTGGCTTCCTCACCTCAATTTCAAAATTTCCTCTCTATTCTTCCCTCAAAACAAACCTAAAAACTTCAGTAAAATCATAGAAAAGAAGGGGGAAAAGGAGGAGAAGAGGTTAGCTAAGAAAAAGTATGAAAACAACCAAAATTCTATACCTTATGTCTTGAATTTCTCCTTCTCTTTCTCTCCCTCTTGTGTACCTCTCCTTAAGGTTTCTTTTCTGATGTAAGGTAGAACAATATGAGACTAAATGAATAGGAGAGTGGGGTGCCTCATATATATAGGTCAAGGAGAATGACTTTTTCAAAAATTCTCATTTTGTCCTTCGTTTTTGGCATTTTAGTTTCTACTTTGTTTTAGCTCCTTTTTTAGAACCTTCTTTTCCATTATAAAATTTAGGTTCCCAATTTAGTAAAATGCCTTTGGAATCACTCAAATCAGAGCTAAAACCTTCCTAAATGAATCTGTTAAAGTTCGAGTATACTGACATTAGAAAATATCCACCGGAGAGGTTTTAACTATCTCAAGACTTCCCATGATTTTCAAGACTTCTGAGAACCCTGGAGAACTCAAAACTTTCATTTAAAAAGCCCTCCTGTATGAATTTCAAAAATTACTCAAAATTACAAAAATGTCATTACGTTTCGTAACGTAAGTTTTTCTGGAGTTTCTTTTTGCATATTATATGGATGATCCGATCCACAAAGACCATGATTGGGAATTGTTTGATCGTTTTTCTCCAAGGAATAGGAGAAACATAATCAACTTGTAACTCTATTTTTCTTTACATCTGAATTAAAATTCTCATTTTTAGGCGTATAAAATATTGCTCAAATTTTTTGGGACCTTAACTGATTCGTTTCGGGGGACTTACTTTGAAAACGTGTCTGTTTCTGTCATTTAATAAAAATCAAACATTACAACTAGGCAGCTACAATCTTAGTTAGGCTATCAATTAAACGATAACAATCTCAGCTAGGCTCTTAGCTAAGCAACAACAATGTCTAGTAGCCTTTTAATTAAATTAATATATTTTAATACTAACAAAATCTATTAATCTTTTTTTCTATTAAAAACACATGCATGATACTTCTACTGAAGTAATATATTCTTCATAGTAACATAAAGTGCATTTAACTATAATGCAAGAGAGTTTTTTCAATGGCTGAAAAAATAAAGAGTGAGATTTCATGAAAGCACAGGACAAAACAATTTGCATTAAAGGGAAGATACAATATATCCACATACACCATCATTATTAAAATATAAGCATTTTACCACTATAGTTTAATTATTGTTAAATCAAGGTTCAATTTTGGTTAAATTACAAGCTTTAACTATGGTTAATCCCCAAAGTTTAACTGTGGTTTAATTAAATTGTGGTTAAGCCACAATTAAAAACTCTAATATTATCCTTTTCTCAGACCTACAACATGGAAAATTAAGTCATATCCTACCATGTAATTAATAAAAATATTTCAAATTCGTACCAATGTAAAATATTACATCTATATCCTATAGATTTAGTGGGAATCCAAGCCTATGGCTTCAATTCCCATTTTATAATTTTTTTCATTTAAATAGTGAAAGTCAGAGTCCTGAACCATAAACCCAAAATTCTAAATCTTACCAAATTTGACAAATTAGGGTCTTTTTGACCCTAACTTGCATAATAATGAAAAGGTTTGCAAATTCCTCCGTCTTCCCCCTCACCCATGTTAAATAATGTCAGACCCATCTCCCCTCCCACAGCTCCTCTATTCTTCTTTCATTTTTAGTTTCTCCTCTTCCTATGTAGTCCTTTCAATTCTTGTGGTTCTCATCTCATTTCTCCTGCACTTCCCAAATTTGTAATTGGAAATATCAATTCTTTGATTTTATTCGTTTGCTCATTTTAAGGTTAGTGAAATTAATTCATATCACATGTATTTCTTTATTAACATGTTTATGTTTTATGGAAACAAAATTATTGTTATGCAGCATTTATTATATATGTATATATATATATATATATATATATATATATATATATATATTGTTAGTTAAATTATAGTTTAGCATTTATTTTTGTGTTATATTTATTTTTTTATTTTGCTTATTATTCTAATATTTGTTAAATAATTTTTTATATGAAATAAATAAGTATTGTGGTATTATTAAAATTTATAATATTTAAATAAATAAAGTTAAAAAATATTAGGTAAAATGTTTAAAGTTATGAAAGAAATAAAAATATTTAAATAATTAAAGTTCAAAATATTATTTATAATGTTTAAATTTGTGGAAGAAATAAAAATATTTAAATAAGTGAAGTTCAAAAACATTGGGTGTAATGTTTAAGTTTGTGAAAGAAATAAAAACATTTAAATAAGTAGAGTTCAAAAATATTATGAATAATGTTTAAATTTGTGAAAGAAATAAAAATCTTTGAATAAGTAAAAGTTTAAAAATATTAGGTGTTATGTTAAAATTTGTGAAAGAAATAAAAATATTTAAATAAGTAAAGTTCAAAAATACTAGGTATAATGTCAAATTTGTGGAAGAAATAAAAATATTTAAATAAGTAAGGTTCAAAAATATTATATGTAATGTTTAAATTTGTGAAAGCAAAGTTCAAAAATACTAGGTATAATGTTAGAATTTGTGAAAGAAATAAAATTATTTAAATAAGTACAATTCAAAAATATTATGTATAATGTTTAAATTCATGAAAGAAATAAAAATATTTAAATAAGTTCAAAAATATTATGCATAATGCTTAAATGAATAAAAAGATTGTTATTAAATGGAATTAAATATTATAATAATTTGTATGTTTTATATGAATGTTAGTAAAAGGAATTAAAAAAATATTTATATATTTATGGAAGTTCTTATTCACAAATCATATTGGAAGGAAAAATAATAAATAATAGAAGTGAACATATGTGCATATTTACAAATGGACAAATTTATGACAGTTCAGACAATATGACATTTGAGTGTATCAAAGTAAAGATATTGAAGGTTGATCAAATATCACTTTGGAGAGGTTGAAATAGGTAGTTGGACAAAAATTTTAATTTTTTTCAAATTAGTTTGTGTCTAAGCTAGTATATAAATGCCCAGCATCCTTAAATCTAACATAGTACCAAACCTGTATCCTAGAGGATGATTTTGATGTTCAAGAGATATAGTAAGTAAAGTCATGGTTCCTATCCTAATTAACCAATATAAAGTTGTAGATGTGTATCTCAGCCAATCAAGTGGATCTGGACCTTGAATCACAACTAGTGGAGGAACATGTTGCATACACACTCTTGTCTACTAGCAATATCCGTGAGCCAGTTAGACAAGCATCCTTATTCAATTCTTATCTTAGAGGTGTTCACCCATTTGATTCATAACCAAGCTATGCTTAACAATATAACATTCCTCCCATCAACCATTTGTCCCAATTGAGTTCATCCCATGAAGTGATTGGCATTACTCTACCCTAATCTCCTTTAGTTATAATAGAAGACTTAAAGGGATGAATTTGAGGATGATGATAAATATGATTCTGCTATGAATGTTGATTATGGCGATAATGATAATGATGGCAATGAGTCCAATGAGAAGAGTAATGATAGTGGAGATGATCTAACAAATCCTAGGTTGCATGACACTATAAGCAAATATGACAAGCCAATTGTTGCTATCTTTTGATGGGTTAACGCAATGGCAACAAGTGGTCTCAAATTCCTTAGTTGGACTAAGCCTATGAATATAAGTGACACCTAGAGTTGAATGTTGACATCTAGTATTGAGATATAAAGGCATTACATAATGCAATTAAGCTATACTCCATCCAAATGCACCAAATGTTTCATGTATACCATTCTTATGCAAAAATAAAATAAAACAAAATAAAATTAGTGTATTAACTATGGTTATAGTTATAGTTGAAGGGTTAAGGCATAATAAAAAATAGAACACATTCAGAGATTATAAATAGATCTGATCACAGGTCGGGCTTATTTAAAAATAGGTCAGGCTCATAAAAAAATTTACAAATTTTTTTAAGCATGAGCTGATATTGTTTGAACAGTACCAAGCTGCTGCCATTTTGCAAATTTTTTTTTTTGCATTTTTATCATTTTTTATTTTTAAATATTATATATATATATATATATTTCATTACTTATTAGGCATATTTTTATTCTTATTTTAAATTCTAAATAACTCATAGAAAAATTACAAAAAGTTTAAATAACTTGAAATATATATATAATAGTAAAACCTCTCAAAATAATAATTTTTCTAATAATATTACTATTAATAATTTATTTTATTTGGATTATAATTTATTCCTAATAATATATTATATAATAAGTAAAAATAAAAAAAATCATATATATTATACAATTCTTTTTTACTTATATCTATAGTTATAAATAAATGTTCTAATAATATTATTCATTAATAATATATAAAAAATAATTATAATACGAGCAAGCTCAGATTTTAAAAAAAACCCAAGCTGGCCCTTTTTATATTCAAACTTTTTTAAAACGGGCTTAATTTTTTCAAGCTTTTTTTTTTCAGACTTATATCCATATTTTTAGACCAAGCTTATTAGGTCAGGCAGACTTCTTGACTTATGATCATATCTAATTATAAAGTCTGGGAGACCATCTACATGTCTTTTTGTAATATTATCTCAAGATCATCATAAGTTGGATTACAATGTTATTTCATCGTATAGTATGGCTATGATGATCAATGAGCTAGAGGTTAAAGTTTTTCAAATTATTAAGAAGATACAAAGCTTATTTGGTTATGTTATATCCTATAACAAGGTGGAGAAGGTAAAACACTAAGCTCTCACCATTGCTTTTAGCAACTAGGAAAGTTCATGTGTTTTATTACTTAAGTGGTTAGCTGCCATTCAACATTTCATTCTTGATTTAGTTGTATAGTTTTCTAACAAATAATGTTTACAAAGACATTTTAATAGGCAGCCTATAGAGATGTTTTATTAAGTATTCTAAAAATTCAAGTCATACATTGATGCATTTGACAACCTAATACTAATTGTCCAGGTTGATAGGATGTTCTTTTATGGAAAGTACAAAGGCATAGTGTGTAACAACCGGGAAAAAGAAAAGGAAAGAAAAAGGAAAGAAAGTAGAAAGCTGGAAAAATTCGAAAGTCAGAAATTTTCTAAGTCTGCTCGCAACAGCGAGAAACGGTCTCGCTATAGCGAGAGAGCTTGTTCGCAATAGCGAAGGTGATTCTAGTTATAGCGAGTACGGGTAGCAGTCCATACAAAAACTAGGGAGTTGCTCGCTGTAGCGTACGCCATAGCGAGAGTGAGAGTCTGGAACTAGCGCGAGTTCACCATAGCGAAGGTTAAATCTCGCCATAGCGAAGGGAACTTATATGTGCTCGGCGTAGCGAAGGCTAAGCCTCGCCATAGCGAAGCCAGATAACACAAGCTCGCTATAGCGAAGGTTAATTTTTGCCGTAGCAAGGGTCGGTCCGGAAGAGAGTAAAAGGCGAGAATTAGACTTTTTTAAACAACCCAACTCATTCCTTCTCTCATTTTTGCCCTAGACTTCGACCCAAGGAGAGAAAAAGGCGTGGAGAGTGAGGGAAACCAAGAGAAGGAGGAAGAACAAGGGAAAGGCAAGCAAATTCCTCCCATTTCTTCTTAGAATTCTGATCTCCTCTCTTTGCCCTCTCTTCCTACGGTTTTGTTTATGAGTTTAGTGAGGTTTTGGGCATGGGTCAGAAGAGGGAAAGTGGAAAACACCCTTGAATCCCTTTGTTTTCTTTGAAAATGTGGTTTCCACTACCATGAGAGCTTGAGAGAGAGGGAAAGTTGATGGCATTCTAGAGAAAGAGAGAATCTCTAGGTTCTGGTGTGTTAGGAGAGTTGCTCTGAAGATTACATTATAAGAGTGTAATTGCATGCTTTTGTGTGTCTAGGCTCAAGTGAAGCACCTCCATTAAGGTGTGAGTGTGAACCTAAGAAGGGAGAGGAGAAATTAAAAAGAAAAGCTAGTGTTGGCTTTGGCTTATAAGGTAGCTCTCTTTCCACTCTTTCTTGTTGCATTCTTGGATGTAATAGTCATTATATGTTTATATATATGTTTATTGTGTGGAATATGCCATATGCTATTGCTTTGATGCATTGATGCCAATATGCTTGTGTGATGAATTGTGAGATTTGCCCAGGTGAGGTAGTGCCGAAAGTCCCTTAAGATGGGTGAGGTGAAGCCGAAAGTCCCTTGAGATGGGTGAGACAAGGCCAAAAGTCTCATATCCGAGTGAGGCCAAGTCAAAAGTCCCAAAACTCAGGTGAGGCCATCCAAAAGTCCCTAAACTCGGGTGAGGCTAGACCAAAAGTCCCTGGAGCCCATTTTTGGCATTGTTGTGATTTCCATAGCATATACAATGTGTGTTGGATGTTTGAGAATGGCTAAATGCTTATTCACATGCTTTGACTTGTTATATGCCTTGATTGTTTACTTGATTGAATGCATGAGCTACTGAGATTCCCTGAATCTCACCCCTTCCCCTCCCAACCTAACATGCTAGGTAGAGCTCAAGGAGAAGCAAGTACACACCAAGGAGCCTAGGAGCATGCTTAGCTAGATTATAGCTTTATTTTGGGTCTTTTTGATATAAAGTGGTGCCAAAATATGTATGCACCTACTATTTTTGAGATGTAAAGTTTGTAACAAGTGTAAATGTATGAAAAGATGATGTATAAACTATGTTGATAGCCAAAGTAATGCAAATGTGGGTTTTGCCCCTTTCATTGAATGTATGTCATAGTGCATTTTTGGACGTAGCATAGTGAATTTGGAATGTATGTTGATTTGGACCACATGGACTTGTTATATATCCTAGTTTTATGCTTTTAAACTTATCAATGAGGAGTGAGAATGTGTGAGAGGCCTTTTGGACCCATTTTGGACCTCTTGAGTGCCAAAACCGGTATTTTTGAGAGCTCCATCAAAGTATGACCGGATGAGCTCCTCTTGCCATGAAATTTGGCATGCCTCTAGAGTTTGTAGAGAGTTTCTTAAGAAGCTAGAGTGGGTAATATTTGGAGGTCTAGAGAATATTTGGTGAATTGTTGAAATTGGGAAAAATTGGTAGTTTGGTCATGTACTGTTCTTATAGGTCAGAAATGAAATCCATGTCATACATAGACCAAACGGTAGCCAAATGTCATGAAATTTTATACTCATAAACTAGGCAACCACAGTGACCTATACCAACTAGAATCACCCAAATCGGAGGTCTGTAGAGAGAGATTGAACCGTCTGAAATTCTGTATCAGCATCAGGGAGCTCATTCGACCTCCATCACTGTTTCATTGGTTTTTGGGATCTAATGGCTATTGAATGGATCTGGACTTATTTTTTTCCTCTAGTAGACATCTGTAGCTTTCCAAATTGATATAGTTTTTCTAGATTGGATTTTTGTGGATTTAGTTATAAATTTTCGAATGTCATGATAGTAAGCTGCACCAGAAACAGTGACAGCCGGACCTCCTTCCCATTTTCGATGTCAAACAGTATCCAAACGCTGAGATTATGGTTAGGAATTATTTTTAGTGTAAAGATAACACTTAGAGCTTTCTAGAGAGATATGGTTTACTAGATTCCCATTTTTCTATAATTAGTTATGATTTTCCAAAGTTAGAGCCAAAATATGACTTTTGGGCCCAAGTGAAAAAAATGCATTTTTCTGGTTTTTGGCTCCATGACCGTGGCTTATGGCTTGTTTTATGCTATGTATGAGTTGTATAAATGGAGTGTGAGTAGAGAAAGTGAATGATGGGTTCACAGGACCCACGGGGCAGACGATGAGTGTATGAAACCCCGTTTCATAGCATGAAAATGCCATGGAATGGTAGTGGTTCTTTGGAAATCATATGGAATCGAGCCCAATGAGAGGCTAGATAGCAGTAGTAGATTAAGGTGTTATATAGTGCTTATGGTTGCATCCTAAAATGATGACAAGAAAGTCATGCCCCTTTCATTTACTATAGTAAATGAAGAGACACAATTGACCTGGCTATGGTTCCTTTTTAATCTTTAGAAAACTATTATGAAGGATAGAAGAGGGACATGCTTAATATTTGATAAACATCATTCAATTTTGTCTACCATCTCTAATTCACGAATTAGGTTGCAGCCACCATATAGACATCATTCAACATGTGGCTTGCAACCTCCACAAAGCACGTGGAATGAATTGGCTAAAGGAGAAGTTCATAAATATTATGTACGCATATGAGCATCACATGGTCGACAAAAAATTAATTGAGCTAGCAATTTTCATTGGCCTGTAGTCACTTAGATAGCCGACATTCCTAAAAAGCAATGGTCACGAGTATTTTGTAAGACACTAAACAAGAATTTGGCTCCAATTGTGCAAGCCACCCCTCTATATGTTGTCTACACGTTCGACAAAAGAATGGCATCATTCAAGGTTGAGGAGCCCTATGATGTCTAAAACTATCAATTTGGCCGATGTTGCAAGGTTAACTTAGTTCAATATAAATATAATTGCAATGAATTTCGAGTTGAGAAGTAACTATGTTAGCATGTTATTACAACCTATACCAACATTAGCGTTGATCTTTTCTAATTTCTCAGCTACATTTTCTAATTGGAAATGATACATGGTGCATATAATAATAAGTTCCAACCTATTGAAAGCAAAGTTTATTGGCCACAAATAGATTTTTCGAAATTGACTCTTGATTCATGATTCAAGCACAATGGTGATAATGTGTATACGCAATGGGATGGATTAGATACAACTAGATTAGCTTAACACGTATGTGTTATATAGAGAAGTTAGTTATAATCATTTCACTTATTCATACTGTCACTAAACTGGCTAATAGCATGACTAAAATATTGCATATGTATGTATAAAAACTTCGATTGATTGCATATGGGTTAAGACTTATCCTGATTGTACCTTACCTAAATGTATAAAAACCAATTATTATAATAATTGTACCTTAATTTGCTGTGGTGTAAAAATTATCTTCCTTTTTATGGATATATACATATTCTTAAAAATAAACCTAGCATGTATACTCCTATGTTGTCTTTAACATAAAATGGTATTAAGAACTTAAAAGCAATGGTGCATATGCAACAGGTTATCTAGTTAGGGCTAGAGGATGACTTGTTTATGTACTTTTAGACAAGGCACATGTCATAGGCCATGTGACTAGGCCACATAAGAAAGTTTCACACTCATTATGTTTCACATGTACTTTCTTTGATTCAATTGTACTAATGCATATATAATGTTTCACCTTGTTTTATAGGATGATTGAGTGCTCTGAACGTCACGTGTTATGCATAGTGATTATCTACCTCTGCCTTTTTTCACTATTGTTGACTATTTTTGGTAGGCTAGATTCTATGGTGTTGCCTAATTAGGATAGTTTAAATATGATTTTTCACTACTGTCGATGCTTGTCGAGAGATGGCATCCCAAAACTCATACTTTAGAGAATGTTGCTATGCAATTGGCCTTCCTTGCATAGGTAGGCCCATCCTTGGTCATACAAAATTTATTTGGCCACAAACATGTCAATGGCTACTTAGAATAATGTTGATGATAAAATAACTGAGTAGAAAGTTGTTATCAGTTGAAGATGTGTAAAGGTTTACTCAGGCATCCATATAAGTGGTTATTTGATATTGGATAGGTCTAATCACAAGGTATACTTAATATACCTCCCATTTTTATGGGATTTTGAATAAGCTAACAATACAATAAGAGATCTATATTGTTAGCTCACTTATATAGAAAGCTTTGCAATGCAACTAAGATTAAGGAATAAGGCATTGGTAGCTGTCTGACTCTACTCCACCTTTAGGCATAGGATAGATTCTTAATGTTAGCATAATAGAGACTTCCATAGCTAGATTTCTAAATGGATATCTATTCAATACTATTCCTTTTAGGTTTCAAGTAAGACATGATGAAAAATTTTAGAAATTGCTATCATTTCAATATATTATTTATTCTGCTATTAATATGTATAAATGTGTTTGCTTGTAATCACAAATAGGAAAATATAAAACAACCTCCTTGTCCAAATGTCATGGCCTTACAATAGTATCAAATTTTATTGGATGTAATGCAAGACAATAAGGTTTGGTTACTTTACATGAATGAATCTTTGGTAAATGAACTCTTGTATATCTTGTATTTATTTTGATACTTTGATGTATTTTGTACAAATCATTTGCAACTATATGATTCAGACAATGTGCAGGAGCTTATCCCACAATATTGCTTGGCATCTCAAGATATTTGGTTAGTTCGGTGCCATTAATTTGTTTTCATATTATAGAGTGGTACCAACTAGATTATGTACTATGCTAGTTTTCAAGTAGTAGCCAATATTTACTTCTCTAGTCAATTTGAGGACTTGCCATGCATTATAATTGTGAGGAATGTAATACCCCAAAATTAATTAAGGTGTTAATCATGGATTTAGAGTAATTAAGAATAATTAATAGAGGATAATTGGGTAAGTTAGTAAATAGAAATTTTAGAGAGATAAATTATTAATATGGGTTTGAGAATTTATTTGGGATAGAAACTTCACCTAGGTCTAAATTAATGAATCATGATGAGAGGCTAATGGAGGCTCAATGAGTTAGGGGCAGACCCAACCCAATTTAATGTGATAGAGGCCCAAAATTCACCTTGTATAAACTCTTATAAGTGGCCTAATTACCCTTGTGCAGACCCAAACCCTTGAGCTCTTCAAACTTGGCCCAAATCCCATTAAATTTTAGCAATCCAACACTTAAAAAACTGGCCCAACAAAGCTAAAAATCTGAAGCCCATTAGGACTTGGACTTGGAGCAACCCATGACCCATCCCTTGACCCAACTTAACTCTATTAAAACCCTAAAAACTAACCAGCCACCTTCCCCATTCTGCAAAATACAAAGACACAAAGAAAATTCGGAGGTTGAGAAGGAGGCTAAGGTTGGGGGCAAGAATTTTGTATTTTCACACACTTAGAGCAAGATTTAGCCAAGGTAATAGTTATACAACTTAACCCCCTCATCTTTCTCTTTAATTTGGTCTGATTAGTTTTTCATTTGGAGTATTTTCATCATACCCAAAATCTGAAATGTGGGTGTTTGGGGATTTTCTTGGTAAAATTCGTAGGTTGAGGTTGGGGCTGGTATTAGGTGAGTTTAAACCCCCCATTTTAATGTTTTCTTTGTTGGTTTGAGACCCCCTAGCTGATTTATATTATGGGTATTAATTTTGTACGAATTTGCTTAGGATTTTGGGTGGAATATTGAGATTTTTGGTAGAGGACACTAAAATCCGAATTTGGGATTTGTGGTGGCTGGGTAAGTGTTTTTTAGGTAGTTATTAGCATTTAACTTCCTTGGGTACTTGTTGTAACTGTTAATGATGAATTAGAGTAGTAATTATTTGATGCTATGATTATAGGGAAACTCTGCACCATTGGTGGCTGTTGCAAATTTGTCTACAAGTGAGGTAACCGAGGTTTACATTAATTCTATGCATGTATCTATTTTAATTTCATATTTGCTGTATATGAATGATTTGAAATGCTAAATGAATTGGTTGGCTATCTATTGTATGATGATTGGACCTTGTGAATCCATAGTGGAGCTGTGGTGCGGCTGCCACTTGTACATGTACTTCGATCGGGCACTGGGTTATGATCAAACCTTAGATGCACTGAGCCCTGGTTGTACTCAACGGGGAGTAGGTGCCGTGGACGGGCCTCTCCCGGTGTTAATGGCCTTTAACATGTGAAAATATGATTACTAGTATGGGATAGTAATCATGATAGCCTAATTGCTTCATTTATTAATATGACTGATATGATTCAAATGTGATTTTGGCTTCATGCATATATGTTGATTAAACTAGATTATATGATGGAATTACTTTGATTATTGAGATTTATATCTCACCCCATTTTATGGGATTACAATTTCAGGTGAAGGTTCTTCGGGTAAGGATAAGGGTAAGCAAGTGGATGAACATCCATGAGCTGAGGTCCAGTGTAGGGCAGCTGCATTTGGTCTGAGTGAAATAGAGTAGATGCTAATTTTGTAATACTTGTATAGCATTGTCATGTATCTGTATTACCAAGTGTAGGAGTCTGTATTTTGATAATATAATGTGTACTTATTGAGGAGTAGGCTTTACTTTAAATTGGCATTTGATGTATAGATTATGATATTTGTAATGAGTCTTGTTGAACTCTGATATAGCTTATTATTGGAAATGAAATCTTGACATATTATTTTGAACCCCCATTGATTGAGTATCAAGTGATAGCTGCTGGTAGTTCATAAACTCATGTTATTGTTGTATTACAAACTTGCTGATATGTGGATCTGTTGATATAGGGTAATTAGAGAAAAGAAATTGACCCTTGAGTCCTGAGTTAGTACTGATAGATTTATTGGTTAAAATTAGGTTAATGAAGGATATTTGAGCTCCACGATGAAGATAGAGGAACCCTAGGGTGTTAATGAAGAGAGAGTGGAGAGTAAGAGGCAAGAATTTCAGAGTTATAAGATCAGAAGAAATTTAGCCGCGGCTAAAATATAGTTGGCCGCGTCCAATAGAGCCAAAGTTGACCAAGGAGAGTGCCAGAGAAGAATTCGTCGCAGCAAATTGTCAATTAGCTGTGGCGAAATGTGAAAGGGCAAAATGGAAGTCATCCAGAGAGAAATTAGCCACGGCGAATTATGGAATTGGCCGCGACGAACTTTTGGGAAAATGTCCCCGACATTCCAGAGAGGAATTGGCCGCGGCCAATATCGAGAGACGAGCGAGGAAGTTCTAGGAGGCTTCTTCGCCACGGCACCATGTAGGTTGGCTGCGGCAAAACTAATGACAAAGAAAGGGGTAAAAACAGTAAGGAATTAGCAGCGGCTAACATGCTGAAACACTTATATTAATTAGAAAAACCTGGTTTTTCATAGGTTAATCATAAGGGATGATCTAAAGTCACTAGGATGAGTCATAATTGATGGGTAATAGAATCCAAGGCTTATAAATGGATGTTTAATTCCCTTATGAATATAAGAGTGTGTGATCATATGATTGATGACTCTAATCACATTAAGGTTTAAATTTTTTCACATTTTCATGGCCTATGATGATTAATCACGTGTTTAACCTTAATTATCAAGATTAGAAATTAGGGTCGTCATAAGGAAAACCTTAATAAATTGGTAAAAAGAGCACATTGACTCTACTGAAGCATGAAATGCCAAGCACTGATGGTTACAACACCTATGGATCATACTTCTGAGTATATGCAATGGCATTAGACACATACTTGTTAGTGGATCCTCCCTACAAGTTGTGCCATTACTTTCGTGATAAATTTTTTATGCTAATCACCTATGTTATTTTTCATTTGCTTAATACATAATATCTTATTGTTTTAACGACATAGCTTTTTTCTTAGGCTGATATCGCTTATGACCTCTATAGCTTGAGCATTCATAATCCTCTGCAAGTAAACTATCATGAGTATCAAAAGAGGATAAACTAAGACCAAATAGATATCTTACTTACTCTTAAGGAATAATGCTTTATGATGATCTCTTAACTTGCTCCACCTGTACTTGATTTATCACAGCCAGAAACTCCAAAGGGTAAGCCATATAAGAGATGTGAGAGTTACATGTCAGCTTGGTACCCATTGTCACACAAAATGAGCAAAATTGTTATGGCACTAATATTTCAACATCATTTATGTCAGTTGGAGGTGTTACAACATAGTAAGATATCGGCATGATCAATCCATCTTCTTCTGTGTCAACTAGCTAATATGTAAACTTTAGATGTGTTGGTCCCTTCTATCATGTATTACCTTCATTGTTGTTACAATTTGGATCTCCAATCTTTTCCAATTTGAGTTATTCATATCATTATTTAATGATTTGACAATCTTTAATACTAAGTATGGCAGTTAGTTTTCTGAAATTGTGAGATCGTCACATTATGGATTTGTGACCCATAGCTAATTCTTCCAATACATTCCCTTACATTTGATTGAAATTCTCCACTAAATAATTCTATTAACAACACACTAGATTAAGAATATGAAGAACTTGTATGTTAAGGATGACTACAACGTGAAAGGTAAAAGGCTTGTTGTGACACTAAAAGCCACTATTTTTAAGGTATATAATTAAATAAATTATTTTTTTAACTATATCTTTATACATTTTTCTTTATTATTTATCTTTATTTCTTTAATACATAAATCATTATTGCAATTATTGCTAAATTATTAATAATTATTATTACTTATTATCTAACTTATTTTTATTAAAAAATTATTACATAACTAACATTTATTATATATAACAAACATTTATTACATCTAATAAACTGTTCCCTCCATTTCAAAATAATTGACGTTTTAGAAATTTTGTCTTTTTTAAAAATAATTGTCATTTTAGAATTTCAAGAGAGCATTAATTACTTTTTTACAATTTTACTATTATTCTCTTCATTAAATACTCAACTACTACATGCCTTAATTAATTTCTTCACCTAAAATCTCTCAAACACTATCTTTAAGCAATTCCACGTTTTCTTCCTTTATCATTGCACATGTTAATTAAAGTAAATGTTGCAAGCCATCTCATCGTATTTAAAGTAACCTGTCACATTCCTTTTCTTTTTTTCTTTTTTTTGTTTTTCCAACACTGCAAATGTCTCTTATACATTTGGTTTTAGCTAGTAGCTTTTTATATCTCTACAAGAAAAAAAATGGAGAGAGTTGAAGATTTAATGGACTTAGATCCTAAAATAGTAGAGGACTTCATTGATGTGGATTTTGAAAGAGTTGAAGACTTTATAGATATAAATTTTGAAACTTTATATGATTCCAACATCATGTGTATCACAGAAAAGAAGAAAGCTATACTTAATCTTGACTTGAATGCACTTCTAGAATCTAGGCTTGATTTGAATAAATTTCCTAATGATGGAGACCAAGCTTTTGAGGAAAAAGAGTTTTAGCAAGTGGTTATGATCATGTTGAAAGTTTATCCTCCCAACTTTTATTAAAAGTTTATCTTTAGCAAGTGGAAAAAGAATGCACTTGATTTGATGTTTATTTCTTTTTTTTTTTTTTAGGTGATGCTAGTAATCATGGTAAAGTATCATGATAGATAATATATAAAGAGATCAAATGTAAGTGTACTTGACTTCTCAATGATCCTACTCCTTATGTAACCGTGAGAACATGGTCCAAAATTGTTAACAGGCATGAATCATGGCTCATGAAACAAACCGAGTTGGTTAAAATTTAATTTTTATTAAATAATAAATTTAATATTTTTAATTTTAGTATTTAAATTGTAATAAAATAATTAATAATAATCAAAATAGTACTAATATTTAAATTCTAGTAAAATTAACAAAAACTAATATTAATTAATGAAGTGACCACATCCTAGTCACCATGGGCATAAACTAGAAAAAGAAAATTCAATCTCAAAAAAAAAAAAAAACAACAACTTAAAAATTTGAAAACTTCTTGTACCAATGTAGGATCACATTTCATTTGAGTAGGAAGTTGGCCTTCATAGTCTAGCATTGCTTTTTTAGCATGTGGAATTTTGTAGTTATAGGAGTCTTTTGTCTTCATGATTTCTATTATGCACAATTGCAATGTTAAAAGTATACTATTAGACTTCATTGTTGAAAAAGCTTCATATGACTTCATGACAACATTTACAAGTTTGTCTACAGTTTTAGGTGACTCCTTATATTATAAAGATTAAACAGTAGTAAAAAACTTAAGATCTAAAACATTCAAATCTGAAGAGTTTGGAGGTTGACTCATCAAACGAATATCAAATCCATCTTGTGTCACTATTTGACAAAATTCAACATCATTATGATCAATATATGTTTTTGCATTGTCTTGTTGAATAAATATTGGATACTTTGAGTCCTCTCATGGCCTTTTTTTCTTGATAGTAGGCAAGACTTTTTCAATGAAGTATGATTTTATCATTTCTCTATTTATTGAAATCATTGGCTTTGTCTCTAGTGTTCCTGTAAATCTATTCACACATGTCCTTTTAGCTGGCTCTTTCATGACAAAAGGAAAGACACTAATTTTTTCAAAAAGTACTTCATTTCATTTTACATCAAACCTTGAAAAGGCTAAAGCAACCAAAAATGTAGCTTTTCTAATGAAATTCTTGCTTTTATGGGTGCGAATTAGATCTTCTTCACCTGGTAGCAAGTAATAATTCTTAGATTTCTTTGTCATGTGGAACCATTTCTCATTAATATGAACAATGTTATACATCCCTATGAAAATTGGATCATGTGGTCTGCTTCTAGCATCAAGCATTGATATACAAAATTGCAATCAAGATCTTTTATTTTCTTCTTTTAGAAAAGGCTTTATAGCATTTGAATGCCATCGTATAACTTCTGACTTTTGATGCCTACATAATATGGCTTACTTATGTTCAAAGAATGAGCTAAAGAGTCAAGAGTTATTTATTGATGTAAAGGGATCTCATAGAATTGAGCAAAGTCAACATGAATTCTTTTACGACCACAATTCATCCTATTATGAAACACAGGAGTAAGTATATCATCATATTCTAATTGTTTCCAAATCTATTGAATAGAACATATAGAAACTGAAAATATTGATGCCACCATCTTTGTCACACCTTTCTCTAGCTTTCTATTAACACTTTTTTGTAGTAGCATATCATATATGGCCCTAAATTGGTCATTGCTCAAGTTTTTCATTTTCCTTATATGACTTTGTTGTTGTGATGGTTCCTCACTTGCATTGCCACCATTTGTATTTTCCTTTGTTTGAAAATTTTGAAAAGAAAAATAAATTTACATGTAAAAAATAAAAGAGTACGACAATATGTGAAGAAGAAAGAAAGCTTGATACTTATCTCAAAGTTTGGCTCTTAAGACATGCAATTCTTTGTCCACGGATATGTCGTCCTTAACAGGTGCAGCATTTTCAAGACATGGCCCTTTGTTTGAGTTCAAGAGAAAATAGTTTGATGAATATAGCTGAGTCAAGTGGCCATAATTTGGACAAACATTGAAGTCAAAAAATAAACTTCCAACATCAATGTTAAGCTCTGGCAAATTTGTAGAAGCTTCTTCTTGTTGTCTATCTCCATCATCAATGCTAGAATATGTCAAATCCACATTCAAATCTATTTTAACTAAAAGCATTTTGTTATTTTTCTATCTAAGCAACTTTGGATCTTTTAAGACTTAAAACTTCTATTTATAAAACAATTTTGGTCATCGAATTCCTTTTCATTTTTATGTTGGTAGAAAAAAGTTTAAAGTTTGATGTTAAAAAAAGTTTGATTTTATCTATAGTTTAAAAAAGTTTGATATTGGTGAAAACTAAAAAAAGTTGGCGGAAAGAATTCTTGAAAGAAAAAAAAAATTCATATTGTGTGCTTCGTATTTTGTGATCAATTCATACACCGTTGGTGAAAAAGAATTCTTGAAAGCTGTTCTATTAGTTGAGATTGAAATATTTGAATAATT
The DNA here is from genome assembly GCA_032878935.1 of Erythrophleum fordii. Classification (NCBI taxonomy): domain Eukaryota; kingdom Viridiplantae; phylum Streptophyta; class Magnoliopsida; order Fabales; family Fabaceae; genus Erythrophleum; species Erythrophleum fordii. The sequence goes on along the minus strand of JAVQMF010000056.1, from coordinate 14,746,264 downwards.
TATCTTTAAGATAAAAGATTAATGAGGAGAAAGAGTGTGTATAAATAAAGTAGTAGTTGAAGAATTAATAAGAGAAGAGAGGTAATTTAATGTTTTACATTTTTCAATATAAGGATATTTTAGTCAAAATTTAGCATATTTTTTTACAATTTATATTATCTAATAATTTCTTTAATCCTTACATATTACCTTAAATGCCAATTATTTTAAAACAAGGGAGTAATAATAAATAATTAACTTATACTATCATTTATTAACAGGCACATTTATAACTAACTTTTACTACTCATTTATTACATCCCTCATCCCCTCACAACCAAGCATTCATTTTTTAAGGAAAAAAAAAGAGGCAAATTGTTGGCATGCGTTTCAGTTTCCATTGAACAATAGGATTTGGGGGCAACTTTTTTGGTTTGTACGCATCTGGCTCAAATTTCACATGATTGGGTGCAACTTTTAATCAAACAAATTTAATGTTATTTTAAAACTCATTCATTTAATAACTAAATAGAACTGAAACAAACTTTTATACAAATCCAACTTACACAATTCACAAATAGTTTAATTAATCTAAAAATTAAAGACAATTAAATTCATTTCAGTGTAATAGGTTAGACTATGCATAAATCTATTTTAAGGAATGGGTCCCAACTCATAATATTTAGAAATCTTGAGAGATTATTAAAACACTAAAAATTAGATTAATTAATAAATTCTAACAAGTGTTAAATAAAATTATTAATTTATTTGTGTTGTGGTTAAGGATCTATTCTCTAAATGGACTAATATTAATTGTTTGATATTAATATCATATAATCTGCAAATTGAAAAATATTCCAACCTCCAATAGAAGAAACCAAGAAATTTGCAAGCGTACGCTGAGAATGGTTGATGTTCTTCAGCCAAAGAGCCTTACCTAGGGGTTAATCAAAGTCAAGTATTTTTTGCACCTATCAATCTCATTCCGTCGATCTGAACGACAGAGGACATCGTCTCTCTGACATTTCCGGCGCGTCAAGCTCGAGAACCTCATAGGTATGGTTAAAAAAAAGAAAAATAAAAAAACGAGATACAGAACGAGAAATAGATTTCTCTTATTTGTATGATCCATATATTTTGTATTTTTTGAAAAAAAACAAATATGAGCGTGAGGATTTGGTATGATTCTTGTATGATGGATAAGAGGTTCAAGTGCATTTAACGTATAGAAGATATTTTGTAGCTCAGACGCAGGGATATTATGCGCATAGATGGGATGTGCACGTTATCTATGCCCAAACTTTTTAATTTTAATTTGAATGATCTAAAATATATATATATATATTAATTTAAAAATTTTTTATTTTAAAGAATATAAAATATAAAATAAAATTAATTTTATAATTTTTAACTATAAAAAATGATATTTCATATTAAAAAATTAGATTGTTTAATCTTTTAGTATGTTATTATTTTTTATAATCTTTTTATATTTTTTTGTCTCTGAGTCGTATGTTCTCAAGCCATACTCAACTCAAGTTCACACTGATGAGCATGGTGGCCTAAATTTATTATCAAGTCTAAATATTGTCTTTTCATTTAAAATAGATCAATTTTAAAATATTATTCTAAATTAAATTGTACTATATACACAAAATAACTAATAATTTCAATCAATTATAATACTCTATTTTTATATTATACATATTTATAGACTTAACTAAAATATTTATTTTTAATTTATACTTTAATTCTAATATTAACATAAATAAAAAGATATATCATGCTATATTATTTGTTAAATGTTATTTTTAAAAAAATAATATTATAAAAATAAATCAAACAAAATAATATAATTATCTTTTTTGATATATAATATTTAAATAAAATCAATTCTATCAGAATCACTTTTTACTTAAATTTTTTAAATATAAATTATATTTATATAAATTTACTTTTATATAAAATTAATTTTACAAAATTAAAGTTTAAAAAATTAATTTTTCTTACCATCGTTCCAAACACTTGCTATATTGCCGTGCTTCTTTACTGGTTCTGTTGTCACATCACCCCTTGTAATTGACTACGAAATCTATTCATCTAGTGCACTTCCTTTTTTTTTTTTTGTTTAATTTTTAGTTTTGGTCACGATCTAGTGTACTTCAGTAACATAGTAAAGCTGTACCCAGTACTTTGTGCGACGGTGAATTTGGTCCTTATAATATCGAGGTTGAGTTGGGTTAAAGAAGTTATTTTAATCATTAGCTTTCAAATATTTTGGTTAATTTGATGTAATTGATCATATATATCTAGATATATAATTATTTTTATAAAGATTTTACTTTTTAAAATTAATTTTTATTTTTTAATTAAAAGAAAGTCTGATCAAGCTTAATTAACCTAGATTGAGTGGGCACCAACTTTATAAAATAAATTCGGTACAATTTTGGGTCAAACTAGACACTTGCCATGTGTAGCACTAACACGTAGAAGTCATAAAATTTTGTACGACCCAGCATTTGTGGAAGAAAAAGGAACAATATGTGTGTGTGTCTAGTGTTAAATAAAATTAAAAGAGGGAGAAACAATTTTTCATTCTGAAAAATTACTATTTAATTATAAAATTAACATATAAAATTTAAAATGTAGCAAAATTTCTTTTTAACTTCAAATCATAGTTAAAAACTTAAAATTAACAATAATAAGCTACATGATTTTAACGGTAATGACAATATTTAGTTTAACATAGTATTCAATTTGCAAAAAATTTAATTCTCATTTCAAGAATTAATTGAGATTTAATATTTTATTTTAGTTCAAAATTTGAAAGGGTATTTTTTATTCTTCTAAATTTCACATATTGATTTTATAACTAAATCTTGATTTAAAAATAAAAATATAATTATCCATACAAAAATACTACTTGAAAAAATTAATTAAATGTCATTATATTATCCATTGAAATACCTTTTAGTTATTGGGTAGAAACTTCAAAATAAAAACTGTAATTTCAGCTTCATTATCCATATAACTTTTTCTTTTGTCAAATTAAATAGGGGTGTAGAACAAGTTGAGTCGAACCATGATATTTTCAAGGTCAACTTATTTAATATATGAATTATTTAAACTTAACTCAAATTAAATGAGTTCAAAGATAAAATCAAGCACAAATTGCATTGTTAAAACCAAAACTAGAACTGAACTTGTATAAACTCACCTAAAGAATATATATGAATGAGGAGGTTAATGAGTTTTTATGATATTTAAAAAAATATTGATAAACTTATTATATACATATCTCTCTCTCTCTCTCTCTCTCTCTCTCTCTCTCTCTCTCTCTCTCTCTCTCTCTCTCTCTCTCTCTCTCTCTGCTTGGGGGATATATATATATTTATAGAATGAGTTCATCATCAAATTTTTAAACCTAACTTTTTTAATTAAACAAATTTAATGTTATTTTAAAACTCATTCATTTAATAACTAAGTAGAACTGAAACAAACTTTTACACAAATCCAACACTCACAATTCAGAAAATAGTTTAATTCAATTACGATCTTAAAATTAAAGATAGTTAATTTCATTCTAATGTAATAGGCTAAATTATCCATAAATCTATTCTTGGGAACAGACCCCGATTTATAATACTTAAAAATCTTGAGAGATTAGTAAAATACTAAAAATTAGATTAATCAATAAATTCTACCTATTGTTAAATAAAATTAATAGTCTTTTTGTGTTGTGTTTAAATGGACTAACATTAATTATTTGATATTAATAGAATATAATCTACAAATTTAAATAATTCCAACCTCCAATAGAAGAAACCAAGAAATTTGCAAGCATACGCAAAGAATGGATGGTATTCTTCAGCCAAAGAACCTTACCTAGAGGCTAAGCAAAGTCAAGTATTTTTTGCGCCTGGGAAACCTTATATAATCCTCCAACTGCCCAAAATGTCAGCACTACGTTTCTTTTCCACCTATCAGTCATTCCCGTCGATCTGAACAGCAGAGGATATCGTCCATCTGACATTTCCGGCAAGCTCAAGAACCTCTTAGGTATGGTGGAAAAAAAAAAAAAAGACTTGTTTTTGTTCAAAAGGATACTACATTATTCAAAATATTCCGGTAGATTCAAAGAGATATAGAACAAAGAAATATATTGCCCTTATTAGTATGATCAAATTTGAGTTTTAGGATTTTGTATGATACTTGTACGTTGGATAAGAGATTCAAATGCGTTTAGTTTAGCCAGTTGCATTAGAAAAAAATAATTGTCCGTGACTAAAATTTGTGGATTTAGTTCCTATATTCTGGGCCAATCACGTATGGAATATACCATGCAGCTCAACCAACCTTGTGTTGCCTTTATTTCTCCTTGTTACTCTATAGGGTGTCTTTGCTGCTCTTTTTGGTGGTTGGGTGTTGGGTATGCTGTACCTCATACCCAAGACTTCATATTCTATGAAGTTTAGACACTAATATACACACTTGATACTATACAAGTACATACATATTGACATCAAATTTCAAAGAATATAGAATTTGACAGACACACTATATATATAGATATATGTAGATTTTATACTTTCTATTAGTCATATACCTTTTTAAAAAATACAACCGGCATCATTCTATAAAAGTAGTTTACATTATCTTTTTTAAGTAAAATTAATTAAATCAGAAGTTGTTAACCTATATTATTCAACTTATTCATGAAGAACCAAAAAAAATAATTAATTATTTCATCATCATGGATTGTTTAATCTTTCAGTATATTCTTTTTTTTTTTTTTTCAGTCATATGTTCTCAAGCCATATTCAGCTCAAGTTCAAACTGTATTTGACACATCTAAATCAAAAAAATAAAATTTTTTATATTTGACAAATTCTTGTGTGCGTTACAAATGGACCAATGGACAATATTAGTGCCAATTGCCAAACATGTGAGGCACCTGAAAATAGGCATATTCGTGCGTTATAGATATCTTGTATTCGGTAAACAGTATCCATCACTCCTTTTTTCTTTTTTCCGGGGATATTTCGGATACAAATATTAAAAGCTCTTTTTTTTTTTCTCGAGATTCGATTAGAGTCGGATAGCAATGTTTTCTTCGAATAAAAATTCGAAGAGTGCCAAAAAGTTTGTACATCCGCCCATGTTATTCCCACATTTTGTTAGCAAAGCATTGATCGCATTGTTCATACAGTTACAGACCCATCTTTGAGAATGGCATCATCAACCAAAATGAGCTTGAAGCTTCTGATTGACACAAAAATTGAAAGAGTTCTCTTCGCTGAAGCATCGAAGGACTTCATAGACTTCCTCTTCAACCTGCATCGCTTGCCTATCGGGACAGTTACAAGGCTACTCACCATGAATGGCATGGTGGGTTCCTTAGGCAAACTCTATGAGAGCATTCAGAATCTCAGGGACACTTACTTATTACATCCAAACCAAGACAGGGACATTTTGTTGAAGCCAACGGCTGCAATCCCTGGCTTTCTTTTGCTTGCAAAAGATGGCAATTATGAAGAAGAATATGAGCCTCCAAAGCTGTACATGTGCAGGAATCGCTGCAACTATAATGTGGCACTTGCTGTGAACACTGTGTGTTCATATTGCAGGAATAATATGAACACTGCAGTAACATATGTCGGCAAAAAGGCTCCAGAAGCGACACATTCTTCTGGTGAGGGTGGATTTGTGAAAGACGTCGTGACTTACATGGTGATGGATGATCTAGTTGTTCAGCCCATGTCTACCATTTCATGTATCGCTTTGCTCAACAAGTTCAACATCAAAGATGTCAGTTCCCTACAAGAAAGGGTCGTTGAGTTGGGGATAAATGAGGTAATTTAAATATATGGCTTTTGAGTATCATTATTTAATATATGCTTTTCTTTTTGGACTGATTTATCCCCGTTTCATTTAATATATGTTTTTTGGATTTACTATGTTTTACTCTTAATTTTTCTGCCAATCCTTTTAATATAGTTTAATTGCTAAGTTAGATGCTTTATTTTCTTTTTTCTATTATTTCACTTAATTTTAATTTGAGTTTTTACAGTTTTAAAATTTTAATTTAATCTCTTCCACTAAGCCTTCATAAATGTTCCGTTACATTTTTATGACATAACCAATCATGTGTTATCTTAACATTTTAAACATACATAATTTATATCAACAAAAGTAAATAACAAAATAAAATTAAATCATATATATGACATTTGTTGTTAAATGATTTGAATAATGCGTAGTCATATTGTCAAGATAATATATGATTGACTATATCAATAAAATTTCATAAAACAATAATAAAAGTTTAAAGGCAAAAATTAAATTAAAATTGTTTAAATTATATGGATTTAATTACAAATTTTCAAACTATAGAGATTAAATTAAAAATTAAATAAAATTTTAGTGACTAAAAGAATAGTTTAACCTCTTTTAATATATGTTTCTTGAAAGAACTGTATTTTAAAATGAGGCTATTCTCAAACTTTGTTTAAGCTCATCTCTCTGCAAGTGGTTCCGTCCTTTTGACCTAATGCATCTAAATTTTATTTTTAGAATATTCTTTAGAAGAATGAAATCCAAATTATTAAAGATTATACTTATGCTTAATTCTTTATATTTTTGTAATCAAATTTTTTAATAAAAACATGAAATGCATAAATTTTTTTTTAAAGGAAACAATCATATGATCCTAAAATGTGAAGGACATACATCATGCTTTCAAAAATCATATATTTATCATATTTTTATTAAAAAAATTGATAACATAAATATAAAAACTACATATAAGTTTTGTCCAATTATTAAAAAGCGATCGATCTCTTCTTCAACTAACTTAACCCTCTAGCTATCAATATATGTTTCTTGAAAGTACTATTTTTTACCCTTAATTTGTATTTGGCTCCTTTTCGTCTGGTTTTCTTAATGTGTTGCTTTTGTTTTGTTATGTTTTTTTTCATCCCTTATTTACTAGGGTATCGAACTGCTGAAGGCCTCTCTGCAGTCCAGTAATGTTTTGACAAGTGTTTTCCTCAAGAATATGGAGCTTAAGAAAGAAGCAAATATAATCCTTCATTAATGCTATGAAATCAGATGATACTTATTTCATTCCAATGTTTTTAGTCATATATAGTTATGAATAAGCACTATCAGCAAGCGAAAATCCTTCGCGAAATAACATTCTATTAAGTTTAAGGTGAAGTTGGAGGCTAGAATCTCTGGCTGAAATGTAATCATCAAAATTTGAAGTAAATTTATTAGTCTCTTTTTTCCTTTCTTTGACACAACGCAATAGAATCCTTCTACTCAAGTGATATATTCTTTAAAGAAGCAAAAAGCACAAATCCAACCATTTGCACCATGGTCAAGATCAGTTGGCGTTTTGCTTAATTTTGAGCTGAAAATTAGATTCTTGCTACGATAAAGCAATATTAAAAAAATAAAAAGAACCATCAATTTGGCAGGGACATTCACCAAACATGGAATGAAGCCAAAAGAGAAGTGTTTTCTGATTTGCTATGTGTAAGCACTTAGCATTAGGCCCTAATTTGATTTCCTGTAACACTACGTGCGTGTTGGATCTAACTCGAATTTTTTTTCAAAATAAAAAATGGCTAATATAACTCTGAGCAGTTCAGGGCTTCCTAATTCCAAATTATTGGGGACAAAAAACAAAAAAAAATCAGAAAGATTCATGTTTGAAGGGACTTTTCAATATCAAATCTAGAAAGCAGAAAAGGCTGTCAAATTATTCCAATCTACATCATGCTTGAAATGAGATTACCTTTGACATTCTGTAATTAACTATGGGAAATTTTAGAGGTTGTTAGTTGTTATTGTCACTTCACAAATAACAAATACAAACACAACGGCACTACAAGAATTTTAAATGTTTATTGCGTCATATCTATTACAAATATATGCGACATGTATTAGAAATAGACACTGCTCTTTTTCTAAAATGTCCATGCTTCATAAGTTCCAAATTATATTCACCTTTCCAAAAGTTCATTGTACAACAAAACCTGAAACAGAAACCCAAATGACTAAACACAAAAATGGGAAAGTGAAAAGTAGGAACTACTAGTAACGTGCATTATTTAGGCATAGCATAAAAATAATTTTTCTTCACTGCTCATGCACCATTGTGGAAAAATGAAAATGAAAATGAAATGGTCAAAATATTATATGACTATAGTGTTACTCAAGCATTTGTGTATGCATCTCTGATTTACATGGGCATAAAATAACATCTTTGGATTCTTCAAGTGCCCAATTAATAAAATTTTTTACCTCATCCAATTAATTTTTTTCCACTCTTGATTTATCAATAAAATTATTGTCCATCATTAAGAAATCACTCTGATTAGAAGAAATAAAAATAAATAAATAAATAAATTTTGAAAGCCTAGTATACATAGGCATATATAGAGCGTAAACTAAATAATTTCTGTATGAGAACTAGCATCATCTAAAATTGTAATATACAATAAAATATCTAACCCAAATGTGGGACATTAATAAGAGTGCACTTTAAGACATTAATAAGTCAAGGCTATTGATTAAGTACCAAGGGAAAATCAGCAACACCAACTCGAGGAAGAGGGTATTCTAAGTTGCAATTCACAATTGATTCAGCAATTTTGCGAAGATATTCAATTCTAAGCTGCAACTTGTACCAAACTATCTTATTGCAAAGCGGCTTCCATACATGAAATATTGTTGTTCAGATAAGAAAGGGACGCTTCACATAAAGTTGCTACAGAAAATCTCACTAGATTTTATAAAAGTAATGACTACATCTCTCTAATGAAAAAAAAAAAAAAAATCATCTGGACAATTTTGTTTGCCACTTGAGAGCTTTTGAAAATTGATAACATGATGGATTTAACTTTTACTCTCCCCCCTTTTTTCTTTTTACAAATTACTAGGGATTGTCATGTGAAGGGTATGAATATAATACTATAATATCCATTTCTAGATTTATAGAATTTTTTTTTTCTATCCCTCAAAATCCAAACCTTAGAGAATAATGAAATTTTTAGTCAATATTAAAGAAAAATAAAATTAACTGCTATCATTTTATCACAATTTCATAAATTGCAATTAAATCGAGTTTAATTACAATTCTATAAGCCACCATTATCCAAAAAAAAGGTTTTCAGCGACTTTTATTACTACTAAAAGTCAAAAGGTCGCAACTGCTTAGTTCTAGTGATAACTAAAGTTGAGACTAATACTCCTATAAAATAAGACCTTTAGTGGCAATAAAAAAGTTGTTACTACAAAATGTCATTTAGTAGCCATAAATGTCACCATTAAAGTTTTATCAATTTGTGTTTTATAAAAGTCATCATTAAAGGAGGACTTTTAGCAGCAATAATAGTCGCCATTAAAAGTGACTTTTTCATCACAAAATTGGACTTTTAGTGTTTAAAATTTTCTTTAATTTAAAAATAATTAGCAGTGACTGCATTTGCCACTAAAAAGTTTTTTAGTTTTTTAAAATTTATTTCATATTTCTAGTTACTCATATTGAGCTTAATCCAATTTCATACTATACATTGTCAAATTCAAATTTAAATTTATTAAGGCATCCAATAAAGTAACAAATATGCTTTAACTTTAAAAAAAAATATAATTTAAACTTGCAATAAATTCTATAACATTATCAGTTTTACCTCCTATCGCACAAAGCTAAAATGAAATAAAATTAAGGCACAGTAAAATCCAAATCAAAATAGTCACTTTTTCTTTTACAAGAGGCAAAGTAAAGCAAATTATAGAAAAGTTTCAAAATTAATAATGTTCTTATTGGCTCCCAAGAGCATAAAAGTAACACAATAATAAATAAGTTTCAACTTCGAATAACAATTTTATTATCCAATTTCTATTAGACACTTCATTAACAGTGCATAGAATAAACAATAACCAATTTTTTAAAAAAATTTAACAACTTACATTTACTTGGGTCAATTCTAGACTGATCCAAATTTACATTTAATGTATTGATCACTTATATTTACTTAGGTCAATTCTAGACTGAAACAAATTTATCTGACTTATCTGAAGTATCTATAGAAAAAAATGATAATACTCAAAAAGTAAATGATAATACTCATTAAAAAAAATGATAAGAATACTAAATCATATATAATCCACAAGCAAAAAGACATAGCTAATGCTATCCAAACATAAAGCCAATTTTTCTAAAAAAAATAAACATAAAAAAGAACTCTCATACCAAATTTTAGCTTAAAATTCCATAAGAACCAATGCAGAAAAATAAAAAAAGAAAGCTGAAAAATTAGAAAAACTGCTAAATAAGACATCTATATAGTATCGGAAAAAGCCAACAAAAATATAGTGAAAAGAACTTCAAAATTCACAAAAAAAAAAATATTTTTGTAACTAGACATATGGACAAGCTTGTATAAAAATTTTTAAAGCAAAATCATATCTATATTATTCTCAGAAAATTTGCAAAGTTGAGTTATAGCCAAAAAACACTAAAGACAAGAAAGTCTGACCTATATCTAAAAATCCATATATTTAACCAATCTAAAAAAGTCTGAAAAAAATTATGTATGATTCCTAACATATTGATCAAGAAGTATGCCAAAAATCATGGCTTAATTAAACCAAACAAAGTTCCAATAAATTCAACAAAGTCAACATGATAGGTTGCTCAACAGAAAAATTTTTAGTAGTCTAATACTTAATTCAAAAATTAATCTCTACCTAGCCAATGAATCTAAAACGCAATGAATACTCTACTAATCTATTTCTTGACATGTTAGCAAAACAAACAAAACAAAAAAAAAAAAAGAAATGAAATGGAAAGTCAAGTATATGAAAATAATTTATACACCTAACTCAACTCAAAACCTTTCATCTCTTTGAACATCAATATTGCCACGTCTTGGCTGGTCAAGAAATAGGAACACACAAATAAATAAACCCCTAATGAGAATATGGATCCTAAACCCCTCATGAAAAATACCATATTCTAAGGTTACATCCTAATAAGTAAACTTCAAATTTCAAAATATCAGTACCTTACTAAAATATCTAGCCAGTAGGTTACTATGGAATGGCTTTGGATTCAAGAAGGAGAACAAATTCATTAATTGCGAAGAAGCAATTTAATTAGCAATAAATGCTTTATCAAAGAAATTTTAAGTTAAAAGAGCTTTTAAGGGTTTGGTTTCTCACTTCCTTATCCTTGAAAAGTACAAAAGTAAAGATGGAACTTATCATATCAATGAAATATATGGTACTAATTTGGTATTATCATTGAGTATTAATATATTGAGTTTAGATTTAATGATATAGAGATAAAAAATTACTAACATAGAGCTAATGTTATTTTATTATATATTAATATGATAATTTCTTATATTTAAAGTAGTTTTGGTACATATTTAATATTTAATATGATTGTAAAAATTTAAATATATATAGGATTCATATTTTTTAAGGTAGTTATGAGATTCTCACACATTAAAAGGATTCACAATTATATTTGAATTAGAAAACATAACATTTATCCTAGTTAGCATCACATAATAATGACCTTATATATAGTCCCTAATAAATTATTAACTAACAATTTTAAATCTCTTTCAAAAGATACTGTTTGAGAAATAAGCTTTGCATGTCAAAAGCTTCACTAAGTATAATGACATAACCTAATCACACTTGCTTAAAGCTAATAATAAAGCACCTATAGATCAATTTTTAAGCATGTAAATTAACATTTTTGATGGTCTTTTCTTCATTGTAACTTGTCATTAATTAAATTACAAAATACTTTATTTAAAAAAATGCATGTACATATGCCAACAACTAAATTAAAACTAAACTTCCATAAACATCTTTATAACAAAAAACATTGAAAATGTCTAAGTCTAAACTTTCCATAAGCAACTATAGTGTCTCATTATTAAAATATGTTTAATATTTCTTTCTATCCTAACTCCATTAAAAATTTAACATTAAACCTAAATGATTATTGCTTTGGAGAGAGTGATAATATAAGATATGAGTTAGTGGTGATAGATAAGCCATACATAAATATGTTAGGTTTGGTATTAATTCTTGAATAAGATAGAAGGATAACACTAAAAACATTTTAAGATTAAAGGATTAAATTTCAAGGAAAAAATGGTATGTAGATTGTGAAAATAAAATGCACTAATTTGTCATAAAGTAAAATAAAGTTTTTCCTATGATTTTAATGACAGACAAGCAACAATAATAAAAGTTGTGTGAGACTAAGTTGTGTTGATGATGAGGTTGCTTCAATTACCATCACATCCAGCACCATTTGGGGCACCATAATAGGTGGTTCTAGTAGAAGACTAATTAGTGCTACCCTCCAAAGACAAGTTCAAGTGTTTCGGGTTGAAGCCAACACACATCTCAAAGAAGCAAAGCAAGACCCCTAAAAATTTAAGAGATCTAGTGCAAGAAACTGGCTTAAGAGGAGTCACCATGTTTTCACTCTATTTTACTCAAGAAAGTAACTAAGAAAATAGAAAGCCAAAGAGGCTCAAGGATGCACAAAGCTATCCAATCTTTCTATATGTCAGAGAAGGATTAAGGCAAAATTGACCACTTGTCTTCTTCTTGTTCACCCATGAGGTATCAATTCTCGTGCTTATCTTCTACCTTTTCCTTAAGCCATAAGTCTTTTTTAGTTGATGTATTTCCTTTTTGTTTTGTTTATTTGTTTTGCTTCACTTATATTGTACTAGAAGGATTCCTTGTCCTCTTTTTATATACTTAACAAACCCTTCTTTTTATTGATGAATTATTAAGTTAAATAAGTTCAAGCCAAGAGAAGAACCATTAAACCAAAAGAGTAAAGAATATTTTATAACATCATAAAAAAAATGTAACAAGAAGCATACAAAATAAAAAGGAAAGAGGTTGCAAACTCTTGTTGTCACCCATATTTCACCAAAAAGCTAAAAGAGGAGAAATGTAATTGAATGGCAAGAAGTATGAGAAGTGAGGTACTCACTCTCCAAGAACAACTCTCCATATGTAATCTTATCAGAATATTTGATTTTGTTGAAGTGGTCAATTCCTTGTCACAAAATTTAGGAAACTTTCCTTAAGTAGTTTAAAATATAATGAAGGTTAAGCGTACAAAAAGCACATAAGCCAACACACTTGAAGTAACATGAGGATACGTTCAAGACCATAAGTGATTTCAATAGAAATAGGTGATAGCTGGAGAGTTGTAGCCTGGAGGAGGAGAGAGAGAGATGAGAACAGTAATATGGAAAAGTATTCAAAAGGTTTTATGTAACAAAAACTAGTGATACCAAAACTCAGAATATATGATTATAGAACAAAGTTGAAGTACAAAACTTATATACCTAAAATGACTAAGTATAATATTATTCTAGTGCAACAGAACATACCTACTAGAAATAGGTGAATTAAGTAATCCCCATCCCATACATCCAAATTTCCCAACCCAAACCCAAAGTACTAAGAACCTAAATGAATTTTCAATTAAGCATAAAATGTCAAGAACATATCAATAAGTAGATGATAAATTAATCATGCCCGCAACAGAAAAACTAGTTAAATGGCATTTTAGTAAGTTGCATTAAAATTAGAATTACATTACCAACTCTCCTAGTTGTCCTCCTTAAATCATATATCATGTGAAATGACATCAATACCTGTCATAGATATATACCATCCACATGTTCTGGTTAAATAAATATTAATATATTTTAAATATTTAATTACTAATTGCATGTTTTTTAAAATGTTTTAGAAGTTATTTTTAATTAGAAAATAAAAATAACTCGTGATTAAAATTTAAGAATGTTTAATATTAAACTTCTTGACTTCCTAAATTATATTAAGATTTCACTATTATTACAAATGAAAAACCAAAAAAAAAAAAAAAGCAAAGGGCTTAGAAATAATAAATTAAAAAAACTAATTTATGAAATAAAAAAATTTAACGAAATTAAAAATATAGTTATAATTATAAATAATATATATATATATATATTAGTTTTGTTGTTTTTACATATTATATATATATGATACACATATATATTAGTTATATTATTTTATTTAGAAGTTTATATATATTAAACAATTTATAACATAATTGCAAGAAGCTTGCAATATAATCAACTAAAGTGTTAACAATTTGTTTCAGAGTCTTTAGTTCAAATCCCAATAATACACTTTAACATAAAAAAATGTTGTCAAACTTTTAAAAAATTTTAGGATCCAAAAGAAGTAATAATAATTTGCCAAATTTTTAGTGGTGACCTATAGGTGTCACCGCTAAAAGTGGATTTTAATAAAGGTTTAACATGAAAGTTTCTAAATCCCAAAAAAAAAAAAAAGGTTGCCAAAACTTTTAGTGGTGACCAAACATAGTCTTTAACTAAAAATTTTGATACAAAAATTTTTAATTTAAAAAAATTTTGCCAAACTTTTAGTGGTAACCTATACGAATTGCCACTAAAAGTGGATTTCAGTGGCAATCAAATGTCACTACTAAAAGTTTGAGTGCAAAAATGTTTGGATAAAAAATTTTTAAAACTTTTAGTAGTGACCAAATGTTGCTATAAAAAGTCACTTTTAGTGACAACCATATTAGTGTCGCCACTAAAAAGTATTTTGGAACAACATTTTTGTTACCATAAAAAACTTTTAGTGGTAATTTTTTCTGTGTAGTCATTGAAGGTTTTGCCAAAATGAAAAATAGTATTTTAGCGATAACTTTTAGCAATAACCTAATAAGGTTGCCACTAGAAATATAACTTTAGTGATGACTTTTTTTTGTCGCCACTAAAAGTTATCACTAAAAGTCTATTTTTTTGTAGTGCACAATTAAATCAGATTTAACCACCATTTATAAAATCATATATTAAACCTTGTATCTTAATCATAGTTTAATCGCTTATTATAAAATGTAATTAAATCATATATTTTAACCATAATTAACACACATATTTAACCACGGTGTATAACAAACCATTGTCAAACTGCAACTAAAATCCCCCTCTTTGTTATTGAAATAGCTTCCCCCTAAAAAAAACCCTTGCGCTGTTTCTCTTCCATTTTCAAATGTATTATTTCTCTATTTTAGTTAGATTGTTCTCTATTTTCCTTGCATAAATATTTGATTAAATATTTGAATAATTAATCATCAAATCTAGTTATTTATAGGTTTCTCTCTTATCTTTCTTTCCAATATATATGATTATGTGTGTGGATGCTGATTCTGAATGAATTTTTACAAAATGTTCGTTTTTCTTTGAGGTTTTGGTGTTTTTTGTAACACCATCATACTATAACTTATTTCATGCCATTTTTAGGTTCTATTCCATGAAGCATATGAGTTTTCAAGAAAAAGACATTAAAATATTACATTTTAATGCGTAGCGTAGCAGACAAATTTTTTATCCAGCATTCCATGGACCAAGGGAACTCATTAAACTCATTCTCATATTTAATTACACTAATACAATTCAAAATCATCCAAGAAAGTGGCTTGGAACTCATACAAGTGGAAGACATACCAATTTCCATGAATTAGCCATGGTTAAATTTTCAATTTTTCTGTCACAACTTTAGAAATTTATAACTAAATTCACAAAAATCAAAATCTAACAAACTTTACCATTCCAGAAAGCTCTGGATGTCTACCCCATGGTAAAAATAATTTCAACTCATGAAACATTAAGAGGAAAACGTTTGACATCCAAAAAGCCACTGAAGTCTCTGCTGCCTAGGCCACTGTTTCAAATTTCTGATATAAATCTTCAAAATTCATAACTAATTCTATAAAAAATTGAAATCATACAAATTTGGTTATTCTGGAAAGCTACTGATGTTAATTTTATGCTAAAAATAATTCTAGAATGAAATAGATACTTGTAACAATTGGAAATCTATAAAACAGTAATTGGACTCAGGGGGCGCTACTGTTATTGACAGCAAACTTCAAAAATGCATAACTCAAACCTCCAAATGAGGTGATCTCGATGGCCACAAAAAGCTTATGACCTCTAGTTTATATCTATAAAATTTCACAAGTATTGGACACCATTTGCCCATCGGATGACACAGAACACAAAACTAATAGTGTGAACAGTGCATATACCAGAACCAATTGAAAATCCTAACTTTGAAAATTCATAAATAATTCTGTAGAGCTCTGTTTTTCTTGCACTCTAGCTTCCTAAAAAGCTCTCAATGAGCTCTATATTTTTGCCAAATTTTATGAAAAAAATTCCTTCATTTGGTTAGAAAATGCCATAGGGTGCCATTTAGGTCAATTTAATGCCTTTCAATGGTTCAAGGATGGGCAACATGGCTCCTAAGGTCCTTGTGACCACTTGGGCATGTGGGAATGGCCCAAAAAGACTCCTTAAACTTGTCTTAAAGGTGTAAAAACTCAAAACATAAACTCTCATCCTTCATCCCTAAGTCATATGCAAGGAGACACATATCTAAAGTAGCCATACAATACTAAAAAATTCCAACACTTCTCATTTATCATCAATTGTCATACATATATCAACTATGGGAATATTTACACATGGTCTATTCATTGTACATTCATTCTATCAAAAGATTACATATGCAACATAAGCAAAATTAAGCAATTTAAGGCCAACGTTTTATCTTCCACCTTGGTGACTTCTATTTCTTTGTTTATTGGCTCCACTTAACATATTAAGATATTGGAGAGGAGGGAGTGAGATTCAAGGAATCCCAATAGCTCATCTCCCATTCAATCATGCAGAAAAAATGTGATACAAGCCTTAAAATGAATGCATGGCATACTAACATTTGAAATGGTTAAAGATGCATTCTTGGCATTTACACAAAGCACACATAGCATATTTAGGTTTGCCCGATGAATAGATTAGCCTCACCCACTTTCTTCAAAGTTCTTGAACTTGCCTAACCTTTTTTCTCAAAGGCCTTGAATTAAGCCTTGTTGTTGGGAGACTTTCTCTTAGTCTCAACCACTTCTAAGGGCTCTTGGCTCATCCTTACCGAAAATAGAAGGTTCTTGGCCTCTCCACATTCAAGCAAACCAATGCAAACATTCTAGGCATCATTTGAATACATAATACTATGGTTCCATGGAACATAGGCATCATACTAAAACACAATTCATAGCTTAAAATATATATACACATATTTAAAGACAATGTATACATTCATTCATGCATGGGAGAAAAGAGAGAGAGCTATATTTGCCACACAAGCACACTTTTTCTCTTGAATTTGGATCTCCTCCCATGGCTACACACTCACAACTAGGTAGGGCTTGTTTCCTTGGCCTAAATACACAAGATAGGAACCCATTAGACTCTTGCAACCATTCTCAAAGCTACCTATCTATTTTTAACTCTAACTTTGTTTTATGGTTCAATTATGATTCCTAATGGCATCTAATGAAGCAACATCCACTCTTTGAAGTCTAGTCCCCATTCTTTCCTTTTATATATGATTCTTGACTCCTTTTAAGCCTCTTGGAGTTATCATACAATTAAAACCAAGAGCCTAAGTATATATTGCTTTCTTAGGTCACATTATGGAACATAAGCACCAACTCATTCTCTAAGCCTCCTAAATTTTTTCTCAAGGCTTCCTCTTATATTCATTCATCATATATGACTTAAAAATGAGCTTAAAAAAATTTAAAACTATGCCTAGATATGTGGAACTCACTTGGCCGAACCTATGGAAGAATTTGGCCTTCATGGACTTTGCTTTGTTTTCTTAATGGAGGAAGCGCATGGGGAGGTTCTTAGGGATCTTAGGGACTCATTCAAATACTTATTTAAATATAGGAACAATTATATCAAGTTAGATTTTCAAGGGAGCACTTGGATCCCTAATGATTCTCTCTTGTTTTCTAATGCCTTTTACTTGCTTTCAATGATAGATTCTTAATCCTTGCACTCTAAAACCTCTAATCCCCCCTTGGTTTGGATAGAAAACAACCTTTAAGAATTGGGCTCATGGTGTCCAAATCATGCAAGAGGAAGGGGGAGGAAGAAGCTACTAAAGAATAAAAGTTTTACCTTATTTTCTTGCTTTCTTTTGGTTGCTTTTCACTTTCCTTGGTTGCCTCCCTTCAAACACGAATTTTTCTCTTTGTTTTGCCTCTAAAATAGCACCAAATATTTCAAGAAAACCATAAGAGGAAAGGAAAGAAAGAGAAGAATAACTTTGCTTAAGGAAGAACTAAGAAAATCCATGAATTCCATACCTTTTTCTTGGCCTTTTCGCCTTCCTTTACCTTCTCCCTTGTGCACCTAAAATTTTTGTTCTTCCTCTCTATTTTTGGGTAGAAGCAAGTTGGTCTAAATGGAGGGAGAGTGAACGTGAACTTTAAAGAAGAATAAAGAAGCTTCCTTTTTTTAAATTGTTTCCAATTTTGCCTTTTGCAATGGCATTTTTGGTTTAGCTTCATTTTAGCTCCTTTTTTAAAATTGTATTTTTTATTATAAAATTTACGTTCCCAATTTATTAAAATTTCTTTGGAATTATTCAAATCGAAACTAAAACCTTCCCGAACAAACTGGTTAAAGTTTGGATTAATTGGTATTAAAAAACCTAAGCCGAAGGGGTTTTAACTGTCCCAGGGCTTCCCATGGTTTTTAGGGTCTACGAGAATCTCGGAGAATTAAAAAATTTCATTTAGAAAGTCCTCCTATGTATTTTTTCAAAATTACACTTATTTACAAAAATGTCACTAGCCTTTTGACAAATTTTTTGAATCACTACGACCCTAGTTTCTGGATAACTCAAGGCTCAAATTCTCATTTTTCATTATTTAGAATTTTATTCTAATTTTTTTTAGTCTTAAATAACTCATCTCAAGGGACTTGCTTTAAAAATTGACTCATTTTGGTGTTTTATGAAAATTTGGACGTTACATTTTTAGTGTCTTAGCTTTTATGGAATAGCAAGTTATAGTTAGTAGGCACTAGGTTGTTATTTAAAGGCCTAAAACTTTCCTTATGTTTTTGTTTTAAAATTAAATTAAAATATAAACAAAACTGAATGCATTGGTATCCACCATCTTTATGTGGATGGATTGTATTTGTTGAAATTATCGGATATTTTTTTATAATATTTTTTGTTGAAGTGATATATATCTAGAACCTAGATATATTCTTTGTCAATGACAAATGAAGGTTTTGATGATGAGCATAAGTAGACTTTATTGAAGGAGTTTAAGAAATTTAGGAAGGTTGAAACTGTGAAGATTTATTCTATTCCAATATTGGATGTCAGTATTTTCAAAGGATTAATTTCATTTAATGCTCTTTTTCTGCTGTGTAAAACTTCATTTTTTTTATTTGGATCCCAACTTTATATTTGTTTATAATTGATCAGACCAACAGAACTAGAAAGAAAGCTATCCTTTCAAAGAAAGGGAGCTATTCGTTCTTAGAATAAGGAAGGATACACTTTGTTTTAATTTGGTTAAATATAAGGGCTGCTACCCTTTTACTTTTAAGTTATTTTAATCTTGATATTTAGTATGAGTTTGTGCAAAGTTCCAGCTTAATATATGAATTTTAGCTTGGTCTGGATCTTTAATGTCTCACATTTGCTGCTATCCCATAAGTGTCTTTAACATGAATTAACCTTGATTCTTAGCTTGATTTGGGTCTTAAATTTGTCTCATACTTACTGTTGTCCCATTGGCATTTTTAATATGATTTAGCCTTGACTTCTAGCTTGATGTAATTGCCAAATTCTGAGTTAAGTGTATGTTTGCTATCCTACTTGTGTTTGACTTTGATTTAGTCTTTTTTAGTTTGCTTTTAAGTGTGTAAAAATGGTTTGTTATCCTATATATGTTTAACATGGACTTAGACATGTTTTTAGCATTTTTTTCAAATCTAAAATTTGTGTAAATGTATGTTGTTGTCTGTATGATGCTTTTAATTTGGCCTAACCACAATTTTGTTAACTTTTTGCATAAAATTTTGCATCTTAGTTACTGCACATGCTATGATTCTATTTTAAGGTTGAAAGTACAGCTTATAGCTATGAGTTAGTGAACAATTATACATTTAAATTTACTGCACAGCAAGTGACTTTGTTTTATATTGCATATGATATGTTTTTGCATTGCATGTGACTCTATTTTAGGTTTAAAAGCACTGCATGCATCCATATTTATGAAAACTTTTCTAGATTAAACTACTTCACTTGCTATAATTCTATCTTAACCTGGAAATTGTTTCATATGGATATATTTTAGTGCAAAATTATGTGCTAAAATTATAGCACATCACTATTTTTTTTCTTTGGTGTAAAATCTTGGTTTAACTTATGGACATGTAAGGATTTTGTTTTAGGGTTAAAAGTGCTTCATATGACTATGTTTTTTGGTGTCTAATCTTGATTTAACTTACTGCACATTTAAAGATTCTATTTTGGAGTTAAAAGTGCTTTATATGACTATGGCTTTTTCTGTAAAATCTTTATTTTACTTGCTGCACATGTGGGGATTTTTCAGGGTTAAAAGTTCTTCATCTAGGTTATTGTTTTGAATAAAATCTTGATTTAACTGGCTGCACATGTGAGGATTATGTTCTGGCTAACAAAATACTATATATACCTATGTTCCTGCAAAGTTTTTTTCCATTAAAATGTCATATACTTGTGGTTCTATTTTGGCTAAAAAATATTGCACATGCCTATGTATTTGCATAAAATTTTTTGCATTAAATTATTGCATAGCTTGTGGTTTTGTTTTGGGTGAGAAAGTACCATATATACTTTTAGCTTGAAATCAAGCCATTGTATTTGTATTTAATTTTAGAGTGACAGTTCATTTTTTTCCTACCTCAAAAACACATTTGCTAAATCACTAACAAAAAGCTTATTTGTATCATCCTAGCTCTTAGTGGAATCTTTATTTTAAATCTCCTTGTTGGCTAAAAAATTTTAACTTGTATTTGTTGATTTGACAAGAGAATTCTTTACTTGATCTCCAAATGATGAAAACCATCATGAACTAAGGATAAACTCAAATGAAGCTTCATTACTCTAGTTACATTGATAGAGATCAACTTTGTTTTTCCTAGAACACTTTGGATTCCCTTATGATGAATTCTTCACTTTGATGAAGCATCTACTTTAATATTGCTTGCATTTTGGACTTGTAAATATGTGTTTCATGCTTCATACCTTCGTCCTTTTGCTCTCATATGCACCAAATGCCATTTTCTTATCTTTGAGTCTTGACTTGTACATTTCAATCTTTAGTCCATTTCTTAATTGCATTTTCAATTCAATTTTCTACTTATTTTGATCTTAAGTTTGTTATTTGAAAATATATTTAGAATAGATGCAAATGATATAGCCATTGCAATGTATGAGTTGTTTTTAAAGAAATTCACTAAAAGGTATGGTTTAGCTGTAACTATTAAAAACTGTGATTAAACTAAGACTTAGTTATGGTTTAATCCATAGTTTAGCTATAATTTTAAAAATCATGGTTAAACCATAGGGTAATTGCAGTTGTCCAAAACAATGGTTGAACCAAATATTATGAATGGATTTACTATAGTTTTGAGAACTACAATTAAGCCCATTAGTTATAGTGAAAATTGTGGCTAGGCCAAAAAATAACAATATTTAAGACGGTTTTTTTTTAGGTAGTGAATTGAGTCCTTAAATCCTTACAAATAGGCCATTTCCCTTACTTAAGTCTTAACATGTATAGCATTATCTGTAGACATCTTAAGGCAAAAAGAAGTAGACATGCATAGTATTATCTACTATGGAAGTAGAATTTATTACACATTTTGCAATAATGTAAAAGGCTACACATATAAAGAGATTCATAGAATACTTGGAGATCACTGTTGGGACATTAAGTGCAATGTTAATCAAATGTAATTGTCAAGCAGTCATAGTTTATACTAAAAACCTTAAGTATCATAGTAAAACTAAAGATATAAACACAAGATATAATTTTATGAAAGATGTTATAGTGCAAAAGAGTGTTTCTCTATAATTTATCTCTACACATAAGATGTTAATTGGTCCTTTGACAAAACTTATACCTAGAAATATGTATGAGAAATATGTAAAGTCCCTTGATATATGTAGAATATAGAATATTACACTTTTATGTACAACTTGATTATTGACTGAATATATATGTTCTATTGTCAATATTATGCCATAATCATAGATAACATATACACAATGATAGTATATCATACAGGTTGATGAAATTTGGCTCTCTCACATGAGCAACTATCTTTGGTGCTTATGAGGAGTGAGCAAAGATAAAATATTCATATTAACCATATAGTATAATGGAAGAGCCAATATGGTAAAAGGAGAACACAAAGTATAAATATGCTGCCTTGACAAAAGGAAAAAGAATGTCGAGCTGAGATCTAAACACATAAATATATATGAATCAAATTATAAATTGCCATTGTCTATGATACTTGTAGTTATATACGAATTATCTTCTAGGCACCATGTGAGGTGAGCAAATGTTAGAATTTAGGTTAAGCACTATGTATGTCTAGACCAAGATCTATGTAGTATTGATAATAAATAAAATCAACATATGCTTTTATGAGATAAGAAAAATATTATAACATGCAATTCATATTACATGTACTTAACAACTATAATTGCGAAGCAAGTGAATAGATCTCTACTTCATTATTGAGTGAGTCCCAGAAAGGAAAAGTTCTTTCATAGATGTCTTTATGACTTTGACAATATTACAAAAAAAATGAATTAGTATTTGTTACTTTAACATATATCTTATGGTTATGATAACTCAACCTAATGGAGTATTGTTAAGAGCTTATTCTAATTTAAATGGTATATGGGTGAAATAAAGATTACACAAAATATATACAACTATTTTAGTATCTAAAGTTATTTTAGTAACATTATAAGTATGAATATTATGCAAACAAGAAGGCAATCTAAGTAAGATTAAATGCAAGAAGGATTAGAATTATCTTAAGTACAAAATATTATGTATATGGGCAAATCTAGAATATTTAAGACATGCAAATAAATGTGAAATCTATATCTAAGGGATGCATCTTTTATGTTGGCCCTATAATAGGATTTTTAGTATAAGAGCTCTTGAAGGTTCTACTTAAGTGGACACAGTAGAGCATTAAATATGAAAGTTTAAAAGGAACAAAAAGTTCTATGTCATTCATCTCATCATGTATGAATGAGAGATATTAGAATTTGGCTATCTATAATGGGTTAACCAATAACCTAAATAACTTAAGAGTCCAAATTAATTAATTAATTGATTGATTATTAATTATTAACTATTATTTAAAGTAGTTTTATTTTTGAATTTTAAAAAGTTATTTTTGTGGGTTACAATTTTTTAAAAAAGAAAATTGACTGAGTAGATTTGTGTAATGCGTGAATTTTAATATACATTAAAATGAAATTCTTTCCACTTTAAGAAAGAGAAAGGTACACAGAATAAGAGTAACTCTCCCTCCCTTCCTTTTGTTCTACTTTCTTAGACTATAGTGCATTGGTGAGGATTGTTTGCCTTGCATACTGAGTGGTTCCTGAGCTTGTAAATATACAATATTAACAAGCCTCGCTCTTGCAAGTATACCAGCTATTCCAAGTAATATAATGTCTTAAAGTCGATCTCATGATGAATATATATCTAAATGACAAATTTAACTAAGTTACATCTACTTGTGTTAGCCTATGTTACATCTATCTAATCGAACTAGTATCCTAAGATAAGTCTAATCACTAGGGACTGAAGGAGAGAAAGATTGTCACTATTCAAAATGCAATCTAATCTAATGTGCAAAGGACTTAGGATTCTCTAGTCTAGACTCTAAACACCAAAATACTGAATAAAACATAATTAAATGCATCCTTAATTTTAGAGTTCATTCATGACAATATAATGGTTATAGTAGGCTAATTCATTTTATTATCATTGCTTGTTTAAAGTTCATTCATGACAATATAATGGTTATAGTAGGTTAATTCATTTTATTATCATTGTTTGGCCTCAATAACACAACCTTACATAATCTTTAGATGTTATCTTGATCTTCTTAGAACTATACACAATAAGATCTATGAACTATTAAAATTACTAGCGCAACCTTCTTATTGATCACATACTAATTTATTATTGTTTAATCATGTTATACATAATGGAGACTATTTATTGTCTAAATTTTAATGTAAGGCAATCAATGAGTCACATAATACATAAGCATATAGTCTAATTCATCATGATACTTAGGATGTTAAGCATGTAGTCATCATAATACTTTCGTAGGTTTCCTTAGGATAAGGATATTATTGCCCATACATCAACTAAAATACACATCATTAGTTAGTACTTAGGATACCTATTTATACAATGTCATACAACTAAAAGGAGTTCTTAAGTCAAAGGCATTGAGCCAACTAGTGGAGCTATTATATATAATTAAACGACTCCATAATGCTATCCCCTAATCCTTCAAAAATCTAGTTGTTTAGGTTTGACATCTCTATGCTGGGAGGAATTAGTTGTGTCTCCTTAGTTACAATAGAAGTCTTTATAATTACTTAAACTCGCCAAACCTCAAGTATCTTAATATACATCCACTCATTGTCAATGACATAACAAGTGGTCAACATTCTTATTGTCTAAACACATTATCACACATGCGAGAACCATAAAAATTCTTAGTAAAACAATAATAATTTGAAAATTGACGATGGTTCAATTGCCACGTGTGCAAAAATAATTTTTATTTCTCTTGTCTATCTAAAATATAATTATATCATACATAAAAGTAAGTAAAATTCATGGCAATCACATAATTAACAATACACATCTTATTTAATGGCAATAATAGCAGAACATCATATAATAGTAGCCATTCATATAAGTCATCAATTTAAACTTCTTATAATCATCATATATCTCAACATATGTGGGCGTTCAACATATTCTCACCTAATGGAAACACAACTTTGCATCCTTAGTAATATGATTGTATTAAATTAAAATATACATAAACACTATATCTAATGTCACATACCACTGCACACATAAAAACACTATATAACTAAAGGTGATGAAGCATTTTCCATAATTCATTGTATCTGTATAGAAAGATAATTGTTAGAGTATCCATAATATAAAGAAGCCACATCATAGAACATGCTATATTTGGCATCCCCTCGAGTGGATCCACATCATATGCTTAAGTAAGGTTTCTTTGTACATCTCTGAGGAGAAGTTAGTATGGAGATCATCCTTAAAGAATCATTTGTCTTTAATAGTAATAGTATCTAGAGTTTCAAAATCTCAATTATGCCTAAAAGATAATCATAATGCTATGCACTACAACCTTATTCTTAACAAATAAATAAATAGACACATCAAAGTATGCATACATATTAGCATAAGTATCATCATATAGCTTGTCATGGTCTCACCCATCTAACATAAATAATAAAGTGCTCCTAGTTGCTCAAAATAATTTCCAATGGAACCCATTCCTCTTTTGTTATCTTTTAGTATTTTAAATATTTTAATAGTTTATAGTCCATATATAATATTTCTTAAGTATTGGTCATCCATACACGAGTATCATTTGGAATTTAGTCTTTCATGTATAGGAATCATAGTCTATAAAGGAGTTAGGTCATCCGTGCATAAGCACTATCTACAATGGAATCATCTATATACAAGGTCCACATACATATTTACACTTAGAAATTAATTATTGAAAATTATTATTCTTATGGTTCCAAAGGAATTAAGGGACATAACTCATATGAAGATTTAAAGCTATAAAAAGGGTTTATAAAATGGTTTATACTACCTAAAAATCCCTAATTAGCATGTAGGATAATTACTGGAAGTAAAATCATACAAAAAGAATAAAAAATTTACACTTTATCCCTCATTTTTTGAAGTGGCACCACAACACTATGCATTTTGCTCTTTTGGATAGAACCAATGGCATTATGACGCCAAGCCTAACGTCATGTCTTCTTTTCCCTTCATAACTTATGCTTTTATTGTTTACTTAAAGAGTTTCTCATTTTTTGACCTCAACAACCCCAAATGATCATTTTAAACATCTAATATAATCAAACAACAGCAAAACAATCATAAAAAACATAAAATAACTATTCAAAACAAGATTTGCCCATGGAAACCATTTTAGAGAGAGAAAGAAGAGAATGTGAAAGAATTAAAGTAGTTGGTTACTTTTAAGCACACTATTAGCCTTCAACCTTCCCAAAAACATCATCCAAGGCATCAAACAACCTCACAACAAAGTTTGAGTCTCATTATACAACACCCTTTAGAGAGAGAAAATAAAAGTTGACAAAGATGGTGAAGAGTTGGGGCTTTTAAGGGTTCTGAGTGCATCATAAGCACATATTCTCATCACAAGCATCATTGAAGGTATGAAATAGCAACAAACAAGCAAAATCAAGGCTTTACCATTTAAGAGCACTAAATTTTCTAGAAAGAGAAACTGAAGAGAAGATGAAGACAAAGACGCAATAGTTGATTATCTTAGTAAGACAAGAGAGTCTTACCTAGTGGAGCTTTAAATTTGAGTCTTAAACTTCTCCTTCCTTCTGGTTGCTCTCCCTCTAAAGCTTGTTTTCTCTCTTCTCGTGCTTTATCTCTATATCCTATACTTTTTCTCTCTCTTTATGCTCTCAGTTTTAAAGTTTAAAGGAAATATGAACAGAAAAGTAATGAGAAGTCTATTTAAGTCCAATGCACTAATTGTTTCCTCCTATACCTTAGCATATTTGCTCCTTCCTTAACATGTTTTATTTCACTGACTTCATGTGGAAGTTAGTTTGACATGTATTATTTGTATTATTTGCAAATGAAATAATACCTCATTTGGTTTGTACTAGGTATCAAAATTATTACCAATTTTGAAAAAGTGCATATCAAAATTCTCAGCCATTCCTCCTCATTATTTCTACAGTTTCAATTTATCTGTAAGGATTACATCATCGCATAGGCTAAAATTACATTTCGGTCCCACCAGAATTACACTTTAGTCTTGGTTAAAATTACAAATTTGTATCTTAAATTGCTTTTACAAATTTGTATCTTAAATTTTTAATAATTATATTTTGATCCCAAATTTCATCTAAATATTTTTATTTCACAAATATTTTTAAGATATTTTTAGCCTTAGGAATTTCAAAAGAATTAAATTCCAAGTTTATATCTCATAATTACTCCTTATTTCATAATTATGAAAAATACCAAATAGTTTTCCAAAATTCCCTGAAATAACAAATAAATTCCAAAAAGGTTTTCTTTATGTTTATAAATTTATATTTCACTAGATCTTTGTAATTTGGCCATTATTTAGCTTGTGATTATTTTCTAATCTTATCTAACTTATCCTAAAATTACATAATTATTATCTAACAATTCACATTGGGAGAAGGATTTTACAACTATCAAGGATTGCTCATATCTCAATGCATCCTACCAATTGCCTAGGCATCAATTTATCAAACACCTTAAGTGCAAGAAAATTGGTAGTTGTATTATATGTAGATTAATAAGCATTAGCTAGTACCATTGTGTTTACACATCCTAATCCCTACCTAATCAACAATCAAATATGTTCATCTGATTAATTGACTCTTAAACTCATGACCATGATATTTAAGGGCTAATCAATAGACTAAATGTAAGAAAAATCAAATAGGAGCTATGAGCATATATAAGTACACCATAAACTAGATATTGATCTAAAGGTTATCATCACGACTAGTGATTTATCAACATAAAACAAGATTCAATTAGTGAAATTAATTTAAAAAATCAAAAGCCCAATGAAAATCTATAGAAATTTGAATTAGACTAAGGTAGAACATAGAATTCATCACTAAATGGCATAATTTGTCAATACAAATCTCAAGAATTACTTTCTTTAAATTATCCAATCCAAAATCCTCTTCTTAATGCTCCAGGATGTAAAGAAAATTGAAAGAACTACTCTAAAGAAAGCACAAAAATAAGAGAAAGTCCTATATTTTTGCACCTTGGAAAAATTATGGAAAAAACTCAAAAAATATCTAGTTGTCACAATGGAAAACAGCACCAAAATTTTAGATCTAGAGTTGCTTGTTGCAACAAACACGAAGCATGAGCTTTTTGAAAGAATTTAGACTCTAGTCGCTAAGCTTTTCACAATCACCTCTAAAGTATGCAAAACTTATTTATTTACATATAGGTCCTTACAAAACAAATAAAAAACACAAACTATAAGTATCTAAACTATGAAATCAAAAATAAAATAACAAGAAAAAGTTTATTTACAAAAATATACTATAGGCTTTCATGAAAACATGATTTGCTGTAAAAATCTATTTTCAAGAACAATTTAACTCTAAATTGCACTAAAATAAACCATATTGCAAATTTATATGAAAATCAGTATAAAAGAGTTACAAATCATCTGAAAACCCTTAACAAGTCCCTTAAAATACTACTAAAAATTGATATGTTTGAGGACTTATCATGCATCACTATGAACAAGAGATTGGAATCTTTTGGTGATTGTAGTCAAATCTACATGGGACAAGAAAATTTACAAGTTCTACTTCCATGTAGGTATGTACCCAACTTACCTTCAATTGAAATTTTGATCATGTAGAGATAGATTAGGGGAATTAGTACTTTATTTCTAAACTAAAAGCACATTAGTTTTAAACTTGTACTTACTTTCAAGTTTTAACAGTTTAACTTGGCATAATATGGCCACTTATGATAATTATTTAAGCTAGATTACATCATGGTTGCATGAACCATGATTGCATCTTTGAGACTTTATGCAGGAAACACTTAAACAATTAGTGAAAGCAAGAATCAATATAAAGCATGCAAGTGCAAAACTTTATGAATTAAAGACTGAATTCTGTTATTCTCTTTTACCAAAGTGAATAAGAAGGAAAAGGACCAAGGCAAGAAGTATTTTAACTATCCAATTCTATTTGGTTGATTCTTCAACTGCTAATGAAAGTTTTCATTTTCATTCCAAAAAATAAATAATACAAAAAATAACATTTTTCTTGATGTCGAGAATTGTTAAGAAGCTGAGTGACATTTATGGAATTGCAAATGGATAGCATTTCCATCTTATGGCTAAAGGCACATCATAATTACATTCCTTCCAAGTCCATATTAGCCTGCCCATAATCATACATGCAACGTCAAGATTGTTTGAGTGGTTGGCAATCAATATTGTTAGTTTTTGAGTATGCAATCACACATTCACTTATAAAGTATGGAGGATCATGTTATGGTCATCACTCACCATTCCAAACTCCAATGTCGTTCATACATTTAATGAATTTAGAGTCTTATAAAGCATTTTTTTTTTACAACTATGCATTCACTCTGCTCTTGGAAATTTTAGAGAAGTGTTGTTAGAGCATGTGCCTGAAAATTGAGCATGTATGTACAATAAAGCAGATCCTTGTTAGGCAGGATTTACAAATGAGTCCATGAAGGGTGTTGACGAGTTTCTTGAATAACTTTTGTTATGTTAAGCACTATAAAACTTTGATGCTTAAAAATGGCAAAAGTTTCTATTTTACACTTGTATTTGGTATTGACACATATGAATGATAATTCTACATTAAGAGTATCCTGCTTAACTTTGCTTGAAATGAGGGCCTCATATTTCTTTTGTTGAAGTATAATAACATAATTAATATGCAAATGTCAAAGTCCTAAAACTCATAAAGATAATTTTCAATGCTGGTCAGTTATAGGAGCAACCTATAGGCTTTCATTCTCGCTTCTCTCTAAAATTGCAATCATGTTAAAATCTTGGTTTATTTAATCATCAGGGACTCCCAAGCACACAAATTCTCTATAACTAGATAATTGAGGGCTTGTTATTCTCATTGGCTTGTCAAACTTACTAATACTATCTAGGATTTGGTTTCACTATTGTTAACATAGTTTTGTTTTGTTTATGCTTAATATTATTGTTTTTGTTGAGCTTTTCCTTTTGCTCTAGCATTTGAGTAATTTCTTAATATTGCAAGTAGTACAGAGCTTACAACTATTTAAATAATTTTGTCAATGATGAATTTTACCTCTACATAAGTCTTATATTAAGCTAGTCTTGTGATGTCAAAATCAATACAATAATGGCTAAAAAAGATTAAACATCCATTTTTTGCTTTCAACTAAGACAAATCTTTAAAAATTGATTCAAAAAGTAAAAGTGATCCTCTTCCAAGTGTTCATATCTTGATTGATTTTGAGAGAATCACTTTTTTTTTCTTTTTAATATTTAGGAAGTTTGTTGTCAAGTTATAACAAAAATAGACAAATTTGTTTAGAACTTAATAATTAAACAAACTCAATGTACATGTGCTTGCAATAATTAATTAATTCTTGAGTTTTGTTCTTTGTTGCATGAAACTCATATAACTCAACCTGATATTTGTCTTTGAATTGCATAAGATCCATGCCACAATCACCCACTTTATAATGGAGCAGTCTTGACAGTGCAAGTGGGTTAAGCTATTTGATCTTTCATTGATGTTTGCCTGCTTCATTCGTATAGGTTGAAGGTATAGTCGTGTCTCGAGATTTGCTATGTTATTGAAATCTAAGTGATTTTTGCAGTTTACAGTTAACAAATGGTATAATAATTTTGCTCATTTGTAAGGATTCATTAAAAGGCACTGAAGGGAATTTATGTGATTTGATGTAGTTAATGTGGTAACTACTAACTCCTAAGCTAATAGGGAATACCCAAAATCCTAGTTGATGAAGTTGTC
The DNA here is from genome assembly GCA_032878935.1 of Erythrophleum fordii. NCBI lineage: Eukaryota > Viridiplantae > Streptophyta > Magnoliopsida > Fabales > Fabaceae > Erythrophleum > Erythrophleum fordii. The sequence goes on along the minus strand of JAVQMF010000056.1, from coordinate 14,715,400 downwards.
AATATATCTTGTGTTATTCCACACTAATAAGCTTTATAGGCCCTTTATTACTTTGTCCTATTTTGTGTTTTTTTTTTTAATTTTTTGTTTCGAGGATTTCTTATAACTTTTGAACAAATGAAAATGTGGGCTTATAAACTATTTATGCTCTAAGTTTGAGCATGAGAAGTAGTCTTGTTGTAACTTGCATGTATGAATATTTTAATTGACAAAAGAAAAGAAAATTGAAGCAAGAGAGTGTTTTGAATATATCTCCATATATATATATATGTCTATTTTATTTTTATATCTTACCCTTGATGCAAATTGATTAATTCAAATTCATACATTTTTTCCTACAATACAATGTATCTTAGCTTGCTTTTACTTGAAGAGTTTGCATTATAGAGTTTTTCTTCAAGATGGTAGGGGTGTCCTAAGTAATCTTACAACTATTTGGATGAGTTTTCATTTTCTTCTTAATAAGTTTCACTAATTCTAATTTTTTTGTTCAGAATTTAAACTCCAGAGCTATGTTGGGGCACTTTATCAGTTGCATTAAAAGTTATTCCTCTTCATCTTACTTTTCTCTATTCTATTATTGTGCTTCTTTAATTTGAGCATTGCTTTATTCATGTGATAGGTTAAACAGAGCATAATATTAAGTTATTTACATGAGGAAAAAGCTTATTCTTTTTTCTCTTTTTTGGTTCCTTCTTTCCCCTCTTTTCTCTTTTTCTTAGAGATGCCTAATTAAAAGTAAAGAAGATATTTAAGATACTAGGTTGAAAGAAGATGACGCACTATATGATATAATCTATATGAACGGAATTTTGCGCAATGTTTTGCTATTTTGGATGAACACATAGTCAGGCATTAAAAAAACTTGGGTTTGTTTGGTTTCTTGTTTTTAAAACAGTTTTATGTTTTTAAGAACAAAAAAATAAAAAAAAACTTGTTTGATAATGTATTTTTAATGAAGTGTTTTGTAAAATAAAAAAAAACAGAATTTTGTTTTTAGAAATAGAAAAATCAGAACATTTTTTTAGATGTTTTGTAACTTTTGTTCTACATAATTAAAACAAAAAACAAAAAACAGCTACTTTTCAAAATAATGATTCAAACAGATTTTTAAATTTTTTTTTAATATCAAAACTTGTTCTAAAAAATTTCTGTTTTGAAAACATTAAAACAAAAATAGAATCAAACAAGCCTATATATTGCTATTCTCTATTTTCATAATTGTGTAGGCTAACTATATAAAGCTTAACCGTGTGTTTGCCAGCGCGGTGAGAAGAAGTAAAATCACGTTTGCAGCCTCTTTTTTTCAAAAGCAACAATTTGTTGCTTCTTTCAAACCACGTTTTCTTTCTTCCCAACGCATAACCAAACACACACTAAGTCAATTAGATCTTTTCAAGGGTTGGCTGTTATGTTGATGAGTTTTCTAAGGATACTATCCTCCAGCTAGAGGCATTGGGTGGCTGGAATAAGAATGGTCGAACTTTTGGGACAGGATTGGAGGCACTTGCAATTTGTAGTGGTTCAACTTGGACCTCTACCACACTTAAGGACTCCACCCAAATTTTGAGGATGAGTTACATAGGCATTTAAGGATGGCAGCATCCACAAAGACATAGTCTGTTAAATATAGACTTATTGCACTAACCCAAAATTTAGAAAATAAAAAATAAAAGAAAATTTAATTATGAACTTAAATTAAATATAACTAGTCTAAAATTTAACAATATATCATTTAAATAAATAAATAATTTAGTTCAAGTTTCTTTAAATCATGGGAGCATATTTAAATGAATGAGATTCAAATTAGAGTTAAATAAAATTTTGAAGCAAAATATATATGTATATATAATAAATAATAAAATTATAATATAATAAAATCAAATAATACCATTTAATGTTGCACCATTCTGCAACTAACTAAGATATTATATCTTCCAATTAATCATGGTCACCCAGTTTCCAATTCTCCAACGTCCTCTGTACTCAAAGTGGAATTCCAATATGCTTCCCACCACATTCATATATATCCAAAGCAAAATTATCATTTTCACCTCGGTTTATGCATATAGCAGCTACTTCCTCCATTATTTTCCCTTAGATATTCCTTTTTGTGCAATGTCTACTTTGTCCTCTCTTTTTTATCAAAAGTTGGGTTTATTTTGGTCTTTTTATTTTCTCCCTGCACGTTTCCTTCTTCAGATCAACTCCTCCATCATGGGACCACAAGGATAGAAAGCTACAGAAAACTTCCTCCTTCTCCGTCAACATATCGGTCCAGCCCTCCCCTTTTCTTCTTCCATAGAACTTCTTTGACTTCCACCATTTTCAGCTGCTGTAACTCGTTCTTTTTGTTGTCGTCTCGGGTTGAACCTGTGAAGGAGTGGCTGTGCAAAAACGGTGAGTTCCTCCCCTGTTTTCTCTTCAACCCTATCCCTTCTTTGGTTGCTCCTCTACTGATAGAAACTCCAGCTGGTTTTCTTATATTTTAGCCGTTGTATTCTTCACAGCAGCTGCATTTTTGGTTGGGATTAGCCTCTTGATTTGTTCAGCTGCACTCCTTCTGGTAGCTTGCTCTTATCTCCCGTGTTCCTTCTCTGTTCTACTTGCCTAACTGCCATCTTGCTGTAACAGAAAATTTAGCGGCTTGACATGCTTCCCCCACACTTAAACTTTCAAATTTTTTAGTTATTGGGCCTCTTGGCCGGGGGATCTGCACCGTGCCTGTGGGCTGTTAGTTGGATGATTGGAAAGCAAGTTGGAAATTACTAACCTTGGTAGGTGATGCTCTTTCGTTGATAGTTTTGTCCAAGAGGAACTTTATTTTAATTCTTGTTGCCAAGTGTTGTTGTGTGCTCATTAAAATTAGGTTGTGGAGATATTTGGCTTGATGGTTTACCTTACTTCTCTCTTGTGCTAGTTAAATCTTTGTTGCGAGCCCACTTGGGAGTTTTGGGTGATGAAAGGGAAGTTGGTGTAAATAAAACTCGGATAAAGTACTAAATTAGTGAGGGGATTGTTGATGAAATGGTTATAATTTATTCATAGAAAGGTATTTCTTTGTAAAAGACCTTCAAAGATTTAAGTATTGATTAGAAGGAAGATTTGAAATCACTAACTTGGTAAGTAATGTCCTTTTTTGTTGACTTTACCATACTTGAATTCAAAAGAGTCTTTAAGTTGATTTTCTTGTTGCCAAAAACTTGGAGTGTTCCATAACTTATACGTGGGTGGTTGTTGGGCAAAAAATGGACTTACTTGAAGTTTTAGAAATTACTTGAGAATTTATATAAATTAGAAATTAGTATGGACACAGAAATTGGTATGGACACAAGCATTAGATCACTTGGTGAATAACGTGGTGGACAAATTGCTAATCAAGTTGTGAAATTGATTTGATAGTAGGGCTATATATTGTTATATGGTGCAGATGGATAGCCAAATTAATAAATACACTTAGAGGGGAGTGAATATTTGTGTTGTGCAGAATATGTATTTTTAATGCTTTCTTAAAAGTGGAGGACCAAAGAACCTCTATTTCAGTTTATAGAAGGTGGAGGACTTACGTATGGACCAGATGAAATCGTGCACTCTATTAAAGTTCTTAATTGATTCAGTGATCAAAAGATGCAGCTAGTGAGAATTGTTAACAATAGTGCAAGCAACAATTAACTCGGGAAGAATAAAGTTAAAACAAGGTTCTCCAAAAGTGGAGGAGGTAAGCATAACAGGCAAGGAAACAAAATAGGACACACTGAGATTTATCCTAGTTCAGTCTTGCTTGACCTACGTCTAGTCCCCCTCAAACTCTTAAGGGATTTCTCCACTAGTAAACAAAATACTTACAGTAAACATTATACCACTAGCATCAATTACAGCACAGTAACTTTTCACTAGGGTTTTCTATAGCTAACCCTCAATTTTTTCACCCAATATTTAGAGTTTCTCTACGTCCTTCAAGCATAGAACAAAATTGCTTCTTTTAAGCTAATACACCGGATATGGGACAATACTTTTACAATAATAAAACTTGTATTTTTCTCAAGATGACTTTGTTTCTCCTATCTCTTTTCATTTGTCAAAGCTCTAAGTATATATAGACTTCTTCCAATAATTAGCCATTGGAGACACTTCAGATTTTCAACGTTCACCATCACTGGAGCATCCTCAATTTGTCTCTAACGTTCAAAACTTTTTATCTCACGTATGAAGTTTGTCTAGTCAACTTGAAATTAATGCTAATCATAGAGCTTGAAACAAGGGTTAAATATATACTTTGTTTTTGTGTAAGAATCAAAGACAGATGCAGTTAAAGCTTTTCTATTCTTATTCATTTCACGTAAACACCATAACTCGTTCGTATTTTTCCCATTTGTTAGATTGTCGTTTAGCACATGACTTTAGTCCCACATAAGCATGGTTTAATCAACAAAGTCAAAGTCCAGAAAAGTTAGCACTTTACTTAATGGGCCACACAAGAATATAGGCTTTTACATAAATCTGAGTCATGTTTTGTTATCACCAAAGTTTATGGACCAGAAACATTGGGCCAACACAAATATGATTCCCATGAATTAAAGTATCTATTAGATGAATCAAATTAGTTCTAAATGTAATAATCCAAAATGTAGTAGTGTTTGTATTGTGGGTAATTTTTAGGAAACTCAAACAACTTTACTTATCTAGATATTTTGAGGAAGTGGTAGAGAACACTACTAAGGTGAGGTTGGTTGGTAAGTAAATAACATCCCATTGCACATATAATTCATGATTTCACACTTTTTTTTTATCTTGCATTTTTATTATTTATGAAATATCATGATTTCTTAAATTCTCAATTTCCAGTTGCATAGATGTTCAATTGAGAAATATTTTAATTATTGAAATTCTTGATTTATAAATTGTTGATACATGTATGGATTCAATGAGAGTAAATGCAGAAAATTTCTACAAATCATTATGTTGGTTACATGTGATAAGTGTTTAATAACAGTTCTGTTAGTCATTGGCACACCATGGCTGATACCCTCGTCAATAGGGGATGCAAGAGATGCTAGTCCCATGTGACGGTCATCATATGCAGAATGAAGGGATGTTCTTTTACATGAGCTGAGTCGAGGACTCACAAAGAACTAGATATTTACCTGTGTGAACTTATGTCTACAACAAATCAATTATTTACCCACATGGGCTATGTCCTACAATGGCTATTCCATTCTAAAGAAGTCTTTTCAACAAAAATGTTTGAAAGACTATGTTTTGAAAATCATCCATACATTACTTGGAAATTGTATGTTTATTTATTACTATTGTTGTTTCTCACCAATTAATGCTTGTCATAGCAACAAATATTTGGTAACAATTTTTATGTTTGGGCACTTAAAATTGTTCATTTTATTGAGAAGTATGAATTTTTTATTTTAAGGTAATCTAAAGGTACTTGTTTTTGGTATTTCAATTAATAAGTTAAGTACATTTTCACTCTCTTTTGTACTTACTACTTAATTAAATTGTAGGATATTACTTACTTGTTCACTATTTGGTATTTTAGATAGTAGAGTTGATCTTGAGCTTCTGCACCTTAGCATGGACAATCATTCTATTGGTAAAGCTTGCATCGCACTGTGTGGGTGAAGTTTATTCTAATTTAGTTTGTATATAAATGAAGCTCCACATAACTCACAGGTAGGACCTCCACCCCGATGAACATGGTTTAGTAGATAGGGATGAGAGTTGAGCTTTCTTATTTGTTTTGTTGTGGTAAATTTTTTATTATAGAAATTTTGAGATATTTTGATTTCAAGGGAAACTTTGCCGAAAATCCCAAAAGTAGATGAGCCCAAGATTTGCATTAATAATTTTGGAATGCGTATGGAAGTTATAATATGATTTAGTTCTTAGTTATTTCATTTGTATATAGCTGCTTCTTTGAAATTAGAAAGGCGTTTGTCTTGGAGGATGAGGCTTATGGAGGCGGGACTTATCCCACTTTCAGTGCTGACCGTGCCTCAGTTTTTGGGGTGTGACACTTACTGAGCAAAACCAACTAATCTTGTCACAAAGCCAACTACTACAACAACAAAAATGTGTACTCAATAGGGTTCTTACTCATATCTAGCTGGATCTTATTGCTAAAGACCTTTTAAAGGAGGATGTGTAGGACCTTGGTCCACCCACTGTTTTGGATGAAGTTTGTTGTCTTTTCTAGAGATGAGCCTTGTTTTTTTTTTTAATATTTGGATGGCTTTGTGCCTTGTGTTTTTTTTTCTCTTGTCACATTTATTATTTTATCTTATACCATGTTGACTATTTTATGCTAATTGTCACATTTACTATTTTAAATAGATTAAGCTTTTATTGCCGTAAGCATACTTATTTTACATATTTGGTTCCTTATTCGTTTGTGTTATTGGATAACAAAAAACAAATCATCCCATCATATGCATTTGGGCTAAAATGCATTTCTAATTAGAGATGAATCTGTGAAAGAAATATTTATATTTAGTCAAAGATGAATTTGGCATGGAAACTCTGATCCTTTTCCAAATAGGGATATTCCTATGCTAGCAATTAGAGATGGATTTTTTTTTTATTAGACAGAAAATTTTCATCTCTTTGTTTGAGATGGATTTTTTTTTTTTTTGTGTCTCATATATTTGCAATGCCCATATTAGAGACAAAATTTATTGTCTTTGATTTCATCTTTGATCATTTAGAGATAGAATTTCCCTTGGTTAGAGACAAAATTTTCCATCTTTGAATTTGGTTTTTATTGTAGTGTGTGAAACCTTGAGCTTGAAGCATTCTTATTGGCAGAAACTTCAAATTCAGTAAGCAATGAGTGATGATTCTATATTTCCGAGAACATATGGTCCCTTGTAATGACATATTTAATTATTAAATATATAGAATAATACTTTATTATATGATTACTCAAAACTTTAACTTATTTAATAATTAATAGTTCTTGAAAGAATTAATTTGATTTTATGTACTTAATGAGTATGTTAGAGTAATAAATCTAATAAAATTGACACAAAATTATTCTGTGTTTAGTAATATTTAAAAATTAATTGGGTCATTATTAGAGAACATTTGTTATAAAATCTTCACTTGTAAGCAATGGCTAAAGGTACATATGATTTCCGCATTTCTCTTTATTTGGATATTATTCATGTATTAATTTGTATATCCATTAGTATCTTACGGCAATGTGGTGGACAGTTTTGGTGGTCCTGTGAGTGCAAGTTCAGCTTTCACGATTGAACCCTTGGCCTTGAAGAAAGCTGTATCGATGGTATCAGCTTTGCTGGTTTGAAAGTTTGTTTTGAAATGGATTGTGCGGAGTTATACTCTCTGATGCATAACAGAAGTTGTTTTGGCTGTGATTGGGGTTGCTCTACAATTGTGGAGGATATCTTATGCTTGAAGGAGTCCCTTTTCCAACGTTTCATTCTCCTTGGTTTCTAAACAAGGTAATAGAGTTGCTGAATGGGTTATGGTGTGTGTGCCATTAAGGAAATGTGCCATCCTTGGTTAGTTTTTATACCACCATCCTCTCTGGCTGAGGTTGTGTTGGGATTCCTTGAAGGCTAGAGGTGATGCTAAAGAAAGAACAGAAATTGGCTAAGAGAGCTCGCGTTTTTTGTTTCTCTTTATCATTTTGATTTTTCTGGAGTCTTCGTTGGTCTTCTTTCTTTAGTTTCTTTGTCGTTTTCTGTTGTTTTATTTGCATCTAATGTATTAAGGCTCCAAAAAGAAAAAAATGCCATTTTGGGATTGTTAGCATTCATATGAGTTTTCAATTTTATTTGATTTTCGCTTCATTTGTAGCGCTTAATATTACGCATTGCATTTTTTGGTTGATTGATTGGGCGTGTGATTTAGCATTGAAAACTCAAAAAAAATAAAATGTTAACAATCCCAAAATGGCAAGGACCTGCGATTAGTTACGCAACAGGTGGATGAAGTCCAAACAAATGCACGAATTGAACACCACGAATTCACAGATCTACGGCCCTCAAGAGGGATCAAAGGAACATGAATCTCATGGAAAAGGAAATATGATTTGTTGGATCGTTTTGATAACGTTGAATTATGACGATTATTTAAAAATATGTAAAATTTATTTAAGTTAAAAATTATTTTATAAATCTGCACCAAATAACTGTTAAAATGCATTCTTTCTTTTAAATCAAAATTTTAACTGATTCTCTCGTCTATTCGATCATATTGATTATTCTGAATGATAATAATGTACATTTTCTTATTTGTTGGCTGTTGTATCATATTCCCCACCTTTTTTAATTTTACTTTTAATAGGCCAATATCGCTATAAAACAACAAAAAAAGTAGCTAAAACATTCATCCACCATATGCAGTTCATTAGTAAGTCAAAAGTTGATCGTATCTAAAGCTTTAATCGTAGTTTCTTTTTGGTTTAAATGATACCACCAGATAGATGTAGTATATGTCGACCCTGTAATTAATAATACTCCGTATACTCTATAGTAGTCTGTACTGTACTGATATATTGTAATATCGCATGATAAGCAATGTGCTTATTTGATTAAACAAGAAAGATGAATGAAGCTGTATCATGTTTAACATGATTCTCATACAAAAAGAAGGAAAAATTTTGCTATTGGATATGAGCCCAAGTAGTTTCTTTACACATTGCATGTTTGGTGAAGAAGATGAAGATGATAAGTATATATGATTAAAACACAACGGAATGAAATAAGTAATGTCTCATAGCATTAATGAAGGATCATTAAGAAGGAGGAGGATTTCCATAAGCTGATAATGCTCATTCATAAGTCTGCACGATTAAAACACAACGAAATAAAATAACATCTTAAGGATCATGAACATATCATTGTCCACAACATTTTGAGGTATTGGAAATTCCTTGCTTCCTTACGATTCCATATTCTTGACGAAAATACTTGTCAAAACATGATTGGACTGGAGAGAGGCCTTCAGCAGTTTGATACCCTAGTAGACAAGGAATGATAGGGATCACACTCAGTATTTAAGCCAGATTAAAAGGAGCCAAAGACAAATAAAGGGTAAAACATATATATATATATATATATATATGTTTCTTTCAAAAAGCATATATTAAATAAAGTTGAATTAGCTTTTTGATATTTGTAGTTTTATTTAATTTTTAATTTTATCTCTACAATTTAGAAATTTATAGTTAAATCCTTATAATTTAAAATAAAATTCATTTAGTCAGTTGCCATGAAAGTTCCATAAATATTCCATTAAATTTTATTAACATGTTTAAATATGATCTTAACACTTTGAACATATATAATTTAACCTAGCTTACTCAAATCACTTAACATAAGTTAAATCACATGTCAAATGACTTAATTTTAATTCATTATTTATTTTACAGTTCTTTTTGACATAAATTATGTAAACCCCAAGTGTTATGATGACAAATGAGTGGCTATATCAATAAAATTTAACAGAACATTGATAAAAAGTCCATTGTAAGGATTAAATTAACAATTTTTAAATTATAGATATTTAATTATAAATTTTTAAACTATAACAATGAAATTAAATCTTTAGTAAAATATAATAGCTGGATTACAGAGAGCCAAAGACAAATAAGGAGTAAAACATAGTTCTTACAAGAACCATATATTATTTGGCCAAACCAAAAAAACCGAAACATATATTAAGTGATGATACAAAAGCCATATACATATAACACATACCTCTTCCATCCCCAACTCCACGACCCTTTCTTCTAAGGAACCAACCTCTTTGATGTTGAACTTGGTGAGCAAAGTGATACTTGAAATGGTAGACATGGGCCGAACGACTAGGTCATCCATCACCGTGTAAGTCACAACTCCTTTCACAAATCCGCCCTCTCCAGAAGAACCTGCCACTTCTGTATCCTTTTTGCCAACATATGGCACGCTATTGGTCATAGGATTCCCGCAACCTTGACACTTAGTGGTCGGATCATCTGTCACATTATAGTTGCAGCGGTTCCAGCTGCACATGTACAGTTTTAAAGGTCCTGATTTGCTATCACCATGGCCATCATTTGCAGAAAGAAGATATCCAGAGATTGGAGCACTTGGCTTCAACAAAGCGTCCTTGTCTTGCTCTGGATGCAATAAGTAAGCATCACTGAGATTCTCAATGCTTTCATAGAGTTTGCCCAGGCAACCCACCATGCCGTTCTTGGTTAGGAGCCTTATGACTGTACCAATAGGCAAGCGAAGCAGGTTAAAGAGAAAGTCTACGAACTCTTTCGATGCTTCCGCGAACAGAACTCTTTCGGTTTTTGTGTCAATCAGAAGCTTCAAGCTCACTTTGGTTGATGATGATGATGCCATTGCCAAACTTTGCTGCGATAAACTCTGTGACAGAGAGATAAAGACAATGTATGCTTGGGATGAACTACAGAGTTTTCCGTACATAATTAAATTGACAGCCCAATGCTACAGTCCCAAATTTTGTTCATTGACAATCATTTCTTCCGATTCAAGTGGCTAAACTAGATGTATTGGAATCTTTCTTCCCTCTTACAAGTATCGTATACCAAATTCTATCACTCAAATTTGTTTTTTTTTTCCCCGGAAAAATACAAAAATATCTAAATCATGCAGATAACGCTATCAGAATCTATTTCTTCGTTTTATATCTCCCAGCATTATACCTCAATATTTTGAATAAAGTAGTAAGATCCTTCGAACAGAAACAAGTTTTATACTGAGTTTGATAACAGAGGACATGTCCTAATAAAAATGATAAAGATAAGGAGATTACCGTACTTAAGCTCCCAGAGTTTCAACAGTGCCGGCGATGTCGGCGGCGCCCTCCATTGCTCAGATCGATAGAAAGTGATTGAAATGGGAATCGAAACATAGTGGTGATATTTATGGGGAACTGAAAGTCGCTTGAGGTCTTCTTTGGGCAAAACGACCTGGCTTTCCTTAGCCTCTAAGGCTCTTTTGAGTCAACTTGACAGGTGGTATGATCATAGGTAAAAGTATTTTCAATTCCCTTAAATTTTTAATCTTGAATCTGGATTTGTTTCTTTGAAAAGAAAATTAAAATAAATCCTTTTTAAGATGAGACTTATTTACAAAGAATTTGTCTATATAAAATCACAAAAGAAATGTCTTGAATAATCGTTAATATACTTTAAAGAAAAAAATTATATTTAATTCTTATATCTTTATTATTAGTCTTTCTATTCAAAACATATTAAATGTATATTATCTGATAATAATATAATAAGTGTATGATTTTTATTACTAAACATCATTTGATTGAATTTTTTAAAATATTTTTTATTCATATTATAATTTTATTAAAGCATAAATAGTTTATAAGCCCACATTTTTATTAGTTCAAAAGTTATAAGAAATCCTCAGGCCAAAAAAATAAAATAAAAAACACACACACAAAATAGAACAAAATAATAAAGGGCCTATAAAGCTTATTAGTGTGGAATAACACAAGATATATTGACAACTTTATCAACTAGGATTTTGGTTGTCGTTAGTTAATAGTTAATACTATCGTAACAAAAGGTTTTTAGTAGTAATACAAAATTTGTCACTAAAAATGATATTTAGTGGTAACAAAAGTTATTACTAAAACTTTTTAATGGCAAGAATGTGGCTACTAAAGCCCCATTAATTTTTCTTTTGTAGAAGGTTGTCACTAACCTTAAACCATAAAATCTAAACCTTAAACCTAAAATGTTACCACTAAAAAAGCACTTTTAGTAGCCATGGTAGTTGCCACAAAACTTGTCACTAAATAATGCACAATATAGTGTTTTTGAATATATCTCAATATATATCTCTATTTTATTTTTATATCTTACCCTTGATGCAAATTGATTAATTCAAATTCATACATTTTTTCCTACAATACAATGCATCTTAGCATGCTTTTACTTGAAGAGTTTGCATTATAGAGCTTTTCTTCAAGATGGTAGGGGTGTCCCAAGCAATCTTACAACTATTTGGATGAGTGTTCATTTTCTTCTTAATAAGTTTCACTAATTCTAATTTTTCTGTTCAGAATTTAAACTCTAAAGCTATGTTGGGGCACTTTATCAGTTGCATTAAAAGTTATTCCTCTTCATCTTACTTTTCTCCATTTATTGTGCTTCTTTAATTTGAGCATTGCTTTATTCACGTGATAGGTTAAACAAAGCATAATATTAAGTTATTTACATGAGGAAAAAACGTCTTCTTTTTTCTCTTTTTTGGTTCCTTCTCTCCCCTCTTTTCTCTTTTTCTTAGAGATGCCTAATTAAAAGTAAAGAAGATATTTAAGATACTAGGTTGAATGAAGATGACGCACTATATGATATAATCTATATGAAAGGATTTCTGCGCAATGTTTTGCTATTTTGGATGAACACACAGTCAGGCATTCTATATTAGTATTTTCTGTTTTCATCATTGTGCAGGCTAACTATATAAAGCTCAAGTCAATTAGATCCTTTTAAGGGTTAGCTGTCATGTTGATGAATTTCCTGAGGATACTATCCTCCAATTAGAGGCATTAGGTGGCTGGAATAAGAATGGTCGAATTTTTGGGACAGGATTGTAGGCACCTGCAATCTGTAGTGGTTCAAATGGGACGTCCACCACGCTTCAATCAGGACTCCACCTAAATTTTGGATGAGTTATAGAGGCATATAAGGATGGCAACATCCACAGAGATAGAGTCTGTTAAACATAGACTTGTTGCAATAACCCAAAATTTAGAACATAGAAAATAAAGGAAGATTTAATTATGAACTTAAGTCAAATAGAAATAGTCTAAAATTTGACAATATATCATTTAAATAAATAAATAATTTAGTTTAAGTTTCTTTAAATCATGGGAGCAGATTTAAATGAATGAAGATTCAAATTAGAGTTAAATAAAATTTTGAAACAAAATATATATGTATATATAATAATAAATAATAAAATTACAATATAATAAAATCAAATAATACCATTTAATGTTGCTCCATTACGTAACTAACTAAAGTATTATATCTTCCAATTAATCAAGGTCACCCTGTTTCCCACTCCCCAACGTCTTCTGTACTCAAAAGTGGAATCCCATTAAGCTTGCCACCACAATCATATAGTATATCCAAAGGAAAATTACCATTTGCACCTCGGTTTATGCATATAGCAGCCACTTCCTCCCTCCATCATTTCCCCTTAGATGTTCCTTTTTGTGCAACGTCTGCTTTGTCCTCTCCTTTTTGTTAAAAGTTGGGTTTATTTTGGTCTTTTTATTTTCTCCCTGCACGTTTCCTTCTTCAGATCAACTCCTCCATCATGGGACCACAAGGATAGAAAGCTACAGAAAACTTCCTCCTTCTCCGTCAACATTTCGGTCCAGCCCTTCCCTTTTCTTCTTCCATAGAACTTCTTTGACTTCCACCATTTTCAGCTGCTGTAACTCGTTCTTTTTGTTGTCGTCTCGGGTTGAACCTGTGAAAGAGTGGCTGTGCAAAAACGGTGAGTTCCTCCCCTGTTTTCTCTTCAACCCTATCCCTTCTTTGGTTGCTCCTCTACTGATAGAAACTCCAGCTGGTATTCTTATATTTTAGCTGTTGTATTCTTCACAGCAGCTGCATTTTTGGTTGGGATTAGCCTCTTGATTTGTTCAGCTGCACTCCTTCGGGTAGCTTACTCTTATCTCCCGTGTTCTTTCTCTGTTCTACTTGCCTAACTGCCATCTTGCTGTAACAGAAAATTTAGCGGCTTGACATGCTTCCCCCACGCTTAAACATTCAAATTTTTTAGTTATTGGGCCTCTTGGCCGGGGGATCTGTACTGGGCCTGTGGGCTGTTAGTTGGATGATTGGAAAGCAAGTTGGAAATCACTAACCTTGGTAGGTGATGCTCTTTCGTTGATAGTTTTGTCCAAGAGGAACTTTATTTTAATTCTTGTTGCCAAGTCTTGTTATGTGCTCATTAAAATTAGGCTGTTGAGATATTTGGCTTGATGGTTTACCTTACTTCTCTCTTGTGCTAGTTAAATCTTTGTTGCGAGCCCACTTGGGAGTTTTGGGTGATGAAAGGGAAGTTGGTGTAAATAAAACTCGGATAAAGTACTAAATTAGTGAGGGGATTGTTGATGAAATGGTTATAATTTATTAAGAGAAAGGTATTGCTTTGTAAAAGACCTTCAAATATTAAAGTATTGATTAGAAGGAAGATTTGAAATCAGTAACTTGGTAAGTAATGTCCTTTTTTGTTGACTTTACCACACTTGAATTCAAAAGAGTCTTTAAGTTGATTTTCTTGTTACCAAAACTTTGGAGTGTTCCATAACTTATACGTGGGTGGTTGTCGGGCAAAAAATTGGACTTACTTGAAGTTTTAGAAATTACTTGAGAATTTATATAAATTAGAAATTAGTATGGACAAAAGCATTAGATCACTTGGTGAATAACTTGGTGGACAAATTGCTAATCAAGTTGTGAAATTGATTTGATAGTAGGGCTATATATTGTTATATGGTGCAGATGGATAGCCAAATATGATTCCCAGGTATTAAAGTATCGATTAGATGGACCAAGTGACTTCTAAATGTAATAATCCAAAATGTAATAGTGTTTGTATTGTGGGTAATTTTTAGGAAACTCAAACAACTTTGCTTATCTAGATATTTTGAGGAAGTGGTCGAGAACACTACCAAGGTGAGGTTGGTTGGTAAGTAATAACATCCCATTGCATATATAATTCATGATTTCACACTTTTTTCGACCTTGCATTTTTATTATTATATGAAATATCATGATTTCTTAAATTCTCAATTTCCAGTTGCATTGATGTTCAATCGAGAAATATTTTAATTATTGAAATTCTTGATTTATAAATTGTTGACACATGTATGGATTCAATGGGAGTAATCGCAAAAAATTTCTACAAATCATTATGTTGGTTACATGTGATAAGTGTTTAATAGCAGTTCTGTTAGTCATTAGCACACCATGGATAATACCCCAATCAATAGGGGATGCAAGAGATGTTAGTCCTATGTGACAGTCATCTCATGTAGAATGAAGGGATGTTATTTTACATGAGCTGAGTTGAGGACTCATAAAGAACTAGATATTTACCCATGTGAACTACATGTCTACAATGAATCAATTATTTACCCGCACGGGCTATGTCCCTACAATGGCTATTCCATTCTAAAGAAGTCTTTTCAACAAAAATGTTTGAAAGACTATGTTTTGAAAATCATCCATACATTACTTGAAAATTGTATGTTTATTTTATTACTATTGTTGTTTCTCACCAATTCATGATTGTCATAGCAACAAATATTTGGTAACAATTTTTATGCTTGGACACTTAAAAATGTTCATTTTATTGAGAAGCATGAATTTTTTATTTTAAGGTAATCTAAAGGTACTTTTTTTGGTATTTCAATTAATAATTTAATTACATATTCACTCTCTTTTTTACTTACTACTTAATTAAATTGTAGGATGTAACTTACTTATTCACTATATGGTATTTTAGGTAGTAGAGTTGATCTTGAGCTTCTGCACCTTAGCATGGACAATCATTCTGTTGGTAAACCTTGCATCGTACTGTGTGGGTGAAGGCTATTTTGATTTAGTTTGTTTTTAAATGAAGCTCCACATAACTCACATGCAGGACCCCACCCCGATGAACATGGTTTAGTTGATAGGGATAAGAGTTGAGCTTTTTTATTTGTTTTGTTGTGGTAATTTTTTTATTATAGAAATTTTGAGATATTTTGATTTAAAGGGGAACTCTGCCGAAATTCTCAGAAATAGATGAGCCCAAGATTTGCATTAATAATTTTGGAATGTGTATGGAAGTTATAATATGATTTAGTTCTTAGTTATTTCATTTGTATATAGCTACTTCTTTGAAATTAGAAAGGGGTTTGTCTTGGAAGATGAGGTTTATGGAGGCGGGAATTTTCCCATTTTCAGTGCCAACCATGCTTCAGTTTTTAGGGTGTGACACTTACTGAGCAAAACCAACTAATTTTGTCACAAAGCCAACTACTACAACAACAAAAATGTGCACTCAATAGGGTTCTTACTCATATCTAGCTGGATTTTATTGCTAAGGAACTTTTAAAGGAGGATGTAGGACCTTGGTCCACCTACTATTTTGGATGAAGTTCGTTGTCTTTTCTAGAGATGAGCCTTGCTTCTTTTTTTAATTTTTGGATGGCTTCGTGCCTTGTGGTTTTTTTTTTTTTTGGGTCACATCTACTATTTTTTCTTATACTGTGTTGACTATTTTGTGCTAATTGTCACATTTACTATTTTAAATAGATTCAGCTTTTATTGCCATAAGCATACTTATTTTACATATTTGGTTCCTTATTTGTTTGTGTTATTGAATAACGAAAAACAAATCATCCCATCATATGCATTTGGATTAAAAAAATCCGTCATTAATCAGAGAGGGATTTGGGATCAAAAAATACATTTCGAATTAGAGATGGATTTGTGAAAGAAATATCTATATTTAGTCAAAGATGAATTTGGCATGGAAACTCTGATCCTTTCCAAATAGGGATACTACTATGCTAGCAATTAGAGATGGATTTTTTTCCATTAGACAGAAATTTTTCATCTCTTCGTTTGAGATGGAATTTTTTTTTTGTTGGTCTCATATATTTGCAATGTCCATATCAGAGACAAAATTTATTTTGTCTTTGATTTCATCTTTGATCATTTAGAGATGGAATTCCCCTTGGTTAGAGACAAAATTTTCCATCTTTGAATTTGGTTTTTATTGTAGTGTGTGAAACCTTGAGCTTGAAGCATTCTTATTGGCAGAAACTTCAAATTCAGTAAGCAATGAGTGATGATTTTATATTTCCGAGAACATATGTTCCCTTGTAATGACATATTTAATTATTAAATATATAGAATAATACTTTATTATATGATTACTCAAAACTTTAACTTATTTAATAATTAATAGTCCTTGAAAGAATTAATTTGATTTTTTGTACTTAATGAGTATGTTAGAGTAATAAATCTACTAAAATTGACACAAAATTATTCTGTGTTTAGTAATATTTAATAATTAATTGTGTCATTATTAGAGAACATTTGTTATAAAATCTTCACTTGTAAGCAATGGCTAAAGGTACATATGATTTCCACATTTCTCTTTATTTGGATATTATTCATGTATTAATTTGTATATCCATTAGTATCTTACGGCAATGTGGTGGACAGTTTTGGTGGTCCTGTGAGTGCAAGTTCAGCTTTCACGATTGAACCCTTGGCCTTGAAGAAAACTGTATCGATGGTATCAGCTTTTGCCGGTTTGAAAGTTTGTTTTGAGATGGATTGTGACGAGTTATACTCTGATATGCATAAGGGAAGTTGTTTTGGTTGTGATTGGGGTTGCTCTACAATTGTGGAGGATATCTTATGCTTGAAGGAGTCTCTTTTCCAATGTTTCATTTTCCTTGGTTTCTAAACAAGGTAATACAGTTGCTGAATGGGTTGTGGTGTGTGCGTGCCATTAAGGAAATGTGCCCTCCTAGGTAAGTTTTTATACCACCATCCACCATCCTCTCTGGCTGAGGTTTTGTGTTGGGATTCCTTGAAGGCTAGAGATGATGCTAAAGAAAGAAAAGAAATTGGCTAAGGGAGCTCGAGTTTTTTGTTTCTCTTTATCATTTTGATTTTTCTGTAGTCTTCGTTGGTCTTCTTTAGTTTCTTTGTCGTTTTCTGTTGTTTTATTTATATCTAATGTATTAAGGCCCCCCCAAAAAAAAATGCCATTTTGGGATTGTTAGCATTCATGTGAGTTTTCAATTTTATTTGGTTTTCGCTTCTTTTGTAGCGCTTAATATTACGCATTGCATTATTTGGTTGATTGATTGGGCGTGTGATTTAGCATTGAAAACTCAAAAAAGTAAAAAAATGTTAACAATCCCAAAATGGCAAGGACCTGCGATTAATTACGCAACAAGTGGATGAAATCCAAACAAAATGCACGAATTGAACGCCATGAATTCACTGATCTACGGCCTCGAGGGATCAAAGGAACATGAATCTCATGGAAAAGGAAATATGATTTGTTGGATCGTTTGGATAATCTTGAATTATGACGATTATTTAAAAATATTTAAAAATCTATTTCAGTTAAAAATTATTTTATAAATCTGCACCAAATAACTGTTAAAATACGTGTTTTCGTTTAAATCAAAATTTTAACTGATTTTCTCGTCTATTCGATCATATTGATTATTCTAAATGATAATAATGTACATTTTCTTATTTGTTAGTTGTTGCATCATATTCCCCACCTTTAACAACAAAAAACTAGCTAAAACATTCATCCACCATTTGCAATTCATTAGTTAGTCAAAAGTCGATCGTATCTAAAGCTTTAATCGTAGTTTCTTTTTGGTTTAAATGATACCACCGGATAAATGTAGTATATGTCGACCCTGTAATTAATAATACTTCGTATACTCTATTGTAGTCTGTACTGTACGGATATATTGTAATATCGCATAATAAGCAATGTGCTTATTTGATTAAACAAGAAAGATGAATGAAGCTGTATCATGTTTAACTTGATTCTCATACAAAAAGAGGCAAAAATTTTGCTACTGGAAATAAGTCCAACTAGTTTCTTTACACATTGCAAATCAGGAAACTCTTCTCTTCAAACTTCATTGCATGTTTGGTGAAGAAGAAGAAGAAGTATATATGATTAAAACACAACGGAATGAAATAAGTAATGTCTCATAGCATTAATGAAGGATCATTAAGAAGAAGAAGGAGATTTCCATAAGCTGATAATGCTCATTCATAAGTCTGCACGATTAAAACACAACGAAATAAAATAACATCTTAAGGATCATGAACATATCATTGTCCACAACATTTTGAGGTATTGCAAATTCCTTGCTTCCTTATGATTCCATATTCTTGACGAAAATACTTGTCAAAACATGATTGGACTGGAGAGAGGCCTTCAGCAGTTTGATACCCTAGTAGACAAGGAATGATAGGGATCACACTCAGTATTTAAGCCAGATTAAAAGGAACCAAAGACAAATAAAGGGTAAAACATATATATATATATATATATATATATATATATATATATATATGTTTCTTTCAAAAAGCATATATTAAATAAAGTTAAATTAGCTTTTTGATATTTGTAGTTTTATTTAATTTTTAATTTTATCTCTACAATTTAGAAATTTATAGTTAAATCCATATAATTTAAAATAAAATTCATTTAGTAAGTTGCCATGAAAGTTCCATAAATATTCCATTAAATTTTATTAACATGTTTAAAAATGATCTTAACACTTTGAACATATATAATTTAACCTAGCTTACTCAAATCACTTAACATAAGTTAAATCACATGTCAAATGACTTAATTTTAATTCATTATTTATTTTACAGTTCTTTTTGACATAAATTATGTAAACCCCAAGTGTTATGATGACAAATGAGTGGCTATATCAATAAAATTTAACAGAACATTGATAAAAAGTCCATTGTAAGGATTAAATTAACAATTTTTAAATTATAGATATTTAATTATAAATTTTTAAACTATAACAATGAAATTAAATCTTTAGTAAAATATAATAGCTGGATTACAGAGAGCCAAAGACAAAAAAGGAGTAAAACATAGTTCTTACAAGAACCATATATTATTTGGCCAAACCAAAAAAACCGAAACATATATTAAGTGATGATACAAAAGCCATATACATATAACACATACCTCTTCCATCCCCAACTCCACGACCCTTTCTTCTAAGGAACCAACCTCTTTGATGTTGAACTTGGTGAGCAAAGTGATACTTGAAATGGTAGACATGGGCCGAACGACTAGGTCATCCATCACCGTGTAAGTCACAACTCCTTTCACAAATCCGCCCTTTCCAGAAGAACCTGCCACTTCTGTATGCTTTTTGCCAACATATGGTACGCTATTGGTCATAGGATTCCCGCAATTTGGACACTTAGTGGTCGGATCATCTGTCACATTATAGTTGCAGCGGTTCCAGCAGCACATGTACAGATTTAAAGGTCCTGATTTGCTATCACCATGGCCATCATTTGCAGGAAGAAGATATCCAGAGATTGGAGCACTTGGCTTCAACAAAGCGTCCTTGTCTTGCTCTGGATGCAATAAGTAAGCATCACTGAGATTCTCAATGCTTTCATAGAGTTTGCCTATGCAACCCACCATGCCGTTCTTGGTTAGGAGCCTTATGACTGTACCAATAGGCAAGCGAAGCAGGTTAAAGAGAAAGTCTACGAACTCTTTCGATGCTTCCGCGAACAGAACTCTTTCGGTTTTTGTGTCAATCAGAAGCTTCAAGCTCACTTTGGTTGATGATGATGATGCCATTGCCAAACTTTGCTGCGATAAACTCTGTGACAGAGAGATAAAGACAATGTATGCTTGGGATGAACTACAGAGTTTTCCGTACATAATTAAATTGACAGCCCAATGCTACATCCCCAAATTTTGTTCATTGACAATCATTTCTTCCGATTCAAGTGGCTAAACTAGATGTATTGGAATCTTTCTTCCCTCTTACAAGTATCGTATACCAAATTCTATCACTCAAATTTGTTTTTTTTTTTCCCCGGAAAAATACAAAAATATCTAAATCATGCAGATAAGGCTATCAGAATCTATTTCTTCGTTTTATATCTCCCAGCATTATACCTCAATATTTTGAATAAAGTAGTAAGATCCTTCGAACAGAAACAAGTTTTATACTGAGTTTGATAACAGAGGACATGTCCTAATAAAAATGATAAAGATAAGGAGATTACCGTACTTAAGCTCCCAGAGTTTCAACAGTGCCGGCGATGTCGGCGGCGCCCTCCGTTGCTCAGATCGATAGAAAGTGATTGAAATGGGAATGGAAACATAGTGGTGATATTTATGGGGAACTGAAAGTCGCTTGAGGTCTTCTTTGGGCAAAACGACCTGGCTTTCCTTAGCCTCTAAGGCTCTTTTGATTCAACTTGACAGGTGGTATGATCATAGGTAAAAGTATTTTCAATTCCCTTAAATTTTTAATCTTGAATCTGGATTTGTTTCTTTGAAAAGAAAATTAAAATAAATCCTTTTTAAGATGAGACTTATTTACAAAGAATTTGTCTATATAAAATCACAAAAGAAATGTCTTGAATAATCGTTAATATACTTTAAAGAAAAAAATTATATTTAATTCTTATATCTTTATTATTAGTCTTTCTATTCAAAACATATTAAATGTATATTATCTGATAATAATATAATAAGTGTATGATTTTTATTACTAAACATCATTTGATGGAATTTTTTAAAATATTTTTTATTCATATTATAATTTTATTAAAGCATAAATAGTTTATAAGCCCACATTTTTATTAGTTCAAAAGTTATAAGAAATCCTCAGGCCAAAAAAATAAAATAAAAAACACACACACAAAATAGAACAAAGTAATAAAGGGCCTATAAAGCTTATTAGTGTGGAATAACACAAGATATATTGACAACTTTATCAACTAGGATTTTGGTTGTCGTTAGTTAATAGTTAATACTATCGTAACAAAAGGTTTTTAGTAGTAATACAAAATTTGTCACTAAAAATGATATTTAGTGGTAACAAAAGTTATTACTAAAACTTTTTAATGGCAAGAATGTGGCTACTAAAGCCCCATTAATTTTTCTTTTGTAGAAGGTTGTCACTAACCTTCGAAGTTGCTGTTGGTGGTCGAGGAAAGTAACGCCAGAACCATAAAATCTAAACCTTAAACCTAAAATGTTACCACTAAAAAAGCACTTTTAGTAGCCATGGTAGTTGCCACAAAACTTGTCACTAAATAATGCACAATATAGTGTTTTTGAATATATCTCAATATATATCTCTATTTTATTTTTATATCTTACGCTTGATGCAAATTGATTAATTCAAATTCATACATTTTTTCCTACAATACAATGCATCTTAGCATGCTTTTACTTGAAGAGTTTGCATTATAGAGCTTTTCTTCAAGATGGTAGGGGTGTCCCAAGCAATCTTACAACTATTTGGATGAGTGTTCATTTTCTTCTTAATAAGTTTCACTAATTCTAATTTTTCTGTTCAGAATTTAAACTCTAAAGCTATGTTGGGGCACTTTATCAGTTGCATTAAAAGTTATTCCTCTTCATCTTACTTTTCTCCATTTATTGTGCTTCTTTAATTTGAGCATTGCTTTATTCACGTGATAGGTTAAACAAAGCATAATGGTGTTAGCTAGGTTAAGTTGAGACAATTTTGCTAGTTAACACTCTGGTGATGGGTATATTAAGTTATTTACATGAGGAAAAAACGTCTTCTTTTTTCTCTTTTTTGGTTCCTTCTCTCCCCTCTTTTTTCTTTTTCTTAGAGATGCCTAATTAAAATTAAAGAAGATATTTAAGATACTAGGTTGAATGAAGATGACGCACTATATGATATAATCTATATGAAAGGATTTCTGCGCAATGTTTTGCTATTTTGCATGAACACACAGTCAGGCATTAAAAGAACTATATTAGTATTTTCTATTTTCATCATTGTGCAGGCTAACTATATAAAGCTCAAGTCAATTAGATCCTTTTAAGGGTTAGCTGTCATGTTGATGAATTTCCTGAGGATACTATCCTCCAATTAGAGGCATTAGGTGGCTGGAATAAGAATGGTCGAATTTTTGGGACAGGATTGTAGGCACCTGCAATCTGTAGTGGTTCAAATGGGACGTCCACCACGCTTCAATCAGGACTCCATCTAAATTTTGGATGAGTCATAGAGGCATATAAGGATGGCAACATCCACAGGGATAGAGTCTGTTAAACATAGACTTGTTGCAATAACCCAAAATTTAGAACATAGAAAATAAAGGAAGATTTAATTATGAACTTAAGTCAAATAGAAATAGTCTAACATTTGACAATATATCATTTAAATGAATAAATAATTTAGTTTAAGTTTCTTTAAATCATGGGAGCAGATTTAAATGAATGAAGATTCAAATTAGAGTTAAATAAAATTTTGAAACAAAATATATATGTATATATAATAATAAATAATAAAATTACAATATAATAAAATCAAATAATACCATTTAATGTTGCTCCATTACGTAACTAACTAAAATATTATATCTTCCAATTAATCAAGGTCACCCTGTTTCCCACTCCCCAACGTCTTCTGTACTCAAAAGTGGAATCCCATTAAGCTTGCCACCACAATCATATAGTATATCCAAAGGCAAATTACCATTTGCACCTCGGTTTATGCATATAGCAGCCACTTCCTCCCCAAGGCTATACTGAGGTGTTTACTGAAAACTATCAGAGGCTCCATCATTTCCCCTTAGATGTTCCTTTTTGTGCAACGTCTGCTTTGTCCTCTCCTTTTTGTTAAAAGTTGGGTTTATTTTGGTCTTTTTATTTTCTCCCTGCACGTTTCAACTCCTCCATCATGGGACCACAAGGATAGAAAGCTACAGAAAACTTCCTCCTTCTCCGTCAACATTTCGGTCCAGCCCTTCCCTTTTCTTCTTCCATAGAACTTCTTTGACTTCCACCATTTTCAGCTGCTGTAACTCGTTCTTTTTGTTGTCGTCTCGGGTTGAACCTGTGAAAGAGTGGCTGTGCAAAAACGGTGAGTTCCTCCCCTGTTTTCTCTTCAACCCTATCCCTTCTTTGGTTGCTCCTCTACTGATAGAAACTCCAGCTGGTATTCTTATATTTTAGCTGTTGTATTCTTCACAGCAGCTGCATTTTTGGTTGGGATTAGCCTCTTGATTTGTTCAGCTGCACTCCTTCGGGTAGCTTACTCTTATCTCCCGTGTTCTTTCTCTGTTCTACTTGCCTAACTGCCATCTTGCTGTAACAGAAAATTTAGCGGCTTGACATGCTTCCCCCACGCTTAAACATTCAAATTTTTTAGTTATTGGGCCTCTTGGCCGGGGGATCTGTACTGGGCCTGTGGGCTGTTAGTTGGATGATTGGAAAGCAAGTTGGAAATCACTAACCTTGGTAGGTGATGCTCTTTCGTTGATAGTTTTGTCCAAGAGGAACTTTATTTTAATTCTTGTTGCCAAGTCTTGTTATGTGCTCACTAAAATTAGGCTGTTGAGATATTTGGCTTGATGGTTTACCTTACTTCTCTCTTGTGCTAGTTAAATCTTTGTTGCGAGCCCACTTGGGAGTTTTGGGTGATGAAAGGGAAGTTGGTGTAAATAAAACTTGGATAAAGTACTAAATTAGTGAGGAGATTGTTGATGAAATGGTTATAATTTATTAATAGAAAGGTATTACTTTGTAAAAGACCTTCAAAGATTAAAGTATTGATTAGAAGGAAGATTTGAAATCATTAACTTGGTAAGTAATGTCCTTTTTTGTTGACTTTACCACACTTGAATTCAAAAGAGTCTTTAAGTTGATTTTCTTGTTACCAAAACTTTGGAGTGTTCCATAACTTATACGTGGGTGGTTGTTGGGCAAAAAATGGACTTACTTGAAGTTTTAGAAATTATTTGAGAATTTATATAAATTAGAAATTAGTATGGACAAAAGCATCAGATCACTTGGTGAATAACTTGGTGGACAAATTGCTAATCAAGTTGTGAAATTGATTTGATAGTAGGGCTATATATTGTTATATGGTGCAGATGGATAGCCAAATATGATTCCCAGGAATTAAAGTATCGATTAGATGGACCAAGTTACTTCTAAATGTAATAATCCAAAATGTAATAGTGTTTGTATTGTGGGTAATTTTTAGGAAACTCAAACAACTTTGCTTATCTAGATATTTTGAGGAAGTGGTAGAGAACACTACCAAGGTGAGGTTGGTTGGTAAGTAAATAACATCCCATTGCATATATAATTCATGATTTCACACTTTTTTCTACCTTACATTTTTATTATTTTATGAAATATCATGATTTCTTAAATTCTCAATTTCCAGTTGCATTGATGTTCAATTGAGAAATATTTTAATTATTGAAATGCTTGATTTATAAATTGTTGACACATGTATGGATTCAATGGGAGTAATCGCAAAAAATTTCTACAAATCATTATGTTGGTTACATGTGATAAGTGTTTAATAGCAGTTCTGTTAGTCATTAGCACACCATGGATAATACCCCAATCAATAGAGGATGCAAGAGATGTTAGTCCTATGTGACAGTCATCTTATATAGAATGAAGGGATGTTATTTTACATGAGCTGAGTTGAGGACTCATAAAGAACTAGATATTTACCCATGTGAACTACATGTCCACAATGAATCAATTATTTACCACACGGACTATGTCCCTACAATGGCTATTCCATTCTAAAGAAGTCTTTTCAACAGAAATGTTTGAAAGACTATGTTTTGAAAATCATCCATACATTACTTGAAAATTGTATGTTTATTTTATTACTACTGTTGTTTCTCACCAATTCATGATTGTCATAGCAACAAATATTTGGTAACAGTTTTTATGTTTGGACACTTAAAATTGTTCATTTTATTGAGAAGCATGAATTTTTTATTTTAAGGTAATCTAAAGGTACTTTTTTTGGTATTTCAATTGATAATTTAATTACATATTCACTCTCTTTTATACTTACTACTTAATTCAATTGTAGGATGTAACTTACTTATTCACTATATGGTATTTTAGGTAGTAGAGTTGATCTTGAGCTTCTGCACCTTAGCATGGACAATCATTCTGTTGGTAAACCTTGCATCGTACTGTGTGGGTGACGGCTATTTTGATTTAGTTTGTTTTTAAATGAAGCTCCACATAACTCACAGGTAGGACGCCCACCCCGATGAACATGGTTTAGTAGATAGGGATAAGAGTTGAGCTTTCTTATTTGTTTTGTTGTGGTAAATTTTTTATTATAGAAATTTTGAGATATTTTGATTTCAAGGGAAACTTTGCCGAAAATTCCAAAAGTAGATGAGCCCAAGATTTGCATTAATAATTTTGGAATGCGTATGGAAGTTATAATATGATTTAGTTCTTAGTTATTTGATTTGTATATAGCTACTTTGAAATTAGAAAGGGGTTTGTCTTGGAAGATGAGGTTTATGGAGGAGGGAATTTTCCCATTTTCAGTGCCAACCATGCTTCAGTTTTTAGGGTGTGACACTTACTGAGCAAAACCAACTATAATTTTGTCACAAAGCCAACTACTCCAACAACAAAAATGTGCACTCAATAGGGTTCTTACTCATATCTAGCTGGATTTTATTGCTAAGGAACTTTTAAAGGAGGATGTGTAGGACCTTGGTCCACCTACTATTTTGGATGAAGTTCGTTGTCTTTTCTAGAGATGAGCCTTGCTTCTTTTTTTAATTTTTGGATGGCTTCGTGCCTTGTGGTTTTTTTTTTTTTTGGGTCACATCTACTATTTTTTCTTATACTGTGTTGACTATTTTGTGCTAATTGTCACATTTACTATTTTAAATAGATTCAGCTTTTATTGCCATAAGCATACTTATTTTACATATTTGGTTCCTTATTTGTTTGGGTTATTGGATAACGAAAAACAAATCATCCCATCATATGCATTTGGATTAAAAAAATCCGTCATTAATCAGAGAGGGATTTGGGATCAAAAAATACATTTCGAATTAGAGATGGATTTGTGAAAGAAATATCTATATTTAGTCAAAGATGAATTTGGCATGGAAACTCTGATCCTTTCCAAATAGGGATACTACTATGCTCGCAATTAGAGATGGATTTTTTTCCATTAGACAGAAATTTTTCATCTCTTCGTTTGAGATGGAATTTTTTTTTTTGTTGGTCTCATATATTTGCAATGTCCATATCAGAGACAAAATTTATTCTGCTATGGTGTCACCACACCCCAGAGGAAGCTACGTATTTATGCGTGCAAAGTAATCTATTTGAGAACTAAGTCTTTGATTTCATATGTGATCAATTAGAGATGGAATTCCCCTTGGTTAGAGACAAAATTTTCCATCTTTGAATTTGGTTTTTATTGTAGTGTGTGAAACCTTGAGCTTGAAGCATTCTTATTGGCAGAAACTTCAAATTCAGTAAGCAATGAGTGATGATTTTATATTTCCGAGAACATATGTTCCCTTGTAATGACATATTTAATTATTAAATATATAGAATAATACTTTATTATATGATTACTCAAAACTTTAACTTATTTAATAATTAATAGTTCTTGAAAGAATTAATTTGATTTTATGTACTTAATGAGTATGTTAGAGTAATAAATCTACTAAAATTGACACAAAATTATTCTGTGTTTAGTAATATTTAATAATTAATTGGGTCATTATTCGAGAACATTTGTTATAAAATCTTCACTTGTAAGCACTGGCTAAAGGTACATATGATTTCCGCATTTCTCTTTATTTGGATAAAGACAATGTATGCTTGGGATGAACTGCAGAGTTTTCCGTACATAATTAAATTGACAGCCCAATGCTACATCCCAAAATTTTGTTCACTGACAATCATTTCTTCCGATTCAAGTGGCTAAACTAGATGTATTGGAATCTTTCTTCCCTCTTACAAGTATCGTATACCAAATTCTATCACTCAAATTTGTTTTTTTTTTCCCCGGAAAAATACAAAAATATCTAAATCATACAGATAAGGCTATCAGAATCTATTTCTTCGTTTTATATCTCCCAGCATTATACCTCAATATTTTGAATAAAGTAGTAAGATCCTTCGAACAGAAACAAGTTTTATACTGAGTTTGATGACAGAGGACATGTCCTAATAAAAATGATAAAGATAAGGAGATTACCGTACTTAAACTCCCAGAGTTTCAACAGTGCCGGCGATGTCGGCGGCGCCCTCCTTTGCTCAGATCGATAGAAATTGATTGAAATGGGAATGGAAACATGTGGTGATATTTATGGGGAACTGAAAGTCGCATGAGGTCTTCTTTGGGCAAAACGACCTGGCGTTCCTCAGCCTCTGAGGCTCTTGAGTCAACTTGACAGGTGGTATGATCATAGCTAAAAGTATTTTCAATTCCCTTAAATTTTTAATCTTGAATCTGGATTTGTTTCTTTGAAAAAAAAATTAAAATAAATCTTTTTTAAGATGAGACTTATTTACAAAGAATTTGTCTATATAAAATCACAAAAGAAATGTCTTGAATAATCGTTAATATACTTTAAAGAAAAAAATTATATTTAATTCTTATATCTTTATTATTAGTCTTTCTATTCAAAACATATTAAATGTATATTATCTAATAATAATATAATAAATGTATGATTTTTATTACTAAACATCACTTGATTGGATTTTTTTAAAAATATTTTTTATTCATATTATAATTTTATTAAAGCATAAATAGTTTATAAGCCCACATTTTCATTAGTTCAAAAGTTATAAGAAATCCTCAAACCAAAAAATTAAAAAAAAACACACACACACACACACACACACACACACACAAAATAGAACAAAGTAATAAAGGGCCTATAAAGTTTATTAGTGTGGAATAACACAAGATATATTGACAACTTCATCAACTAGGATTTTGGTTGTCTTTAGTTCATAGTTAATACTATCGTAACAAAAGGTTTTTAGTAGTAATACAAAATTTGTCACTAAAAATGATATTTAGTGGTAACAAAAGTTGTTACTAAAACTTTTTAATGGCAAGAATGTGGCTACTAAAGGCCCATTAATTTTTCTTTTGTAGAGGGTTGCCACTAACTTTAAACCATAAAACCTAAACCTAAAATGTTACCACTAAAGAAGCAATTTTAGTAGCGATGGTAGTTGCCATAAAACTTGTCACTAAATAATACACAATAGAGTGTTTTTGAATATCTCAATATATATCTCTATTTTATTTTTATATCTTACCCTTGATGCAAATTGATTAATTCAAATTCATACATTTTTTCCAACAATACAATGCATCTTAGCATGCTTTTACTTGAAGAGTTTGCATTATACAGTTTTTCTTCAAGATGGCAGGGGTGTCCTAAGTAATCTTACAACTATTTGGATGAGTGTTCATTTTCTTCTTAATAAGTTTCACTAATTCTAATTTTCTGTTTAGGATTTAGACTCTAAAGCTATGTTGGGGCACTTTATCAGTTGCATTAAAAGTTATTCCTCTTCATCTTACTTTTCTCCATTCTATTATTGTGCTTCTTTAATTTGAGCATTGCTTTATTCATGTGATAGGTTAAACAAAGCATAATATTAAGTTATCTACATGAGGAAAAAGCGTCTTCTTTTTTCTCTTTTTTGGTTCCTTCTCTCCCCTCTTTTCTCTTTTTTCTTAGAGATGCCTAATTTAAAGTAAAGAAGATATTTAAGATACTAGGTTGAATGAAGATGATGCACTATATGATATAATCTATATGAAAGGATTTTTGTGCAATGTTTTGCTATTTTGGATGAACACATAGTCAAGCATTAAAAAAACTATATTGCTATTCTCTATTTTCAGCATTGTGCAGGCTAACTATATAAAGCTCAAGTCAATTAGATCTTTTCAAGGGTTAGCTATCATGTTGATAAATTTCTTGAGGATATTATCCTCCAATTAAAGGCATTGGGTGGCTGGAATAAGAGTGGTTGAATTTTTGGGATAGGATTGTAGGCACCTGCAATCTGTAGTGGTTCAATTGGGACGTCCACCACGCTTCAAGCAGGACTCCACCTAAATTTTAGATGAGTTATAGAGGCATATAGCGTTATTTGGCAGGGAAGAAATAAAAAAGAAACATATTGCACGAAAAGCAATAAGACAAAAATTAATTGTCCCAGATGTAATAAAAACATGAATTCAGACATAGGCACTTTGAATTTATAGGCACATTTCGTTCAATGAGGAACAGCACAGTCAACGAGGCAATTGACTGCTGAATTCGGACGCATGGAGTCCGAATTCAGAGTTTTCTAAATTCGGACGACGACCGACGTGACCCGTCATTGACCGATCATGGATGTGGGTTTTGAGGAAGATAAAAATTATTGTTTTTGGAGACATGTGGCAAATTTTGATTGGTTTTAATAGTTTTTATTGAATTCTGATTGGTCAGAAAATAAAATAATATATAATATTATAATAAAATTACGAAAATATCATTTGTAATTTGGCTATAAATAGACATAAAACTCTTCATTTACTTCACTTCTTTTACCTCAGTTTCCCTCCTCCTTCTCCATCCCTTCTTGCAAGAGTTTGAGAGATATAAGTGAAAATTAGTTTGCTATTCCCCTTTTTAATTTTAGTTTTGCTTCAAAGCAAAGAGAAAAAGGAAGGACTCTCAAAATTATCAACATTTCACAGCAAAAATCAAGGTATGTTAGAGTTAACAACTAAAATATAGTTATAAATTTATTTTTCATGTAATATTTGTTTAGTAGCAAGAGAGAAATGTTATCTGTTGATACATGTTTTTTATGATAATAATGTTTGTTGTATCATAAAATGTATAAATTTTCGTTAATTTTTTCTGTAATAATGTATAATTGTATATGAACGATTGTTTGATTATTTATTTATTATATTTTTTTTAATTATAGTTGTGTTTTTTTTTAGGCATGATAATGGAAACTAGCCATAGAAAAAATAAAAATAAAAGAAGAAGGAGGAAATTGGTAAATAAGTAAAAATGAAAAGGAAAATATTATGAAATAAATGTATTTATAACTATAAAGATATTAAAAAGTAAGGTTGGAGTAGAAAAACTAAAATAAAATGACTAAGAAAAATGGAAGTAATTATTACAATAAAAAATTTTGTAGAGAAATAAAATATGCAATGATAATTGTTTGAAATAAATTAAATGATAAAGAAGAGAAAATTTTAGATGGTTAGAAGAAAAAATAGGAATATGTTATATTAATAAGAAAATGAACTTATATAGATGTTAAAAACAAATATATTTTATTTCAATGCGTAGCGTACAAAGAAAAAACGAAGAAAATTAAATATTTGATGAATAATTATGAAAAATTTTATGTTAAAATTTAAGAAATAAATTTATATAGTGGGAAAAAAAGTAAAAATATATGCTTCAATAATTATTTAAAAAATTAATTTTATTTTTGCTTTGGTGACACCTCCTTCATCAATTATTGCTCATTGCTAATGCTTGTTGATTTTCTAATCAATTTTTGGCCACTAGAGTTGTTTTGAACATATTTTACTGTGTTCTTTCTTTGTTTCAATTGTGTTCTCATCATACCCTACACCCTCCTTTTATTGGTTCTTAGCCTTCTTACATTCACCACCCACCTATTATTTAACTAATGGAATTTTAGGCTTAATAAACTTGGGTGATATTTAAATAGGTTCACCTCTTATGGAATTCCTCATTTGAACATCCCTATTAGGTGATTGCCATTTGTGAACATGTCTTTTCTATGTCAAGTCAATAAACCTTTAATGCCTCTCCCTTGCAAATAATGGTGGTAAAACACCAAGCCTATCAAATACAATTGTATGATGACCTCTTTTATCCCATGATCAAAGTTGTTGGCCACTTAACTAGGTTCTTGTTATTAGATGTATTGGTTGCCCCTAGCCTTGGTGGCATACATTGGCTTTAGTGCATTTTTCCTTAACTAGCCTAGTTTCATCTATCAACTCCATCGTGCGACTACTAACAATTGTGAAACAGTCACCATGTTGGTGGAAGTGGACTTTGGAAATGGGTTGCTATCCACAACTATGTCTTTTTGCGCAAGCTAGAACTATCTTTCCTTCCGTGCCTTTTGGATAACATTCCTAGAAACCATACAATTGTTACTTATGTGGCTATACAAATTATGCCACTTATAGTACTTTTTGCCCTTTAGTTCTTCAATCAATGGAACTTGATAACCATCTAAGAGCTTAATCTACTTGTCTTTCAACAAATGATCAAATATTTGATTAGCTTTTGTGATGTCAAATATGTAGTACTTTGTAGCTTTTGTCCTTTATACCTCTTTTCCCTTTGATGGCTTAGAGGTTACATAGAAATATCCTCTGCTAATTAAGCTTTTACCTACACTAATAATGTCAGTTGAATCCAGCCTATCTTCTTTATTTGCTTCAACCATGATAGACTTATCCTTGGCCTCTACTATAGAGATCATAATAAGCCCCCTCAAAGTCTTGGAAGACCTTTTCCTATCATTTTCCTTATTAAATTACTCCATTCAAGAGGCCTTTATGGCTATGTCCTTTAAAGCATAGGAATCTTAGACAATCAATATCTCTCAAAGTGTCAAGTGCATTCTTTCTACTGCCAATTTCCATTTTTAGTCATTGAACACTATATCGGCTTTTCATTCTTCGAAATCATTCCACAAAATCTTTGATTGGTTCATCTACCTTTTGTTTTAATGCTAATTCGTCCTTAATAATTATTTTTTATTGAACCTAATAAAACTACTCATGGAATATTCTCTCTATACCTTGCCAATTTTGAACAAAGTTAAGGGATAGATTTGCATACCATTTAAAGGTTGTACAAGTTAAAGATAGAGGGAATAACTATAATTTTTAATACTCATTCTAGTTAGCCTCCCCATACTAAACCATTACACCAAAAGATTGTTTTGGTGGCAATTAACTAATAGCTAAAATCTTATTGCCATTAATGGATCATCAAAATCAAACTATTACCAACAAATATTCATTAGTCAATAACAAGTATAAATACATAAAAAATTTTTGGTAATTGAACACTACATTAGCTTTTCATTCTTTTGAAGCATTTCACATAATCTTTGATTGGTTCATCCACCTTTTGTTTCAATGCCAATACGTCCATAATAGATATTTCTGATTGAACCCAATAGAACTACTTATAGGCATTTCACATAATCTTTGATTGGTTCATCCACCTTTTGTTTCAATGCCAATATGTCCATAATAGATATTTTTATTGAACCCAATAGAACTACTCATGGAATATTCTCTCTATACTCTGCCAATTTTGAACAAAGTTTAGGGGTAGATTTGCATACCATGTGAAGGCTGTACAAGTTAAGGATAGAGGAAATAACTATGATTTATAGTACTTGTCCAAGTTAGCGTCCCATGCTAAGCCATTATACCAAAAGACTCTTTTAGTGGCAATTAACTAATGGCTAAAATCTTATTGCCATTAATGGATTATAAAAATTAAACTATTATCAACAAATATTTATTAGTTGGTAATGAGTATAAATGTATCAAAAATTAAACCCAATTACTTGTAAAATCCCAATTACTTACTAAAAATAAAATTTTTTTCACTCTCAATTTCATTAAATAAAAAAATCCCTCTTCCTCAAATTTTCCAATATCCCAATTTTGCACTTTCACTAATTTTTCTTTTTCTCAAAACATATCCCTTCCAATTTGCCACATGTGAAGCCATCATAAATCAACGTTTGCATGAAGTATGAAGGAGGAGTCTAACTGCATTTGATTTGCCCTTGCAGAAGTCCAAATGATTATGATTGTGTTTGTGTGAATGAAGTCAAAAGGAGAATTACTTCGGAATAATTTTGCCTTGAAGGAGGAGATCTAGTAGATTTTGACATTTTATCTTCCATTAGAAACATAAAGGTAATTTGGTCTCTCCTTTATGCACTTGATTTTGTACGACAAAGGAAAGTTAGTTCGTATCAAAGTTACCCTATAAATGAACTTGTGGTTTGCGGATTCAACCTACTTGCTATCATTATGCTTACTCCAATATGCCTTTAAGCTGTTTGATATAATGCTTATACAAAAAAAAAAGACCTAGCATGCATGCAATATGAGATTTGTGGCTTAATTATAAGATTTGTCTAAGGTTGTAATTTCTTGTCTACCATTGGCATTATAAGCATTATGTGGCGCAATAATATATCATTGGGTTACTCATAGAGAACCTCTGTTAGTGACTACCATATCCTTTGTATTTCAAATTAAAAGTTCATGGAATTAAATTGAGTGTATTGCTATAGATCTATTTATTAGAAAGGTGCTAGTGCAATTTTTTGGAGATCTGATGTGCCATTACTCATAAATTCCTTGATGGCTAGAAAAAAGCCTCATACAAGTGCTTATGTGATATTCATGTAATGGCTACTTTTGACTTTCTATTCTAATGGAATGTAGTTAAGTTCTAGAAGATTATTTTTCCTGCTGGTAGTATATTCATGTGCTTCTTCACTCATACTATTGTTATTAGTATTAAATCCAAACTAAAATAAGAATAAAAAAGGAAATACATATAACTATTTAATTGTTAATTCATATAAGGTTCTATACAAGAATAGAAAAAGAATTACATATAAATATGAGGGATTCTATAACTAAAAAAATCTATACTAAAAAAGCTTTTTATTGTTTTGTATACATGTATCTTAGTTTCCCCCTGTCAAACCTCTTTTTTTTTTTTTTTGTTCAATGATCTAGAATTGAAGCCTATAGGTATATTAGAAGTCAAGCTTGTGTAAGCTAAGAAGGTAGCAACCAAGGATATCATAAGTTAATCTACAAATTTACTATACAATCTACTTGTTATATTTTAGGTGAGTACCTACTCTTTAGTAGTTAAGGATGTACTGAAAGTTGAAAAGGAAGTATGCTGAAACATTGGTAAATTTCTTTTGTTTCTTAGTCTTTTCTTAAAGTATTTTCCACAATAAATGTGCTGAAATTTACTCATTTATTTTAAGAGAGAATATTTGTTTCATCTTGTTCTTCATCTCAATTCCATAAGTTTCAAGCCTTGCAAATTCATTTTCCGCTTTGCATTGTTAATTACTTACAGAACTGATCTTGTTAGAATTATTGGTGGTGCTCCTCGATGAATAGTTATTTCATGAGTTTCCTTTTCTTCCTCTATCATCTTAAGAGCCTAAATGGTTATTGGAATTTAGAACGAAAGTTTGTGAAGTATAAAGAGTTGAACAACTCTTGGGATATCTTCTTAATTTAATAAGAAGTTAAATTATTTGTATTCCTTTCTTATTTGATATAGCTCCTACCAATTATGTATAATATGGCATTCATTTATTCTACATTATCTAATATAGCTAGGTTGTTGATTGTTAAACATATTTTTATATTCCATTTTATATCTTTTATCTTGAGGAGGAATTGTTAGTTAGAAGAAATTTTTATACCTAAATGTCTTTTACATATTTCTATTAGTCCTAAGAGTAAGAAAGATGAAATTAAAGCAAAAGCAATTGACCAAAATTTCTCACTATTTTTGAAGTTGTGACTGAAAGAAAACCATTAAAGGACAAGCCCACTGTGGACAATGAAAGCAAATATAAGGGCAACACCAAGGTTAGTTAGATCATACTCAAGGGTTCAGTTTGGTTATGATGATGAACTTTTGAATATGATGTTATATAATTAATTATATTCATATTTTTATGAAGGATCAATATCATCTTTCCAATTGTAAAAAGATATCATAATTGTACTGTCACGACCCAAATTCTGAGACATGACCGGCGCATAGGCTAAACTAATCTGGAGATTAGATTAGCCTAGCAAGCCTTACTAAATTTAAAGTCAACTATTATATCACATAATTTAACTAACCTATATACCCACAAGTTTTAGAAAATTTAATATATAGTTTATTATGCCATTAGGGGCTACCGAAAATTCGGCAGCATCTCCCCTAAAAATTGGACATCCCATCCTGAAAAATACAGTAAACCAGCACCAGCACCAGTAAGTTACATAATCAAAATGCCTAGTTAGGAAAGTATAAACAATATTACATATTATAAGTGACCATATAATATAGACAATTCCAAAACTCTTTCTTTACACCTAAATGCCACCACATCATGGAGTCTGACACAATTTCACAAGATTTAAACACCTACTCTAAGAGTCTGGTAGCTCACGAGCTCCCAGATCACTTTACTCCTTCATTCCCTGGTCTGAAAAATAATGAAAGAAAAAGGGTAAGCCTACCACTGGCTTAGTGAGTGTATAAACAATAAAGTGCCTAAAAGGAAAACAAGTGCATATCAAAGTTCTTAAAAATTAATGATTTTCAAATAATTGAGGCAATAAGATTTATGGATGAAGTGAAAAATAATTATTTAAATAAAAAGAAATCTTTAGATAAAATCTATATTTCCTAAATATAAGAAAAATATTCTAAGAATGGGTATTATAAAGAGGAATTTAATCATCAAACCAAATCATCATATATCATGGCATTTCTTTGGATTCATCCAATCTTATCACTTTCACAATCAAATCGTAGCACTAGATACATCACATCGCAGTACTATCACAATTCACAACTTATTCTAGGTGCACCTAGGCCATTATCTCCGCTAACGGCTACAGGATCCTAACTAGATTCCCATTCATTATATAAAATAAAAATAATTCAAATAACATTTAGCTAGCAAAATTAAATAAGGAATTAAAAGGTAAATAAATAATTAACTAAGACAAATTAACCTTTATTATAATCTCTATAATATAAGAGGTTACAAAATAACACAAAATACTTTCTCATAAATAAACATAAACACACCACCACTTTCTTTCCATCCAATTCATTCTTTTGTGTTTCACAAGAATATATCACACCACATTTCAACTATCAATTTCTTTTGATAAATTTATTAAATCATCATATATATATATATATATATATATATTTTGAAGTTTTGAGCACATAAATCACACAATTGAAAATTTCACCATGGAAAATATAAATCGGAATAAAATAGATAAACCACTCTATTATCTACACACTCACCAGTTGGGACTAATAGTATAAGTTCCTATTCCCTACTGTTCAATGCTGAGTCTCAGTTGGATGAGTTTCCCTGGTATCACCTAAAATTTATAACCAATATAAATTAATTATACTAACTACTCCAATAACATCTATAATTATTTATATAACCTAATATACTCCCTAAAACATAAATCCCTAAATTCTTATATACATTTCTATCCTAAATACTAACCTTAAATTTGGGGTTTTTCAATCTA
Organism: Erythrophleum fordii; assembly: GCA_032878935.1. Lineage (NCBI taxonomy): Eukaryota > Viridiplantae > Streptophyta > Magnoliopsida > Fabales > Fabaceae > Erythrophleum > Erythrophleum fordii. The sequence goes on along the minus strand of JAVQMF010000056.1, from coordinate 14,678,377 downwards.
AGCTTCCATAACTCAAATTAAGTTTAAAACTCACTTCTTGGAACTCCAAAGATAACTTTAGAAGGGTTAATTTACATTTAAATGTTGAAATTCAAGAAACCCCAATCTTGGAGCTCACCCACGGCACTAGGAATGAAAAGAGCTACATGAAGGGAATTTTTGCTTCAATAAAATATGTGAAAGGATCAATATTAATGGAAAAGAAAGATAAAGGAAGAAGAGAAAAAAAACTACCTCCAGGATCCAGAGATTGCAGCTGAACGGCGAAGAAACATGGGAAGAAGATAAGAATAATAGAGTTGTAATGATGGGAAGAAGCACCAGGATTGAAGCACGCCGGAATAGGGATTAACGGTGGTAGATGCGTGATGGAGGTAACCAAAATAGAAGAGAGAATTCTTTTTTGAAGATGGAGATATAAGGTGCAGCGAAGAGAAGGGAAGCCTTTCGTGAAAAATGAAGAAGGAAGTGGGACGCTGCATCAGATGGAAAAAGTTGGAGAGAGAAGGTGTTTAAGAATTATTAAAGTATTCTTTAGCTAATATTGCACTTTTGCCCCCAACAAGTCTAATTTCTTTGATTGATATTTAGAAAAGATTAGAAAACTCCCTAAAATTTTTTTTTTTGAACCTAAAATAGATATAAAAATTATATATATATATATATATTTTTCCTAAAATATATTGTTTATTTATTTATACTACATATATATATATTTTCTAGGTATTACATGTACTTTATGTGTTCACAAACCTATGGGCAATGCATGTACGTCAAATTATGACTCCATAATGTCACATTCTAAATTTTCTATGACTATTAACATAACCAAAGTTATTTGAGGACTAACTTATGAAGTTAACACTAGATAGATGGGTGCATGATAGGAAACCTTATGAAGGTAATAGCACATTCATTTGTCTACCATGAAAACAAGTAGGAACAATTCAAGACAAGCTTATAGCTGCACATATCATAATATGGTGTCCATCTCACGTACATGGAAATGTAGGTAGGCTTGGTCATGGTGGTGTTCCACTTAGCCATGGGAATTAGTAAGGAATTGCATGTAAATGAATGAGTTAAACAATCTAAAATAGGGACATATAAGTTAGACAGAGATGTGGGACCATAGAAGAGAGGAACTCTAATAAAACAATGGACACCTCATGCTTCACTATGCAAACCATGTCTATATGTATATGGATGTCATTCGGATGATGTTAGTTGGTGTTTAACCGTGGGATAGCTAGTAGATGGTGGGGAATGCAACGCTAGTTTGTAATCAAGGAAGGGAAGCCACTTAACATGATAACCGAATAAGAAATAGAGTGAGAAGAATTAAATTAAACTAACCCCCTTGCCACCCCATGCTTACACCTTCCACTCACATATATGTATGTTTAATTAGTAATTGGCTAGTGCTCTAAGTTTTTCAATTTCCATGGGAGTTAAATGCTACATACAATAGGTGTATTAGGTGGGAATAAGATGGAGAAAATGCTGCCACATAGATTAGCACCGGTCATAGAATGGAAAAGAAGACAATTCAAGAAAATCAAATCAAAAGAAGCCACTACATGCTTGCCCCATCTAAAGCATATGCCTTCATATTTAATTATCATTCAGTCATGGCAATTGAAGTGTCCAACTATAGGATTAGATATCATCTTCATATAGAGTTTAGTGGGGAATAAGACACATGTATGATGCCACTAAGCCTTACACCGAACAAGAAATTGGAACCTTCACCCTTGCCACCTCATGCTTACACCATTCACCCATGTATGTGTAATGGATTAATGTTTAGTTAGTGTGCTTGTGCTACATTGCCATGGAAGTTAAAGGTCAATTGTAAAATGCATCTTAGGTGGAGATAACATAAATAGGATGTTGCCACCTAACCTTGCACCGAATGAATGATGAGAAGCATGAGCTGCCTATTATGATGATCACCATCCACCTTAATTCATTTTAGGCTGAAGGAAGTAATGATAGGAGGGGAGAAGGAAACTCAGACAGCCATAGAGGAGGAGAGATGAAAAGATGAACCAAGGTACAAGGATTCCATTAAAGGTAAGTAGAAAATTTAGTATGTTCTAAGTTGCTTCCTTGACCTAGTCGAAATTCTAGACTGGAATATTTTGCTTTTTGTAGAATTAGTTAGAAAAGGATTTTAAAGCCCAAACTTTTATAACAAGTCATCCATTCCTTATACTTGAAATTTGGAAAATTATAGAATTTTTGGAACAAGGTAGATTAAAGAAACAACATACTAAATCAACCTAGTTCCTAAATAAGACAGCTTGGGGCTGATTTCATAACAAACCTTGTTAGGTAAATGAAGGAATTAGTGCATGAAATTTGGTGGGAAGGGAGCTAAGACATATAAACGTAGGTCTACAAAGTCTTAGAATTTTCTGAACTCATTTGGTAGGGTAACAAAGCCAGAAACAGCAAGGATAGTGTACAGCGAGCTCAACTAAGGCAGTGGCCAAAACAGTATGAGTTTAGGGGTTATCCTTGGGAATTCTTGAAAATTTTTTCTGTGGCTTATAATTAATATAATAAGGGATCATTCTACCCATTTTTATGATTTTTGGAGGTCATTTAATGGGGAAAAGAAATTTCACAAAAAATAGGCTCGAAAATGTAGTTAAATTGTGACTATAGTAGCTTTCATTTCTTACTATTGCAGTGTGAATTTGTATGGTAATTAGAGAATCAAGCTTGAAAATAAGGACTAAGGACTTAACTTCAAAGCACTGGACCACACATAAATAGCTTAGATAGTAACTAACTAATGAGAAGGAAAAGAAAATAAAGACGTGATTGTTTATAATTAGGAATTTCCAATCGTCAACTAATGAAAGGGGTTTAGGAATTTTGTACAGGGGGATTAGTAATTTAATTGAAATATAAATACTAACCATGACTCTTTCTTAATTAAGGTAATGCATGATTGAAATTTAGGAATGTAATTGCTATAGTAAGAGCTAAGGAATAACGTGACAGAACAACGGTGACAAAATAGATAGTTAATATGGTGTTTTGTCTATTTACATACATAAATGCACAAAATGATTTCTGAATTTCTTACACTGTGTATGGTTGCATATATGCCCACTAAGTAACTCCCATGAATAGTAGCTCACTATTATTGGCCAATGACTGTAGTATATTAGCCTAACGAATGATACCCTGCTACTTGGGATTTACATGCTTCTATATCGAATTGTGCATCGACTGTAAATTCTTTTTATTCAATATTCCTTATGTGTGTATACCATAAATCCATTGTTATCCACTGGGATTAAATCTCATTGTAAAGCTAATCATGTTTCAGGTGTTATTCATACTATAGATTGGGTCAGACCAACAGAGGATAACCATACCAATTAGTAGACTATGTATTGACTGTAGTTAGTTGTAAATTCCTTAATAATGTTAGATGCTGAAGTTTGACTTTAAATGAGTAAGTAATTTTGTTTTATTAACCTCTTATTGGTTTCTGTATGAATATAATACACGTAGAATTTATGGTATGTTTAATGATAACACCTATCAAAACTATTGAACTCTATGTACAAGTAATCTCTTGTAATTACATTTGCATGAAACTAATTATCATAATCTTGGAAGCAATTCTAGAATAATAGTATCTATTCAATTGATGGGAAGAGATCGTGTTTAAGCTTGTACAGGGACTTCTTGAGTGGATTAAAATGACAGAACATATGTGATATGTATTGTTGTATTATTGTGCCTTAGGAGTAGGCTGAAGTTTCAGTAATTCCATTTCCCCACAACGAAGTAAGAACCTGTAGGCTAATCAAAATAATAACATTATCAACTTATGATTTTTCTCATCAAAATGATAAAGGTTATCTAGGTATGACACATAACCTAATGTGATATTTAATGCAAAACTCCTTAATTTTTAGTTAGTACACGTCACTTTGGATCCCCTCAACCACAAAAGGAATATGTGTGTGTGTGTGTGTGTGTTTGTGTGTGTGTAAAAGATTAATTAATATTAGTATAAGATTTAGTAATGTTACATTCTTTAATATTTTATCATAGGATGTAATTTTTATTAATCCACTAGTTAGATAAAAAGTGATTAATATGTTAATATTCTATATCGAAGTTTATAAAAGTCATATAACTAAAATGTATACAATAAAAAAAGTTTAAGTTTCACTACATCAAAAATGTTTTAAAGCATGTTCCTGTTGAAGAAAATGAGCTGGCACATCTTGAGAAGCATGTAGAGTTTCTGTTTCATAATCCTGCTATTATTAGAATATGTTTTTAAATATTATAAATATTTATTTAAAAATATTTAATGTTGTTACTATAATTGCTCGAAAAAATATTAGAATTCTTGCTCTTGCGTGAATCTTGTTACTTATTAGTTACAAGACAAGCTAAATGGTGATATCTAAACAAGTTGAAGATTTTAATTTGATTAAGTTGGTTTGTGATGTCTTGTCTCTTGATAAGATGCTTGGATTTTAACTTTGTTGCATGGAAGTCATAACCTAGTGCATGATTTGGTTGAAATTCTTGACTAGTACTAGTATTTCACTTATGTCCTAAGCTGTCGTTGGATTGACATAATTGGATAGAGTAGCCGAGCATTAATCTCGCCATGTTATGGGGCATAATTAAGTAATGAGTAAGTCAAAGGAAATGTAAATTTGAAAGAATGTCATTTTCTATTGAAATAATCAAGAATCATAGTGGTTGGTCTTAGTCCATCTATTGGCTTGCTATGATATTTTGTTTTTACATTTTTACACGCCACACTCAGTGGGTTATGGTGTAAGAGATAAGTGCAAGCCTATTTGTTGCAGTTGCTATTTGTGTCATTCATATTTTCTTAGTGAATTTTTATAATAAGGTGTTGATATTTACTTTTGGTCAGTGAAGGTGATGAATTTGGTTAGGGAATTGGAAAAAGACTTGAGAATTGCCAATGTCATTTGCATGGTAAGCATTGAAAAGGTGTCAACAAATGTCATTGTTAAATTTTGCTCCGTCTGATTCTTACATATTCTTTTCAATGGCTTTTTAGAATGGAAAAAGACACTTGACCTCATCTGTGAATGAAGTTTCAAGGGATCTCATTGTAAATTCTTATTCCAAAATGAAATAAGTCCTTCTAGTATTGTCACTTCTTTATATACCTACACTAGCAATAATGATTATTATTGCAACTTTATGCTCTGCATTTCCTACTTTCCAATATCATTGCTCATAAGTTGTAAGGATAAACATAGTTTAGTCTTTAGAATATGCACTATTATTTTATCTATTTACTATTTTGGGTTCATGGAGTACACAATGTATGCTTAAAATCAAGGTTTCATAGTTTGTGTCCATAACTTAATGAATGCACGCTTTTAAATTCATATGGCATGCTTCCAATATTGGCTGAGCTTCAACGTGCATTGGACATTCAATCAACACTTGAATCACTTGTTGAGGAAAAGGAATTATTGCAAGTGGGTTACTTTATCCATTTTAAGATTAGTCAATTTTCTATTTTTTGTCCCCCTCTCCCCTTTTTTTATATAACTAAGCTTATTTGAAACAGATTTTTATTGATGATTTCAAACATATTTTGTATTTTTTTTATTGATAACATTTATTTAAGTAGCATTCTTTTTATTTTATCATTTCAGATCATACATAATGATTTTCAATTTGCAAAAGATTTCTTTGTCATCAAGTTCAAGAGCTAGAGAAATGATCATATCTATTGTCTTGTGTTATAACTCTATTTGATAACACTAGTTAGTTAATAAACTTATGATGTATATTTTTATATTTTGTTATTAACATTCATGAAATTAATGACTAATAATTGTTCTTTATTGTGGATTTAAAGAAATATTTTTTTTAAGAATGAGTTATAATATGCTTTATTAGAATTATTTAATTATAATTATTAAATTATTTTTGGAGAAATACTAATAGTCAATTATAAAATTAGTTTTAGTGACTATAACAATTGTTAGCATATAATTGCCACTATAAATCTCTTTTTGTTAGGCAATTAAAAAAAAGTGGTTAAATATTGATATTAGTTAATTATGTAATTAGTTTTAGTGGCTATAACATTTGCTAACATATGATTGTTATTATAAGTTCTTTTTACCAACAATAAAAAAGGTTGTTGTGTTAGTAAATAATTGTCACTAAAAGCCCATTGTTTTTAGTAGCAAAAAAATGGGTCTTTACTAGATGTTGCTACAATTGTCGTTAAGCTTTTACTAACCTTAGATATGCTGGCTAATAATTAATTGCTAGTAAAAGTAATTACCACTAATGTACAAAATAATGATTTCTAAAATTATGTTTTCTTGTAGTAAGACAAGAATCTTCCAATATGTTTCTATGTTAGTTATCCATCCTTTCCAAAGAACGTCAAGGAATTCAATGCCTTTATCCTCTGTGAAATGGCATAACCTTATCCACCCAAATCAAGCTATGATTTTCAACATATAAGCCTATATTTCAACTTTAACATGTACCCTAGGTAGTTTTCATTTGTTTTACCAATATGTTAAGATCAATGGCAAAGGTATTGAGGCCATTTGTCTGTGGTACAACCATTCCTAGATGAATGACTCCTAGTTCATTGGCTATTGGATTGGAGTGGAAAACTATGTAGCAAACTATGGCATTGCAAAAGCACTTATTGGTACTATTTGTTAGGATCTTGCTGTTGAATTGACATCATAAATGACATTAGGAGTGGGATATTTACTTGAAACCCTTGGACATTGACTAGCCATTAATAAACTAAATCCTAACGTCCATCATTTGCTCTTGGTGCATCATATCCATTTCCTAAGAAAAAGTCTTGAAGGAACGAAATATATGTTTAGCATTGTTGGAACATGCTTCTTAGCAATTTGTCCCTATCCTATTAGAGGCTATTTGTGCTTAAGCTTTTTAAGCCGTAAGTGCCACTCATAAGGTAGGATCTAAATTGTACTAGTGATGGGTAACTATTGGGAAACTATATGCTTGCCCTTCAATTTATTTTGAAGCTAATCTTTCTCTTTCCCATCCACTATGCATATCATCCACCACTAATGGTTTTAGAATATCAACAAAAGTAGCCAATGGTGTAGGTATGCATTCTTGCATTCCTTCTATCATGTGATATTTCAAGGATAGTATGGTGACTATAATTGGTGAGGATGGCTCTGGATGATTATCTTTTAAAGAGATGACATCAGTACCTTCTCTAGAATTATATAGTATATCATAAGATAACATTTTCTCATCAATTAGGCTTTACTAGAGATAATTGCAAAAATGTTTAAAGCCTGTGAACATGCATTAGAAAACTTTTAAGGTCCCATTAGGCGTGCCAATATGTTAGTGTATTTTTTCGAAAGGTGATCAACTGAACAATTACAATGTCATAGCCGTGAAATTGAATTTGGAAACTCACCTTCAGTCCTTATTTTAGTTGTCAAAAAAGGAAATGGAACATAATTCTTCAATAAGAAGGGTGCCCCTAGGTCCTAACCATAAGATTGGAGTCTCAAAAGTGCATAAATGACAAAGCCAAAAGTTTGTAGATAAAAATGATTGCTAAATTTAATAATTACAAATTATACAAATTCTAAATTTAAATGAATTGACAATAGAATGATTGCAAAAGAAATTGACTACAACTTAATTGAAAATTTCGTTGAAAGTGATAAATAAAATAATAAATAAAGCTATAAACAAAATAAGTAAATAATTAAAAGATAAATAAAATTGTAATGTGGATATTTTAAGAGGTTTTTGTGTGTGTTGCTTCATAATCTTTGCTCCCATAAATTCCTCAACAATCATGTATGTTCTCCGCTTTTGTTTATGGTTAGTGGCCTGACGTTGAAGATTGTGTCATTTAACCATCCTCCAAGGTAGGTTGCTTGATGAATCCACACCATAGTAATTGAATCATGATTCAAATCATGAATTAGAAAGTTAATTTTTAAATCATAAATCATATCGAATCGTATCGAATCAAAGACACATTTAAAATAATATAATTATATACATAAAAAATTCATAATATTAAATTTAAATGAGAATTGAAAAAAATTTAACTATAGGTCTCAAAAAACAAAATTATAATTTATAAGTCACAACTTAGTAACTATCTTCTAAGTAATAAGTTTAATAAATAAATAAAAACTCATAAATAATCAAGTTTAAAATTAATTATCTTCCTATTCATCGAGACTAATATCATCACTATCACTATTATTTTTATCATCATCTAACATAATGATTCCTTCATCTTCATCTTCTTCTTCTTCTTCAGTGTCATCATCATCTTTAATGTCTTGTTCAGTATTATTTTGCATCTGAATGCTTTTCCTTTGTCCTATGCAACATTTTCTTGTATTTGAATGCCTTTTCCTTTATCGATCTTATTGGCATTAAGGTTTTGTGGAACTAAAAATAAACATATCACATATGTAATCATATTATATAAGGTAAGTGACTAAACGAGAAAAAATAATTTAAAAATTTACAAAAAGAAATTTAAGATTACAAGTGCAATACCCCTCTTTCTATTTTTACTAGGATTTCCTTCATTAATCTTGAAGCACTCATGAATATCCATCCAAGAGTTTCCTTCCAAGCAAGGCTCCTCTTGTTCAATAATCCACTCATCATCAGATTCAAGATCTAATAAACAAATAGGATCATATGTATCTCCTTTCGCCTCTCTTTACTTTTGTCTAATCTCAAGTTGAAGATTATATTTAACAAATACAAGAGAATTCAACCCTTGTTACTCTAAACAGTTTCTTCTCTTAGAATGGATATGATCAAATACACTCCAATTCCTCTCACATCCTGTAGCACTACAAGTAAAGCTTAAGATGCGAATGGCAAGTGTTTGTAGCTCTTTACACTCTTCTCCAAAACTATTCCACTATAAAGCTAGCAAAAAAATATGTATATATATAAATAAAAACTTGATTAATTACTATATATAATGTTTAAAATAAATAAAGTAATAAATTATATTACTAAATGAATAATTACTAGGTTGTTTCTTATCTCTAGTTGCAATTGCTAAGCTATATCCAAAGAGTCCCTCTGCTTTGTCAAATTTCTCAATTTGAGAATCAATTTTGACTCGAGTCTCAATATTAGGACACATCTTGTCCAATGTTTTGTATAATTCAACTTTCACCTTAATATCTGAGTTAAACTTTGGATTATAATGGAACATATAAAGTTATTAAAAGTAGGACAAAGCAAGATATTAATAAATAAAATATAAAATAATTATATTACATAAAAATTAAAATTGCTTCTAAGTAAAACTTACTTAAGATTTAAAAAATATGCTACTGCATGAATAGATCTGTGGAGTTGATAATCACAACGTTTGTCTATAATTTCCCATATTTTTTTATATCTGTTTTTTATATTATTAAAATTATTTGCTATTTGTTCCTTTACTCTATACATAGCCTCATAAATATATCCCCTCACTGGTTTTGAATCACCATCCACAAGTCTAAAAACTTTCACAAGAGGAGACACACAATTCAAGCAATACTTGATAGACTTCCAAAACCTTGAATTAGCTAAAACTATGTCTTCCACAATTTTTGCTTCATTCTTAGAGGCATATGCACTTTTAGCCCATTTGTTTATGCAAACATGGATCTGAGCGCAATCTTTTGATCCAAAATGGACTTCATTATCAAAAATCTTGTTATTACTGGTCTAGCTAACTCTTTTCCTTTAGAATAACTTATAAACAAATTAAGCATCCAAGTGTGCCTATAAATGAAAGTTGTAATTTTTTTTTGCTTTTTCAATGGTATTATGGAATACCGTAATGTCACTGATGTCTTCAAGAATCAAATCAAGACAATGGGTAGCACAAGGAGACCAAAAGAGTTGTTTTCTTTTATCCACCAACTTATTTCCTACAAATACAAGGGCTAAGGCACTGTCTATTACCACTTGGACCACATTTTCCTCTCTGAATTCCACCACCATCTCATCCAGTAATTCAAACATTTTTTTAGCATCTTTAATAAAACTACTAGTGTTAATAGATTTTAAAAACATAGTTCCTTTATGGCTATTAACAAAAAAATTAGTAAGAGACCTACCTTTTCCATCAGTCCATTCATCTAACATTAATGTACAACCAGTTTTCTTCCATTCAACTTTATATTTATCCAAATTGGCATTAACAAGATCAACTTCCTTCTTCAAGAATGAAACTCTTACTTCATGATAAGTAGGTGGTTTCAATCCTCTACCATATTCACCAATTGATTTCACTATATTAATAAATAATGGATTCTTTATCAAAGTAAATGGCAATGCATTACCATATATGCATCTACAAATATCTCTAATCACCTGATCTCTATCCTTTACCATTACATTCATAGTTTGTTGTTTCATAGGCTTAGAGCTAGAGCCACTCCCCCCTTTTCTTTTTACTATAAAGGCTTATATGGACCCCTTATTTTGTGAATCATGTTCTTGGTTTCCTTTTTCATCAAAGTAATCAACATCATCATCACCATCTTTGTTCATATCATTTAAAATTTTTTTAAATAAATTTCTTACCTCTTCTGGTACTTGTTCACATGGTGCAACTTCTTTGTATGTTCCAACTAGATGATGTTTCATCCTAAATGCTCCTCCTTACATTGTTTTAGGATAATAGTTACATTTAACATGTAACCGAGTTTTAAGAGACTTGCAGTGCTCCCAAACAATATCTTTTTTACCTTCTTTTTTGGAGCCATAACTTCTTAAGAGAAGAAGGTTAAGAAATTGCTTCAAGAAAAAACTAAGAATTAAGAAATTTGATGACTTCTCCCTTACTAGCAGTCATCCACTCATAGCACCAACTGTTGATTGCTGCAGAAGTAAATTAGAATTTAAATAGGGTTTAAGTGTCTAAGTTGGTATATATATAGAAGTAGGAATAATTAATTTAGGGCTTTTTAATTCAAAACAATGCAGCCCATGCCATTTGGAACGGACTCTTTTAGGTTTGCTGCTGAGTGCTAAGTTGACTGCCGTATGGGAATAGTGTGCCATATAGGAATAGGATTACTGGCTTGCTACTAATTTGACTGAATGAAAATCACATCAGTCCAAATTCAAGCTCATCTTTAACAGGATTCTTGAGCTTCTGCATTATCAAAGTAAGGGTTGCAAGAAGTAATGACACTGTTTCACTAAGATAAATTGGATAAAAGAAACAGTATCATCTTCTTCAAGCAAATGGGTTGCGTCGGGTTATAAAGGACCCGACTTCGATACGCGACACAGATGCTAGTTCTTGAATCGTCGGAATGCCCTGAATCGTCAATTCTAATGCGACGCGCATGATTTTGGCGATTCAAACAACCATTCTGGCTCTTCCAACATTCATTACACAATCTGTATTGTTTGCATGGGATATTGCATTGGATCATGCGTTCTGAATCTCAAATCGCACAATTTTGACTACTATGATCCACACCCTTTAATTTTTTCAATGTTTTGTTACATGGGATGTGGGTCTTCAATTGGGACACTTGGCTAGCATGTCTATGGACTAATTCCTCGGAGCTAATATCTCTAAACTAATTTCTTGGCTAACCTAGCTTTTAATCGTTATGGATTGCCTACAATTTTTGGTGCTAACATATAAAAGGAGGAAAGTTGCTGGTTTTTACTATATCCCACTGCATACAGTTGTGAAGCGTTTATACAAGATGAAATCCATTACAAAAACTTTACTATTCCTAAAGTCTTTTCATGGCTAATGTGGCATGATGTGGCAATTGCACCATATAATGACTCATTATACCTAGTCTAAAGAAGTAAAGAAGCTAAGTATAATATCTTTGTACATCAAATTCCTTCCTATCCAAAATTTTTGGTAGACAATTTTTTCATGTTTATCTTTCTATATGCCACTTAGAAGTTTCTAACTATAAAATGTAGTCAGCTATTATTTTTTTTGTATAAGGGTCTATTATTTTTCTATCTTCTTGTTGAGAGGTGTTATGTTTCATCATATTTTTTATAATGTGCAAAGTAATTGAATCCAAGGCTTTCTAGATTATAGAGCTGTTAATTACTTGCTATGGCATCAGCAATTTGTTCTTCCTCATTTAAGTTCTGTACCTTGATTATTGTTTCTTTGGGCATATCTAGATTAGGGAAATTTGTCACATTATAAAGTAATTTAGTGACAGCTTTTGGGTGATTTGGGGAAGGCTAATAATCACATGTCAAATGTGGGCTAAAACATCCTTTTTCCATATGTTACTTTGAGATCTATATACTGCCTTATAATAGATGAGTTTCGTGACTTAACTTTCAAAAACCTTTTTTTTTGTAAAATCATCAAAAGTGCATTGATTTAAAACAAATTGAATATTGTCACATTTTTTGTTCAATAAAATCATTGTCTTCTGTTTCTCCTAAATTCCAAATTTGATAGGGTTTAAAGAATCTTTCTCTAACTCTTTCTCCTATTGTACTAAAAATATAGAAAGTATAATACTTCATGAATCTATCATGTTTTATGATAGAATATATCATTGCTTCAAGAAAACGTGAAAAATCTCTGAGTTGTCCTTAAATTTGGTTTTGAAAAGTTACTTTTTCAACAATTCACCAATCAAAATTGGATATATTCTATGGGTCATGATTTAGAAAAATATGTAATTTAGGGATGTCATAACTAAAAATAATAATTTGAGAAATATTTTATTTAAACCTTTCACTAAGCCTTTTAAATTGATGATATTCAATATGTCTCATGAATTGAGCGCGCGTGCGCACACATACACACATATAGATATGTGGTGTTAATGTAATTTTTTTGCCTTTTTAAAAAGATCAATTCTTTTAACCTTTTCAATTATAGTGTTTTCTTTTTCTTCTCTATAAGATTGATCAAATACATAATGGATTTAATATGATCAAATTTTGTATAACCATGATTATTTTTATAATATTTTTCAAAATAAGATTTTTCAATTTTTTTTTCAATATTTTTCAAAAATCTTTGAAGTAGGGTTTATTAGGTTTATCTCAAACTATCCTTTCTTTCCTTCAATATGACTTTTCTATAATATTCCATTAATATACTCACAAAGATAAGGTGGTAAACCTGGAATATAAACTTCTAAGATTGATTTAGCTTTAGAAATCTGTGAAGGAATAACCAATTGTTCTGCTTGTTGCAATACTCTAAAAGACTATAAATTTTATTGAGATTCTAAAGATTTTGAGAAAACGAAGTCCATAGTTTTTTAATAGAATTTAGTAAATATTGAAAAGTTAATAGAGCATAAAATTATTGAGGAGGTTCTAGTATAGGATTAACACTTGGAATAAGCGGTTTTGGATATTGTACTACTGATGTTCTGCCCTTTTAAAGATGTTTCTTTATCAAGATTCATCTTTCTAATTGAGGATTTTTCCCCTATCTATTGACAGGATTCTTGTTTAAATAATTTATAAGAAAATTTTATACATTTAATATCCATTTTATGTTAGCAAATAAAATTATACAATCTAATCGTTCATAGATTTTCTTCATGTGATTCATTATTAAGAAAGTCTTTAATTGATTGATTCTCAGTTCTTAATTATAATAAAATTTTCATATGCTAAATAAATATGAAAATAATTAATGTCATTTTTTTATGGCTGAAAGTTCTTTTCTATAAGTAATATAATTTATTTCATTAGGTCTAAATTTTCCAAAGAAATATTATATTCGCATATTAATTCTTCTTTATTTACTTTTGCTTTAAGAACACCACCCTAATGTCCATTACTAGCATCTATTTCTAAAATCAATTTATCTCTTATTTTTAACAAAAAATGGGTAAACTTCTAATTGTGGTTTTTTTTCACTTTCTTAATTATTTATGTATTTTCCTTTTTCCAAGACATATATTATCTCTCGTCCAACATAAAACAAAAAGCACCCTTTATTAAGTTATGCATACTTCCATCCTTAGCTTCCACCTTCCCTCGTAAAGATATATATTCAAAATTTTATTATCAAGTTTTTCAATAAAATTATAATGTATATTTAAAAAATCTTTTAAAAAATCTAATCAAGTGATATTAAATTATAAAAATCGTATATTTATTTACAAAAATCATCCACTTATCATGTTACTATTAAATAATCATACATTTCATATGTTTTAAATAGAAAAGCTAATAACAAATATATAAGAAATTGAATATAAATTTTTTTCTTTAAATTATATTAATAATTATTTAAGACATTTTATTTTTTGTTGTGACTTTATATAGCCAAATTCTTTATAAATAATTTCATCTTGAAAAAGATTCACTTTAAAAATTTTTTCGGGGAAACAAATCCAGATTCAAGATTAGAAGTTTAAGGGAATTGAAAATATTTTCAGCCATTATCATACCACCTGCCATGTTGACTCAAGAGTCTTGGAGGCTAAGGAAAGCCAGGTCCTTTTGCCCATGCCCATCAAAAATACCAAGAAGACCTCACGTGAATGGAAACATAGAGGTGATGATATTTATGGGGAATGCACATTTCAATCACTTTCTGTCGGTCTGAGCAACAGAGGACGCCGCCGACATCGTCGGCACTGTTGAAACTCTAGGAACTTAAATACGGTAATCTCCTTATCTTTATCATTTTTATTAGGACATGTCCTCTTCATCAAACTCAGTATAAAACTTATTTCTGTTCGAAGGATCTTACTTCTTTATTCAAAATACTAAGGTATAATGCAGGGAGATATAAAACGAAAAAATAGATTCAGATAGCCTTATCTGTATGATTTAGATATTTTTGTATTTTTCGGGAGAAAAAAAAAAACAAATTTGGGTGATAGAATTTGGTATACTACACTTGTAAGAGGGAAGAAAGATTCCAATACATTTAGTTTAGCCATTTGAATCGGAAGAAATGATTGTCAATGACCAAAATTTGGGGATGTAGCATTGGGCTGTCAATTTAATTGTGTACGGAAAACTCTGTAGTTCATCCCAAGCATCCGTTGTCTTTGTCTCTCTTTGTCACAGAGTTTATCACAACAAAGTTTGACAATGACATCATCATCAACAACAAAAGTGAGCTTGAAGCTTCTGATTGACACAAAAACCGAAAGAGTTCGGTTCGCCGAAGCATCGAAGGAGTTCATAGACTTTCTCTTTAACCTGCTTCGCTTGCCTATTGGTACCGTCATAAGGCTCCTAACCAAGAACGGCACGGTGGGTTGCGTGGGCAAACTCTATGAAAGCATTGAGAATTCAGTGATGCTTACTTATTGCATCCAGAGCAAGACAAGGACGTTTTGTTGAAGCCAAGTGCTTCAATCTCTGGATTTCTTTTGCCTGCAAATGTTGGCCATGGAAATAGCAAAACAGGACCTTTAAATTTGTATATCTGCGGCTGGCCTCTGCAACTATAATGTGACAGATGATCCAAACACTGTGTCCAAATTGCGCGAATATTATGGCCACCGTGATTTTAAATTACGACTGCAGTTGCGTTGTGCAGTTACGTTGCGGTTATTGTGGTTGTAAGCATTGCGGGTGATGAGTTATCTTTATAACTTAAAAATTTATAATTTAAAAAGTTTTAATTTACTCCTTGCAATTAAACTTTTTTTTAATCAAATTGTGTTAAAATGGTCGACCATGTCATATTAATACTTTGGGTATAAAAAATTTATGTTAATAAAAATTGTAAAACAGATAATTAAGTGAAATTAAGTCATATGGCTTGCAATTTAATTTTAAGTTATTTGAATTAGTTAGCTTAAATTATATATATTTAGACTGTCAAGATACATGTTTTGGCACATCACCAAAATTTATATGGAACATTTATGGAATTTTAACTGCAACTAACTCAAATTAAAAAAGAATTAAATTATATGGATTTAACTATAAAATTTTAAGTTATAAAGATAAGTTAAAAATTAAGTAAAATTACCAATATCAAAGCAATAATGTAACTTTATTCAATATATGTTTCTTGAAAGAACTATGTTTTACCTTTTATTTTTCTTTGGCTCCTTTTAATCTAGTATAAATAAGTGTGATCCCTATCATACCTTATCTACTAGGGTATCAAGCTGCCGAGGGCCTCTTTCCAATTCAACCATGCTTTGACAGGTGTTTTCCCGAAGAATATGGAATCACGAGGAAGCAAATAATTTCTAATACCTCAAAATGTTGAGAGTTGAGTAATTGCCTTTTCTTCTTCTCGTTGTGGGCAATGATATGTTAATGATCCTTAGATGTTATTTATTTCGTTGTGTTCTGATCGTGTATACTTATGAATGAGCACTATCAGCAAGTGGAAATCCTTCTTCTTCTTAACGATCCTTCGTTAATGCTATGAGATGTTACATATTTCATTCCGTTGTGTTTTAATCATTTCCAGTGACAAATTTTTCTTTCTTTTCCTATAAGAATCATGTTAAACATGATACACAGCTTCATTCCTCTTCCTTGTTTAATCAAATAAGTACATTACTTATCATGTGATATTAATATATATCAGTACTGTACAGACTACAGTAGACTATACAAAATATTATTGATCACAGCGTCAACATATATACACTAAATCTATCTGGTGGTGTTACTTAAACCAAAAAGAAACTAAGATTAGAGCAATCGTTCACCCTATTCCTTGTTTTTTTTTTTTTTCTTGCTCAAATTTTATGGAATGGTTTTGACCGAGTGCTTAGCTTCAGGTAGTGGATTGGACATCGGGTTTAGTGAACCCAATAACCAATACATGATACTCAATATCTTATATTTATCACTGAATTTTATTTTTCAAGTATTTTGGATATACCAAATATTAAAATTACTACTTTTTTTTTTTAATTCAGTTAGGGTTAATGTTTCAGAAAAAAAACAAATACGAATAATAAGATAATAATCGGGCCCATTGCAATTCCTATTTGACGATTTCAGTAACACATAGACAAGTACAAAGGTTCGGAAGACACATTGACCGGGAAAGAAGAAAGGGAACACATGCGGTGAGGTGGCATACATATCCGTATTGTTGAATAAAATTAAGAGAAGGAAAAAAATATTTTATTCTAGAATTAACATCTAATTGTAAAATTAATATATAAATTTTAAATGTGATAGAAGCATTCCTAAACTTTAAAATGTATTGTATGAATTTTAAATCTTAATTAAACTTAACAACAAAAATTAATGCGACTTTAACTATAGCTACCCCCGTACCCATACATCGCACGGGGTCTTTAAATTATTTGTTATTGAAATGTAAAAAAATTGTAATTATTAGTTTGATGTATAATTTTATATTATGGCAAAATACAATCATATGGAAGAATGACAGTTAGATAAGAAAATTGTCAAAAGTAGCATAGATAAGTAATATTATAGAAGGTTTGACAATCAAGAGACTAACTAGAATAAAAGATAGTTTAGTAAAAAAGCTAACAAATAGCTGTACAAAGTTGGAAGTTTAGTAATCATGGGTATTTAAAACTATAAGTCAACAATTTATCATGGATTTTTTTTAATTTTTAATTTTTTTATGTTTAGCGTAGAGACATGTTGAAATAGGACTTGTTTCTATGTTGTTACACTCAATGACATGTTCCACTTTGAGAATCCCTATTTCCGGTTGACTCATGAAAACTGGCCGGCTAAAAAACTGGTTAAGAATCAGTTAAAACCGGCCAAAATCGGTCAAAATCGATTTGAACCGGTCCGTACATTTTTTTTTTAATTTTTTCTTATATAACAAAATAATTTATCCCAAATAATTTTAACAAATTAAAAATAAAAGGCAATAAAAAAAGAGGAGAGAGTTGAAATATATATATATATTTAAAAAATAAAGAATATAAAAGAAGTAAACTATAAATATTTTATTATTTTTTATACTTAGTCTCTATTATGTTTATATTTAATTTTTTAATAACATTTTTTTAATAATGTATTTAGCCAAAATTGCTATTTAGTTTTTGTTTTTTGATTTTTAAATAATAAGTAGAATTTTAATATAATTTAAAAACTCTAAATAATTTTTGTAATATCTTAAAAAATATTAAATTAATAATCAAATATTTAAAATTTATTTTTTATATTAAAATTTTAAAAAAATATAATTAATTATCACCGATTCGACTACGATTAAACTAATAAATCGTGAATTAGTACTTTTATCAATTTAATGACCGATCTAATTTTTAAAACATTGGTTACACTTAAGGAATCACTTATTGTTTGTTTTAGAAGAGAAGCAGTCACTTATCTAGTATTTTATTATTGAATCTTTCTTGTTAGGATTGTCTATTGGTTGAAAGCAATAACTTCAGTGCTGCGAGAGAAGCACTATTGAGGTGTTAATTTTTTTGCTTTTTTTTTTGACATGTCAATAGATATTTGAGGTATATATTAAGCAGTAGAGGGTCATGAAGATTTTGTTGGTTAATTAGATTTTTTTGTTTTTTGTGTTGTATAATTTTCTGAGCATTGGTCCTTTTTCTTTTTGTTTCCCAACGTCCAATTGGGCCTGGTGGTTAGTGCCAAAGTAGGAATAAGTGATGGGTATATGTTTAGTTTAATTAATAATAAAAAAATATATTCTCTCTGATTTTATATATAAAAAATAAATAATTAATTCACGAATATTAAAAAATTAGTTAAAAGTAATTAATATTTTTAATTTAATTTTAAATAAAAATTATTTTTTAAAAATATCTCCATTTAATATGTGTATTTTTTCTTTAAAATTAATAATTACTACTACTTATAATTTGAATGACTTATTTAATGAAGGATATAATTGAAATATTATAATTAATATGGTAGTTTGTTTTTTTATATATAAAATCAAATCTAATTTCAAAAAAGTCTCTTATATATGAAACCGGAGTATGTTTTAGTAGAAGGTGCAAATTAAGTTGCAGAGCTACTGTAACTGGATTTTATAAGTAAACAAAAATGGTAAATAGTAAATATCAGCATGACAATTATTTTTATTTGCAAGAAATAAGATTAGGTAAAATAATGTTTTTACATGATACATGGTTGTATGTTGAGTAAAGTTAATATAATCTTATGTGTAAGAAGGACGGTTATATCATATAAATATAAATAATTTCTCGTAATAAAAATGAAATTGCACGATAACAGGCTTACATAACAATAATAACAGAGTTTTGTCATTTTATTTCTCTACCTCCTTCAACTAAACGAAGCCAGAAGGAAATACTAATGCCCAGTAATAAGCTCTCATTCTAAAAGGTCAGAATCAATGTTATATTTCTATTTTAACAGTAAAAAAAATATATAGTCAAATGATATTCTTCTCTGAGCAAAAGTATCATATAGCTTCAATGCATCTCTAATAAGAATGAGTATAAGGTTTTGCGTGTATTAATCAGATAACCAATCTGAATAAGTCAATCATGCAAAACAGACACAAATAATGAATTGAAGACAGTTGAGAAAAGCTTGTGACAGATTGTACCACTTTGATTAGTGTCAAAGTCAAAGCAATAACAAAACTTTTTGAGTTGATCAGGTCATGTAAAATTTGCGTAGACCCTACCAGAAGGTAAGCATAAGAGCAAATCCAAATAGAAGAGAACCCAGAGCAATGAACCACATATGCTTTGACTAAAATATTCTAAAATCCAACTAAATATTGAACTTGGGGAGGCAAAAAAAAAAAAAAAATCACAGTTTATCAGCACAAATACCTTTGTCCAATGGAGCTTTACACAATTGCACTATTACACTCTTACACAAATTTATTCCATGTGTATCTATAATAAGTAATAGGAAGGGGAGAAAAAAGAAAAACTTAGATAAATTGAGTCAAATACAAAATGGAACAAATTCAATAATGACGTTAGGTTTGATAGGAAGAAAATACCAGCCTGTGGCTATGAGCCAATGTTGTGTTTTCAAGAGTTTGCCGTCGCGTGGCCTGACCTAATGGAAAAAGTTAAAACCAAGTAATGATATTGTATAATATAAAATCAACAAAATGAATAAGTAGTACAGGATAGATTCAGTAGTGCAACTAATCTTCCAGAAACGGGTATACGATGATAGTGTACATGATCAAATTGTCTATTTAAATTGACAGCAATGTTGGCGATATCCCTTAACACATAAAACATTGAAATTTGCCCTGCCTATGAGATACAGCTGTATGATTGGTTAAGCAAGAAGGCTGTCTTGAGGAATGAATGCTGAACGAACCTTGCCCTGATGGAAAACATAAGCGAATATTGAAAAAAAAAATGGTTATAGACAGAAAGAAATGGAATTGTTATAGATCGGAAGAAATCATATAAATGACAAATAACTAACCATCAGCCATAGGCAAATGGGCTGGTAGATCATCAATGACCAAGGATCTTTCACTCTTCCTTGATCTTCTAGATGCCATGGATACAGATGGTAACGTAGTTTGCCCTGACGAAAAAAGTAAGTAATGGCAAATTCTAAATAGTACAAGAAAAGAATGAAGCATACATTAATAAAACCAAGTTACAGAACTTAAAGAGTGGCAAAAAAGCATACCATTAGATGTAAAACGATCACATTGCCTTTGAACATTGATATCTATGTTTGTAATGTCCCTAAAAGATCGTTGGTGCAGGTGATGAGATACATCGTGACTTGCAGTCACAACAGATCCAAAGCTACATGGATGCATGGAAGGACTACCAAGAGCAGTCAACAGATCCATGCATGTAATATTTGAAGAGTTGTTGGATGGAGTGATCATAGTCTCAGGTTGATTGAGGGAAGGAACTGAATTTTCTGAGGAAAACACAGTATGGCTTGAACGATCAGAATTTACTCATACATATAGATAGTGGACTTAATATTATTATGCAGTGGATAAGAAGGACAAATGCGAAGAATTTGCATGGATGATATAGCCTAATAGGTTGAACAGAAGACATATTAGTACTACCGTCTGTAAACTAAATGGCCTTCCAAACTACTTAACAACTAAGACAGTAATTATTAAAGAGGATATTAAAGATTAAAAAAAAAATGTAAAGAGGTTATTAAAGATTGAAAAAAGTGTCAAGTAATATACTAGAAAAACTTCACGACAGACATGATACAGAACAAAAAGATTGAAGACGTTGCTTCTCCTAGAACACCTTATGATAGATTAAAGCACCAAAATAAGGTCAGGTCGTGACCATGCATAACACGAAAATTCATCCTGATTATATCAAATTGGAAAATATCATGCTATACATCCAACTTTGTTCTCTCACACATTTTGAAGCAATGAAAATGTTACTTCTCCCAGAACACCTTCCAGTGGATTAAAGCACCAAAATGTCGTCATGGCTCTGCATTCTCCAAGTTAAATTAAATATGCAACTAAAAGTGCTTGAACATACGAATGGTCTTTATAAAAACCCAAACCAATATCGGAAACGAAACCAGAACATGAAGCAACGAAAAACGTAAACTACGAATAGATTAGTAAATACTTATATGAGGATAAATATGAGATACTAACTGTACAAGTGATGGTGTAATACTCTGACTTCTCCAATTGTCTCGGATGTAAAATTATCCCTGGAACCTCCTAAGATGGCGACCAAGAAGTGCAAGGGACTATCGTCACACCCAAGGGAATTTATTTACCATGTACTTTGCAGAAGCTGCGACGCAAAACACAGCATGGAAGGAGCCTCGCGAAAGAAGAAAAAACTTCGATAAAGAAGGGTGGAAAAAAAAGGAACAGGGCTTGACGATGGTAGATTAAAGAAGCTTCACAATTTGTTTGCTCTCTCCAGGGACAGTGGCAATAATGTTCATCTTGCCGTTTTTCTCAAAACCGTGATCTGCACCTGTGCACGGAGGGAAGCATTAATGTTCTGCTGTGCTTAATGATGCATTGCTTTGGGTTTTTCAACAATTATTTGAATATTTCAATTGATATATTGATGATTGATTGATTGACATTGAAGATAATGTTCAAGTTAGTTCAATGCAAAACATGCAAAAAGTTAGTTTTTGTTTCAAAAAATTTCTTTTTACTTTCAAAAGTTAATGTGGACAAAATGGTTTATTTTTATTTAAAATTTGAAAAATTCTGTGCTAATTTTGTAATTAAATTTTAATTTGGAAAGGTAGAATATACTCGACCGATAAAAAAAATTTTAATAATTATTTAGTACGTTATCCATTGAAACACTCTGCCCTCATTGAAAGAAAAAACATGAAGCTTAAAACTGAAAATTTGACTTGAATATCAATATAATTTTGTATTTTTAACGAAGAGCCTCATCTTTCTTTAGATTTTCTTTAGATTTTTTAAAAGAGTTAACAAAAAGAACATGTGTAGGGATGGATTTGAGAATGACTATAAAGATTTTTATGAGCATTTTATGAGTTTGTTTCGAGATATCCATATAGTATGGTACTCACTTTACTTGAGACTTATTGCACACATACTTATATACTAATTCATTTAATATATATTATTGAAAAGTAAGTTCAAATATTATTTTATGGTCTTTTCTATATCATGAGTTATATTTCTATATTTAGGTTTAAGACTATTGAAGCTTAAAATAAAAGTATAAGATTATATAATCTCAAAAGTAAAATATTTTTCTAATAAATTAATAGATGAAAAAATAGTTACAAAGTTTTTTAGAAATTTCTAATTATGGTAGAAATTAATTTTATTCTAAATATTTCTAATAAAGAAAAATATTTATTAAACACATTTTAAAATAATAAGTTAATCATTCTCCTCAACAAAAGAAGATACAAAAATAATTAGGAAAATAAAAGAAGAAACTAATAGTTTATCAACAATTTATTTTCCTAAAATAAGAAATAAAATAATTTTAGAAATAGATGCCTCTATGTCAATAGTGAGTACTGAGACATTATTCTTAAAGTAAAAGTAAATAAGGAAGAATTAATATGCAGATTTAATTCGAGAAAATTTAAACTTAATAAGATTAATTATATGACTTATGAAAAAGAACTCCTAGTCATAAAAAAAGAAATTAAACATTTTCATCTAAAAAATTTATTATAAGAACCGACTCAATCAATTAATTACTTTTTTAAAAATAAAAGACATGAAGAAAATCCAAAAAAGATTAGACTAAGTAAATCCCCGTGGAGTTATACAACATTTTATGTTCAAAATCAAGTTGAAATGAAAAAAGTACCCTGAATGGTCATAAACTATAAACTCTTAACAAGGTACTTAGATGAATAAGATATCATTTACCAAATAAAAAAGATCTAATAGGAAGAATTCATCAAACTTCAATTTTCTAAAAATTCAATATGAAATTAAGTTACTATCAAATTCAAATGGTAGAGGAAGATAGGTATAAAAGATTGTTTACAGTGCCTTTTGGAGATTACATTTTTCAGAATATATCAAAAGAAATACAACAGTTTAAAAGAAAAAAAAAAAGGATATAACATTAGAATTAGATATCTTAACTATAATGAAAACCCAATATATAAATAAAAATAAAACAATAAATGAAGAGAATAATTCAGAATACCCAAAAGAGAAAGAAAGTTATTTAAATGTAATATCAAAAGTTCAAATATATTAATGGTATTGTCAAATAAACTTAATAATAAATAACGGATTTAATATAACGGCAATAGTATCATTAGATTGAAGGGCAAATATAAATTGTATATAAGAAGAGTCAATGCCCACTCAATATTATGAAAAAAATTAAAGAGCAATTAAGTAATGTAAATGGTTCAAAATTTTAAATAAATTATAAGTTTATCAAAAGTAAATATATGTAATAATAAAATAAAAGATAAAGTAATTTAAAAAAAGATGCCACTTAGTAATAAATACTAAGACATGATTCTTGAAGTAAAAGTAAATAAAAAAAATTAATACGCAGATTTAATTCTAGAAAATTTAAACCTAATAAGATCAATTACATTACTTAAGAAAAATGAACTTTTAGTTATAAAAAGGGGAATTAAACATTTTTATATTTATTTAGTATCTAAAAATTTTATTACAAGAACCGACTCAATTAGATAATTACTTTTAAAAATAAAAGACATGAAGAAAATCTAAAAAAGATTAGATGTTATAATTTTACTTGTCAATACAAATTTGATATAGAATTAAAGGAATTAAAAATTTTCTTACAGACTATTTAAGGAGGAATCTTGACAATGGAAAGGGGAAAAATTCTCAATCAAAAGAACGGATCTTAGTAAAGAAATTTCCTAAAAAGCATAGAGATGCACCAGTTGTACACTCTCCAATGCCGCTTCAAATGCCAAATGTTAATCCTACACTTGTACCTTCTCAACACGAAATTATTAAGCTTCTCTTAATTAGTAAGAAGCTCCGTTAAATTACTTTATAATTTGACAAATTTTTAAAACTAAGATTTCTCTTGAGAAAGAATTGTCAAAGGACAAAATTTGAATGAAAAAGAACAAATTATTGGCGAGCCGTTTCTTTTCCAAATTGGCACAAGCTGGACGGTTCAATCTTAAGGAAAAGAAACTGCTTTATTTGATTTTTTTTATTTTTTTATTTTTTAACAGCTGACTAAATATTAATCCTGTGTTTGGATGGGAGAAAAGAAAAGTGGAAGAAGAGAAAAGTAGAGAGAAATGCGAAAAAAAAAATTAAGAAAAAAATGTTTTCTTTCCGTGCGTTTGGACGGAGGGAGGAAAAATAAAAAAGAAAAAGAAATGTTAATTTAATATAATAATAATATTATTATTATTTTAACTTTTTACATATGCATATGTTTTTTAAAAAGTAAGAATAATAAAAAAAATAAAAATTAATTTAAGAAAATGTTTAAATTATAAAAAAAAATTATTTTTGAATTAAAAAAGACATATTTAAAATTAAAAAAAAAAAGTAAAAATATTTTTTAAATTAATTAAATTTTATTTTGTAAAAAATTATTTATAAATTATTATTTTAATATCATAAATATTAATATTTATTTTAAAATTTTATAAATATTATTTTAATATATATTAATTAATTTAAATATAATATATATAAATATAATAAATATTATATATTTAAAATAATATATATATATATATATATATATGTTCGACTGAATTTCAATCGGACATATAATCCGGCCAAATTTCAGTCGGACATATACATGTCCAATTGAAGTTTGGCCGAACATATTATCCGACTGTATTGCAGTCGGATAGTATTTTTTTGTAATTTTTTGTTTAAATTATATATAATCTATTAATTTTAATAAGATAAAAATATATTATTATTTTATACAATAGATTAATCAATTTTATAATAAAATTAATTATAACATTAATTTTTTAATTAATTAATTAAAATGTTAAAGAATTTTGTTATATATATATATATATTATAGTGTTAATTAATTAAATTTATATATAATATTTTTTAATTATATATATAATTTGTTGGTTTTAATATTAAAAATTATTATTTTTAAAAATATATTTATTATTAATTAATTTTGTAATAAATTAATAATTATAATATTAATTAATTAAAATATTAAAAAAAATTTTAAATTTATATTTTTTTTTTATTCAATCCTACAACGCGCAGCGTTTTCTCCTTCAAATCTCTCTATCTTCGGGGAGAAAAAAAAAATCAATAAGACCCACCATACTTTTCTTTTCATTTTTTTTTGCTTTCTAATTTTCTTTCTGAACCAAACAGGAGAAAATATCGTTTTCTTCTCCCTCCTTTCTCTGCCCCTCAGTCTTCTTCCCATCCAAACGCACCGTAAATTTTCTTGTTTTTTAGTGGCATTAAAAAAAATGATCACGTGAAAATTTTATGCATAGAGTCTGGATAGGAACGAATACCATGTACACGGATATTATACTTAGCTTGTAATGAGTCATTTTAAGGTACAATTGGCACATCTTGCCGCGTTAGCCACAAGATGACTTTATGAATAGTTTCATCTTGTAGAGATGCATGATGCCTTTCACGTAGTCCAATAATTAAAAGAAAAAGAAAAAGACAACCAGCTCTTGCAATCTTTTGCATACTTCAATCGTTGGCTTTCACCTCTTTTGTTTTCAAATATGAATTTAAAATTTTATTATTAAAAATCTGTGGTCCCTTCAGAAATTTTCTTCTGCTTCTTCGTTCGAATTAAAAATCTACAGGAATCGACAATTTTTTACCGCCAATCATACCATGTGTTACATTGACCCAAAAGAACCTTGGAGGCTAAGGAAGGTCAAGTCTTGTTACATTGACCCAAAAGAACCTTGGAGGCAAAGGAAGGCCAAGTCTTTTTGCCCATGCACAGCTAAAAGACCAAGACGACCTCATCTGACTTCCAGCTCCCCACAAATATCACCACTATATATGTTTCCATCCACTTTTCCATCACTTTCTGTCGTTCTGAGCAACAGAGGACACCGTCGACATCGCCGGCGCCGTTGAAGCTCTTAGAACTCAAGTACGGTAATCTCCTTATCTTCATCATTTTTACAAGCAGTTACATGTCCCCTGTTCTCAAACTCAGTATAAAACTTGTTTCTGTTCAAAGGATATTACTTTGTTCAGAATATTGAGATATAATTCAAATAGATATAAAATGAAAAAGTAGATTCAGGTTGCCTTATTTGTATGATTTAGATATTTTTGTATTTTTTGAAACAAAAAGAAATTTTAAGTGATAGAATTTGGTATACGATACTTGTAAGAGGGAAGAGAGATTCAAATACATTTAGTTTAGCCATTTGCATCGGAAAAAATTATTGTCAATCACCAAAATTTGGGGATGTAGCGTTAGGCTGTCAATTAAATCCTGTATGGAAAACTCTGAACTTCAACCAAGTATGCGTTGTCTGTATTTCTCTTTGTTACAGAGTTGATCACAAAAAAGTTTGACAATGGCATCATCATCATCATCAACCAAAGTGAGCTTGAAGCTTCTGATTGACCCAAAAACCGAAAGAGTTCTGTTCGCGGAAGCATCGAAGGAGTTCATAGACTTTCTCTTCAACCTGCTTCGCTTGCCCATTGGGACAGTCATAAGGCTCTTAACCAAGAATGGCATGATGGGTTGCATAGGCAAACTTTATGAAAGCATTGAGAATCTCAGCGATGCTTACTTATTGCATCCAGAGCAAGACAAGGACGTTTTGTTGAAGCCAAGTGCTCCAATCTCTGGATATCTTCTTCCTGCAAATGATGGCCATAGTGAAAGCAAATCAGGACCTTTAAATCTGTACATGTGCCCGAACCGCTGCAACTATGTGACAGATGATCCGAACACACAGTGTCCAAGGTGCAGGAATACCATGGTCAGTATCGTATCCTTGTTGGTAAAAAGGGTATAGAAGTGAGAGATTCTTCTGGTGAGGGTGGATTTGTGAAAGGAGTTGTGACATACATGGTGATGGATGATCTAGTTGTTCAGCCCATGTCTACCATTTCATGTATTACTTTGCTCACCAAGTTCAACATCAAAGACGTCAGTTCTTTAGAAGAAAGGGTCGTTGAGTTGGGGATGGAAGAGGTATGTTACATGCATATATATATATATATATATATATATGGCTTTTGAATGATTATTTAATATAGGTTTATTGAAAGAATTGTTTTATTCCTTATTTGTATTTGGCTCCTTTTAATCTAGTTTAATTACTGATTGTGATGCTTTATTTCCCCTATCATTCCTCATTTACTAGGGTATCAAACTGCTGAAGGCCTCTCTCCAGTCCAATCATGCTTTGACAAGTGTATTCCTCAAGAATCTGGAGTCATAAGGAAGCAAAGAATTTCTAATGCCTCAAAATGTTGAGAGTTGAGTAATTCCTTTCCTTCTTCTCCTTGTTTTGGGCTATGATATGTTAATTATCCTTCGTTAATGCTACGAGATATTATTTCATTTTCTTGTGTTTTAATCATATATACTTATGAATGAGCGCTATCAGTAAGTGAAAGTCCTTCTTCTTCATCTTAATAATCCTGCATTAATGCTGTGAGATATTACTTATTTCATTCCGTTATCTTTTAATCACACATACTTATCTTCTTCTTCTCCTTCTTCACCAGACATGCAATGAAGTTAGTAGAGAGGATTTTTCTGATCAGCAATGTGTAAGCAGCCAGTACTAAACATTACTTGGGTTCGTATCCAGTGATAATTTTCTTTCTTTCTCTACAAGAATCATGTTCAACATGATACCGAGCTTTATTCCTCTGTCTTGTTTAATCCAGTAAGCACATTACTTATCATGACATATATATATATATATATATATATATATATAAAACAGTACGGACTACAACAGAGTATACAGAGTATTCTTAGTCTGAGGGTTAATTATCATATAATACATCTATCTGGTGCTGTCACTTAAACAAAAAAGAAACTATGATCAAAGCTTTAGATGCGATCAAGTTTTGACTGACTAATGAATTGCATATGGTGGATGAATGCTATAGCTAGATTTTTGCTATTTTATAGTGATACTGGCTAATTGGGAGTAAAATATAAAAAGGAAGGGAAAATGATAGAACGACTAGCAAATGAGAAAATGTACATTATTATCATTTAGAATAATCATTATGATTGAACAGATGAGAAAATCAGTCAAAATTTTGATTAAAAAAAGTTTTTGAAGAGTTATTTGGTCCACATTTATACAATATATTTTTTGCACAAATAAATTAATTAAACATTTTTAAATAATTTTCATAATTCAAAATTATCAAACTTTTTTATCCCAAAAAAAAATCATATTTTCTTATACAAATATTTTTAAATAATCATCATAATTCAAAATTATCAAACCTTTTTATCCGGCAAATCATATTTCCTTTTCCATGAGATTCATGTTCCCTTGATCCCTCTTTAGGCTGTAGATCGGTGAATTCACGGTGTTAAATTCGTGCATTTTGTTTGGACTTCATCGACTTATTGTGTAATGAATCGCGGGTCTTTGCCATTTTGGGATAGTTGGCCTTCTTTGAGTTTTCAATACTAATTGGTCTTCGCTTTCTTTTTATCGCTTAATTTTACGCATTGCATTATTTGGTTGGTTGTTGGGGGATGTGATGTAGTTCAGCCTATTGCCTTTTTCCTTATTCCCAGCTACAGGCCGACCATTTATATACGATGGGTGATATTGTTTTTCCACTATGATGTTACCAGGGAAATATGGTTCTTCAGGATGCCAACGCATAACATCAAGTCTAAATCTGTTTATAATAGGATCAGGGGATGTCTCATCCAGCTTAGTCGAAATATTTAAAAGCCTTTCCTCTAGCCTACAAGAGTCTCTAGGCTCCTTAAGATGGAGGGTCTTCTTGATTTTATTGTAAACCCTTTTGAGCCATGAAATGATCAACATCAAGGTGCCTTACAAGGTGCCCAACATATATCAAGGATCATTAGAGTAATACTTTCTTATGCACAAATTCCTCATCACAAGCAAATATAAAGCATATTTGTATCTCTAAATAATAACCATGAGAGAAAATGTAAGAGAAGATTTCGGAAAGAAATAAAAGTTTAGAGAAAAGTTGTAGATGAACACTTAAGGTTTATTAAATGTTCAAACTTCAATGATCTTACAACTAAGGATGTCTCGGTATTTATAATTGAGAAATTGAGCTAGCTAACAAACTACTTTAATAAAGCTACTTTGAAAAAACTACTTTAGTAAACACTACATTCATGTGTCTAAAACTTTAATAAACATTCAGGGCAATAATACAACTTTTAGTACAAACATTACTTTATATGCTGGGATACTTTATCCCTTCTTGATTGACTCATGAGATTGGGAGAGATTTTCAAAATCATCTTTTGCATCAATTTCTCCGAAAAGAGAAGTCTTTTATTTCTTGAAGTTTTCAAGCCATTGATCTATTTGAAAACTTAAGAAGCATCACGAAGGGAGTGAGGAGTGTTCTAATCTTAAGAAGGATCAGGAAGGGAGTGCCTATGTTGAAATAGAAGGGATATTTTGGCAAAGGCAAATGTTTTAGGTAAAGATGGAGATAGTAGAAAAGAGACTTTTTTTGCAAAGCATTTAACCTTTGAGGTTTTAGTTAGATTTTTTGCACAAAGTGAGAAATCTTTCTTATTTTGAGTAGGGGTAGTTATGGGGATTAGAAGAGTATCATAAAAGAGAGAATGAGCCATTAGGATGAAGGGAATGGGCTTTTTAGATGTGATGATATGTGTGAGCTTAGGTTTGGAAAGCAAATCTACTATAAGGTTCTTATGGCCTTTGGTGTGCTAAATTGTGAATTTATAGCAGGAGAACTAATCCTTCTAATTAAAGAGTTACTTATTAGGAAGGGTTTTGTTTTTGGACTCAAGCATTTTAGGAAATGAGGAGTTATTCATTTGTACTATAAAGTGGTAGGGGCTAAGATGAAAATTAAATTTCTCAATCTCATATTTGAGAGCGAGGATCTCCTTGTAGATTACGTAGTAGTGCTTTTCAAATTCTTTGAAATGGCTACTAGCATATCCACAATAACAATACTTGTCATTGATATCTTCGATGAGTATTACATCCTTGTAGTAATCACTCGCATATGTTTAAAGGATTCTTTTTCCTTTATTAAGAATTTTGAGTGGTAAAAGGTTTTGAGCAAATCTTTTAAAATTTTGTATTGTTGCTAATTGATTTGATCCCTAAGGTATGTTTCCTTTTTCCTTAAAAGTTTAGATAACTAGGTGGTGTGATTACACACATAAGAAATGAAATTCTTGATAAAGTTTATAATTCTAAGGAATTGTTGAATTTTTTTGTAGTGAGATTTTCATGAGGAAAGTTAAAAAACACTTGGGCTCTATATAGGCCTAGTTGGTAATATCCATGGGAAAATTGAATCCTAAGAAATTTTATTTAGGTTTGACCTAATTGGTTTTTTGGGCTAAAAGCATTATCTCATATTGTTTGGTGATTTCCAAAAAAAAATGTTATAAAAGCTTCTTGTGATCTTTTTCATTCTTTAAAAGCTGTAAAATTTTATCATTGTGAATGAGTATGTTGTGTAAGATAGGCTTATAGATTTTTGTCATAGCCTTTTGAAAGAGAAATGAGGCAACTTTAAGTCCAAATGGCATGACAATCCATTGATACTAGCCATTGCGAATATAGAATGTAGTTTTCCCTCTTTTAGCGAGATCAATCTTTAGTTGCCAAAATCCAACTTTTAGATCAAACTTCGAAAAGATTGTTGCTTATTTGAGGAGAGTAATTTGAGTGTTGATTTTCAATAAAGGAAACTTGTTATCTTGCAAGAATGCATTAAGAGGCTTGTGATCAATTACTAGCCTCTTTGTTCCTCATTTTTGCTTAGACAATTTTTTCAACATAAAATGTTAGGCATGCCCAACTTGGTTGGTTCTATGAGACATTGTCTTAATAAAATAATGCATTCTTTCTTAACTAATGTAAGGTCTTTAGGATTCATGCTTGAATGGGAAGCTTTATTTGATTAACATCCTTATTCTTCTTGAAAGGAAGTTGAATGAAAAACTTCCTATTTTTCCGTAATGGTGATGGATGTATGAATTGATCATGACTTTTTGACAATATTGCATGAGCTAATTTTGACATTTTCATACCCTAAAGGAACTTGATGAAGTTCAAATAACTTAGGAACTTTTGTGTATGGTGAGAAATATTTTTTGAACCTAATGCCCTTTAGTAAAATTTGAAGATTTTTCGCTACACAATAAATGTCCATTTTGATGAGAAAATCTTTATCTTGAAGACTGTTGCCAAGGATTCTGGTCCAAATAATACAATTTTGGAAAAATTAAATTCCAAGTTTTCTTTTAAAAATAAAGTTGACTTTGAATATTTTGCCATCAGCAATACTGAAATATTCACTATGTAGTTTCCATTGTTCATCAAAGAATTGCTAGATTCATTAAATTTGTTGGATGCTCTGATGTCCATATAGACTATCTAAAAATAGGCCTATCATATTTGTTAGGTAAAACATGCATCTTTAAGTAAAAGTGTAGAGCCTTTGAATTTTTTAATTACCTATGAGGTTAAGATAAATAAATGGGATGTTCTGAGCATTCATCATTTGTGCTTGTTCTAAAGGCCTCATATCTAGGTCGAGCAAAGATAATTTCTTTGTCTACTTTCTCTTACTTTAAGAATATGGATTCAATATCCTCATTATTCTAGATTGGAAAACTAGACTGAAAATATTGGATAAGTTTGATTGTCTTTTTTGACTTGTTTAGGCATCATTTTGTGAATTGTCCTTTCTTTTCATAGAAATAGCATCTATCTATTTTCTTAAATCTAAAAGGCCATTTCTTAAAAAATTTGACAGGTCTCCTAAATTTTCTAGGTTTGTAACTTATGTTGCTTTTGTTGAAATAAATTTTGAGGAAATGAGACATTTTCTTTGTAGGAGACAAGTACTTATATTTGTCTTTGCATTTTTTGAAGATGAGGCTTTTACAAATATTTTGAAGCTTTACCTCTCCTTTTATTATGGAATAAAGGAATTTATGTTGTTTAGAAGACTTATCAAGAGTAAACAAGGTAAATTGATATATTTCTTCAAGTGATATTTCAAACATCTCTCTTCGTCTTTGTAACTTTGAATGAGCGTTTAATACATTTATACCTTAGATTTAAATTATTATAGCCATTGAGCATTTAATACATTTATACCATTCTTTTGGTAATGGTGTTGGAGGTCTATTTTATTAAGTGAGTAACACTTCATTTCAAATTATTCTTGCCTATTTTGTTTAGCAATAAGGTGAAAATCACTAATGAATTCTTTATGGAACATTCCTAATATTGTTGAAGCATTTAGGAGTTGAGTAACTTGGATTTATCTATATTCTCCTAGGTTTTGAAACCATTCTTAAAGAGTGCCTATCATTCTAAAAACAAACTTCTTTAGGACTATCTAGAAAGTAAGGAAAATAATTCGATAATTGAGTAAGAATATAACAAAGACAAGAGTGGGAAATATTTCTTATCATGTAAAAAAATATATTAATTAGCCTTGTCTACTCTTGATAAGCTTTATGAACAGCAAAAATTCCTTTATTCCATAATGGAAGGAAAGGTGAAGCTTTAGAAGTTTGTGAAAAACCTTATTTTTAGATCAAATGTAAAGTGCCTATATCTACAAAGGAAAGGTCTTGTTTTCTTACAACTCATTTCAACAAAAGCCATAAAAGTTAGAGACCTAAAAAATCTAGAAGACTTGTCAAATTTTTTAAGAAATGGTCCTCCAAATTAAAGGAAATAGACAAATACTATTTCTATGGAAAAGAAAAGGGCACTTCACAAAATAATACCTAAATAAGATTTCAATCTAGACAACAAGGATATTGAATCTATTTTCTTAAACGAAGAGGAAGTAGACGAATAAACTATCTTTACTCTACCTAGATATGAGGAGTCTGAAACAAGCACAAATAATGAATGCTCATAACATCCTATTTATTTAGATTAACCTTGCTTGTAATTAAAAAATTTAGAGCCTCTACTCCGTTACATAAGGATGCATGTTTTACCCAGTAAATATGATATGCCTATTTTTGTAATACCTTATAGATGCCGAAGCATCTAGAAGTTTAATTAATCTAGCAATTCTCCCCCTAAAGAATGGAAACTGCATATTGAATATTTTAGTGCCATTGATGGCAAAATATTCAAAGTTAACCTTATTTCCAAAAGAAAAATTGGAATTCAGTTTTTCCCAAATTGTATTGTCTAGACTCAAATCCTTGGCAATAGTCTTTTAAACAAGGATGTTCTCATTAAAATGAATATTTAATGTGCAACAAAGAATCTCTAGATTTTACCAAAGTGCATTAGGTTCAAAAACTATTTTTCACCATATACAAATGTTCCTAAGTTATTTGAACTTTATCAAGTTCCTTTAGGGTATGAAAATGTCAAAGATTAGCTTATTCACTATTGTCCAAAAAGTCATAATTAGTTCACACATTTGTTACCATGATGGAAAAATAAGGAGTCCTTGATATAGCCTCCTTTCAAGAAGAATGAGGATGTTAATCCAACTAAAACTTTCTATCCAAGCATGAATCATGAAGACCTTCTGTTAGTTAAGGAAGAATATGCGGTTTTATTAAGACAAGGCCTTATAGAACCAACATTTCAAATTTGGCATACCAAGCCTTTTGTGTTGAAAAAAGGTCTGAGTAGAAAAGAGCAAAGAGGAGGTGAGCGATTGATTACAAGCCTCTCAATGCACTTTTACAAGAAGATAAGTTCTCTCTACCTTTCACGACCCACTAATTTAGTATGTTGGAACAAAAGATAACAAATCCCCTTACCATTACCAAGAGTATTATCTCTGACTTTTGTAGAAATTTCGGCAGAGTCCCCTCTATAAATTGGACCTCCCGATACTTCTACAACCAGTCAGTTCAATAATACATCCAAAATATAACAAAATATAGACATCTAGGGAGCGGGGATATCCTAACTATGATTCAGTGGAGCCACATTTACATTGTTCAGAACAACAAAATTCATAACACAAAATACACCCACATGAACAATTGTGGGCTCACCAAATGGAACAAAACAGGAGATCTACAACTAGTCGGCAGCTCAGGCTAGGCTAGGGTCCTCAACGTTCTCTGAAAAATAAATTTAAGAAAGAGTGAGTTTGAAACTCAGTGAATAAATAATGCCGACCCTTAAAATAATCTTAAGGGCAAGGCCCGTAAAATATCTATATGTATATATATGTATATATATTCATCATGCGCAAAACAAGCCTCAAGCAGGTCATTTTCTCAAAACAAAATGCATCAGAAGTATCTAAACAGAATCAAATTTAAACAGACGCAGAGCACACAGCTCGCGGGAAGAATAACCACAGACGCAAAGCACTTTGGCTTGCAAAATAAAATAACTCCACATGTGGTAGCTACCCACACGGGGCTAGCAAAACCCCTGCTAGCTGAGGTTCAGATCATGGTGCACTAAGGCTAACAACTACTGCTGTTAGCTACAGAGTTCTGAGTAGATAACTTCTTAAATTTAATACAAATTCTCAAATCACATTTCAGGTTTAATACGTTTCTCCAATCACATATTAGACAGAGTACCTTCCATATCAGTTTATATCAAAGTTGCCAAATTTACTCCACAGGCATCAATTTGCAGAAATCTCATGTTTAAATCAGTTTTCAGCAAAATATGCATATAACAAAACATTTATCCAAACGTTAAAACACTGTAAGAAAACTTAGTAATAAATGAGAAATAGGGTTTACTCACAGTCCGCATTACTTACTCACCTCCTAAGATGATGTCAATATTCCTTGCCCAGTCCTCAGTTCTAACTCAATCTCCCGAGTACCCTACAATACCCATCACCAGGTTTTTGAGTGTGAATAACTAGCAAAATTGTCTCATTGACTTAACCTATCTAACATTAATGTCTATTCTTCATTATATGTAACAATCGGGAAAAAGAAAAGGAAAAGAAAATGAAAGTTAGAAATTTCGAAGTTCAGAAATTTTGCCAAGTCCTCTCGCAACAGCGAGAAACAGTCTCGCTACTGCGAGAGAGTTAGTTCGCAACAGCGAAGGCGATTCTCGCTATAGCGAGTTCTGGCAGCAGCCCATACAAAAACCAGAGAGTTGCTCGCCGTAGCGTACGCCATAGCGAAAATGAAGTCTGGAACTAACGCAATCTCGCCATAGCGAGTGGTAAATCTCGCCATAGCGAAGGGAAATGACGCGACCTCGCCGTAGCGAAGGCTGCATCTCGCCATAGCGAAGCATGAGAGAGGGATGAGAGAGATATGAGAGAGAGAGAGCATAATCTGAAAGAAGGAAGGTGGTAATACTTTGAAGCTTAAGGGGAGTCCATTTGCTCTAACCCACTCATCTCCTTACACCCTTCTCTTTTCTTTCCATTCACCTTTCCATATCAATTAGGCATGTATACAGAAGCACCTCACAGAACAGGAAAACAGGGGAGGGGAACTCGGTGAAGTGGAACCAGCAGAAACAATACTTACAGCAACAAACTCTAGACCTGGAACAAGACTTGGTTCTGGCGTTACTTTTCCCCAACCCACAGCAGCAAAATTCGAACCAGAAAACAGCAGAACAAACGAACCCAGCAACAGCAGAAATGGCGAGAAAACAGAGGAGAGAAGATGAAGCTTTGGTTCAGCAGGTTTTACTCCTTTTATCTGACCGAAGAGACAGGAATTTAATGCTGCAGAAGGCAAGAAGTAATTTATGTTAAAGACCAACTAAAAGTGGATGAGAAGGGGCATTTCAGATTTTCAGATGGAAGCAGAGAACTTCTACGTGGCAGCTCCAGTTTCTCCCTTTGAAAAGTCCTCCTTTCCAAATAGATATCAAACTCATGCATGTTGGGTCATGCACGTTGGGTTCTTACACTACCACAAATCAACATTAAAATTGCTCTCCTTAAAGAAGCAATGATCTTTTTGAAATTTGATCTAAAAATTGAATTTCGGCAACTAGGGATTAATTTTACTAAAAGATATAAAACTACATTTTACATTCTTAATGCCCAATATCAATGGATTATCAAGCCATTTGAACTTAAAGTTGCCCTGTCTCACTTCTAAAAGGATATAAAGAAAATCTATAAGTTATCTTATACAACACACTTATTTATATCAATGACACTCTGATCTTTTAAAAAAATTAAGAAGACCATGAAAAGCTCTTACAACATTTTCTAGAAATCACCAAATAATATAGGATAATGCTTTTAGCCCAAAAATATTTATTGTGTCAGGCCTAAATAAAATTCTTGGGAATGCAATTTTCCCATGGACATTACTACTCAGGCCTGTATATAGCCCAGGAGTTTCTCAACTTTCTTAGTAAAAATCGCACTATGAAATAGATCTCACAATTCCTTAAATTGTAAACTTTACAAGAGATTTTATCACTCATGTGTTGAATTACACTAACTAGTTTTCCAAACTCTTAAGCAAAAGGATAGGCTTACACTAACTAGTTTGCTAGATTGGTTTCTCAATTATAAAAATCAAGCCATCCTCAATTGTAAGATTATTGAAGTTTGAACATTTAATAAACCTTGAATGTCCATCTATGTCTTCTCTCCAAACCTCTCATTTCTTTATGGAATCTTCTTTTATATTTTCTCTCAAATTATTCAAAGATACAAGTATACTTTATACTTGCCTTTCACGAGGAACTTGTGCATAAGAAAGTATTAATCTAATGATCCTTAGTATATATTAGGCATCTTCATGTCAATCATTTCAAGGTTCAAGAAGGTTTATAATAAGATCAAAAAGAATGTTGATCCTAAGAAGCCTAGAGACTCTTATAGCCTAAAGGAAAGTCTTTTGAATGTCTTAGCTAAGCTGGATGAGACCTCTCCTAGTTTTGGTGTAAGCAAATCTGGAGTTGATGTTATGTGTTGGTGTCTTAGTGAACCTTATTTCCTTGATAACATCATAGTGAAGAAATAGTATCACCTAACAAATATAAATGGTTCGCTTATGATTCCTATTTAGGATGTCCCTTTGTTTGCCATGACTTTGGAGCCATAAAATTTTCCTTAATAGCTAGGTTAGGATATGTAAAGAAGAATGTAAGGAAGAAACTTTCATATTCATGGAATTTTTTTTTTAAAATCAACCAACCATTTGAACTTGTTAGGTTATCTTCATCACTTTCCATCCTAAGCTCTTATCTTAAAACCTTTTCTCAAAAAATAGATAATCTTATTGAAATTTCCTATATCCTTAATGAAATTCATCTTCATGAAACTTGTCCTCCTCTTTTTAATCCTTATAGTTTAAAGCACCTAGAGTAGTCTGATTTAGAAGGATATGAATAAAGTGCAGGGGTAACATATAAAGGAGAATGAAAGGATAAGTATGATAGTTAAGTTTTATAAATAGCCTATGTCTAAGTTTTCTTTATTATGTTTGCCTCAATTTGCTATAGTTATGCTTTTAAGGATCTGATCTCTTATTCCTTTTAAAAGGATTCTGGCTTAAAGTACTTGTGATCGATATACAAATGAAGGTCAGCATTTAGTTTTAATATTATGGCCTTCAAATCAATATAAAGTCTCTATACTTGGGTAGAGAGATTGTCAGTTTTGGCATTGACTTGACTACTTCAAGCAACCATGTTTTTTAGGTAAGAATCAATTTTGTGAAGGATACGATTTTGGAATATTACATTTTACATATGTTAGTTGAAACTTTTTCATCTTGGGAAACTCGTTTAAAAGTTCCAGTAGAGGTTGCTTCTGATAGGAGAGCAAAGGATCAAGTTGACATCATTGTAGTATTATCTATTTTCTTTTCCATAGGTGGTAAGTTGGCATCATAAGTCAGAAAGGCTAAAGAAAACATTATGCCAGATATTGATGGTTTTGGCCAAGTTCTTTCAAAATCTCTTCTTAAGATGGTTTTGGCCAAGGATTTCTTATTCCAACCCAAAGCTTTTTTTTATTGGGATCATCATCTTTTTTGTTTCTAAAAGAGTAAAGAGATTATTAGGGCTATTATTGTAATTTATTTTTCCTTTTTATTTATATCCATGTTGGCTCTTTTTTTTCATACAAACCTTCATTTTCCATCCAACAAAGGCAATTGAGGTCACATTCTTCAGTCGCACAATCCCAAATAAAATGTCTATTTATTTTTGCCATATTGTTATAGGTTTCATCAACATAAACCAAATAAATAAAAATTGTATGGTCATTTTACTTTTGTTTAACAACAAACATGATGGTCATAACATGTTGTAAAGCAGGAATTTTTGTGCTAGAGCCTCATATGTCTAACTTCTTGAATATTGTTTTATTAGAGCCATCATTCATTAGAAAAAGACCTATATAAGCTGTAGTTTAGATTAACTTACTATGAGCATGAAATTTCTCATAATTAGTTAACCATTTTAGAAGTATGGGTTATATCAACTCTTGTTTTGCAATCTATTTTAGGATTTGAATGATAGTAGGCACATCAATTCTGTTAACTATGATAAATAGAGCATTCTTTGTAGAGCCTAGAAAGTGGAGATCTAAGGTATGATCTTGAAACCTATAAATCATTTGGTGATAAAGAGTTATTGTAAATATTGTAAGTACCTAATAGCACCTACAATCTAGACTTGCACTTTCAATCTATGGGAAAGATTGGGTCTTTAAGATTTATGTTAAAGTTTAGAGGTATAGTGAGAATGACTTGTTAATATTTAAAGTGACAAGGACAGTACCAATTCTTGTCTTACACACTTCCATGCAATTATGAGATCTAATGGAATTTCTAAGGTAACATAATGTTTTGTAGAAGTAGGTTGCAAACCACATTGATGAAGCTAAGTGCTTTTAATATATTTTTGAACAAGAGGTCTCTTTGTTGAAATTTGACTCTTAAGAATTCTAGTTATGGATATATTTTTATGCTATAAACTATAGGGATTAAGAAGACAACAAGTTTCATAAAAATGAGTTTCATCAAGGATATGATATTTTTCTACCAAATTATCTATCTTGGGAGAAAAGGTTTTAATATAAGAGTTTAGGATGGGAAGTGATGAAGATAACCTAATAGGTTTTAATGGTTGTGTTGATTTCATAACATGATTCCATGAATATGAGAGTTTCTTCCTAACTTTCTTTTATATATATCCTTATGCAATCATTAAGTAAGATTTCTAGGCTCTAATACCAAGGCAGACAAGGCAACATCATAAGCAAAAAACCTTATATTCCTTCACAATAAAACTAAGGGAAAAATCCTTATCTAGGTATGTAAAGACAATGACAAGCCTTTTCTTTGGGCAATAATAATCTTTAGGCCTTTTTTGTTTTGGGAACTTCCCTAAGTTGTAACAAAATCTTCTAAAATCTATAGTGCATGATGTTGTTTTGCCCAGAAACTTAAAATCATTGGACTAATATTTTTTAATGCACAAGATCCTATCTAAGAGGCAAGTGTAAAGCATATTCATATCTCTATATGACCATATAAGAATATCTAATAAAAGATTTTAGGAAAAAGAATTTTAAAAGGAAGCCATAAGAGAACACTCTAATTCTTTTTTATTCAAGCCTTAATATGACTATAATAGGGGAGAACTTCAAAATATATAGTTGAATTCTCAAGCATATATACAATAGACTTTAATAAAGCAACTTGAGTTACACACCATAAACACGTGACAAAATACTTTACAGATACTTAGTACAATAATATAACTTTAGACAAAACAAGAAGACAACTTATGGCTAACAAACAAAAGTGGAGGACACCTCTTCTTTTTTTTATTAGCTCATGTGAAGGAGAGAGATTCAAAAAATCTTCTTTGTCTAAGTTCATTTCTTTCCCATAAAGCTTTTTAAAATGCTAATAAGAATCTTGGGCATCTTCCATGAGAACTTCTTTCGTATGAGGATTTTGATAGGGATAAACTTGGTTGAAGTTGGTCACCTGAGAAGGATAGAAATTGCCTAGGATGTCTATCTTTGGCATTGTGGGTTATAATGGTATAACTTCTCCTATAAGGTCTAAGGGATGTATAGAAGGCACTTTTTACATAAAGAGAATAATTATTTAGATCACATAAAAACATTTTTTAAATCTTGAGAATTTACATCTTCTAAGACTAAAAATTAATGAAAGTTTTCCATTCATAGGCATGATTATGAGTAGATAACTATTCTGCCATGTTCTGCCAGTAGGGCCTATGAATAATAAAGATGGAAGAGGTTGTTTATATCTCCATTGGGGTTTCTTATAGGTGATAATGGTGAATGATCTTTTGAAGTTTTGATTGCCACTATGTGAGAAGGGAATACCATTCATAAAGAGTTCAAAAATTTAAATTTTGGTTCTTTTCATTGTAAAAAAGAATGTAAACTTTTGGAGGAGGAAACTCAATGGTTGAATAATAAAGAACTAACCAATTCCATAAATACCATAAAGCTTCATTAGTGATAAGAGTTTTTATCCAAAAAGGATCAAAAAAAGGTTATCTGGGTTGAATAGGAAGGACAAATAGGTAGGGAAGAATCTTTCATATAGAAAAGGAGGTAATAGAACAAATAGCTTTTTTGCCAAGGATTCCACATCTAAGAGTTTTGTCAGGATCAATAAGAAGGAAAACTTTTCCTTATTTTAACTAGCTTAATGATGGGAAAAGGGATGAGATAAGCAATTAGAATTAGTGGATGGTTTTGACAAGGGTGACAATGTAAGTGACCTTGGGTCTAGATAGTAAGTCTGCATTTAAGTTTTTATGTCCTTTTATATGCTGCACTATAAGCAAATACAAATAATATAATAATAATTGAACTCATTGCAATTCCTATTTGACTATTTGAGTAACACATTGACAAGTTATAAAGGTTTGGAAGACACATCATTGACCCCAAAAAAAAAACCAAAAAAGAAAAGAAAAGAATAGATGTGGTGAGGTGTCATACTTATCTATATTGTTAAATAAAATTAAAAGATGGAAAAATTTATATTTTATCCTACAATTAACATCTACTTATAGAATTGATATGTAAATTTTAAATCTCAATTAAAATTAACATGATGTTACATGGTTAATTATGAAACTTATATT
The DNA here is from genome assembly GCA_032878935.1 of Erythrophleum fordii. NCBI lineage: Eukaryota > Viridiplantae > Streptophyta > Magnoliopsida > Fabales > Fabaceae > Erythrophleum > Erythrophleum fordii. Next base: position 14,636,692 of record JAVQMF010000056.1, on the reverse strand, counting down.
AATGTGGAATATGCAAAAGGTTCTTTTTTGTCAAAATTTTTTTTTCTAATTTCAAAAATTAATGTAGATAAAATGGTTTTAGTTTAGTCCAAATTTTAGGAGGCATTTTTTTATATTTTTAAATTTATGTTAATTTTGTAATTAAACTTTCATTTAGAGAGATAAAATGTAGTCGATTGATAGGAAAAAAAATTAGATTATTATTCATACATTATCCACTGAATCACCCTTTACTCATTGAGAGCGCAAACTTCAAGCTCAAAATTGGAATTTTGGCTTCAATATCAATATAAATTTTATTTTTAACAAAAGGCTTTATCTTTTTTTAAAATTTGCTAGAGAGCACCTAAAGAACGTATTTAGGGACAGGCTTAAGTATGAATATAGAGATTTTTACGATTATTTTATGGCTTTATATATATATATATATATATATATATATTAATTCATATAATATAATTATAAAAAAGTAAGAAAATAAAAATACCATTCAAATATCATTTTGTGGGTTTTTTTTAGGTTTAAGACTAACAAAGTTTGGAATAAAACTAGAAGATCATATAATCTCAAAAATAAGAAAAAAAATTTCTAATGAATAAATAGATAAAAAATAATTACAAAGCTTTTTAGGAATCTTGATTATGATAGAAATTTTATTTAAAATTTTTCTAATAAAAAATTTATTAGACAAACATAAAAAGAATAAACCATTCTCTTGGACAAAAGAAGATACACCAATAATTAAGAAAATAAAAGAAAATTTTAATAGTTTACCCAAGGTTATTTTTCTAAAACAATAGAAAAATTAATTTTAGAAACATATGGAAGTAATGAATAGTGGGGCATTGTTCTTAAAGCAAAAGCAAATTAAGAAGAATTAATATTTAGATATGATTTTAGAAAATTTAAACCCAATGAGAGAAATTATATTACTTATGAAAAAGAACTTTCAGTCATAAAAAAAGGAATTAAACTATTTCATATTTATTTAGCGTCTAAAAATTTTGTTATAAGAACTAACAATCAATCAATTAAAAACTTTCTTAAAATAAAAGACATGATGACAATTTAAAAAAGATTAGATGATATAATTTTATTAGCCAACATAAATTTAATATTGAACATCTTAAGGAAACGAATAATTTTTTTGCAAATTATTTAAGTAGGAATTCTGACAATGGATAAGGGAATATATTCTCAATCAAAAGGATGGATTTCAGTAAAAAAAATATTATAAAAAGGTTACAGATGCATTAATGGCACAGTCTCCAATACCACTTTAGATACCAAGTGTTAATTATACACTAGTACTCCCTCAACAATTTTATGCTCCATTAACTTTCTAATACTTAACAAGTTCTATTAAAAAACTATGCACTTCATTTTCTGAAATCCTTAATCCCAACAAAAATCATCATCTTTTAAAAGAAGTATTATAACAAGCAAAATAATTGCTCCTTCTTTCTTAGACTTCTAAAGTTAAACCAGTCTTAGAAGTGTTTATAATCATAGTTCATCACCTTATTTTATGAGTATACTAATGAAATATGGAAAAATCATATATATTAAAAAAAACAAAAAGACACTTGAAAGATTTTTTAAAAATGTCAAAAAGAAAAACAATTGAAAGATCTTATTTTAAAAATTATTATAAAAAAATAATTATGATTATATAAATTTTAGTCATATTAAATTTATTATGGATTTGATCAATCTTTTAGAGAAGAAGAGGAAAACTCTACGCTTGATAAGATTAAAAGAATTTATCTTTTTGAAAAAGCTAAAAAAATTTTAGCATAAAAAATGTGTTCAAATCATAAGACATATTGCATATGATCAATTTGAAAGGCTTAGTAAAAGGTTTAAACAAAAGATTTCACAAATTATTATATCTAGTTATAATATCCTTAAATTAGATATTTTTTCTAAATCATGACTAATGGAATATTTCCAATATGGGCTGAAAAAGTTATTTTCAAAACCAAATTTAAGAGCAATTCAAAGATTTTCATGTTTTATTAAAGCTATGATAATTCTATCATAAAGATAAATTCATGAAATATTATACATTTTACATTTTTAGTACAATAGGAGAAAAAGTTAGAAAAAGATTCTTTCCGCCTTATCACATTTTCAGTACAATAGGAGAAAGAGTTAGAGAAAGATTCTTTCAACCATATCAAATTTGAAATTTCTAAGAAGCAAAAGAAAATGATTTTATTGAACATGAAAAATGTGACAATATTCAGTTTACTTTAAATGGATGAAATGAAGGAATATTTTAACTGTTATTTGTGAAAGAAGAGTACTATTCAAGTTCAGAGATAAATTTTATCATACATCTACAAGACTTGCAATATTGTGTGGGACTAAGGGTTAATAAAAGGCCAATATAAGAATAAACTCAATATTATAAAAATGAGAGTATTGCGTTAGATAAGTAGATACACCAAATAAGATATAATTAGAAATAAATACATTAGAGAGAAAGTTAAGGCTACACCTATTGTAAAAAATATTATAAAATCACACCTTAAATGGTTTGGGCATATGCAGAGAAAACCTATAGAAGCTCCAATAAGAAAAATAAATCATATGGATAGTAGTCCAATGATTAGGGGTAAAGAAAGAGAAAAAAAAAAACTATAGACAAAACCATTAAGAGAGATTTAAACTTAAATGAATTACTTAAAAACATCATTTATAATAGCACTTATGGCTTCATTTGATCTATGTAGCTGACTCAATGTAGTGGGAAAAGATTTATTGTTATTGTTTTATTCAATTTATTTTAAATCAGTTTACTTTTGATGATTTTCAAAAAAGTCTTTTAAAGTTAAGTAATGAAGCTACTCTACTACAATGCAACATAGATCTCAAAGTAACATAAAAGAATGATAATTTGCACATATTTGACATGTGATTATTAACTTTCTCCATGTTAGCAAGAAGTCATCACTAATTACTTTACACTTTCATGAGTTTTCAACATCTGGATATGCTAGGAGGCAAAAATCATCAAACTACAAGTAGGGATGACACCATAGCAAAGAATCAATAGTCTTAAAGTCTAAAAAGTCTAAATTTGATTACTTTGCCTAACATGAAAAATATGTTGAAGCCATAACGCCTAACAATAAGATAGTGAAAAAGTAATATACCCTTATACAAAAAATAGCATTGGACTACATTCTTGATGGGTGTCAAAGCCACCAAAATTAATTTCCTACTCTCAAAATAATTTTTATTGTAGATAGAGTGAGTAAGGGGACTAACCAAATTATGTAATCTGAAATTAAAATATAAACAAAAAAGAAAATTAAGCGGATTTTTATTTTTAATAAAATAGAAATAAATAAATTCAAAAAATATTTTAAATAGAACTCAATGCAAATGACTCCTAGCCAAGATTTATTTTAGATCAACCTCAACCAATTTGATCATCGAAAACTTCAAAAAAAATATTTCTCTTCTAAAATAGATTGGTTAAACAACAATCAATTATAATATTTTACTTCTTCGTTAAGGGTGTTTAAAGGGAACAAACTCACCAATTAAACCTTGTTGATTAATTAATTCTAAATAAGCTCTCAGAATTTAAATTATGAACAGCATTAAGAACAAGAAAAGTCACCAATCACCATTCAATAATATATGTGCTCACATGTTTAAAATGGAAGAAATATTTTCATCAATACACAAAGACAATTTTGATTTATCAAATGTATTGAATTGCTACTTTATTGAATCTAATAAACAATTATAGATTCACAAATTCAAATAGTAATAATTATTCAATTAAAATAAGGTACCAATTTAAATTAACTGAATAATAACGTCATAAAAAATAGAAAATATTTTAATACTCAAAAAGAGAAAAACAATCAAATTAAAGCTCTCACAAATTATTCATTGAGTCAGATCCTCAATAACATTGACTAGAAAAATAAAAAATTAGCCACTCGTGACTTTGAAGAACTCAAGAAAATTCTACAGAAATTTATAAAGAAGTAGAAAGAAAAAGAAGATGAAAACAATATATGGAAAGAAAAGAACAAGAATAAATCTTGAATCTCAGTTGTTCTTTGTGAGCCCTTAATCTCTACTTTTATAGGCCTTCTTTGCTTTATCTCTATCTTTATCTTCTTTTTAAAATCTCAAAAGAGGATATGGATAAATCTTCTTTGCTGCATCTTTGTCTTTATCTTTTTTCTACACAAATATTAAAAAGAAGAATATGAATAAGCTATATAACAGAATTTCCTTTGTTTCTCTAACTAACTATAGAAAAAGATATATATATATATATATAATTAGCTTATTATCCTTATAATATTTAAAATTTATATTACTTTTAATCCTAAAATTATATCTATTTAAGTGTGTAAAATATACTCATCAAATTCTCCCACACTTAAATTATTGCTTATCCTCAAGCAATTATACTAGAATTAAAGATTTTATCATTTGGCTCAATGAGATGGCATTATTTCTTATACTCTTTAATAAGCTGTTATGAATAATTAGATGAGTTATTAAAAAAATTGCAGTTCAATTTTCACCCACTCATAACTTACAATCATCAAGTAACTCTAATGTGTCTGTGTGTATGTCTAAAGTGTAATCAATACAAACATTTGGTAGAGTAAAATGAGGAAAATTACAATATTTATCTAAAAATTTACAATGCCCCTCAATCAATCATGTATACACAAATTGTACAATAAAAATCATTAGAGTCTTTTAATTTAGCTCCTCCACACTTATAATTTTTTCTTATTTTTAATGAGTAGAGGTAAATTATTATTATTATTATTATTATTATTATTATTATTATTAGGTTGTTATAGGCTCTTTTGACGTGAACCTTTACATTGGTGATACAAAGGTCTGGTTACTCAAACTCACGTAACCTACTACACCAAGATGTTTTGCACATTCATGGCCTTAACTGCACCATTTGACATAAGTGTTAACATTGATGATGAAGACCTTCGGTTACTAAGTACAGCTTAAGTAAGTGGAGTGGGAATTGGCTCACTTTCTTCTTTTTTTTTTTTTTTTTGTGCTTTGAATCATATCGTCACTTTAACAGTATTAAGTATGTAAAAATTGATTTGAACATATAAATTTAAAGATAAATATATAATAAGTGACCATTTTTACTCAACTACTTATTCACATGGCACATAATTAGATAATAGTGCTCAAATTAAGTTTTTGAGTTATGCTCATGACTTATAAGTTAATTGCTTTACCACTTAATTTCAAAATTAAATGACTTAGAAATTTATAAATAATAACTAACTTATTAAAATAGGAGAATAACAAGAAATAGTAACCAAAAAAATTATTTTATTCAAAAATCATTAAAATTCTCTCTAACTCAATATAGTTACCAAAATGAGTAGCAATTATAACTATAAAAATCAACTAAACCCCTCCTCCACACTTAAAATCAATATTGTTCTCAGTGTTATAATCATATAAAGGTAAAGAGAAGAGGGAACTGAGACTTCCTTGGTTTACGAACGACTTTGTTGTAATTAGATATCCATAGAGCTTCCCATAGCTTACCTATAACAAGTCTAGAGGGTAAGAGTAATAACTCTTAATCAACATAAAAGGGACAACAAATTAAATAAAGAAGAGAGACATCACTTGGAATGTAGTGGACTTATTAAATAAAACAGAAAATAAAATAAAACTAAAAAGACTAAATTTTGTTGTTTTGTTTTGTTTTGTTTTTAATGGTAGGTTACCTCCCATAAGCACCTCTATTTAATGTCTATGGCCAAACAGAATGCCTTATTACTTAATTTCCATAAATTGGGAGTTATAGTTCAATTATTTTTAAGTTGCTTACTTGAAATCCTTCATAGTAAGGTTTTAGACGGTGTCCATTAACCTTAAATATTTTATCAATGCAAAGGCTATTAATTTCAACTACACTATGAGGAAACACCTTAGTGACAACAAATGGTCCAACCCAATGAGACCTTAATTTTTCAGGAAAGAGTTTAAGTCTAGAATGAATAAAAGAACTTTTTGACCAATTTTAGAATTATTTCTAGAAATATGTTTATCATGATAGAGCTTTGTCTTCTCTTTATATATTCTAGAATTTCCATAGGCCTCATTTCTTATCTCGTCAAGTTCTTGTAACTATAACTTCCTATGTGCACCTACCTCATCCATGTTCATATTGCACTGTTTAATAGCCCAACAGGCCTTATGCTCCAATTCTACAAGAAGGTAGTAGGTTTTACCAAAAATTAGGTGATACAGAGACATATCGATAGGAGTTTTAAATGCAGTTCTGTGCACCCGGGGAGCATCATCTAATTGAGTGCTCCAATCTTTGTTGTTTAGGTTGACAATCTTTTCAAGAATCAATTTAATCTCCCTATTAGACATCTTTGCTTGACCACTTGTTTATGGATGATAGGTTGTTGAAATTCTATGAGTCACATTATATTTTTTTTAACAAACTTTCAACTACACGGTTGCAGAAGTGAGTGCCTTGGTCACTAATTATTGCTTTGGGTACTCTGTACTTAGTAAAAATATGACTCTAGACAAAAGTAACAACAATTTTAGTATCATTAAATCTAGTGGTGTTTGCTTCCACCCCATTTTGAAACATAATTAATAGCTAAAAGAATATAAGAGTTACCAAAAAAAGATGGAAAATGCCCCATAAAATCGATTCCCCATATATCAAAAAGTTCACATACTAAAATCGGGTTTAATGGCATTTGATCTTTATGGCTTAAACTACCATTCCTTTGGCAATTATCACATGTTTTACAAAACAAATGAGTCATGAAATAAATTTGGCCAATATAATCCATATTATAAGACTTTTGTGCTATTCTTTTTAGGCCAAAGTGTCCACCACATGCATATGAATGACAAAATTCCAGGATTGATGGAATTTTAGTTTCAGAAACACACCTATGAATTATTTGGTCAAAACAATGTTTCCATAAATATGGATCATCTCATACATAATATTTAGACTCACTTTTAATTTTATCATTTTGTGCCTTAGTCAAATCATTGGGGAGTGTTCTAGTAACCCAATAATTTACTATATCAGCATACCATGGTGTTGAATTTTTAACCTCAAAGAGATGCTCATCTGGGAATACATCTTGAAGTGGTCTAGACTCCTCATTGAGTGCTAGTTAGCTCAAATTATCTGCAACTGAATTTTTCGCCCCTTCTTATCCTGAATCTCTATGTCAAATTCTTGCAATAGTAGAATCCATCTTATCAAGCAAGGTTTAGCTTCTTTTCTACCAAGAAAATATTTTAGAGCAGCATGGTCTAAAAAAATAATAACTTTAGTGCACAATAAATATGATCAAAATTTTTTTAAAGCAAACACTATAGTAAATAGCTCCTTCTCTATTGTAGAATAATTTCTTTAAGCACTGTAATAATGAGAACAACTAGCTAATTTTTCAAGCATTTGATCAATAAAAAGGTAATAAAAAGTGATCTTTTCTAGTTTAAGCATTTAGCTTCCTATAATTTACACAAACTCTCCATCCATTTTGCACACAAGTTAGAACTAACTCACCATTATCATTCTTAACTATTATGAAGCTAGTTTTTTTAGGTACAACTTGAATTGGACTTACCCATTTACTATCAGAAATTAGAAAAATTATACTGGTATCAAGTAGTTTCAAAATCTCTTTTTTGACTACTTCCATCATTAATAGTTTAAGACGACGTTGAGCTTCCTTTGAAAGTTTATAGCCTTCTTCCAAGAGTATGCGGTGCATGCACATAAAAGAACTTATGCCTTTTATATCTGTTATTGTCCAACCAATAGCCTCTTTGTATTCCTTGAGGATTTTAATCAACTTTTCTTCTTCTAAAAGAGTCAGTTTGTTAGAGATTATCATTGGCAAGGTTTGGTCATCACCTAAATAAGCATATTTTAAATGACTTGGCAACTTTTTTAATTCTAATTTGGGTGCCTACAAAATAGATGGAAGTAGCTTGTTGTGAGATAATGGAATATCAATATAAGAAACATTATACCTTATAGTCTTCAATGATTCCAACTCAAAAATTAATTCCTTCAATTCTTCATTGATGACAAATTTCTTGTCAAAAGATTCTAACTTTTTATGATCAAAACTCTCATTGATTGCTACCTACAATCTTTTTTCGCATGTCAACTCAAAAACCTGCTATGTCAATGAGTCAATATCATCAACTATAAAAATAGAATTAACATCAGTAGGATATCTCATGGCATTATATATATTGAATCTTATTACTTTTCCATCAAATTTCATAGTTAATATGCCTTCTGCAGCATCTATTTCTGTCCTTGATGTTTTGAAAAATGGTTTTCTTAGCAAAATTGGTACTGAGTTAGAGGAATGGTCATCTTCCATATCTAAAATATAAAAATCAGCTGGAAAGACTAGCTTATTAACTTATACTAAAACATCTTCTAAGACCCCTTCTGGATATGTATTAGACCTATCAGCCAATTGAATAATAACACAAGTTTCTTTAAGTGGTCCCATATTCAAAGAGTGATAAATTGAATTAGGCATCACATTTATTAAAACTCCTAAGTTTATCATTGCTTTCTCAATTTTAAGATTTCCTATTTTGCAAGGGATAGTAAACACACTTGAGTCCTTACATTTTGGGGGTAACTTCTTTTGGAGGACTACGGACACATTCTCTTCCATGCAAATCTTCTCATCTCCCTTTAACTTTCTTTTACTAATATATAATTCTTTAAGAAACTTTACATATCTAGGCACCTGTTTAATAGCATCAAGGAGAAGAATATTAATTTCTACCTTTCTAAAAACTCTAAGATCTCTTTCTCTTGTTGCTCCTTTTTGGACTTTGATAGTCTACTTGAGAAAAGAGGCAGGATGACTATTAGTTGCTTGGTTTGGGATGGCTCTAAGTTCTCTTGTAAAGGCATTTGCATCTCATTTTCTAAATCTTCATTTTTAGCATATTTTGGAGCTTTCTTTTCAAGCTCTTTCAGCTCTTTGCTACTTCTTAAAGTTATGGCACTTGCATTTTGTTTTGGGTTTATTTCAAGCTGAGATGGTAATCTCTCAGAATGCTGACCCTCCAACTTTCCTACATTTATAGCTAACTAGTTCATTTGATTCTCTAAGTTAAGTATGCTAGATTTCATTTCCTGCTAAAATTGTTGCATGTTAGTAGCCAAAATAGAAATTATTTGTTCTAGGGACATGCTTGACTTAGGAGGAAGAGGTTGAGGCACAGGAGCTTATTGCCTTGGTTGGTAATTATGCCAAAAAGTATTCAATCTTTGCCCATAATTGAGGTTTGGGTGCTCTCTCCATCTAGGATTGTAGGTGGGAGCATAAGGATCATATTTCTTTTGGAATTATTGATTTTGAAATCCCCTTACAGCATTAACTTGTTCATCTTCTTGGGAAGTTAGACACATATCCATAGGATGATCAACACGTAAGCAAATCTCACAAACCTTGACTAGTTGCTGACCTCTTACAACTATTTTTTGTATAAGAGAGGTAAGTTTATCCAATCTTTATTCAATAAAATCTATACTTACCTTATTTACCCTTTTTATTGGAAGATCTTGGTGAATCCCAAACTATTGTGGCTCTAGAAGTTAGGAAATTTTTTTCAAGAAATAGCTTCTTTAGTTGGTCCCAAGTTGTAATTAACCCTGGTGGGAGATAATATAGCCAATCCTTTGCTTTGTCTGTTAGTAAAAATAGAAAAGCTCGTAGTTTGATCTGCTCTTCAATCACTCCTTGAGGCTTCATAATAGAGCAGACTACATAGAACTCTTTTAGGTGCTTGTAAGGGTCCTCTCCTACAAACCCACGAAAGGTAGGTAATAAATAAATTAAACCAGACTTGAGTTCAAAATTTACCTTTATATTTGGAAATTCTATGTATAAGGGTTGCTAGTTCACATTTAGATTAGCCATCCTTTTCAAAGTTCGTTCAATTTCAGCCATCTTTTCAAGTTTCCTAAAATATTCAAACAAATCAAAACTAAATCATTATTAGGAACAAAGTAGAAACTGCCTTGCATTGCTTTGTCTCTTTTCTTAACCTTTGAGCTGTCTTTTCTATCTTAGAATCAAATATTAATTCACCTGTGCGAGAAGAACGAGGCATAAATTTAAAAAAAATCGATTAAATAATGACACCAATCCTAAACAACAGTGCCAAAATTTGATGGGTGGCAAAGCTATCAAAAATGATTTCCTACTCTTAAAATAATTTTAATTATAAATAGAGTGACTAAGGTCGTATTCCATATGGACTAATCAAATTATTTAATTTGAAATTAAAATATAGATAAAAAACAAAATAAGAGGGATTTTTATTTTTAATAAAATAGAAATAAATAAATTTAGAAAACATTTTTAAACAGAACTCAATGCAAACGACTCTCAGCCAAAGTTTATTTCAGATCGACCTCAACTAATTTAATCATCAAAAACTCCAAAAGAAATATTTTTTTTCTAAAATAGATTGGTTATAAAAAACAATTAATTATGATGTTTTACTTCTTCGTTAAAGGTATTTAAAGGAAATAAGCTCTCTAATTAAACCTTGTTTATTAATTAATTCTAAATAAGCTCTCAGAATTTAAATTATGAACAACATTAAGAACAAAAAAAGTCACCAATCATCATTCAACAATATATATGCTCACTTGTTTAAAATAGAAGAAATATTTTTATCAATACACAAAGACAATTTTAATTTATCAAAAGTATTGAATTGCTACTTTACTAAATCTAATGAATAATTACATATTCACAAATTCAGATAGCAGTAATTATTCAATTAAAATAAGGTACCAATTTAAATTAACTGAATAATAACATCATAAAAATAGAAAATATTTCAATACTTAAAAAGAGAAAAACAAACAAATTAAAACTCTCACAAACTATTCATTAAGACAGATCCTTAATAACCTTGACTAGGAAAATAAAAAATTAGCCACTCATGGCTTTGAAAAACTCAAGAAAATTCTACATAAATTTGTAAAGAGGTAGAAAGAAAAAGAAGATGAAAACAATATATAGGAAGGAAGAAACAAGAATAGATTTTAAATCTGAGTTGTTCTTTTTGCACCTTTAACCTCTGCTTTTATAGGCCTTCTTTGCTTTATCTCTATTTTTATCTTCTTTTTAAAATCTCAAAAGAGGATATGGATAAGTCTTCTTTGCCTCATTCTTTATCTTTATCTACTTTCTACACAAATATTAAAAAGAGGAATATGAATAAGCTATATAATAGAATTTACTTTATTTTCTCTAACTAACTATAAAATGAGATATATATAGAATTAGCTTATTATTCATATAATATTTAAAATTTATATTACTTTTAATCTCAAAATTATATCTATTCAGGTGTGTAAAATATACTCATCAATTCTACATTTAAAATTTTCTAAGAGGCATATAAGAAAAATGAATAGTGAAAAGTTTTCACAAAAATGTTTAGATATGAAGAAACATGATGTTATACCTAGGGAACATTATATATAATGACCCAAACTTTTCAAAATTTATAATAAAGTATCTTAAAAACTAAAATTATTTCAAAGACTAAAAGACTTGATATTGACCTAGATTGGACGAAAGTTGTAACAACTGGGAAAAAGAAAAGAAAAGGGAAAAGAAAGGAAGTGAAATCTGGAAAATTTCAGAATCCAGAATTTCTGCTAAGTCCTCTCGCAACAGCGAGAAACGGTCTCGCCACAGCGAGAGAGCAAGTTCGCAATAGCGAAGGTGATTCTAGCTATAGCGAGTGTTGGCAGCAGCCTATATAAAAACCAGGGAGTTGCCCGCTGTAGCGGCGCCATAGCGAGAGTGAAGTCTGGAACTGACGCGATTTTGCCATAGCGAGTGGTAAATCTCGCCATAGCGAAGGGAATTGGCACGAGCTCGCCGTAGCGAAGGTTACACCTCGCCATAGCGAAGCCAGATTACACGAGCTCGCTATAGCGAAGGTTAGTTTTTGCCGTAGCGAGAGTCGGTCCGGAAGAGAGTAAATAGCGAGATTTAGACTTCATTAAACGCCCAAACTCATTTCTTCTCTCATATCTGCCCTAAGCTTCGACCCAAAGAGAGAAAAGAGGCGTGGAGAGTGTGAGAGATCAAGAGAAGGAGGAAGATCAAGGGAAAGGTAAGGTAACTTCTCCCGCTTCTTCTTAGAACTCTGATCCCCTCCCTTTGCCCTCTCTTTCTGCGGTTTTAATTGTGAAAATGGTTGCATTTTGGGTATGGGTCAGAAGAGGGAAAGAGGAAAACTCTTTTAAATCCTTGAGTTTCTTTGAAAATGAGGTTTTCCACTACCATGGGAGCTTGAGAGAGAGAAAGGGGTAATGGAATTCTAGAGACAGAACCCTAGGTTGTGTGTGATAGAGGGTTGCTCTGAATTAAATGACAAGAGAGTAATTGCATGCTTTTGGTGTGTCTAGGCTCAAGTGAAACACTTACATCAAGGTGTGTTTGTGGACCTAAGGAGGGAAAGGAGAAACTGAAAGGAAAAAGCTTGTGTAGGCTTTGGCTCCAAAGGTAGCTCTCTCTTTCACTCTTTCTTGTGCATTCTTGGGTATGATAGTCATTGTATGATTATGTATATGCTTGTTGTATGGAATATGCCATATGCTATTGTTTTGATGCATTGAATGTCAATATGCTTGTGTGATGAGTTGTGAGAATTGCTCGGGTGCGGTAGTGCCGAAAGTCCCATGAGATGGGTGAGGTGAAGCCGAAAGTCCCTTGAGATAGGTGAGACAAGGCCAAAAGTCTCAAACGAGTGAGGCCAAGTCAAAAGTCCTTAAACTCGGGTGAGGCCATCCAAAAGTCCCTTAAACTCGGGTGAGGCTAGACCAAAAGTCCCTGGAGCTCATTTTTGGCATTATTGTGAATTCCATAGCATGTACATTATGTGTTGGATGTTTGAGAATAGCTAAATGCTTATTCACATGCTTTGACTTGTTATATGCCTTGATTGCTTGCTGGATTGAGTGCTTGAGCTACTGAGATTCCCTGAATCTCACCCCTTTCCCCTCCAAACTAATATGCTAGGTGGAGCTCAAGGAGAACCGAGCACCCACCAAGGAGCCTAGGAGCATGCATAGTTAGAGATATTACTTTCTTTTGATATTGATGTAAATATGATGTAAAGTGGTGCCAAATGAAGATGTGCCCACTATTTTTGAGATGTAAAGTTTGTAACACATGTAGAAATATGAAAGGATGATGTATGAACTTTGTTATTAGCCAAAGTAATGGAAATGTGGGTTTTTACCCCTTTGATGCATGAATGTTGTTGTGTAAATTTGGCCATAGCATAGTGAGATTTGAACGTATGATGATTTGGAGCATATGGACATGTTAGATATACTAGTCTTATGCTTTTGAACTTGTCCATATGGAGTGAAAACGTGTGAGAGGCTATCTAGAACCGTTTTGGACCTTTGGGGTGCCAAAACCGGTAAATTTGAGAGCTCCGTCAAAGTATGACCGGATGAGCTCCGTTTGCCATGAAATTTGGCATGCCTCTAGAGTTTGTAGAAAGCTTCTTGAGAAGCTAAAGTGGGTAATATTCGGAGGATTATAGAATATTTGGAGAATTGTTGAATTTGGGAGAATTTAATGGATTGGTCATGTACTGTTCATCTAAACCAGAAAAGGAAATCTGTGGCACTTTTAGACCAAATGGATTCCAAATGTGGTGAAATTTTATACACATAAACTAGAGAACCAAAGTGACTTGTAGGAACTAGAATCACCCAAATCGGAGGTCTGTAGAGAGAGATTGGACTGACTGAAATTCTGTATCAGCATCAGTGAGCTTATCTGACCCCCATCACTGTTCCATCAGTTTTTAGGGTGCAGGAGCTACTGAACTGATCTAGACTTATTTTTCTCCTCTAGTAGACATCCGTATCTTTACGAATTGGTATAATGTGCCCAGATTGGATTTTTTTGGATTTAGTTATGAATTTCGAAAGTCATGACAGAAAGCTGCACCAGAAACAGTGACAGCTGGACCTTCCTCCCATTTTCGATGTCAAACTTGGTCCAAACGATATTTTTGTGGTTGGGAATGATTTTTAGTGTAAAGTTGACACTTAGAGCTTTCCAGAAAGCTAAAGTTTGTTGCATTCCCATTTTTCTACAATTTCTTATGATTTTCCAAACTTAGAGCCAGAATATGACTTTTGGGCCCAAGTGAGAAAATGCAATTTTATGGTTTTCGGCTCTATACCCATGGCTTATGGGTTGTTTTATGCTATGTATGAGTCGTATATATGGAGTTTGAGTTGAGGATGCTTGAGATGGGTTCACTGGACCCACGGGGTGAAAGATGAGTATATGAAACCCCGGTTCATAGCATGTAAATGCCACGGGAGAGTAGTGACTCTTTGGAAATCATATGCAACCAAGCCTATAGAGAGGCTAGGTAGTGGTAGTAGATTGAGGTGTCACATTTTTGGTATCAGAGCGAAGGTTCAGGCACTTTTGCTCAGTGTTAGGCTCTTGAAGTATGTGAATTGCTTGTATTTGGTGTGAATGGTCATGGAAGTTGTAGCATCCTTATGCATATGTGTTGTGATAGTGTTGTGAATTGAGGATTGCTATTTCTTTCAGACATGGTTGAGACTAGACGGGGCAGGGGTAGAGGCAGAGGCAGAGGCAGACTGCCCAGAGCTCAGAGAGATGAGCCAGAGGTTCCTACTGAGACTAGGGTTCCTCTGCAGGCCATTATGGATAGACTAGACCGGTATGAGGCCATGATGGGCCAGCACCAAGAGATGCTGGAGCAACAGAGATATATTGCCCAACAGCAGCATGATATGATCATGCATCTGCAAGATACCCTGGCTAGGCAAGAAGAAGCCAGAAGAGATGCCCTTGTACCTCAGCCATCTACATCCAGTATTCCACCTGTACCTTCCCAGGAGCCTGCTGCTCCACAGACCCAGACGCCTATCCAGAAAGTATTAAAACAGTTTAGGCAAAACAATCCACCCTCGTTTGGCGGGGAATTGGATGCGGATAAGGCGGAGGCTTGGGTCATGCAGCTTAAGAAAATCTTCTCAGTGATGAATTGTACCACTGAGCAGAAGGCCCAGTTAGCCACCTTTATGCTAGAAAAGGAGGCTGATAGATGGTGGGAGAGTGCGAAACCACTGATGGAGACCAAGAACATACCGATCACTTGGGAGACATTCTTGGTTGAATTTTATGAGAAGTATGTCCCAAGTTCAGTGAGGAAGAAGAAAGAGATGGAGTTCATGAGTTTGAGACAGACTGATGAGATGACTGTGGACCAGTATATGGCCAAGTTTATAGAGCTGTCTCGGTATTCCTCTTACCTCCAGAGGTATGATGATGAACCCTGGAGATGTGAGCAGTTTGAGACTGGTTTGAGGCCCCTGATTAGCGACAGAGTCACTCCACAGCGGATCAGGAAGTTTAACTCTGGTGGAGGTCAGTAGGGTGATTGAGACGAACTTGCAAGTTATCATGCCTATTGTGACGACGGCTAGTCAGAAGAGGGTTCCGGATTTGAAAAGGTCAAAACCAGAAGAGGGCTCTAGTTTGACCCCTAGTAATAAGAAAAGAGGCAAGGGGCCATGGAGTAGAAGGCCACAGCGAGGTGTGCCACCTCCGCGGGGCCAGTCATCCTTCCAGTAGTCTTCGGTGACATGTTATAAGTGTGGGAAGCCGGGACACATTGCTAGACACTGTTCTCAGATGGAGACAGCGCCTCCTAGACCACAGACCCAGGGCCGAGTGTTCGCCCTTACTCAGCAGGAAGCCAGCGCATCTCCCAGTTTGATCCGAGGTACGCTATTAGTGAATGGCTTTCCTGTAGTTGCTATGTTTGATTCGGGTGCTAGTCACTCGTTTATATCTTATGATTGTGTGAGGAAATTGGGTCTGGTTGTTAGTGTCTTGCCCTTTGACTTATCTGTCATTACACCCACTGGAGGCCACGTAGTCACTTCCCATACTTGCTTGAATGTCACTGTCCAATTTAACCACTGTCATACCACTATTGATTTGGTTTGTATGCCTTTTCATGAAATTGATTTGATTATTGGTATGAACTGGTTAGCTGCAAATAATGTCATACTTGATTGTGAATACCGAACCATTTCCTTACCTGTTTGTGGGACCATACCTAGGGTAGGAGTAGAGTTATCCTTTATGACTACTGCCCAGGCTGAGAGATATTTAGAGTGTGGATGTCAAGGGTTTCTAGTCTTTTTCTCTATTCGGGCTGAGGTAGAAGAAGGGATAGAGGAGATCCCAGTTGTCAGGGAATTCCCGGAGGTTTTCCCTAGAGAGTTTGATTTTAGTGGCCTATCTCCTGAGAGAGAATTAGAGTTCCCTATAGACATAGTGCCTGGTGCTGGACCGGTGTCCAAAGCTCCTTACAGGATGGCTCCCGCCGAGCTTGCTGAGTTGAAAGCGCAGGTAGAGGAACTGTTAGAGAAAGGGTTCATCCGCCCTAGTGTATCACCTTGGGGTGCTCCGGTGTTGTTTGTGAAAAAGAAAGATGGTAGCTTACGGTTGTGTATAGATTACCGAGAGCTGAATAAGGTTACCATCAAGAATAAATATCCTCTCCCTAGAATTGATGATCTGTTAGATCAGTTGGCTGGGGCATCTGTGTTTTCTAAGATAGATCTTAGATCTGGTTACCACCAGTTGAGAGTGAGAACTGAAGACGTCTCTAAGACGGCTTTCAGAACGAGATATGGGCACTATGAGTTCCTTGTGATGCCATTCGGGTTGACGAATGCACCTGCTATGTTCATGGATTATATGAACAGGGTATTCAGACCGTATCTAGATCAGTTTGTGGTGGTCTTCATTGATGATATTTTAGTGTACTCCCGATCTTTTGAGGAGCACGAGAGGCATTTGAGACTAGTCCTAGACACCTTGAGAGAGAAAAGGTTGTATGCCAAACTGAGTAAATGTGAGTTTTGGCTGACCGAGGTGCGATTCTTAGGTCATGTGATCTCACGAGATGGGGTTGCGGTGGATCCCCATAAAGTTGAGGCTGTGTTACAGTGGGATAGACCTAGAATGATCATCGAGGTTAGGAGTTTCCTAGGTTTGGCAGGGTATTACAAACGATTTATACAGGACTTTTCTCGAATGGCCTTACCACTGACGAGGCTAACCAGGAAAGATACACCGTTTGTGTGGGATGAGAGATGTGAGAAGAGTTTCCAGGAGTTGAAACTCTGTTTGACCACTTCCCCTGTGCTGATTATCCCTGACCCTAGTGAACCATTTGTGGTTTATTGTGATGCTTCGGGCAAAGGGTTAGGATGTGTGTTGATGCAGCAGGGTAGAGTAGTGGCATATGCCTCGAGGCAGTTGAGACCTCATGAGGAGAATTACTCCACACATGACCTGGAGTTAGCTGCCGTAGTGTTTGCTCTTAAAATTTAGAGACACTATCTGTATGGTGCGACCATAGAGATCTATAGTGACCACAAGAGTCTGAAATACCTGTTTGATCAGAGAGAACTCAATATGAGACAGAGGAGATGGATGGAATTTTTGAAAGATTATGATTATATGTTGAAATACCATCCGGGCAAGGCCAATGTGGTGGCAGACGCCCTGAGTAGAAAATTCATCCATGTAGCCCATATGATGATTAGGGAGCAGGAGCTCCTAGAGAAGTTCAGAGAGTTGAACCTCTCGTGTCAGGTGGTATCGGGTAGATTGTATCTGAGTGAAACCCAAATTGAGAATATCTTGAGAACCCAGATCTTAGATGCCCAGAGAGAGGATGAGTTCCTGAAACGGATCAGGAATGAGATCACCCAAGGTAAGACCTCAGATTTCAAGTTATCTGAGGATGGCATGATAGTATATCGGGATAGAATCTGTGTGCCTAGTCAGAATGAGTTGAGAGAAAGCATTCTGGAAGAGGCGCATAAGAGTAAGTATACTATCCACCCAGGTGCCACCAAGATGTATCAGGATGTGAAAAAGATTTTCTGGTAGCCAAGGATGAAAAGGGATGTGACAGATTATGTGGCTAGATGCCTAGTGTGTCAGAGGATAAAGATTGAACACCAGAAACCGGCTGGGTTGTTGCAACCTCTAGATATCCTTGAGTGGAAGTGGGATAGTATAGCCATGGATTTTGTCATGGGGTTACCCAGGACATCCTCTGGACACGATGCTATTTGGGTAGTTGTAGATAGACTGACGAAGTCTGCACACTTTTTAGCTATTAAGGCTACTTATACACTGGATAGATTGGCCCAGTTGTATATCAGAGAGATAGTGCGACTTCATGGAGTGCCCAATAGCATAGTTTCTGATACAGACCCCAGGTTCACATCGAACTTTTGGAGGTCACTGCAGCATGCCTTAGGGACGAGATTGCGGTTTAGTACTGCATATCACCCCCAGACTGATGGTCAGACTGAAAGGACCATCCAGACATTAGAAGATATGTTGAGGGCATGTGTGCTAGAAATGAAGGGGAACTGGGATGTGTATTTACCGTTAGCAGAGTTTGCTTATAATAATAGTTACCATTCCAGTATCCAGATGGCCCCTTATGAGGCTTTGTATGGGAGAAAGTGCAGATCCCCTCTGTGTTGGGTTGAGTTAGGTGAGAGGAGTATAATAGGACCTGAGATTGTGGACCAAACCACCCGACAAATAGAAATGATTAGAAAGAGGCTACTCACGGCCCAGAGTAGACAGAAAAGCTATGCTGATAATCGTAGGAGGCCGTTAGAGTTTGAGGTTGGAGACCATGTATTCATTCGAATATCTCCAATGACGGGAGTAGGTCGGTCAATGAGGGTAAGGAAGCTCAGTCCTAGGTATATTGGTCCGTTTGAAATCCTTGAGAAAATTGGACCTGTGGCTTACCGAATAGCCTTGCCTTCTAACCTAGCCCAAATACACAGTGTGTTTCATGTCTCCCAGTTGAAAAAGTATTTACCAGATTCCTCACATGTCATAGAATATGAGCATGTGCAATTGCAGGAAGATCTTTCCTATGTAGTGAAACCGGAGAGAATTGTGGATGCTAAGCTGAAACAGCTGAGAAGCAAGAGCATTCCTTTGGTGAAAGTGATTTGGAGAGGTCTGACATCTGAGGAAGCCACCTGGGAATTGGCGGATGAGATGAGGCAGAAATATCCAGAATTATTCCCTTGAGGTAAGTTTTTAAATTTCGAGGACGAAATTTCTTTTAAGAGGGGTAGAAATATAACAACCGGGAAAAAGAAAAGAAAAGGGAAAAGAAAGGAAGTGAAATCTGGAAATTTTCGGAATCCAGAATTTCTGCTAAGTCCTCTCGTAACAGCGAGAAACGGTCTCGCCACAGCGAGAGAGCAAGTTCGCAATAGCGAAGGCGATTCTAGCTATAGCGAGTGCTAGCAGCAGCCCATACAAAAACCAGGGAGTTGCCCGCTGTAGCGGCGCCATAGCGAGAGTGAAGTCTGGAACTGACGCGATTTCGCCATAGCGAGTGGTAAATCTCGCCATAGCGAAGGGAATTGGCACGAGCTCGCCGTAGCGAAGGTTACACCTCGCCATAGCGAAGCCAGATTACACGAGCTCACTATAGCGAAGGTTAGTTTTCGCCGTAGCGAGAGTCGGTCTGGAAGAGAGTAAATAGCGAGATTTAGACTTCATTAAACGCCCAAACTCATTTCTTCTCTCATATCTGCCCTAAGCTTCGACCCAAAGAGAGAAAAGAGGCGTGGAGAGTGTGAGAGATCAAGAGAAGGACGAAGATCAAGGGAAATGTAAGGTAACTTCTCCCGCTTCTTCTTAGAACTCTGATCCCCTCCCTTTGCCCTATCTTTCTGCGATTTTAATTGTGAAAATGGTTGCATTTTGGGTATGGGTCAGAAGAGGGAAAGAGGAAAACTCTTTTAAATCCTTGAGTTTCTTTGAAAATGAGGTTTTCCACTACCATGGGAGCTTGAGAGAGAGAAAGGGGTAATGACATTCTAGAGAGAGAACCCTAGGTTGTGTGTGATAGAGGGTTGTTCTGAATTAAATGACAAGAGAGTAATTGCATGCTTTTGGTGTGTCTAGGCTCAAGTGAAACACTTACATCAAGGTGTGTTTGTGGACCTAAGGAGGGAAAGGAGAAACTGAAAGGAAAAAGCTTGTGTAGGCTTTGGCTCCAAATGTAGCTCTCTCTTTCACTCTTTCTTGTGCATTCTTGGGTATGATAGTCATTGTATGATTATGTATATGCTTGTTGTATGGAATATGCCATATGCTATTGTTTTGATGCATTGAATGTCAATATGCTTGTGTGATGAGTTGTGAGAATTGCTCGAGTGCGGTAGTGCCGAAAGTCCCATGAGATGGGTGAGGTGAAGCCGAAAGTCCCTTGAGATAGGTGAGACAAGGCCAAAAGTCTCAAACGAGTGAGGCCAAGTCAAAAGTCCTTAAACTCGGGTGAGGCCATCCAAAAGTCCCTTAAACTCGGGTGAGGCTAGACCAAAAGTCCCTGGAGCTCATTTTTGGCATTGTTGTGAATTCCATAGCATGTACATTATGTGTTGGATGTTTGAGAATAGCTAAATGCTTATTCACATGCTTTGACTTATTATATGCCTTGATTGCTTGCTGGATTGAGTGCTTGAGCTACTGAGATTCCCTGAATCTCACCCCTTTCCCCTCCAAACTAATATGCTAGGTGGAGCTCAAGGAGAACCGAGCACCCACCAAGGAGCCTAGGAGCATGCATAATTAGAGATATTACTTTCTTTTGATATTGATGTAAATATGATGTAAAGTGGTGCCAAATGAAGATGTGCCCACTATTTTTGAGATGTAAAGTTTGTAACATATGTAGAAATATGAAAGGATGATGTATGAACTTTGTTATTAGCCAAAGTAATGGAAATGTGGGTTTTTACCCCTTTGATGCATGAATGTTGTTGTGTAAATTTGGCCATAGCATAGTGAGATTTGAACGTATGATGATTTGGAGCATATGGACATGTTAGATATACTAGTCTTATGCTTTTGAACTTGTCCATATGGAGTGAAAACGTGTGAGAGGCTATCTAGAACCGTTTTGGACCTTTGGGGTGCCAAAACCGGTAAATTTGAGAGCTCCGTCAAAGTATGACCGGATGAGCTCCGTTTGCCATGAAATTTGGCATGCCTCTAGAGTTTGTAGAAAGCTTCTTGAGAAGCTAAAGTGGGTAATATTCGGAGGATTATAGAATATTTGGAGAATTGTTGAATTTGGGAGAATTTAATGGATTGGTCATGTACTGTTCATCTAAACCAGAAAATGAAATCTGTGGCACTTTTAGACCAAATGGATTCCAAATGTGGTGAAATTTTATACACATAAACTAGAGAACCAAAGTGACTTGTAGGAACTGGAATCACCCAAATCAGAGGTCTGTAGAGAGAGATTGGACTGACTGAAATTCTGTATCAGCATCAGTGAGCTTATCTGACCCCCATCACTGTTCCATCAGTTTTTGGGGTGCAGGAGCTACTGAACTGATCTAGACTTATTTTTCTCCTCTAGTAGACATCCGTATCTTTCCGAATTGGTATAATGTGCCCAGATTGGATTTTTTTGGATTTAGTTATGAATTTCGAAAGTCATGACAGAAAGCTGCACCAGAAACAGTGACAGCTGGACCTTCCTCCCATTTTCGATGTCAAACTTGGTCCAAATGATGTTTTGTGGTTGGGAATGATTTTTAGTGTAAAGTTGACACTTAGAGCTTTCCAGAAAGCTAAAGTTTGTTGCATTCCCATTTTTCTACAATTTCTTATGATTTTCCAAACTTAGAGCCAGAATATGACTTTTGGGCCCAAGTGAGAAAATGCAATTTTATGGTTTTCGGCTCTATACCCGTGGCTTATGGGTTGTTTTATGCTATGTATGAGTCGTATATATGGAGTTTGAGTTGAGGATACTTGAGATGGGTTTACTGGACCCACGGGGTGAAAGATGAGTATATGAAACCCCGGTTCATAGCATGTAAATGCCACGGGAGAGTAGTGACTCTTTGGAAATCATATGTAACCAAGCTTATAGAGAGGCTAGGTAGTGGTAGTAGATTGAGGTGTCACAAAAGTGCCCTCATTTAAAAGTTATAACTAGGTTTAGGAAACTTATTGTCAAGTTTTTAAAAAGTTATAAGTTATAACCAGATTTTAAAGAAGTTATGACAAGTTACAAGTGGTAAAAAAAGTTATTACTAGGTTTTAGGAAAATTACAACTAAATTTTAAGAAAGTTACAAAAGACTTTTAGGAAAGTTACAACCAGGTTTAAAGAAACTTACAACATTCAAAAGTTATAATCTAGGTTTTCAAAAATAATAAGGAACTTTCAGAAAAATTATTTTTAGGTTTTAGGGAACTTATAACCTTATTCCCTAACTTTAATTCACACCAATGTTAAATCACAACATTCAAGAGTTACAACCTAAATTTTCTAAAATTACATAAGGCTTTTAAGAAAACTACTATTAAGTTTCAAGGAACTTACAATCTTAGTCTCAACTTTTATTTACATAAATGCTAAGTCACAATATTCGAAAGTTACAACCTAAGTGTCTCAAAGTTACAAGAAATTCTTAATGAAGCTACTACTTGGTTTTAAGAAACTTACAACATTGGTCTAACTTTTGTTCATACTAATACTAAGTCACAATATTTAAGAGTTACAACTTAGGCTTCTTGAAGTAGCAAAGGACTTTTAGAAAAGTTATTACCAAGTTTTAAAGAACTTACAACCTTACAATTAGTTACTAATAATATATCTCTAAAATCTAATCGTAACTTTCTTAAAAATTTCTTTATAATTTTCCTAAAACATAATTATAACTTTCCTAGAACATATTAATAACTCTCTTATCAGTTGTGACTTTTAGTAACTTTACCAAAACTCAATTATAACTTTTTTAAAACATAATTGTAACTTTTTAAAAACTTGGTAATAACTTTCTTAAAACATAGTATTAACTTTTAGGTGAGGGCATTTTCATCCAATCTAGGTCAACATCAAGTCCTTTGGTCTTGAGAAATAATTTTAGTTTTTAAGATCATCTATTATAAAATTTGAAAAATCTAAATCCTTATGTATAATTTTCCTTTATACTTAGGTTCTTTACTTTTTTAAACTAGGTATAATGAGTCATTATGTGGTATAATTGGCACATCATGTCATGTTAGCCATGAAATGACTTTAGGAATAGTGAAATTTTTGTTCTATTAGGATTTCATCTGGTATAAATCAATGTAATGAAAACCGAATCAGACAAGCTGGTTTAACTAGGAACTGGTTGCCAATCTAGTCCATAAGGCCTACAAAATCGAATTGCCTAAGAACCGGTAAAACCAGTAAAACCAGACGGTTTAGCAATTTAGGCAGTTCACCAAAACTATTTTTTTTTTAATATCTTTTGGTCTAAAACGATGTCATTTTAGACCAAAATTTTTTTTAAAAAAATAATTTCATGGATCAGAAAGCAAAATGTGCATTTAGGGTTGGCAATTCCATCTTCTGCAGTTTGCGAGTTCTCTTCATTGTTGCGTCCCCTTGCCATGTGTCTCCTCTACAATTTCATCTTCTTACAGAGTTTCATCCTCTTGCCGTGCGTCTCATCACTGTGAGTTCTTCTGTCGCCACACTGTCTTCATCCTATTACCCCCATCCCTGTAACTTGCGAGCTCCATCCCTGCAACTTGCGAGCTCCATCATTGCAACTTGCGAGCTCCATCGGTGCATCATCTTTTTCATGCTTTGCTTCATCTCCGTCACACCACAACTTCTTCATTCATCAGCTATTTTTAATTTTTTAGTGTCTAATAGAATAATATGAATTGGGATATAGTGAAGCATTTCAGATTCAGCAAAAATAAGAATATCAATATTCTTTAAATGCTTTCTTATTCTGTGGTTGAAGTTTCTTCATTCATCAACTATTTTTTTTAATGATCTTGCTAATTAAATTGTTGCATATACTTTTACGTTTTGATACATATTGGTATTTTCTTGTTGAAGCATTGACCTATGTAACATTTGGCCATTGATAATAATATAAGGAAAAGTTATAAAATTGAATATTTGTCAATCAAAATGAATTTGAATTGAGAATATA